>CM070592.1:11935496-13142127 GCA_036346355.1 Rhipidocladum racemiflorum | reverse complement strand
GAGGAGCTTATCGATGACACAGTTTAGGAGTTGATGAAGGCTTGCAAGCAGGTCAAAGAAGAGAAAAAGCATTTAGAGAACGCTCATGAGTACGTCGCCTATGCTGCGGAAAGGATCGCAAAGCTAGGGACCGCGCTGTATTGACAGGGCCCTGATCCAACGTTGGACTTGGACGCCCTAGAGCCAGAGGAGGACCCAGAAGAGGCGGCACCTGCACCCACGCCGCAGCCACAGCAACAGCCAGATCCCGAGCCAGAGGAGGACGCCGCATCGTCAACCACAGCTGCAGTTGCAGGGCATGGCGATTGTTTCGCGCCTATGCCGCCGCACCCGCCCCGAGGAGACGGTGGAGGTTTTCTCGACGAGTGAGCGTAGGTGTTGAGGTTGAGACTCCTTCGTCGAGTCGCGTTATAGAATAAGAGTCACCCCTTTAGCCGTTAGACTCCAGTCTAAGACGATTTGGATTTTCATTGCTTGTTGAGTGTGCAGTATGTGTTGCAAGACCCGTGAGCGACCATACCAAGTTATTATTATTAAATAATAAAGTTGGATTTTTTATTTACACTTTACCCGCATAAGTTTCCCTACCACTTGTCTATTTTTGTTCCCTCACATCTCTGAAACCTAGGAGTAATCGACAGATGGTGAACACCCGCGGAAACCTTGGACGCAATGGGAGTGGTTCTCGCCCAGCTGGGAACCCCAATGATGGAGCGCCTGCACCCCAGCCAGCACCGCCAGTTGACATGCAGAACCTTGGAGCCTTCCTTGCCGCACAGACCCAACTAATGCACGCCATGATGCAGCAGATGCAGCAGGTCACTGCTCAGGCCGCCGCTAACCAAGCAAATCAGGGACAGCGACAGGGAGCAAAGTTGTCGGAGTTCATGAGGACTCATCCGCCCACTTTTTTTGGAAATGCCAATCCGTTGGAGGCCGATGACTGCTTAAGGTCAATTGAAAGGAAGCTACACATTGCCCAATGGATGGGAAATGAGAAGGTACTCTACGCTTCTCATCAGTTGGAAGGGACCGCCGCAGAATGGTGGGAGAACTTCTGCTCCACGCGGGAGAACCCTTAGGACATCACTTGGGAGGAGTTTACGGCCGCATTTCGTCAGTATCACGTGCCTGAAGGAATAATGGACTTAAAGAAGGAAGTATTTAGGGCACTAAAGCAAGGTAATCAACCGGTGTCAGATTATCTGAATAAGTTCACACAGCTTGCACATTACGCACCTGAAGACGTAGCGACAGATAAGGCCAAACAGTCTCGCTTTATGAAGGGACTTAACTCAGGACTGCAGGTGGCACTGATCACCCATACCTTTCTAGACTTCCAGGAGCTTGTGAACAAGGCGCTCATTCTCGAAGACAAGCGCAAGAACTGGATGAGAACCGGAAGCGCAGAATGCAACAGCAGGGATCGTGTCAGGGAGCGCAGCAATGCTTGAGGGTTGCGCCAAATCAGTTTTTCAGATTCCAGCCGTAGAATGCAACAAGGACACTGTCACCAGCATCGATACCCGTCAACCAGATTTATCAGACCCCAGCTCTAGCCAGAAACGCTGCTTCAGGTAGTCAATAGGGGACAGTGAGACGCTGCTACACATGCAACGAGCCAGGGCACTTCTCCAACAGTTGCCCCAAGAAGACAGCAGGAGTGACCCTGGTCCGCCTCAATCTGGGATCCACACCAGCCAGGACGCCTGCACCCAGAGCAAACCGCGGGACAGCACAGCCGGGAGCCACGCCCCAAACCGTGGTGAGAGGCCGAGTCAACCATGTCAACGCAGAGGCACTCCAAAATGCCACGGACGTCATGCTGGGTAAGTTACTTGTCAACTCAGTACTTGCAACAGTTTTGTTTGACTCTGTAGCTTCGCATTCGTTTGTTTCTCAAGGCTTTGCTGCTAAAAACGATTTGGAGATTGCAAGACTTAAATGCATGCTTTTAGTTCAAACCCCTGGTTCCGAACTCCGAACTAAAGTAGGATGTTCTAGGGTGAGAATATTAATAGATGGGGTATAATTCCTAGCGAACCTTATTATACTGGAAACCCAGACCTTAGATGTTATTTTGGGAATGGATTGGTTAACCAAGCACAAGGCTGTGCTGGATTGTGGACGAAGGATTATCTCAGTTGAGAGCCCATGTGGAAGGAAAGTGGAAGTTCAAGCCACCGCCGTTAGAGATGGACAGTTGATGGTTAACTGTGACACCACGGATTATCCTAAACTTATAAAATGGGATTTATGAGGACCAAACATTATGAAATTTGTCATTCAAGATTAAAAAAACATATAGTTTGGGTTTTTATTTCGTTTCGGACCGTTTCCGGGTTTTTGGGCCGCTCCGGGGTTGTGTGGGCTTTGGGGGAACCTTCGTGGGCCAAGTGGTGGGGATTCCTAGGCCCATGAGGGGGTGAGGAGGGGGAGGAAACCCTGCTGCCCTAGAGTCCTCCCCACCCCATGCGCCGCACCCCCCTTGCCCTCCACCTCTCCCTCTCCTTCCACCTCCCATCTTCCTCCTCTAGATCTCCTCTCCCTTCCCAAGCACCTCCACCCCTAGGTGCTGCCCCTCCTTTCTCCTACCTTGTGGGCGCACTCCAAGACCTCCTCCTCGCTGCCAAGGTGCTGTCCAAGCCATTGGAAGGAGTTGCAACGAGGAGGATCGGTGGAAACGGCGCGTGGAAGGAGATCGGGGAAGGAGCGTGAAGGTTTGATCATCGCTTGGTGATCCTCCAAGAAGGTAATGGGGAAACTCTTTGGGGTGGATCCCTTACTTCTGTAGAGGATGAATGCCATGTTTTTAGATCAAGGGAGGTACTGTTTTGGGGTAGAATCCATGAAATCTAGAGTTGTATTCACGTTCTGGTTCGGGCAGATTGGGCACCCGAGCTAGTGAAGGCGTTTTCGCAAATTTAGAATTTGAATCTGACCGTACGGACTTCTAGGAAGTTGTAGATAATTTCATTATCTTTCCGTGCATATAAAGAAGTTGAAATTCCGCCCAGCCGTTTAGAAGTTATGCCTGTTTTACCGAGCGCTGTCAAATCTGTGACGAGATTGAGACAGTTCGTGTTCAATGTTAGATTAAACAACATTAGAGTCCGAATCAGTCTTTACCTATAACTAGAAAAAGGTGGGAAATTTCCTAAGCTACGCGAGGACGTACTCGTTTAATCAATTTGGACTTCTAGAACTCAAGTTATGATTTTTCGAAGCCGCTGTCCAGAACGGGGCAAATCTGTGATTTCGGGGTTTTGGTGTATATCGTGTTTTGGGTGTAGAAGGTACTGTTTTGAGGAGTCATATTGAGTGTGTGGCACGTGTTTGCAGGTGGTGTGCCGCCGGGAGTGCCCTCAACCTCTCATCACTCCGTTGCCCGCAAGTGAAGGCAAGTGTGTTGCGTGGATTGAATGTTGTTTGTGTTGCTAGTGTTGCTTGATAATGTTTGTGATAGACCACATTGTGTCTTGCCATGAACTACATGCTATACTTGATATGTTATCACTTTGCCATGTTTTAAATATTGTCGTTGATACGATATATTCATGCCATGATTAACATGCTTGATGGTGACAAGTGGTATACATGTTATATTGTGAATGGGCACCGTCGATGGTCGATCACGGTCCTACATGTTGAGATGCTATGTGTTGATATGCAATATTTCGATTTGTGTATATATTGCTGTCCATTGTGCATGCATAGCATAATTTTTATGGCAGGCCGGTGAGATAAGTCATAACTAATCCGGATGGGTCGGTGAGAACCGTTATGACTAGTCCGGGGCTATTCTTTTGAGTAAGACCTACATCGTGATTCCTTCACCGAGGTGATTGGAAGCGAGAGATAGGCACCCTCCATCTTCGGGATGGAAGGGGGAAAAAAGGGTGCATGCCGACGGGTGTGCACTCAACCATACCGGTATGAGTTTCCAAGGAGACATGTGCATTGCATTGCATTAATGAAACATGATGATGTTTATGAGATGATTATATTGATGCTTACAAGATGAATGTGATGCTAACCATGTTGTGTTATGATGTGCTATGGGAGAGTTATGATGATGGTTGGTTGACTTAATTTTTGTTTATCCATTACGATACACTTTGCTGAGTTTTGAACTCACGTTTGTGTTATGTTTTTTTTTTTAGGTACCTTGAAGCGGCATGAGGGAAAAGGGGAATAATCACACATTTCCACGTAGCTCACGCAAGTGATTCCACAATGGAATTGTTTGTATTCATAATAATAAAGTAGATGCGACTTAATTCATGTTTATGGTTTAGAGGTTGTTTTATTCCTTTCAATTGTCTCATGATGATGTTGAAATGCGTAAATTGGACTTAAATGGTTTCCATGTCGTTTATTATTGTGGTTTTAGATGTTTCACATTATATCATTTGTTGCTATGCTTGTATGGTTGTTTGAGATCATGAATAAACAAAGGAGATGCTGCCGAAATTTCGGGTTTTAGCATTTACTCCTTTGCTGGAATTTATGCTATAGTTGTGATATTTAGATGGTGTTTAGCTTTTGTTTGGTAGCATTCAGGCATATTTTATGTCGGGTGTTACTGATTGGTATCGAGAGCGAATTTGTAGGTCCTTGGTATGTGAATTTTAGTGTTATACCTTAGGATCAACTAAAATGTGATGTGTGATAACTTAGAAACATTGCATAGGTTGTAACTAAAACTTGCTCTAGGATAGCAACATTAAAACTTTGTAAAAGTATAATGATTAAGTTAAAATTTTGACACACTTGGTTGCACAGTAGGATGGGAATTTGGGGATTCATCATTGCATTGCGTTGCTTATATGATGAAGGCCATGTTTATGATGTTTGTTTGTTTGCTCTTGTTTCTATGATGTTGTGCTTATGTTATGTGGTTGACTGTGTGTGCGACTATAGCAGATGCCGAGGGGTAGAGGCCGTGGACGCCGTGGCCGTGGAGGCCAGGGCAGAGGCTCTCAGGGAGTTCTTGAGTGCATCGAGGGTAGCGTTCGCCCAATGCTCATGGGCGGCTCGGGAGGAGCTTCAGCCCGGCCTGATCCGGCGGGGGTGCCCGCCGCCAATGACGACCTAGTTCAGGCTCTGCAGAGGGAGATTCAGGAGCTGCGCCAGCAGTTGCGGGCAGCCCCTGCTGTTGTGCCTCCCCCTGCAGTGGCCCCAGTTGTGCTTCCCCCTGCAGTGGCCCCGGTTGTTGGCCCCGCTGCGCCGGAGCCGAGGATGAGTCTTCGAGAGTGGATGACCCTCCGTCTTGACACCTTTGACGGAGCGGGCACGCCGGTCCAGGCCGCAGATTGGCTGCGGTACATGGAGCGGCAGTTCGAGGTTTTGGAGCTGACCTCGGTTCAAAGGGCTCGCTTTGTGGCCTTCCAACTGAAGGGCCAAGCGGACATTTGGTGGGAGGGAGTTACGTTGCTAGAGCTCCCGCTCTCGGACTTGTCACTTGGGAGGATTTTGTGGCTCGTTTCGAGCCAAGTACTACCGAGTCCTTCCTCGAGAGGATGGAGCATACTCGACGACTCTTTCCCGAGGAAAGAAGTCGGTAACGGAGTATGAGGCGGAGTTCAACAGCGTGGTGCGTTCGTGCCGGTATTTGCGGCGGATGACAGGGAGAAGGCAAGGAGGTTCCGTAGGGGCCTCAACCAGGAGTTCAGAGTTGTCATGGGGCGTGTCCTCGTGATTTCTGCTCCGTGGTGGAAGCAGCGAAGGGCATGGAGCTCGAGTTGGAGCTCTCCGGGATAAGCAAAACCCGGGTGGTTCAGGGTCCCTGCGGCCCAGTGGGGGCCGAAGAGGACTTTTGGTGGAGGGTGGGTCTTCTCGACCCACCTTCAAGAAGTTCAAGGGAGGACAGGGATCTTCCTCGGGGGCTAAGAAGCCGCCCGATCGTCTTCCTCGCGAGCGGTGTTCGGCTGTGCCGGCAGGGCATGATGTGCTTCAAGTGCGGTGGTGAGCACCGTGCTTACGAGTGTGGTTGGGTGGGAGTTGCAACCATCGTGGCAAGCCCGGCCACATGGGGCGAGTCTGCCGGATGAATCCCGTAGCATCATCAAGTGGGAGACGGTGCCTCCTCCTCCCACTCCAGCGGCGTCTTCTCGAGGATCGGCGCACATGATGGCTGCTCTGTGTCTCGGCCACCCTTTGCGTGGACGCCACCACCGCTTATTGGTGCCCGCCGTCGGCTCCTCCCGGCTACTTCCGCCTCCTCCAGCCTTGTTGGGACACCGGCCAGCGTGTCGGGGCCCCGATGCCTCGGTGCCACCTGGAGTGTACGCCTTGCCGACACCGAGTCACCGGCATCCCGAGGTGGTTTCGTGTACTCTACTTGTGGATTCGATTGAAGCCCTTGTTTTGTTTGATTCTGGAGCATCCTATTCTTTTGTGTCGTCGGAGTTTGCTAGTAGAGCAAAGCTGGGAGTTCAATGATTTCTCGAGTGTCTTTGGTCGATTCTCCGGGGTTTGATTGCTAGTTCATTGGTTTGTCCGGTTGCACCGTTGCCATTGACGATGAGGTTTTCTTTGCCAATCTTATGGTGATTCGATTAGCTCCTTTTGATGTCATTTTGGGTATGGGTGGTTGCATCGATCCGTGCCAATATCTGTTGCTTTCGGAGGACAGTTACTTTGCAGGCCCCGTCGGGGGTGGAGTTGACCTTTCAGGGTGGAGTACCCTCTAGTTCCATCTTCGTTTTGTCCATCCTGTTTCCCAGTCGTCGTTTGAGGCATTTGGGTGTTCTTATGGCACTTACTGAAAAGCCATCTTCTTCAGTCATCATTGCGGAGATTCCTGTGGTAAAGGAGTTTGGTGATGTATTCCCCGATGATTTGCCTGGTTTGCCTCCCGTGAGAAGCGTGGAGTTTCGTATTGACCTGGTGCCTGGTACTCGACCTATTTCGATCTCTCCATACCGCTTGGCTCGTCCTTTTCAAGACGAGTTGAAGAAGCAATTGGAGGATTTGTTGGCCAAGGGTTTTATCCGGCGCAGTGTGTCGCCATGGGGAGCACCCGTCCTCTTTGTTTCGAAGAAGGATGGTAGTTGGCGCATGTGCATCGACTATCGTGCTCTCAATCAGGTAACAGTCAAGAACAAGTATCCGTTGCCCCGCATCGAGGATCTCTTTGACCAACTGAAGGGAGCAAAGGTGTTCTCCAAGATTGATCTTCAGTCTGGTTATAATCAGATTCGTGTGAGGGAGCAAGATATTGAGAAGACTGCTTTCTCCACTAGGTATGGGCATTATGAATTTAAAGTTATGTCTTTTGGACTAACTAATGCGCCTGCTGTTTTTATGGAGGCGATGAACAGTATGCTCCACAAGTATCTTGATGAGTTTGTGGTAGTGTTCATCGATGACATTCTGATTTACTCTAAATCAGAAGAAGAACATGAGCAGCATTTGAGGCTTGTACTGAGTACATTGAGAGAGCATCACTTCTTTGCTAAGTTGAAGAAATGCGAGTTCTGGATTTCAGAGGTGGGTTTTCTTGGCCACATCATCAATCCAGATGGCATATCAGTAGATCCTAGCAAAGTCTCAGCAATTCTGGATTGGAAGAGACCTTCCAACGTTAAAGAGGTGCGAAGTTTCCTTGGGTTGGCTGGCTATTATCGGCGCTTTGTGCAAGATTTCTCCATCATTGCTAAGCCGCTTTCACGGTTGACACAGAAGGGTATGAAATTTCAGTGGACTGCCGATTGTGAGCGCAGTTTCGGCACTTTGAAGGAGAAGTTAGTGACTGCTCCTGTTCTTACCCTTCCCGAGCCTGGGAGGCGTTTCACTGTCTATTCTGACGCTTCTCTTCTGGGATTGGGTTGTGTGCTCATGCAGGAGGGCAAAGTGATTGCTTATGCATCGAGACAGTTGAAGAAGCATGAGCAGAATTATCCCACGCATGACCTTGAGTTAGCCGCTGTGGTGTTTGCCTTGAAGATTTGGAGGCACTATTTGTATGGTGAGTCTTGTGACATCTTCACTGATCACAAGAGTCTCAAGTACATTTTCACTCAGAAAGATCTGAATTTGAGGCAGAGGAGATGGCTGGAGTTGATAAAGGATTATGACCTTACTATCCAGTATCATCCGGGAAAGGCAAACGTGGTGGCCGATGCTCTTAGTCGCAAGACAGTGCCCCCCGTTGTTGATTGTCTTGTTGCTGATTTTGAGCGTCTAGGGGTCTCCCTCTTTGCTGCGGGGACCGTGCAAGCTGAAACTCAATTGATTCTTGAGTCAGCGATTCCCGAGCGTGTGCGGGAGGCACAGCAACATGATCGTTTGCTTCAGCTGGTGAGGAAACGCCTTGAGGATGGCAAGTCGGGAGACTTTACCATTGACGATGTAGGAGTTTTGAGGTTTCAGGGCCGTCTGTGCGTGCCTCAGAAATCCCAAGTGAAAGAGGACATTCTGAAAGAAGCTCATCGCACCCCGTACACGGTCCATCCTGGAGAGACCAAGATGTACAGGGACTTGAAAAAGAGCTTCTGGTGGAAAAGGATGAGAGTGGATATCGCCAAGTATGTGGCGTCTTGTGGGATCTGTCAGAAGATCAAAGCTGAGCATAAGCGACCTGCCGGTCTGTTGCAGCCATTGGAGATTCCCGTGTGGCCATGGGATGACATCTCCATGGATTTCGTGGTTGGCCTACCTCGTACTCCTCGAGGGAAGGATGCCGTTTGGGTTGTGGTGGACCGTCTCAGCAAGTCTGCGCATTTCATTCCTATCCGCACTACCAATTCAGCGAGCGACTTGGCTCCCATCTATGTGCGGGAGATTGTGAGACTGCATGGTGTGCCCAAGACCATTATCTCACGATCGGGATGCGAAGTTCGTTTCCAAGTTAGGGAGAGTCTGCAGAGTGCTTTGGAGTGCAGCGACTTCACCTTAGTACCGCTTTTCACCCTCAGACGGATGGTCGATCTGGCGTACCATCCAGACGTTGGAGGACATGCTCAGGGCCTGTGTGATGGCGTGGAAGGGTAGCTGGGAAGATCACTTGCCATTGGCAGAGTTTGCTTATAATAACAGCTACCATTCCGGCATCCGGGCTGCTCCTTTTGAGGTACTTTATGGCCGGAAGTGCAGATCGCCACTTTGTTGGGATGCTGTGGGAGAGAGAGCGGTGCTCGGTCCAGACTGGGTTCAGCAGACAGTCGATCGTGTGGCACAGTGACAGAACCTTCTCGCGGCCTGAAGCGGCAGAAAAGTTATCTTTGACGTGAGAAGGCGGGATTTAGAGTTTGAGGTGGGTGACAGTGTGCTCTTACGAGTGTCTCCTACCAAAGGTGTGGTACGCTTTGGTACCAAAGGAAAGCTTAGCCCGAGGTATGTTGGGCCATTTCCTATTTTGGCTCGAGTCGGCAAGTTAGCTTACCGTTTGGAGCTACCGGATTCGATGCAAGGAGTGCACAATGTGTTTCATGTTTCGATGCTAAGGAAGTATTTGCATGATCCGGAGTTGGTGGTTCCGTTGGAACCCCTGGCGGTAGATCAGAACCTCACTTTTGAGTCCAGACCGGTGAGAGTCCTGGAGAACTCAGAGCGAGTACTGAAGAACCGGACGCTCAAATTTGTTAAAATTTTGTGGTCGCACCAGACTGAGAGGGAAGCAACTTGGGAGCTGGAGTCTCGTATGCGCGAGAAGTATCCCGAGCTTTTCGTCTCAGGTATGTGTTGTGAAAAATCTGGTTATCCTTTGTTCTGCTGGATTCCGTTTGGGTGCGCTCTAGATTCGAGGTCGAATCCTGTTGAAGGAGGGGAGAATGTGACACCACGGATTATCCTAAACTTATAAAATGGGATTTATGAGGACCAAACATTATGAAATTTGTCATTCAAGATTAAAAAAACATATAGTTTGGGTTTTTATTTCGTTTCGGACCGTTTCCGGGTTTTTGGGCCGCTCCGGGGTTGTGTGGGCTTTGGGGGAACCTTCGTGGGCCAAGTGGTGGGGATTCCTAGGCCCATGAGGGGGTGAGGAGGGGGAGGAAACCCTGCTGCCCTAGAGTCCTCCCCACCCCATGCGCCGCACCCCCCTTGCCCTCCACCTCTCCCTCTCCTTCCACCTCCCATCTTCCTCCTCTAGATCTCCTCTCCCTTCCCAAGCACCTCCACCCCTAGGTGCTGCCCCTCCTTTCTCCTACCTTGTGGGCGCACTCCAAGACCTCCTCCTCGCTGCCAAGGTGCTGTCCAAGCCATTGGAAGGAGTTGCAACGAGGAGGATCGGTGGAAACGGCGCGTGGAAGGAGATCGGGGAAGGAGCGTGAAGGTTTGATCATCGCTTGGTGATCCTCCAAGAAGGTAATGGGGAAACTCTTTGGGGTGGATCCCTTACTTCTGTAGAGGATGAATGCCATGTTTTTAGATCAAGGGAGGTACTGTTTTGGGGTAGAATCCATGAAATCTAGAGTTGTATTCACGTTCTGGTTCGGGCAGATTGGGCACCCGAGCTAGTGAAGGCGTTTTCGCAAATTTAGAGTTTGAATCTGACCGTACGGACTTCTAGGAAGTTGTAGATAATTTCATTATCTTTCCGTGCATATAAAGAAGTTGAAATTCCGCCCAGCCGTTTAGAAGTTATGCCTGTTTTACCGAGCGCTGTCAAATCTGTGACGAGATTGAGACAGTTCGTGTTCAATGTTAGATTAAACAACATTAGAGTCCGAATCAGTCTTTACCTATAACTAGAAAAAGGTGGGAAATTTCCTAAGCTACGCGAGGACGTACTCGTTTAATCAATTTGGACTTCTAGAACTCAAGTTATGATTTTGAAGCCGCTGTCCAGAACGGGCAAATCTGTGATTTCGGGTTTTGGTGTATATCGTGTTTTGGGTGTAGAAGGTACTGTTTTGAGGAGTCATATTGAGTGTGTGGCACGTGTTTGCAGGTGGTGTGCCGGGAGTGCCCTCAACCTCTCATCACTCCGTTGCCCGCAAGTGAAGGCAAGTGTGTTGCGTGGATTGAATGTTGTTTGTGTTGCTAGTGTTGCTTGATAATGTTTGTGATAGACCACATTGTGTCTTGCCATGAACTACATGCTATACTTGATATGTTATCACTTTGCCATGTTTTAAATATTGTCGTTGATACGATATATTCATGCCATGATTAACATGCTTGATGGTGACAAGTGGTATACATGTTATATTGTGAATGGGCACCGTCGATGGTCGATCACGGTCCTACATGTTGAGATGCTATGTGTTGATATGCAATATTTCGATTTGTGTATATATTGCTGTCCATTGTGCATGCATAGCATAATTTTTATGGCCGGCCGGTGAGATAAGTCATAACTAATCCGGATGGGTCGGTGAGAACCGTTATGACTAGTCCGGGGCTATTCTTTTGAGTAAGACCTACATCGTGATTCCTTCACCGAGGTGATTGGAAGCGAGAGATAGGCACCCTCCATCTTCGGGATGGAAGGGGGAAAAAGGGTGCATGCCGACGGGTGTGCACTCAACCATACCGGTATGAGTTTCCAAGGAGACATGTGCATTGCATTGCATTAATGAAACATGATGATGTTTATGAGATGATTATATTGATGCTTACAAGATGAATGTGATGCTAACCATGTTGTGTTATGATGTGCTATGGGAGAGTTATGATGATGGTTGGTTGACTTAATTTTTGTTTATCCATTACGATACACTTTGCTGAGTTTTGAACTCACGTTTGTGTTATGTTTTTTTTTTTAGGTACCTTGAAACTGGCATGAGGGAAAAGGGGAATAATCACACATTTCCACGTAGCTCACGCAAGTGATTCCACAATGGAATTGTTTGTATTCATAATAATAAAGTAGATGCGACTTAATTCATGTTTATGGTTTAGAGGTTGTTTTATTCCTTTCAATTGTCTCATGATGATGTTGAAATGCGTAAATTGGACTTAAATGGTTTCCATGTCGTTTATTATTGTGGTTTTAGATGTTTCACATTATATCATTTGTTGCTATGCTTGTATGGTTGTTTGAGATCATGAATAAACAAAGGAGATGCTGCCGAAATTTCGGGTTTTAGCATTTACTCCTTTGCTGGAATTTATGCTATAGTTGTGATATTTAGATGGTGTTTAGCTTTTGTTTGGTAGCATTCAGGCATATTTTATGTCGGGGTGTTACATTAACAGTGCGAAGGCGATCATCATAGAAGTTGTCTCAGTAGTGAATGAGTATCCAGATGTTTTTCATGAAGATCTACCAG
This sequence comes from Rhipidocladum racemiflorum, assembly GCA_036346355.1. NCBI lineage: Eukaryota > Viridiplantae > Streptophyta > Magnoliopsida > Poales > Poaceae > Rhipidocladum > Rhipidocladum racemiflorum. The sequence goes on along the minus strand of CM070592.1, from coordinate 13,129,903 downwards.
GTATGCCGCCAGACAGAGACATAGAGTTTGTGATAGAGCTTGTACCTGGTACAACACCGATAGCAAAGAGACCCTATCGGATGTCCACCGAAGAATTAGTAGAGATGAAGAAGCAGTTTGAAGAGCTGATGTAGAAATGATTCATCAGACCGAGTTCGTTGCCGTGGGGAGCGCCAGTTCTGTTCGTCAAGAAGAAGGACGGGAGCTTCAGGATGTGCATTGACTACCGTGCACTCAATGAAGTAACCGTGAAGAATAAGTACCCGCTACCTAGGATCGATAATCTGTTTGACCAGCTGAGAGGAGCCGGAGTCTTCTCAAAGATTGATCTGAGATCGTGTCGGGACCCGAATTTGCAAATCCGGACCCTCTGTGTAATCAGCACTAGTCCAGGAACACGCTAGTGCACACAGTCTCAACATTGGTAAATATCACAATCATACTCAACGAAATAATAAGGTACTTTAAATAGTTAATCAAGCTGGTTGCTCGACCTTAAGGTCAAGTTACAAATATACGCCACGCAGGGCGAAACTTAATAAAAGAGAAATAATAGCAGCAGAAAATAAGATAACTTCGTGGCGCCATCCAGTATACCACAGGCAATTGACTGGGCTTGCTCCCTAGTTAAACGGTTCCACTTGGAGCTCCTCCTCCAAAGCTGGTGTAGACTCTTCTTCAACTGGTGTTGTATTGTGGCAAGGGTGAGTACTTGGTACTCAGCAAGTCATGCACAGAATGCAAGCTAATATTCTACATGCATGGCTTAATACAAAGGAATAGCTCATGGTTCATTTGCAGTAACAGCATTTAACAAATAACATAAGTAGATTCGAAAGCGATAGAAACAATGTAATATCAATAACTTTTCCAGTAGTTAAATAAACATCTGTCCCATTCCTGATCCACATTTCCATCAACATCATCTTTTAACCAAACCAAACCTCTCAAGTTCAAGTTATTTTCAAGAAAATCTAACCCTTGACTGTAATCCCCGAGCAATGTCCAATACTGCGGACACGGCTATTCGAATAGATTTTACACTCTGCAGAGGTTATGCACTTTCCCACAAGATACAGCCAAACACCACAAGGGCGAGTGATCGTAACAAAGCCTTTCGGAAATGGCTAACTACACAAGTGAACCTTTTTCGGTTTTTGCCGTACACCATCCCTTCCCTTAACAAAGGCGAAGTATGGGACCGATATACCGTTGGACGGGTACCATGCCATCGCAAGACTACCCAAAGAACCAAACCAACGCTCCCGATGCCACAACGGGCCCACCCGATCATTCTTGCCACATGCCCCGGTCGAAAACTATTTATCAAACCCAGTTGATTACCATGCACCACGTGCCATCAACAATCACAACACATGACACCTTTCCAAAACAGGTTCAATATATCATTATGTCAATATTAAGATTTGATTGTCCAAAATCATGTCATGAGCACGTAGCAGGTCTAAGCAATATACTACAACGATCTAAGTACCCATGTTGGCAATTTGATAATGTCCAACTACTTAATCCTTAACTAGGGTGACAAGGGGTTCATGGCATACAATTCTTTATGTCAAGGTGGCATACAGCAACTAGGCAATTAACTAATCTCCCAAAATTAATTAAAGCATTTTCTAATTGAACTAGCATGCAATAATTTAAATCAAATTAATTTCAAAATGGGATCAACTTGGTCAAAGCACAACTTGTTTTCAAAGAATACTTGATCTTGGTCCTGAGGTGGCTCCTGGGTCAACACTTCACCTTCGAAGCCTTCGGGCACTTCAACGTCTACTCGTAACGCTGGTTCGGACTCTAAAGTTGTTTAATCTACAAAATACCATGATCTGTTCCAATCACGTCACAGATTTTAACACGCTCGGTAAAACAGCCATAACTTTCAAACGACTGATCGGAATTACGCATTCTTTATACCCACTGAAAGTTATTGAAATTACCTACAACTTCTTCAACAGACGGCTGACTAAATTCGGATCCTAAATTGGCGAAAACCCAAGCCCTAGGTCGACTGCTCATGCTGCCCGAAATAGAGAACGTGGCAACTTCTAGATCTCATCTAATCTACTCAATTCCAGCACCACCAATTGATCTAAAAACATGATAATCACCCTTATAACAGATCCTAGCCCAACCCCAAGGATCCCCGTGGTCATACCTTTGCCCGACGACCGAAAACCCAACGAATCTCCTCCCGGTTCGCGCGATCTCCTTCCTCGCTTCAATTCCGCCGGATCTCCTCGTCGCGGAGCGCTCCAACGGATGGATCTTCAAGGTGTTGAGGTGGAGATCTCCCCTAGAGGCAGCATGGGAGGTGGAGAGGTGGTGGAGGGGTGGTGGTGCAATGGGGAGGAGCTTGGAGAGGGCGCATGGTAATGGGGGGGCGGCGGCTAGGGGAGGCGCCACAAGGGGATGGAGGGGCGTGTGGGGGGAGGCTAGGGCAGGGAGGGGGCGCCCCAAACCCCCTTAGCTTGGTCCCTCCTCCCTCATGGGCCCCTACCCCTTCCACAAAAGCCCACGACTCGTCCCCCTTAGGCCCAAACTTCCCCGGAAGGGCCCAAGCTCCCGAAATCGGCCCGGAAACGCGATTAAACCTCATACCGTATAGTTTTAAACTGCGATTTCATACTTTTATAATGTTTTTGACCTCAACATTCACCTTATAAGGTTACGACACTCCGTGGTGTCACATTCTCCCCCCCTTCAACAGGATTCGACCCCGAATCCGAGACACACCACTTCGCAATCAACCAAATCGAAGGGAGCTATGGTTCACGCCTCAGAACCCTACAATTTGCACCAGCCAGCACTCAGAACAAGGAGCTAAGGCTCGAAGACTGATGGCTCTAAAGACAACTTCGCATTCAAAACTTGCCAGAATCTTACTCAACTTGGAAACACAGAATACAAGCATAAGGACTCAGAACGTCCCAAGCAAAAGGATAACTTCCTAAACTGACAATGAAGGAAAACGGTCTCAAACTCCTCTTTCTATGCATTACTTGGCACTAAAGTGCCCGAACCGTTTAACTGGTGTTTCTTCCCAGAAGAACACGGCACCAACCTCTAAAACGCTCTTCAACTCCCACGCACAAAAGTGATTCACGTCTCAACCTCTCAACTGCGGTTCGTCGTATTCGAGATGACGCAAACCAAGTGAGACACAACACTCTAAGATTACTATCCGCTCGAACCATCGGGGTTACATTCTGATCTTTTACAACAAGACCAACGCCCACCCCACTATAGCCGAAAGGAGAAGCCTACTTTATGTCTAGCGTTCTGAAAACCCGCAAATTCAACAACAACCGAACATTCCACTTCGGTTGGCACAACACGCTCAAAGATCGGCGACAAAAGATCCAATACACTTCCAAAAGGAAAAGCAATTACTAGCAACCACCAAGTGGTCCACTCATGTAACACCCCAAAATTTTGCTTGTCTTAAATTTATGTGTGATTTGGCACTTTGGTGAATTTTTGGAATTTTCTGGAATTTATTTGGATTTATTTGGAATTTATTTGAATTTATTCCATTTTGAAATAATTAAAGAATTAAACTTTGTAAATAAAATTTTGTTGGAAATATTTTATTTGAGTCCAAAATGATCCAAAGTATTTTCCAGAATTTTTCTGGAATTTTTCTGAGTCTTTTGCTATTTTTAATGAATTAAATGAATTACTGGGAATTATTTTAATTATTAAATCGCTGGAAATTCGAGTTGGGTCAAGTACTATTCATCCGACCGAGTCGGAACCCGAGTCGGACTCGAGTCCGACCCGAGCCACGTAACTTGATCGAACCACGTCCAAACCCTAACCGTTGTGGATCGTTGGATCAAGATCCAACGGTCAGGATTTCACCGTACCGGTTCGAGCCGCGTCCGACCCGAACCCGGTTACGCCCGTGCGATCGTGGCCATTGATCGTGCCACGTGTACGGCCCTCCGTCATCGTCTTCGTTCGAATCCGAGCCGGAGAGCGCTGCCGCGTAGCCGCCGCGTCCGATTAGGTTTCCGTTTTGTGCGCGCATGCCGAGGCCATTTAAGGCGTGGATCATCGCCCGAGGACCGCCGTTTGTGTGCGCACCTTTTCCCTCAAGTCTCCGAGCCCGAGGCGCCGCCGGCTAGTCGCAATCGCTCGCCGTAGTTGGATCACTCCTCCGCCGCGACTATTGCCTTTTTCCGCCACCGACAAGACCCTCCGCCGCTCGAGCGGATTCGAGACCCCAGGTCAAGGCGCATCGGATTGGACCACGCGCCGCCGGATCTGCCCCGAGGCGCCGTCACGTGTCGCCGTCCTCAAGTCCGGCCAGATCCGTCGACCCGCCGCCGCGATCCCGCGAAGCTCCACCGTCCGATCCCGATCGCGACGCACGAGGTGAGGCCACGTAGCCCTTTCTTGTTCCAACCCCAGATCTCGTATCACCCGTTGGATCTAGATCGTGCGGTCCACGTTAGATCACGTGATATAGATTGGATCCTTTAGCGGTAGTTAGATCTTGATCCTAGGGCCGAGATTGTGCCACGTGGCTCGGTGAATCAAGATTGCAGGCGCCAAGACGTGAGCCGCCGACATACGGGCCCGCATGTCGATGACCGTGCGCTATGGACCGGATCCACCGTGGACTGCGTGCCCGTGGACCCGATCCATGGGCCAGGACACGCGTGGCGGCACCTGAGTGGTGCCACGTGTCATCTTGCCGACGCCAAGATGACGTCATCACGGGATCCGTTTGGTGATGACGTCAGCCGACCAATCACAGGATGACACGTGTGCTCGCTGACGCAATAATTAATTTCCGAAAAAGAAAATGATTTATTAATTCGAAATAATGATTTCAGATTTTGTTTCAAACTTCAAACGCTTATAACTTTTGCGTTTCAACTCCGATTTGAGTGATTCAAATTTCTAAATTTGTATCAAATTGAGATCTATCTAATTATGAATTTTATTTAATTTTTGGACTAAAGTTTTTCTCTGTAAAATTATTTAATTGATTATTTAAACTTTAAATAATCATAACTTTTGCATTTTAACTCCAAATTTGACGATTCCAGTTTCTAAAAATTCATAAAATTATGTTCTCTCTGTTTATGGATTTTATTTGGATGTTTGGATACTTTTTGCCTATTGTTTATTCGTGTTTTGCTATTTGCACGCTTTACGAGTAGACGTTGAAGTGCCGGAAGGATTCGAAGGAGAAGTATTGACTCAGGATCCAACTCAAGACCATGAACAAGTACTTTTTGAAGGCAAGTTGTGCTTTGACCATGTTGATCCTATTTTGAAATCTATTTTGATTTAACCTATTGCATGCTAGTTCAATTAGAAAATACTTTATTTAAATATGGGGGATTAGATAAATACCAATTTGCTGTATGACACCTTGATTATTTAAGTATGTGCCATGACCCCTTGTCACCCTAGTTGTGGTTTACTAGTTGGACATTATTAAATTGCCAACATGGGTTTTAGACCGTTGTAGTATACTGATTAGACCTGCTACGTGCTCATGACATGATTTTGGACAATCAAATGTTAATATTGACTTAATGATATATTGAACCTGTTTTGGAAAGGTATCATGTGATGTTGATGGCACGTGGTGCATGGTAATCAAGCGGGTTTGATAAATAGTTTTTCGGCCGGGCATGTGGCAAGAATGATCAGGTGGGCAGGTTGTGGCCTTGGGGATGTTGATTTGGTTCTTGGGTAGTCTTGCCCTGGTCACCCTAAGGACTTAACCTTGCAAGCCTTTGAACTGGGTCTAACGTGCAACCACATGTCCGTAATGGGACGGACCTAGTTGATTAAGTTGCCAATAACGCATTACTGTGGGACCTCGGAGGTCAACTACACCCTTTACGTAAGTTGTGCGTGGGAGCGCATCGGGCCGAGGCCAGGTACCCATCTAACGGTTGATTGGCCTAAACTTCGCCTTAGCTAAGGGAAGGGTTAGTGTGCAATAACAGGGAGGACCACTTGTATTGTTAGAAGTTTCCGAAAGACTTTGTTACGGAACTCGCCTTTGTGGTGTTTGGTTGTAACTTGTGGGTAAAGTGCATAACCTCTGCAGAGTGTAGAATCTATTCGAATAGCCGTGTCCGCGGTATTGGACATCGCTCGGGAATTACTGATCAAGGGTTAGATTTTCTCAAAAATAATTTGGATTTGAAAGGTTGGGTTGGTTAATAATGATGTTGTTGGAAATGTGGATTAGGATGGGAAAGATGTTTACTAAACTCCTTGAAAAGATATCTATGCTATACTTGTTTCTCTGCTTTGAATCTACTTATGTTACTTGTAAAATGTCACATCTGCAAATATACCTTGAGCTATTCCTTTGTACCAAGCCATGCATATAGTATATTAGCTTTGCATTCTGCATGACTTGCTGAGTACCAAGTACTCACCCTTGCCACAATACAACACCAGTTGAAGGGGAGACTACACCAGCTTTGGAGGAGGAGCTCCAAGAGGATCCGTCTACTTAGGGAGCGAGCCCAGTCAGTTGCCTGTGGTATACTGGATGGCGCCACGAAGTTATTTGATTTTCCGCTGCTACTATTTATCTCTTAATAAGTTTCGCCCCGCGAGGCGTATATTGTAACTTGACCATAAGGTTGAGTAACCAGTTTGGGTATTTAAATAAAAGTACTTGATCAGTATCGAGTGGTATGATTGTGATATTTACCGATGTTAAGACTGTGTGCACTAGCGCGTTCCTGGACTAGTGCTGAATACACAGAGGGTCCGGATTTGCAAATTCGGGGTCCCGACAGAGGTGGTATCAGAGCCATATTGATCGTAGGCTCAACCCTAGCTAGAATGGTCGTAGTGAGGATAAAACCTATTTTCTAAAAAGAATAAAATTTGTCAAGATAAGAAATGACATCTCGACTTATCCCCTTCTCTCTTTTCTTGACTCTTGCTGAATTTTTCCTTACCTTGTCACGATTTAAAAATTTCGAGTTCTTACGTGAGCACTCTTGTGACAGATGGAGGGAGAGTTCAACTACGTCGATCTGGAGGTTGGTCACGCCGCAGAACTTTGGCATATGCTACAGACTCTCGGAGATTTTGAGAAGCCCCAATACCAAGTGGAAGTGATCAGACAAGCAGGATTGATCAAGGCTTGTGACGTAAAGATTGAGGTACCTGCTAGGAAGAAGGGCCCAGGCAATCGCCCGATACACTGCACTGCCAGAAGGTCTACAATGCAGATGGGTATCCAAGAAGTATCACGACGAGCAATGCGGCACATTACCCGCATCTACGCCAGAGAGTTGGAGAGCACGGTGTTCCGTTATCACCCGCGTAGCAATAACCTTCTGGACCCGAAGGCGATTCAGGATGAGGATGCCATGGTTACACAGTTGGCACGACTTGTTGTCGCCCAGGAGAATGTACTCGATGATACAAGCAAGGAGCTACAGAAGGCCCGCAAGGAGATCACGACAGAGAAGAATAGATGGCGGGAAGCTCAGGAGTATGTGTCCCACCTTCTGCAAAGGATTGGAGAGTTAGAGACGGCATTGTACGGACCAGAACCAGAGCCAGTACTCGAGCTACACGAGCCAGATCCGGAGGAGTCAGATCTCGATGAGGACACTGCTTCTTTGACTACCACAGATGACACGATTCTTTGGACATGGCAATCGTTTCGCGCCTATGCCGCAGCATCCGTACCCAGGCCGTGGAGGTTTTCTCGATGAGTGAGCGTAGGTTCTATAGTGAGACTCCTTCGCCGAGTCGCGTCATAGAATAAAGAGTCACCCTTTAGGCGTTAGACTCCAGTGTTAGTTCGATTTGGATTTTCATTGTTTGCTGAGTGTGCAGTATGTGTTGCAAGGCCCTTAGGCATTGTAAGCAACCATACCAAGTTACTATTGATTAGTTAATAAAGTTGGACCTTAAAGTTACACCTTTCGCCCCGCATAAGTTCCATATTACTTGTCTATTCTTGTTTCCCCCTCATCTCTAAAACTTAGAGCAAATCAACAGATGGTGAACACCCGCGGAAACTTTGGAAGCAATGGAAGTGGTTCTCGCCCAGCAGAAAATCCCAATGATGGAGCACCAGCACCGCCCTTTGGATATGCAGAATTTCGAGCTTTTCTCGCTGCCTGACTCAGTTGATGCATGCTATGATGCAACAAATGCAACACGTCCTTTGCTTTCAGGCCACTTTGCTAATCAAGTTAATCGGGGACAACGCCCGAGAATACAAGATCGCCGAGAGTTCATGCGGACTCATCCACCCACTTTCTCTGGGAATGCCAATCCATTGGAGGCCGATGATTGGTTAAGGTCAATCGAGAGGAAGCTACACATAGCTCAATGCATAGGAAATGAGAAGGTACTCTACGCTTCTCATCAGTTGGAAGGAATAGCCGCTGAATGGTGGGAGAACTTACGTACACGCAAGAGAACCCTCAAGATATCACTTGGGAAGAGTTCACGGCTGCGTTTACAAGATTATCACGTGCTGAAGGAATCATGGACCTTAAGAAGGAGGAGTTCGAGCATCAAGCAAGGTAATCAGCCGGTGGCCGAATACGAACAAGTTCACACAGCTAGCACGCTACGCACCTGAGGATGTAGCAACAGATATAGCCAGACAGTCTCGCTTCATGAAGGGACTTAACTCAGGACTACAAGTAGGACTGATCACCCACACCTTCCCAGATTTCCAAGAGTTGGTGAATAAGGCGCTTATTCTTGAGGACAAGCGTAAGGAACTGGATGAGAACAGGAAGCGCAGGATGCAACAAACAGGATCACGCCAGGAACGCAATGGCGTCGAGAGTTGCACCAAATCAATTTTGATTCCAGCCACGAGAATGCTACAAGGACACCGTCACGGCACCAAGACCCGTCAATCGTAACTACGGACCCAGCCCCCGCTAGAAACGCTGCTCGAGCGATCGGCAAGAAGGAACAGTGAGACGCTGCTACAACTGCAACGAGCCAGGACACTTTGCCAACAGCTGCCCAAAGAAGACAGCAGGAGTGACCCCAGTTCGCTTAAACTTGGGAACCACCCCAGCTAGGACGCCAGCACCAGGAGCCACACCCCAGACCGTGGTGAGAGGCCGAGTCAACCATGTCACCGCAGATGCACTACAGAATGCTACGGACGTCGTACTGGGTAAGTTACTTGTTAACTCAGTACCTGCAGCAGTTTTGTTTGATTCTGGAGCTTCGCATTCGTTTGTTTCGCAAGGCTTTGCTGCTAGAAACGATTTGGGGATTGCAAGACTTAAGTGCATGCTTTTAGTTCAAACCCCTGGTTCCGAACTCCGAACGAAAGTAGGATGTTCCGGGGTGAGAATACTAATAGATGGAATAGAGTTCCTAGCGAACCTTATAATTTTGGAGACCCAGACCTTAGATGTTATTTTGGGAATGGATTGGTTATCCAAGCACAAGGCCGTATTGGATTGTGGACGAAGAACTATCTCAGTTGAGAGCCCTTGTGGAAAGAAAGTGGAATTTCAAGCCACTGCAGTTAGAGATGGACAGATGATGGTTAACAGCACCAAGGCAATCAGCATAGAGGATGTCTTAGTAGTAAATGAGTACCCAGATGTTTTTCCCGAAGATCTACCTGGTATGCCGCCAGAAAGGGACATAGAGTTTGTGATAGAGCTTGTACTGCACAAAGACCGATAGCAAAGAGACCCTATCGGATGTCCACCAAGGAGTTGGTAGAGATGAAGAAACAGCTAGAGGAGTTAATGGAGAAAGGATTTATCAGACCGAGTTCGTCACCGTGGGGAGCACCAGTTTTGTTTGTCAAGAAGAAGGACGGGAGTTTCAGGATGTGCATTGACTACCGTGCACTCAATGAAGTCACCGTGAAGAATAAGTACCCGTTACCCAGGATTGATGATTTGTTTGATCAGCTGAGAGGAGCCGGAGTTTTCTCCAAGATTGATCTGAGATCGGGATACCATCAGCTGAAGATCCAAAAACTGCATTCTCGTCAAGATATGGACATTACGAGTTTACAGTTATGTCCTTTGGACTGACGAATGCGCCAGCATATTTCATGAATATGATGAATAAGGTGTTCATGGAATATTTGGACAAGTTTGTTGTTGTGTTCATAGATGATATCCTAATCTACTCCAAGACAGAGGATGAACATGCCGAACACTTGAGGCGAGTTTTGGAAAAGCTGAGGAGCGACAATCGCTCGCCAAGTTCAGTAAGTGTGATTTTTGGAAGGACAAGGTGGAGTTTCTTGGACATGTAATGACCGCAGAAGGAGTCGCCGTAGATCCAAGCAAGGTAGAAGCTGTGTTACATTGGGAGCAGCTGAAGACTGTGACCCAGATCCGAAGTTTCTTTGAATGGCAGGATACTATCGCCGTTTCATTGAAGGCTTTTCGACAATTGCGAGACCTCTTACGCAATTGTTGAAAAAGGAGAAGAAGTTTGCATGGACGTCAGAATGTGAGAAAGGATTTCAGGAGCTGAAAAAGCGATTGACATCAGCACCGGTGTTAGTTCTACCGGATGTTAATCAAAGCTTTGATACTTATTGTAATGCATCGCGCCAAGGACTTGGATGTGTGCTGATGCAGAATGGAAAGGTCGTCGCTTATGCATCAAGGCAGTTGAGGCCGCATGAGGAAAATTATCCGACGCATGACCTAGAGTTAGCTGCCGTAGTGCATGCCTTGAAGATATGGCGTCACTATCTGATCGGGAACAGATGTGAAGTGTATACGGATCATAAGAGCCTTAAATACATATTCACCCAGTCGGATCTGAACATGAGGCAGAGGAGATGGTTAGAGTTGATCAAGGACTATAATGTTGGAATCCATTACCATCCTAGAAAGGCCAACGTAGTAGCCGATGCTCTGAGTCGGAAATGCCATACTGTGAGCATGTTGCTAGCCACAAGTCAGGATGAGCTATGTGAGGATTTCCAGAGAATGAAGATTGAGGTGGTACCTAGCGGATTCTTGGCCGCATTGGAAGTAAAGCCTACCCTAGAGGACCAGATCCGGGAAGGACAGAAGGATGATGACAAGATCCGCAGGATTAAGACCATCAAGGAGGAAGGCAAGGCAGAGGACTTCAAGTTGGATGAGCAAGGCACGTTATGGATGAAGGATCGGATTTGTGTGCCCAACAAGAAGGAATTAAAGCAACTGATTTTGGAGGAAGCCCATGACTCCAAGTATTCAATTCATCCTGGAAGCGCCAAAATGTATCAGGATTTGAAGGAAAGATTCTGGTGGCCAAGCATGAAGCGTGAAGTTGCCGAGCATGTTGCATTGTGCGACGTATGTCAGAGAGTCAAGGCAATGCATCAGAGGCCAGCAGGATTACTACAATGCTGAAAATACGAGTGGAAGTGGGAGGAAATCGGAATGGATTTCATTACCGGTTTGCCTAAGACTCAAGGAGGTTATGACTCCATATGGGTTATAGTGGATCGCTTGACCAAAGTAGCCCATTTTATCCCCGTGAAGACCACTTACTCGGGAGATAAGTTAGCAGAGTTGTACATGATCAGGATCGTCTGTTTGCACGGAGTGCCAAAGAGGATTGTATCGGACAGAGGTACCCAATTTACCTCAAGATTCTGGAATAAGTTGCATGAAGCCATGGGAACCCGTTTGAACTTCAGTACAGCTTATCATCCACAGACGGATGGACAGACCGAAAGAGTCAATCAGATTCTGGAGGATATGTTAAGAGCTTGTGCATTGGCTTATGCTACCTCTTGGGATAAGAGTTTGCCGTATGCCGAGTTCAGTTACAACAATAGTTACCAAGCTAGTTTACAGATGTCACCTTTTGAGGCACTGTATGGTCGACCCTGTCGGACGCCATTGAATTGGAATGAGACCGGCGAGCGCCGTGTCTTCGGGCCTGATATTCTTCAAGAGGCTGAAGAGCAGATTGCCATGATTAGGGAAAGGTTGAAGATCGCCCAATCACGACAGAAGAGTTATGCTGACAATCATCGCCGGGATTTGAGTTTTGAACCAGAAGACTTTGTATACCTCAGAGTTACGCCTCTCAGGGGAGTTAAGAGGTTCCATGCCAAAGGGAAACTCGCACCCCGTTATGTTGGACCATTTAAGATTTTGAGCCGCAGAGGCGAAGTTGCTTATCAGCTGGAGTTGCCACAGTCGTTAGCAGGAGTACATGACGTATTCCATGTGTCCCAGTTGAAGAAGTGTCTCCGAGTTCCTGAGGAACAGACACCGCTAGAATCAATTGAGTTGCAAGAAGATTTGACTTACAAGGAGCATCCCGTAAAGATTTTGGACACTATGGATCGAGAGACCAGAAATAAGTCAACCCGTTTCTGTAGAGTACAGTGGAGCAACCACACGGAGAGTGAAGCAACTTGGGAACGCGAAGAGGATTTGAGGAAAGAGTTTCCAAACCTATTTGTCGGGACCCCGAATTTGCAAATCCGGACCCTCTGTGTATTCAGCACTAGTCCAGGAACGCGCTAGTGCACACAGTCTTTAACATCGGTAAATATCACAATCATACCAATCGATTCCATAAAAGTACTTTATTAAAGTAATAAAACTGGTTACTCGACCTTATGGCCAAGTTACAAATATATGCCTCGCAAGGCGAAACTTATTCAGAGAGAAATATTAGCAGCGGAAAATCAAAGAACTTCGTGGCGCCATCCAAAGATACCACAGGCAACCGACCGGGCTCGCATCCCTAAGTAGACGGATCCTCTTGGAGTTCCTCCTCCATAGCCGGGCGTAGTCTCCTCTTCAATCGGTGTTGTGTTGAGGCAAGGGTGAGTACTTGGTACTCAGCAAGTCATGCCTGAGAATGCAAGCTAATATACTATATGCATGGCTCGGTACAAAGGAATAGCTCAAGGTATATTTGCAGTAAACAGCATTTGACAAGTAATGTAAGTAGATTCGAAAGCAGTAGAAATAAGTAAAGCAGAAATAACTTTTCAAGCAGTTTGGTAAACATTTTCCTCCTCCTAAACCACATTTCCATCTTCCTTATTATTAAACCAACCCAGTTTTCCAAATCCAAGTTATTTTCGAGAAAATCTAACCCTTGACTGTAATTCCCGAGCGATGTCCAATACCGCGGACACGGCTATTCGAATAGATTCTAAACTCTGCAGAGGTTATGCACTTTACCCACAAGATACAGTCAAACACCACAAAGGCGAGTTCCCGTAACAAAGTCTTTCGGAAACCTCTAACAATACAAGTGGTCCTCCCCGGTTATTGCGCACTAACCCTTCCCTTCGCTAAGGCGAAGTCTAGGCCAATCAACCGTTAGATGGGTACCTGGCCTCGGCCCAGACGCTCCCCGCACAACTTACACAAAGGGTGTAGTTGACCTCCGAGGTCCCACAGTACGTTATTAGCAACTTAGTCAACTAGGTCCGTCCCATTAGGACATGTGGTTGCACGTTAGACCCAGTTCAAAGGCTTGCAAGGTTAAGTCCTTAGGGTGACCAGGGCAAGACTACCCGAAGAACCAAATCATCATCCCCAATGCCACAACCGCCCACCTGATTACTCTTGCCACATGCCCTGGCCGAAATTGTTTATCAAACCCCAGTTGATTACCATGCACCACGTGCCATCAACATCACATGATACTTTTCCAAAACAGGTTCAATATATCATTAAGTTAATATTAACATTTGATTATCCAAAATCATGTCATGAGCACGTAGTGAGTCTAAGCGATACTACAACGGTCTAAACCCATGTTGGCTATCTAATAATGTCCAACTAGTAATCCACAACTAGGGTGACAAAGGGTCATGGCACATACTTAAATAATCAAGGTGTCATACAGCAAATTGGTACTTTATCTAACCCCCATATTTAAACAAAGTATTTTCTATTTGAACTAGCATGCAATAGTTTAAATCAAAATAGATTTCGAAATAGGATCAACATGGTCAAAGCACAACTTGCCTTCAAAAAGTACTTTCTCTTGGTCTTGAGTTGGATCCTGAGTCAATACTTCTCCTTCGAATCCCTCCGGCACTTCAACGTCTACTCGTAAAGCGTGCAAATAGCAAATACACGAATAAACAATAGGCAAAAACATCCCAAAACTCCAAATAAAATCCATAAACAGAGAGAACATAATTTTGTAGATTTTTAGAAACTGGAATCGTCAAATTTGGAGTTAAAACGCAAAAGTTATGATTATTTAAAGTTTAAATAATCAATTAAATAATTTTACAGAGAAAAACTTTAGTCCAAAAATTAAATAAAATTCATATTTAGGTAGATCTCAATTTTATACAAATTTAGAAATTTGAATCACTCAAATCGGAGTTGAAACGCAAAAGTTATAAGCGTTTGAAGTTTGAAACAAAATCTGAAATCATTATTTCGAATTAATAAATCATTTTCTTTTTCGGAAATTAATTATTGCGTCAGCATGGACACGTGGCAGCCTCTGATTGGTTGGCTGACGTCAGCCGGTCCATGGACTCGGTCCACGCTCGGCTCGGGTCTACCGTGGACTCGGTCCACGACTCTACGTGTCGCTGACATGTGGGCCCACTCGGGTGACGTCATCGCTGACGTCAGCGGGGCTCAGCCCACGGTGCTGACAGGTGGGACCCACTGTGACGTCATGGGTGACGTCAGCGCTTGGCGGGGTCAGCCACTGACATGCGGGCCCTCTGACACGCGGGCCCCGCGTGTCAGCGTCACACGCACGCGCGCGTGGACGGCGCTGACCGCGTCGGTCCAACTTCCCGACACGTGGCGCAATCTCGGCCGTTGGTTTGAAAATCAACGGTGCGGATTAGATCCAGGGTTAACTTGTTTATTTTCCATACTCATAGTGCAAACTAAACAAGTTAGCCAAATCCAAAGGTTGGCATTAATCACTACGAGTTTTAGGGAAACTCTGAAACACAACAGAAGAAACACTTCGACAAAAAGTATTCAACCAAAATAGCAACCAACCAAACCAGTCCAAAAGGTTTTAGACACAGGCTCAGGATGAAAGCCACCATATCTAGTATTCCACTATACTTACCATTTAAGCATTCAATATACACTATTTACTCATCGAGAAGCCTCAATATAATTCAACCAAAAGCTACATAACCAATTCTTTCTCTAGTTACCTTTCCCAACATTTATAAATACAGTTTATGATGATTAACAAAACGTCTTCCATTCTATACTACCTCATCATGATCCCCACAGACCAACACATCATATATCAATGTATTCTATATTTCCAACATAGTACTTCAACAGATACTTAAGCATGATCAATGTATCAATTTTATACCATCCATACATCAACATCTTGACAATTAAAACTTGTTCAATCAATAAAATGACTTCAACCAATAAGTATTATCTCTACAAGATAAAATTCGTAAACAGGATTCTAAGACATGCATTCATTAAGGTTAAAATCTTGCATCATGATTGTTATCCAATGTTCATCCCATCACAACATGTACTCGACATAATTCCACAGTTTTACACTTTTCTCTATTGGATCAATGGTTTCCAACAATTAACAACCCTACCAAGTCATCAATAACAACAAATGGGCATAAACATCAACCATCAACATTACTTTTGGCTACCCTATACATAGGTGATAACAAAATTACCACCACACAACATACTCCAACTATTTAAAATAGATTGAATACTAGCATTAACACTGCCCTTAACAACATCATTAACAATAAGTCTTATGTCTTCTCAATTGATATCAATACTAGCATTGTAAAGACACAACTGCATACTTCCAAATATACTAGTAGGTTGTAACAACGTAAATAGCAATTCTAATCAACATCCAAATTAAAGTCGCTAGTCAACACGATTAAATTTTCTCTATTAATCCGTTAGATTAGAACATCTTTAAACAACCAGCAAAGTTTCTTTAACAATAACCGCAGTCTACCTCATCTTAATGTTCTAACCATGCATCAGGGTTTAAAACCTTAAACATTATCGAGGGTCATAAGCACTTTTAAAGCAAAGCAACATATTATAAGCATGTACATTAACACATTTAATCATCCCCACTGTGGGGTACTCTACATCACTAGAGGTTCATTTAATCTTAAGCTAAAGGTAACAATTACACTTAATTGATTCAACTCGCAAATTAACTAAGGAGTACATCATTTCAATAAACCACATTGTTACATACTACATAACATGCTAAACAACAATTTTCACTTTTAACAATTAATTTCAGTCAAACAAATACTTACTTTATTTGCAGCATTTTTCTTTTAATACTCAACCAAAACTCACAAAGAGGCTTGACTCTCAAATTTGCAATAGGACATGACTCCAAAACACATTTCAATCTTAAAGACTCCCACAGGAGGGAACCAAGCGATCAAGTAAACCTTTACGAACAAAGGCACAAAACATAAATCGACACAACTTAACTTTTTACACACGCTTCAATAACTTCTTTTAAACTCAGAGCAAGACACACAAGAACCAAAAGCTATACCTTAAAGTCTTTGAGTGGATCGCGCCCCTTCGCGTTCGCACTGAATTATCTTTGGAATTATTTTTAAAGGAAGCAGATAGACATAGTGGGTTGTGTTGGAAACTCTTGAGATTTAATTTGTAACTCTTTTTGACTAGAGTTGGATTTATTTGCACGATGTGTGTGACGTTTGCGAGTGCTTCAAAAAAGGTGGATTATATGAGTGTTTCATAAGTGAATTTGATTAGTGAAGAGTTCTCTTTTGGGAATGAATTTCCCTATCTCGTTTTCAAGATAGATTCAGTATTGCTGGTACTAAGTGCTAACAGTTTTAGTAGGTAGCATGATAAGTAAAATCAAGTTTACACTATAGAAGCAAGACCTTTAAATAGTATAATGCATGCAAAAACAATTGGAAAGGACAAATCTAGTAACAGGTTTAGTCTATAGCAATTGTGAGCCATCTACACTAAATAAGGAGATGCAACTCCCTGAATATAATAGCTGGGCTCCTTGAAAAGTAGAGGTGTAGAACCTTGTGAGCCATCTACACTGGTTGCATGATATGATCAATTAAAATCAGTGCAACATGAAAATAAAAGGCTCACTAAATAAGAAGATGCAACAAATTAAGCAGATAATTAATTGGCCTAATGATCTAGGATTTCGGTATGATTATACAACTAAAGGTGGATGGAAATATAAAAACCATACCATCAGTACATATTATCTAACATAACACAAATTGTAAAATGAACAATAAAAATTCTCATTCACACATTAAGTACACATTTCTTAGTTGACATCGTTTCTTGTACAACATGAATACGAAGAAAACAACCTAGTTAGTACATAATACATTTAAGAAACAAAAACATCTTTTTAGCCGAATATACGGGCATTATGACCGGTCCACAGGAACACCATAACCCATAACAATATCCTCCCCCCTCTCTCTCTCCACCAGTCTCTCTCCGACCCTCTTTGGTTCACTTTGATTCAAACAATGGTTCACATTTTTGACAAAAATGGTGCCAAACATTGGGACCCTGATCAGGACAACTAATGGCAAACATTTTGGAAGAAAACTAATAGCAAATCTAAGTGAGTAAGCATGCACCTAAATATGGCCTTTCCCTACAGTACCATGGAGAGGTGACCCTTTTTTACCAACTAACGTTGGGTCAGCACCATGATCAAGAACATATCTTATAGAGCAGCTCTCCAAAAGAAATGCAAAAAGGAACAGTGGGGTTTCACCTGCAAAAAAATCAGGACTCAAGAAATTCATACTGGTCTAGCCTTCAACAAGACAGGCACAATGATGGAAAAGGCATCTGATCAGCTATTGTAAAATGAACAAAATGTGGAATCGGAGCTTCACTGATCTTAATGCAGTACCAAATACCTCTCCTTATAAAAGATGTTTATTGTTGAAAATAGAATGACATATGAGAAGCCAAGATTGCGTAATAACTGACACTAGTACAAAAAACCTCATTAAAGATGGTTCACAAACGTCATCACAGACGGTTTTTTGAACCGTCAGTAAGAATGGGTTAGTGATGGCTCGTAATCATCACAGATGGTTTTCCAACCGTCTATGAAAAAGCCATCACAGACGGTTCAAAATTGGAACCGTCTGTCATGTGCACCTCATCACAGACGGTTCTAAATTGGAAACGTCTGTGATGTTGATTTTTCATTTTATTCTCATGTACTTCGTAACTGCCCAAGAACACTTAACTTCTAAGCTATATCATTGATTTTAACACAATATGGGCACTTCCCTAGCGGTCACCCATCCTAAGTTATATCACTGATTTTAACACAATACGGGCACTTCCCAAGTGGTCAGCCATCATAACACTGCTCTTACCTAAGCGCGCTTAACTTCGGAGTTCTTATATGACCTAATACTATAATGTTGGTATGATAGCATCTAAAAAATAACATGTCCCCCTCCCCTTAACCTCACAGAGCACTCGAACACCGATTTTAGTATTCTCATACTCCGAATACAGTTTGGAGATCACGAAAACGCAAAAAAGATCGAAACGAGTACAGAACTTCGGAGGCCATTTTGAGGGCCTAAACGACATTTTTTTTGAATTCTGATTTTCTCGCATGCACGTACTCACCCGAAGTTCAAGATCCGACCATCTGATTTTCACTCGAATACTGATTTTAGTATTCTCAAACTCCGAATACATTTTGGAGATCACGAAAACGCAAAAAAAAAGATCGAAACGAGTAAAGAACTTTGGAGGCCATTTTGAGGGCCTAAACGAAATTTTTCTGGAATTCTGATTTTCTCGCATGGACGTACTCGCCCAAAGTTCAAGATCTGACCATCTGATTTTCACTCAAACACCGATTTTAGTATTCTCATACTCCGAATACAGTTTGGAGATCATGAAAACGCAAAAAAAAAAGATCGAGAACAGTACAGAACTTCGGAGGCCATTTTGAGGGCCTAAACGACATTTTTTGGAATTATGATTTTCTAGCATGCACGTACTCGCCCGAAGTTCAAGAACCGACCATCTGATTTTCACCCGAACACCGATTTTAGTATTCTCATACTCCGAATACACTTTGGATATCACGAAAACGCAAAAAAAGAGAGATTGAAACGAGTACAGAACTTCAGAGGCCATTTTGAGGGCCTAAACGACATTTTTCTGGAATTCTGATTTTCTCGCATGCACATACTCACCCGAAGTTCAAGATCCGACCATCTTATTTTCACTCAAACACTGATTTTAATATTCTCATACTCCGAATACACATTGGAGATCACAAAAACGCAAAAAAAAAGATCGAAACGAGCACAGAACTTCGGAGGCCATTTTGAGGGCCTAAACGACATTTTTCTAGAAGTCTGATTTTCTCGCATGCACGTACTCGCCCAAAGTTCAAGATCCGACCATCCGATTTTCATTCGAACACCAATTTCAGTATTCTCATACTCCGAATACAGTTTGGAGATCACGAAAACGCAAAAAAAAAGATCAAGAACAATGCAGAACTTCGGAGGCCATTTTGAGGGCCAAAACGACATTTTTTTGGAATTCTGATTTTCTAGCATGCACGTACTCGCCCAAAGTTCAAGATCCAACCATTTGATTTTCACTCGCACACCGATTTTAGTATTCTCATACTCCAAATACACTTTGGAGATCACGAAAACGCAAAGAAAAAAGATTGAAACGTGAACAGAACTTCGGAGGCCATTTTGAGGGCCTAAACGACATTTTTCTGGAATTCTGATTTTCTCGCATGCACGTACTTACCCGAAGTTCAAGATCCGACCATCTTATTTTCACTCGAACATCGATTTTAGTATTCTCATACACCGAATACACATTGGAGATCACAAAAACGCAAAAAAAGATAGAAATGAACACAGAACTTCGGAGGCCATTTTGAGGGCCTAAACAACATTTTTCCAGAATTCTGATTTTCTCGCATGCACGTACTCACCCGAAGTTCAAGATCCGACGATCTGATTTTCACCCGAACACCGATTTTAGTATTCTCATACTCCGAATACACTTTAGAGATGACGAAAACGCAAAAAAAAAGATCGAAACAAGTTCAAAACTTCGAAGGCCATTTTGAGGGCCTAAACGATATTTTTCTGGAATTCTGATTTTCTCGCACTCACGTACTAGCCCGAAGTTCAATATCCGACCATCTGATTTTCACTCGAACACCGATTTTAGTATTCTCATACTCCGAATACCGTTTGGAGATCACGAAAACGCAAAAAAGAATATCGAAATGAGTACAAAACTTCGGAGGCCATTTTGAGGGCCTGAAAGTCATTTTTCTGGAATTCTGATTTTCTTGCATGCATGTACTCGCCCGAAGTTCAAGATCCAACCATCTGATTTTCACTCGAACACCGATATTAGTATTCTCATACTCCAAATACAGTTTAGAGATCACAAAAACGCAAAAAAAGATCGAAATGAATACAAAACTGCAAGGCCATTTTGAGGGCCTATACTACATTTTTCTGAATTCTGATTTTCTCGCGTGCACGTACTCGCCCAATGTAACACCCTACAAATCTAAACTGTCGTACAAGAAAATTTCGACAGCATCTCCCCTAAAATTAGGACAAAACGGAAGCGACAACAAGATTCATAATAAACATTACAAACAGGAATAACATAAAAGCATCAATACTAGAGATAACAAGTCTAAATCAACCAGAAAACAAACATAAACGTAAAACAGCTCCAAAGAGGACATCAACAGGTCTATGATTAATAAAATCTCAGCAAGCTAATGAATTATTAAATGCACTAGTCCATGTGATTCGTGATGACCCCGGAGGGTTGATTGTGCTACTAAGCCCACCCTTCAAGCTTACAACTTGCGAGAACTACCTGAAAACAACAAAATAACAAGGGGTGAGTTTGGGTAATCTCAGCAAGCGGAACAACTTCTAACAAATAACACAGCCACAGTAAAACTAGCATACCAAATTCCTCATGTCCAATACCACATTACAGAGTCCACACAACCTCAGTAGAATGCATATGATTGTGCACATGCTTATGCCATGATCCTCCTCACCGTGCCCTTTCTTAGGAACAGACGGTGTTGTACGGTCTGATCGCGCCGCAAGGCGTCGACAAACTTCCAATGCATGATTATGCAGTTAATGCTTCATGCATAAATACATTCATAACTTCCCACTCTGAATTCACATGCTTGCATACCATCAAATAACATGGATAAAATGCGAACATCATTGAGATAGAATATCTCAACAATTCATCTTCTGCACAACATCTTTCTTCATTCTTACTCATGATTCAAAAGCCAAACAACCACATCACAATGCAGGATAGGATATTGCAATCTCATAAACAAGTAGTTAAACCATGTAGGTGTGCTGCAATTAAGGTTTATATTGAAGATGAAACAAATAGCGAGTTATAGTTTAGCAAGACCGCTACTTCCACTTGCCTTTACCAACATGGATGACGAACCTAGTTGCGTCCAGAAGGGGCACCACCTGAACAAGCATTCTTTCAGTATATAATAACATCACAATTGATCACACAATTCAAACACGCGTTTCCTACAACCCGTTCCCCTTTTAAAACACCGAAACCCCGATCTGTCCGGATCAAACAGCAGCACCCTCTCTTCACAATTTCGTATCTTTTTTTATACAGATCATAAAAATATAAAAAATTACAGGAGCTAGATATTGACGGGATCTACAACTTTAATGAAGATCATAAATTTCAATTCTACTGTTAAATATGCCTAAACAACCGTCCAACACAGTGGACGAAATCTGTTTCCAGATTCTGTTCGTCATCTTCCAACAGCGATAACTCCAAGACCGTCACCCCAAAAATTCTACAAAAATTACAGAAGCTAGGTCTCGACGTTTTCTACAACTTTCTAGTTGTAGGTTTTTGCAAGAAAAATCATCTATGCCACGAAAACCGCGAAAAAATCCGCGCTGCACAATCTCCCCTTTCAGAAACAGCACCACGTGAACAATTACCCTTCTACCCCATCAAGATCCATCCAAACCAAACACCACCAGATCTAATACACTCCTAAACCTAGGTAGAACAGGGGGTAAAAGATTGGAAATTTTACCTTGAGTTCTCCCTTGAGAACCCACGAAAAACACGCGACGAACACCAAATCTGAAAATCTGCTCGTCCTCCACACCTTCTCGGATCCTCTTCTCGACTTTTCCCTTCGCGATTCGTGGTGTATCCTTGAGCCTCCACGCTGGACAGAGGGAGGAGGGGCGGCTGCTAGGGGGTGGTGGGAGGAGGCGCCTAGGGTTGCAAAGGGTGGGGGCGCCACCCCTCTTGAGGGAAAGGTGGGCCGGCCCACTAGGGCGTGGGGAGGGAGGGGGTGGGAAGGGAATTCCCGGCCCAGGCCCAGGTTGCCTCAGCCCAGCTTAAACTAGCCCAAAACTCCAATTTTTAATATTAATTGCAGCATAAAACTCAATTATTTCATCTCCTAACATTTCCCTCATTCCTTTCAAAAATCGAAACAAGGGAGAAAAATCCCCTACGGTAACTCCCAAATTCTAAGGCATCACATTCTCCCCTCCTTAAAAGGATTCGTCCCCGAATCGAAGACACACCAAAATCAACAACAAAGTCCCCAAGGGACAAAAGACTTCTTTGCAACACAAAACGTTCACACAAAGACTCAAACCAGAACAAACGACAAGCGAGTTCTCAAAACCAACACTAGCGAGAAAATGTTGATTTAGCTCAACAGAGTGCAACCTCTCACGGTTCCACCTTCACTTCAATTCCCAAATAGACCACAAAAGAAAACGGTCTCGCACTCCTTATTCCAACTACTCTTCCAGAAGAAAACGGTACCAGCCTCTAGAACCCTCTTCATCTCCCACGCACAAACGTGTTTTCACACCACAACCCCTCTACTGTGGTTCGCCGTATTCAAGACGACGACAAACCAGGTGAGACATACACTCCAAGACCACCAGCTATTTGAACAAACGAGGTTAGAACCTTGCAAAAGATTGATCTTCTACAAAAAAAAGCAATACCCAACACTACCACCAAAAGAAAAGGCCTACTTTACCACCAGTGTCCTTAAACCCGCAAGAAACAGTATCAACCGAACAAAATCGCTATGGTTGACACAACCTCGCTCAACCTCAGCGACAGAAAGGCCCAATACACTCTGAAGAGGAAAAACAATTACTAGCAACCACCAAGTGATCCACTAATAATTTAAACAGCCCCACCTAGGTACACATCAATGACCCAATTCTCCAAGAAGGTTTGGATTGAGTCATACACAACCTTCCTTTACTCTTCACTTTTAAACTGTTTACGATCATCTACTAGCAACATCTAATATCTTAGGTCATTGCCAACCCACACTAAATTCCTCTTTCTTAGAAGGTTTCGCCCTCACATTCTTCCTTTCAAAGAATCATAACCAAGGGTAGAATCATTGAGGAAGCTCAACCAAGACCCATGATCCCCAAATGATTCACATCCAACAACTCGAACTCCAAAGCGCTAAAAGCCACTTTGGAAAGAATTCGGCAACAACCCAAGAGTACTCATTTTATTTTATTTTTATTTTTCTAAGCCAAGATGCAAAGAAAGCTCAGATCTCTTACACCACAACCAACATATCAGAAGATATTCGTTCTTACTCCCCGTACTAGAAGGCAATTGAAATCTCGATTCAGGACATGCATGCAGCTTTCCAAGAGCACTCCGGATTAGTCATATATCCATATATGACTTTCTCACCGACCTGGCTCAACGACTCTTTTATCATTTAACATCTATAGACAATGTCATGTTTACTTTTCACCATTCATTCATCATGGAACAACACTATCGAATAGTCATTTACAAGACGACTTCTTCCTCTCTAACACATGAGTAAAACTCGAATAACATCGAGGATTGCGCTAATTCATATAAACTATGTCGGCAGCATAGTTAACAGTAAGGCACCACATCGTATCAAAACCCACCAATGATAGAAAGCTAAACTTGCAAAACATCGCATTTCAACCAAAATCAACATTTTGGAAAAGAACATCGACTCCAAAGTCAAACATCTGCACACACAACCGCCACAATTTTTTTTTCTCGAAAGAAAGGGAAACTCATTCCCAAAAGAGAACTCTTCACTAACCAAATTCACTTATGAAACCCTCATATAATCCACCTTTTTGAAGCACTCGCAAACGTCACACACATCATGCAAATAAATCCAACTCTAGTCAAAAAGAGTTACAAATTAAATCTCAAGAGTTTCCAACACAACC
Organism: Rhipidocladum racemiflorum; assembly: GCA_036346355.1. Taxonomy (NCBI): domain Eukaryota; kingdom Viridiplantae; phylum Streptophyta; class Magnoliopsida; order Poales; family Poaceae; genus Rhipidocladum; species Rhipidocladum racemiflorum. Next base: position 13,105,575 of record CM070592.1, on the reverse strand, counting down.
CACTATGTCCATCTGCTTCCTTTAAAATTAATTCCAAAGATAATTCAGTGCGAACACGAAGGGGCGCGATCCACTCAAAGACTTTTGGGTGTAAATCCATACTCATAGTGCAAACTAAACAAGTTAGCCAAATCCAAAGGTTGGCATTAATCACTACGAGTTTTAGGGAAACTCTGAAACACAACAGAAGAAACACTACGACCAAAAGTATTCAACCAAAATAGCAACCAACCAAACCAGTCCAAATGGTTTTAGACACAGGCTCAGGATGAAACCCACCATATCTAGTATTCCACTATACTTACCATTTAAGCATTCAATATACACTATTTACTCATCGAGAAGCCTCAATATAATTCAACCAAAAGCTACATAACCAATTCTTTCTCTAGTTACCTTTCCCAACATTTATAAATACAGTTTATGATCATATAACAACGTATTTTATATTTCAAACATAGTACTTCAACAGATACTTAAGCATGATCAACGTATCAATTTTATACCATCCATACATCAACATCTTGACAATTAAAACTTGTTCAATCAATAAAATGACTTCAGCAAATAAGTATTATCTCTACAAGATAAAAATCGTAAACTGGATTCTAAGACATGCATTCATTAAGGTTAAAATCTTGCATCATGATTGTTATCCAATGTTCATCCCATCACAACATGTACTGGACATAATTCCACAGTTTTACACTTTTCTCTATTGGATCAATGGTTTCCAACAATTAACAACCCTACCAAGTCATCAATAATAACAAATGGGCATAATCATCAACCAACAACATTACTTTTAGCTACCCTATACATAGGTGATAACAAAATTACCACCACACAACATACTCCAACTATTTAAAATAGATTGAATACTATCATTAACACTGCCCTTAACAACATCATTAATAATAAGTCTTATGTCTTCTCAATTGATATCAATACTAGCATTGTAGAGACACAACTTCAAACTTTCAAATATACTAGTAGGTTGCAACAACGTAAATAGCAACTCTAATCAACTTCCAAATTAAAGTCGCTAGTCAACACGATTAAATTTTCTCTATTAATACATTAGATTAGAACATCTTTAAATAACCAGCAAAGTTTCTTTAACAATAACAACAGTCTACATCATCTTAATGTTCTAACCATGCATCAGGGTTTTAAAACTTTAAACATTATCGGGGTCATAAGCACTTTTAAAGCAAAGCAACAGATTATAAGCATGTACATTAACACATTTAATCATTCCCACTATGGGGTACTCTACATCATTAGAGGTTCATTTAATCTTAAGCTAAAGGTAACAATTACACTTAATTGATTCAACTCGCAAATTAACTAAGGAGTACATCATTTCAGTAAACCACATTGTTACATACTACATAACATGCTAAACAACAATTTTCACTTTTAACAAGTAATTTCAGTCAAACGAATACTTACTTTATTTGCAGCATTTTTCTTTTAATACTCAACCAAAACTCACAAAGAAGCTTGACTCTCAAAGTTGCAATAGGACATGACTCCAAAACACATTTCAATCTTAAAGACTCCCACAGGAGGGAACCAAGCGATCAAGTAAACCTTTACGAACAAAGGCACAAAAAATAAATCGACACAACTTAACTTTTTACACACGCTTCAATAACTTCTTTTAAACTCAGAGCAAGACACACAAGAACCAAAAACTATACCTTTCTTTGCAAGGCAACCAACTAAACAGGTGTCAAAGTCAAAAGGCGACCAAAGACGCGCAACACAAAACTCCCCTTCTTTGTCTTCACCCAAAGAAGACAAAACCAAGAAACACCGAAGGCACACTCCGCGAAAATCCAAATTCCAAACACTTTTCTTCTGATTTCAATCAACTAAAACCAAGAAAACGAACCAAGACCGACTGTCAGAACGATAAAGAACATCCGAAGGAATCTACCACCAATCTCTTCTATTTGACTCCAGTCAACTACCCGATCCACGACAGAAAGGGTAAGCACTCCTCCTACAGGTGTTAATAATTCTTCGGTGATGGCGTTAACCGGCCACACCGTCAAACCACACCCTTACTATGAACAAAAAGAGGTCACCGAAAACCCTTCGGCACCACAACCCCACTTCATCACAAATGAAGCAACTCAATCAAATCCATCATAAATATAGCATTATACATCATCAAAAGTAGCATTCAACATCAAAGCTTAGATACAATATTTAAACGGAAAGCAACGATACCCATACCCTTTCCTACTGTGCATCCATGTGTGTCGGATTTTAAATTAGTGATTCCACTTACACAAGTTTTAATGTTGCTATCCTATGACAAAATTTTAGTTAAAACCTAGGCCATGTTTCTAAGTTATTCCACATCACATTTTAGTTGTATCCTATAGTATGACACTAAAAATACACATTCCAAGGATCTCTGACCAGCTCGATACCAACTGTAACACCCTACAAATCTAAACTGTCGTACAAGAAAATTTCGACAGCATCTCCCCTAAAATTAGGACAAAACGGAAGCGACAACAAGATTCATAATAAACATTACAAACAGGAATAACATAAAAGCATCAATACTAGAGATAACAAGTCTAAATCAACCAGAAAACAAACATAAACGTAAAACAGCTCTAAAGAGGACATCAACAGGTCTATGATTAATAAAATTTCAGCAAGCTAATGAATTATTAAATGCACTAGTCCATGTGATTCGTGATGACCCCGGAGGGTTGATTGTGCTACTAAGCCCACCCTTCAAGCTTACGACTCGCGAGAACTACCTGAAAACAACAAAATAACAAGGGGTGAGATTGGTTAATCATCTCAGCAAGCGGAACAACTTCTAACAAATAACACAGCCACAGTAAAACTAGCATACCAAATTCCTCGTGTCCAATACCACATTACAGAGTCCACACAACCTCAGTAGAATGCACCTGATTTTGCACATGCTTATGCCATGATCCTCCTCACCGTGCCCTTTCTCAGGAACACACGGTGTTGTACCCAGATCGCGCCGCAAGAGGCGTCGACAAACTTCCAATGCATGATTATGCAGTTAATGCTTCATGCATAAATACATTCATAACTTCCCACTCTGAATTCACATGCTTGCATACCATCAAATAACATGGATAAAATGCGAACATCATTGAGATAGAATATCTCAACAATTCATCTTGCAAACAACATCTTTCTTCATTCTTACTCATGATTCAAAAGCCAAACAACCACATCACAATGCAGGATAGGATATTGCAATCTCATAAACAAGTAGTTAGACCATGTAGGTGTGCTGCAATTAAGGTTTATATTGAAGACGAATCAAATAGCGAGTTATAGTTTAGCAAGACCGCTACTTCCACTTGCCTTTACCAACGTGGATGACGAACCTAGTTGCGTCCAGAAGGGGCACCACCTGAACAAGCATTCTTTCAGTATATAATAACATCACAATTGATCACACAATTCAAACACGCGTTTCCTACAACCCGTTCCCCTTTTAAAACACCGAAACCCCGATCTGTCCGGATCAAACAGCAGCACCCTCTCTTCACAATTTCGTATCTTTTTTTATACATATAATAAAAATATAACAAAATTACAGGAGCTAGATATTGACGGGATCTACAACTTTCATGAAGATCATAAATTTCAATTCCACTGTTAAATATGCCTAAACAACCGTCCAACACAGTGGACATAATCTGTTTCCAGATTCTGTTCATCTTTTTCCAACAGCTATAACTCCCAGACCGACGACCCAAAAATTCTGAAAAAATTACAGAAGCTAGGTATCGACGTTGTCTACAACTTTCTAGTTATAGGTTGTTGCAGGAAAAATCATATATGCCACGAAAACGGCGAAACAATTCGTGCTGCACAATCTCCCCTTTCAGAAACAGCACCACGTGAACAACTACCCTTCTACCCCATCAAGATCCATCCAAACCAAACACCACCAGATCTAATACACTCCTAAACCTAGGTAGACCAGGGGGTAAAAGATTGGAAATTTTACCTTGAGTTCTCCCTTGAGAACCCACGAAAAACACGCGACGAACACCAAATCTGAAAATCTGCTCGTCCTCCACACCTTCTCGGATCCTCTTCTCGACTTTTCCCTTCGCAATTCGCGGTGTATCCTTGATCCTCCACGCTGGACAGAGGGAGGAGGGGCGGTTGCTAGGGGGTGGTGGGAGGAGGCACCTAGGGTTGCAAAGGGTGGGGGCGCCACCCCTCTTGAGGGAAAGGTGGGCCGGCCCACTAGGGCGTGGGGAGGGAGGGGGTGGGAAGGGAATTCCCGGCCCAGGCCCAGGTTGCCTCAGCGCAGCTTAAACTAGCCCAAAACTCCAATTTTTAATATTAATTGCAGCATAAAACTCAATTATTTCATCTCCCAACATTTCCCTCATTCCTTTCAAAAATCGAAACAAGGGAGAAAAATCCCCTACGGTAACTCCCAAATTCTAAGGCATCACACCCAAAGATCAAGTTCTGACCATCTAATTTTCACTCGAACAACGATTTTAGTATTCTCATACTCTGAATACAGTTTGGAGATCATGAAAACACAAAAAAAAGATCGAAACGAGTACAAAACTTCAAAGGCCATTTTGAGGGCTTAAAGACATTTTTCTGGAATTCTGATTTTCTCGCATGCTCGTACTCGCCCAAAGTTCAAGATCCGACCATTTGATTTTCATACGAACACCGATTTTAGTATTCTCATACTCCAAATACAGTTTGGAGATCCCGAAAACGTAAAAAAAAAAGATCAAAACGAGTACAAAACTTCGGAGGCCATTTTGAGGACCTAAACGACATTTTTCTGAAATTCTGATTTTCTCGCAAGCACGTACTCGCCCAAAGTTCAAGATCCGACCATCTGATTTTCACTCGAACACCGATTTTAGTATTCTCATACTCCGAATTGTCGGGACCCAAATCTACAAATCTGGTCCCTCTATGTATTCTGCACTAGTCCAGGATCCCGCTAGTGCACACAGTTAAACAGGGTTGAATATCACATCCATACACAGCGGAAATATAAATAAGTACTTCAATAGTTAAAATAAACTGTTGCAAGACCTTAAGGTCACCTTACAATATTCAGCCACGTAGGGCTTACTCAAATAAGAACAAGTAAACATAAGCAGTAGAAAACAAAAGTCTTGATAAGCTCCACAACGCCACAAGCATCTGACGAAGGTTGCCTCCGAGTTCTCCTGGTCCTTGACATACTCCTCCTCCCAAGCGGGTGTACACTCTTCTTCTGATGTTTTGTTGGTTGGCAAGGGTGAGTATACAACATACGCAGCAAGTCATGCACAGAGGTGCAATCATATTACTATATGCACGGCTTCTTCCAAAGGAAGGGCTTAATTGGTTCATTTGCATTAAACAACATTTTGCTCTAATTGAATAACTATAATAGATTCAATAATAGTGAAATCATATTATATTATATTAAGTTCATAATCTCATTTCATAAGCATGGCACAAAGCTTAAGTCAATTTAACATCATCTCTGGCACTCAGCCAACCTTCCCACATTTTATTTTAGAAAATCTACCCCTTGACTGTGATCCCCGAGCTTTGTCCAGTACCGTGGACTCGGCTATTCGAATAGTTTTGACACACTATGCAGAGGTTGTACACTTTACCAACATGATACAGTCGCACACCACAAAGGCGATTGACCATAACGAAGCTTTTCGGAAACCTCCATCTACACCTATGACCCTTTCCGGTATTGCCTTCACTACCACTTCCCCCACGAAGGATCGAAGTGTAGGACCGACAATCACCGTTGGATGGGCACCAAGCCATAGCTCTGGTACGCTCCCCCACACAGTTACCCCAATGTAACTGTCACCATGAGGTATCAAAGGTAAGATTTTAGAATCCTAATAAACTAAGACTGTCCCACTCCAGCCATGTGGTCGCACGAAAGGCCCAGTTCAAAGGCTTGCAAGGTGAAGTCCTTAACTGTCCAGGGCAAGACATCCTTCTCTCAAGTTTTGGCACAAAGCCCTCACATTACTCATCCCGTTGCCACGAAGGCCCACCTAGCACGAAGCCATCCAGCCACTTGCCCCAGTCTAAATCTTTTCCACCCCAGTTTCATTATTGTGCAACATATGCCAACAATAATATCAATTACCATGTAGAACCACAAAGGTACCTACACTTCACATCATCACGTGGCAATATTACAACCTTTCCAAAATTCGTTTCATATATCATTAGTCAATATTCTTTTGCTATTTGAAACACGTTTCACATATAAGCAAGACTAAGCAACTAGTCACGGTCTAGCCTCCCGTGTTGGCACAATATTAACATCCAACTATTTTAAACCGAACTTAAAGTGAAAATGGATACAGGGCATACAAATATTAACATCAAAGGGTGGAATTAACAACACGGTTGATTAGCTAATTTACCCAAATTAGTTTAGTTCCTTTTAACAATATAGCATGCATAATTTAATCAAAATGCATTTCTAAAATTAGGAACAACATGGTCAAAGCACAACTTGCTTTCAAAGAGCTGATGATCTTGATCTAGGGCTTGAACTTGGTCTTCAACTTCCGCACTCTCGCACAGTTCAACGTCTACGCGTATCAAACAACCAGTTAAACACACATCCGGAAAATACTACAAATCAAACTAGCTCGTAAATTTATGAAAATTTCCAGATAATTAGTCTAGCATTTTCTAAGTTTTATAAAATTTATTTCGAAATTTTTTGACGTATAGCTTAAGAGCTACAAAATTCGTAAGTTTAGAATTTCCGCGAATAATTTAATATTATAAATTTATTTATAAAATTTCACAAAAAATACTGCAGAAATGTATTAATTTCAACTAATTAACAAAATTTGTTGTAAGCGATTCCGACTTAGAATGAATTTTTACCGAAAAAGACAAAATTTGAAATTTGGAAAAAAATGAATTACGTAATGTGGTGGACCGACCAGGCTCATCCCTCCCCTCTCGGCTAGCCAAACGAAGCCCTCGGATCTAATGGCCCACGTGAACGGGTCTATAATCATTAATCTCTTCCTTCGATAAAACAATGAGTCCATACCCTATGAGATCATCCCACGGTAAAAAGGGGTGATGGGTAAAGATCGCCCCTTTCCCCCCCTCCGCAACGAGGGGAAGTCCCCTTCCGTGGTGAGGGAGGAAACCGGAGGAAACCACTCCCAGCCATGTCTCCCTCTGGCGTGAACCTAGTGCCAATCTCCAAGGTCTGACACCCCCCAACAACTCCTCCCGAGTACGCAATGACGTGCCCGGGCAATCTGAGACCCCAACACAAGTGAAATTCCCTTCGAACCCCTACAAAAGGTGTACGAACAGAGGGCAAAAAACCCAACGCATGAGAGACGTGATTCAATAAAAACAATTCAGGTTAGCTCTGGCAAGAAATAATAAAGAAAAAGAAGGCCAATCAGTATGGGCATGTTCCCAGGCCTGCCCTATAAAGGGGGGAATAAGACAGTGGAGAAGCAGGTTCCCCGAAAAACAAGAAACAGTCCGACGAGGAAGAAGAGAGAAAGAGACCCGGTGGTTCCACGCAACCACACTGGCGCCGTCCGTGGGGAACCCTAACCGCAAGGTGAAACCACCGCCTGCCGATCAAGTCCAAGGGTAAGTTTCCTGCAGCCATGCCACCAAAGAAGGGAAAGGAGGCAATATCCAAGGGGGCGGCAATGACGGCAGGAGCAGAAGAATCAAGACGGCGTGCGAGAAGCCAATCTGGAGACCCCCCCTCGACTTCTGGATGACGAGACGCGGATGCCAGCCGCAACAGAAGCCCGAAACATGGTAGGAACTTTACCTCCACAGACTCCGGTGGCCGTGTGCAAGCGAGCCCCCAAACGGCGGCCTCCGACGACGGGTCGAACGGTTTCGACACCAGGAGGAGATGTGGCAGAAGCGTCGACACATCCGACTCATCGCCAAGAGACCCACGGAAACGAAGAAACCCATGGAGAAGGAACCGGAGCTCAGGGGGAGATTGACCCCAACGTGCGGGCGCTGATGGAGGCTAACGAGCAACTCATGGCGGAGTTGAAGCGCCTGCAAGGACGATCAGACGGGGGACAATACGAATCACAAGATTAAAGCCCGAGCCGCGAGGTGCTATCCCCAGCGATTGCGATGGCACACAAGGAAGACCACGATCCAAACCCCCTCAGCACCCGCCTACGGGCCAAAAAATGGCCCTCCCCGGGAAGCTTCAAATTTCCCACCATTAAGCCATATGACGGTCGGACGGACCCAAGGGAGTTCCTCCGCGTCTACGATACGGCGATTGAAGCCGCGGGAGGAGATGATGATATCAAGGCGAAGGGGCTCCTTCTAGCACTTGAAGGCATAGCCCTGTCCTGGTATTCTTCGCTGGAGCCCCGGTCGATCACCTGTTGGTCGCAACTCCGCTGCAAGCTTGAAGGCAACTTCCAGGGTAACTTCGACGGAATGAAAGAGGAAAGTGACCTATTTGCGGTCAGACAACGCGAAGGAGAAACCCTTAAGAGTTACTTCCAACGCTTCTCCCGGATTAAGTGCCAAGTACGAGGAGTAAGCGACACCACTATAATCAATGCGACGCTATGCGGCTGCAGGGGACCGTTGGCGAAAGGCTCGCCAGAAGAGGTACGTCACGGTGGAAGAACTCTTTGCGAAGATGAGGGAATACGCGCGGGCGGAGGAAGACAACCTCCGAAGGGAAGACGGGCCCCAACAAGAGAATCAAGAATTCGCCCCGCGCAAGAGAGGGCGAGGGAAGGACCCCCCTTCCAATGCCAAAACGAGGGAACGATACCCAGAGCCTAGAAGAAGAGACGAAAGGAGGAGAATCCACCACATTGAAAAACCAAGAAATCGGCAAGCCACAAAGCGACAGGCCCATGAGCAGCAGAGACGAGGGCCACCCCCGAGCCGAGGAAAGCAAGACGAGGGAAGCCGAGTTAACAAGAGGGAAGGGACAGAGCCCCGGCAGTACTTTTGTGAATATCACGGAGAAATATCACTCATGACACCATCCAATGCAAAGTGATCAACGGATATCGGCGGTTCGAGGCAAAACAGAGAGAAGTCAAGACGCATCCTCCTGTTGGACGACAACACCCCCTTCCTCGAGTAGGGATGAATCATCTCCGTCGCATTATCAATGTCATTGCGGGGGGCTCCTCGTCACATCTCTCGTCAAAAAGACAGAGGAAGGCTTACGCCCGGCAAATTAACCACATTGCAATTACCCCCGCCACCTTTCCTCCAGTAAAATGCGAGCCAATCACCTTCACACAGGAGGACGCCATGGGGGTACACTTCCCGCATCAAGATTCCTTGGTAGTAACCGCCATTATCGCCGACTGCGAAGTACGTCGAATATTGGTAGATGGGGGGAGCGCTGCGGACATACTGTCCATGAAGGCTTTCCAACAAATGATGATTCCACTAGACCGGTTGAAAAAATCGGAAGTGCCGCTGATGGGTTTTGGAGGAAGCATGGTCAGCACCCTGGGGCAATTGGAGCTTGAAGTCACATTCGCGACGCCCCAAGCCAGCGTCACGAGTCGTGTCACATTCGACGTGGTAGACATGCCGTTCCAATACAATGCGATCCTAGGTAGGGGCTCGTTGACGACCATGGGGGTCATAATTCATCATGGTTTCTTATGCATGAAAATTCCCTCCGCAGATGGCGTCATCACGATGCGAGGAGACCAAGCCTTGGCAAGGAAGATAGACATGGAGAACCCACCTCAAATCAAACACGTCTGCATTACTGAGCTAGATCCAGTTGTACCTGCAAACCGCAGCCGGTGGCTCCCTAAACCACAACCCCAGGGAGAAACCCAACGGATACCACTCAGGCCAGGAAGCAGTAAGACAGTGATCCTCGGCACCATGTTGTCTCCCGAGGAGGAAAAACACTTGATGCTGCTCCTCTAGGAATATGAAACCGTGTTCGCATGGGGGCCCGAAGACCTTCCCAGCGTCCTGAGAGAAACAATCGAACATGTCCTCGCTATTAACCCAAGCGTGAAGCCTAAGAAGCAAAAATTGAGAAAACTTGCAGTAGAAAGACAAGAAGCCGCGAAGGTGGAGGTGACTAAACTGCTCCAGGCGGGAATCATCCGCGAAGCCCGATACCCGGAGTGGTTGGCCAACATCGTCCTAGTCAGGAAGGCCAGCGGGGCATGGAGGATGTGCATCGACTTCACTGACTTAAACAAAGCATGCCCAAAAGATGACTTCCCCCTGCCCCGCATCGACCAGCTGGTCGACTCAACCTCCGGGTCAGAAAGGATGAGCTTCCTTGACGCATACTCTGGTTATCACCAAGTATATATGCAGAAAGGAGACGAAGACAAGACGGCATTTGTTACTCCCTTCGGTACCTACTGCTTCGTGCGGATGCCCTTCGGGCTCAAAAACGCGGGTGCTACCTTCGCGCGGCTCATCACGAAGGTCTTCGCCGATCAATTAGGAAGAAACGTGGAAGCCTATGTTGACGATATCATTGTCAAGAGTGAAAAGAAGGAAGATCACGTCGGGGACCTCCGGGAAACCTTCAGAAATTTGATAAAAGGAAAGGTGAAGCTTAACCCGTCCAAATGTGTTTTCGGCGTGGACGCAGGAAAGTTGTTAGGTTTCCTGGTCTCCCAACGGGGCATAGAAGCGAATCCAGAAAAGATAAGAGCTGTCCAAGACATGGCTCCACCAAGAAACCTGAAAGAAGTACAACGGTTGGCAGGGCGGATAGCAGCGCTCAGTCGATTCTTGCCAAAATCCGCGGAGCGAAGTTTGCCGGTCTTTAAAGCCTTACGCTCGAACGATAGTTTCATCTGGACAGGGGAGTGCCAACGCGCCTTCGATGACTTGAAGCAAAGTCTTATGGAAATCCCTGTCCTACAAAGCCCGAAGCAAGGTGAGGAGCTTCTGTTATATCTAGCAGCTAGCCCATTGGCCGTCAGTGCTGTGCTAGTGCGACCCCAAGGCGTCAAACAATAGCCAGTTTACTTCGTCTCTGAAGCCCTCCAAGGTGCAAAGCTACGATACTCAGAAATGGAAAAGCTGGCGTACGCTCTGTTAATGGCATCTCGAAAGCTCCGGCATTATTTTCAGGCCAACCGCATCAAGATGCCAACTACATATCCTCTAGGATCTATGCTTTCCAACAGGGAAAGCACGGGGCGCATCAGCAAGTGGGCGGTCGAACTAGCTCCCTTTGAGTTAACTATAATACCTCGCACGGCAATCAAAAGCCAAGCCCTCGTCGATTTCATGGTAGAATGGACTTCCCCAGTCCCGGAGGACAACAAAACCCCAGCGATATGGTCCATCGACTCCGACGGATCTTGGGGGGCGAGTGGAGCGGGAATAGCTGCGGTGATACATACGCCCAGCGGAGAAAAAGTGAAGTTCGCAGCAAGGCTGGAATTTCCCTCAACTAACAATATAGCCGAGTACGAAGCGCTCTTATTGGGTATCAGAAAAGCGAAGATCATGGGAGCGAGAAGGGCGATATTGTACACCGACTCGAAACTTATTCAGGGGCATATCACCAAAGAATATCAAGTGAAGGATGAACAGCTCCAGAAATACGTCGAGATGGTCCGAACCATGGAGAAGGGTTTCATTGGGTTCACCGTTAATGCAATACCCAGGTCCCAAAACGAACGCGCCGACGAGCTAGCCAAGATCGCAGCCACCGGAGGACGTCTACCTTCGACAATCTTCTTTGAGACACATCGCACCCCCTCCATTCCTTCCCAGATAAATCTCATTGTTCGAGCAGCCAGTGACGACTGGAGGAATGTGATATACAACTACCTCCTGGAGGGAGTCTTGCCAGACGATGAGGCACAAGCGAGGCACCTTGAAAGGCGAGCAAACAAGTACGCCATCATTAACAGCTTCCTATTCCGCAGCGGCCTCTGCGCTCCATGGCTACGCTGCATTTCGTGAGAAGAAGGAGCGCAAGCTTTGCTTGAAGCACACCAGGGAGATTGCGGGGCGCACCAGGCCCCTAGGAATCTTGTGAGAAAGATATTCCGGATGGGGCTCTATTGGCCTTCGGCGTTGCAAGATGCGGAGCAAATGGATGACCAAGCAAACAAGGGCCCTGCCCAACGAACTGCATGCGGTACCCCCGGTCTGGCCCTTCGCCAAGTGGGGAATGGATATCGTCGGAGCGCTTCCTAAAGCTTGAGCAAACCTTCAGTTCGTAATTGTTGCCATCGATTACTTCTCCCACTGGATCGAGGCAGAGCCGGTCGCAAAGATAACCGCAGAGGCCGCCGTCAAATTTCTATGGAAAACGATTATTTGTAGATATGGGGTCCCGTTCCAGATCGTGACTGACAATGGGTCTCAATTCGACTCCTGGAAATTCCGCGATTACTGTGACAATATCGGGACAAAGATCTGCTTCGCTTCAGTGGGTCACCCTCAGTCGAACGGGGCGGTGGAACGGGCGAACGGGTTGCTTCTTGATGGCATAAAAAAAGACTTTACGGCTCTAAAAAGGGGCTTTGGCCCGACGAGCTGGACCACGTTTTATGGGCAACCCGCACTTCAGCCTCAAGAGCGACCGGGTTCTCCCCCTTCCGGCTCCTCTTCGGGGAAGAAGCCGTTTCACCTGCAGAGATCCGCGTAAAATCCTTGCGAGTGATCAAAACTCCGACCCATGAGGCAGTCGACATCACGTGTGATCTAGAGGAAGAACGCAAGCTTCAAGCCTTGAAGACCATGAAAGCCTATGCAGAGGCATCAACTCGAAGCTTCAACAAGAAGGTGAAGAAACGCGAAATACACCCCGGGGACATGGTGCTCAAGAGGGCTGCCCCGGCCTTCGCGAAGCTGGAAACGACGTGGGAAGGACCATACATTGTCCAAGAGTCAACCGCGAAGGGCGCACACAAGCTCATTACCCCCGATGGCGAGGAAATACCACGGACATGGAATACCGACGCGCTCAAGAAATTTTACCTGTAGGTGATGGAATACGAAGGAAAGAAATGTATCGATCCTTATCAATAAAATAATGGAAAGACATTGCGAACCCAGGCCATCTCCATATTCTCCAGGACTTAAATCGAGAGACCCGTTGCTCTGCGCCGGGAAGGAGTTCGCGGATGCTTGGTCGGGCAAACGTCCCACCCATCCCTTGCTCCGGGGACCCGTTGCCTCGCGCCGGGTAGGAGTTTGCGGATGCTTGGTCGGGCAAACGTCCCACCCATCCCTCGCTCCGGGGACCCGTTGCCTCGCGCCGGGTAGGAGTTTGTGGATGCTTGGTCGGGCAAACGTCCCACCCATCCCTCGCTCTGGGGACCCGTTGCCTCGCGCCGGGTAGGAGTTCGCGGATGCTTGGTCGGGCAAACGTCCCACCCATCCCTCGCTCCGGGGACCCGTTGCCTCGCGCCGGGTAGGAGTTCGCGGATGCTTGGTCGGGCAAACGTCCCACCCATCCCTCGCTCTGGGGACCCATTGCCTCGCGCCGGGTAGGAGTTCGCAGATGCTTGGTCGGGCAAACTTCCCACCCATCCCTTGCTCTGGGGACCCGTTGCCTCGCGCCGGGTAGGAGTTCGCGGATGCATAGTCGGGCAAACGTCCCACCCATCCCTCGCTCCGGGGACCCATTGCCTCGCGCCGGGTAGGAGTTCACGGATGCTTGGTCGGGCAAACGTCCCACCCATCCCTCGCTCCGGGGACCCGTTGCCTCGCGCCGGGTAGGAGTTCGCGGATGCTTGGTCGGGCAAACGTCCCACCCATCCCTCGCTCCGGGGACCCGTTGCCTCGCGCCGGGTAGGAGTTCGCGGATGCTTGGTCGGGCAAACGTCCCACCCATCCCTCGCTCCGGGGACCCGTTGCCTCGCGTCGGGTAGGAGTTCGCGGATGCTTGGTCGGGCAAACGTCCCACCCATCCCTTGCTCCGGGGACCCATTGCTCCGCGCCGGATAGGAGTTCACGGGATTCATGGATATTTAGTCGCACCGACACTACTATTCATTCGTTGCCCCGGTTCGCCTTTTTGTGAAACAACCGGCCGGGTTAACGTGCCAACCCCCCCCCCCCCTCGCTCCGAAGGGTGGGAGTCCGGCTTCGTGCGAAATCTAGCAAGAAGTATGTGGAAGCTAACACAATCTCGGTTACCCTCCCCGCAGCCCGGAGAACACACCGTGTTACACTAGCCAAGTAGTTGAGAAAATACGCCCAAGCCAGTACCCTATTTTTCCTTCGGCAGGGAAGGAGAAGGTGCTTACGCATCATGTGGCCGTACCTATTCCCACATCCTAACACGGTACTGGGCTGTGCGAAGAACCGAGACCGTTTTACGCTACTGATCAAGGTTTGATAGGAAGCTAAGAATGCATGACCAAAAAGAATTCAAACAAGAAGGATGAAGAATAGATATAGGTAGGAACCCCCTGCCGAGAGTTACATAATATCATCCCAATCATACATAATGTGGTAATCCAACAGAAGCTTCTACACGAAATGAAGCGGACTTAGATGCGATGAGCACGCGCCACGGCTTCCGCGAGGGCATCCTTGGCTTCCAGCAGCCGCGGCACCATCCCGATCAATATGTCGAGGTTGGCGAGGTCTCGGGCAAGGGCCTCCTCTGCGGCCATGATCATGTCGAAATCCGCCCATAGCCCTTCAATGAAGGCCTCGAGATCGTCGGCGACTGAAAGACCCCCGGGAGCGAGAGCGTCACCCGGGAGATCAAGAACCATGATAGGGGCTCCCTCCTCCCCAGAAGCGGCGGGATCTCTGCCACAGGTGGCCCCTCATCCAGGTTGGCCAAAATGGGGTCTTCTTCCATGACTTCCCCGGGGATGTCAGCCATTGAAAAAGCAAGGGAAAACAGGGGTAGAGAGCGATCATCTACTCTGAAACTAACAAGGTTGGCCAGGGCGAGGAAGGCAAAAAGGCCAGAGTTAAATAAGAACGCGGGAAGCCAAGGCGTCCCCACGTCCCTCGAGAAGTTTACCGAGTCATTAAGTCCCTGTAACACTCGTCACTGACGCCTGGTCTTCGTCGGGAGAAACTAAACGCTTTTCAGACGAGGGGACCCGTGGAACGAACGAACATGCATAGTCATTTGATAAAATGGGTAATTTAATTCAAGTGTCTACAAGAACTCCATCATACAAAAATGTCCAAACTAAGGAGGAGGCGGCTTCTCTTTGCCTTTCCCTGAGTCGCGCATTACAGCACGAGCTCGACGTACCGACTCCCTCGCAGTGGGCTCCCCGTGCTGCTTCCAGAAATCCGACATAAAGCTTGACGATAGCCGAGATGCGGCGGAGGAAGGCTTCCCAGACGAAGGGATATCTCCGAACCCTGGTAACGACGGAGCAGCAGAAGAAAAACCGAAGTACTCGCGGATATGTGTACATCCCTTCGCCTCCAATAACTGAGCAGTTTTGACGGAGCCCAGCCTCGCGCAGTAATCGCCGAAGGTCAGCGCTGAATCCCCAAAAATCTTAGTTGATTTCTCGAGGAAGGAGACAGCTTCCAGGCTGGAGGAAGGGATACGACTCGGAGCTGCATCAATACCGAACTGAGGGAGCTGCTGAAGGAAGGCCTCCGTAGCCCCATGAATCCCCGAGACAATGGATTCCAATTCCTTCCGATTCATGTCGTGATGCTCCTCCGCTCGTTGTGCGTTACGAAGATGAGCTTGAACCTCGCTTCGCGCCGTTGCGAGTTGAGAGGGGAATTCTTCCATTTGCTTCTTCAACATGTTCTTGCCCTCTTCTGCAACCGCCAACAGGTTCTTCAATTCTTCTATTCGGTCATCTTTCTTCTTCTCGTTCCGCTCCGCCGCCATGCGAGCTCGCTCCTCTTCGACGAGACAGTCCCGCATCAGGGAAACTACCCCCTCGAGCTCTGCGTTCTTTGCTGCCAAATCCCGACTTTGAGATGCTTCGGCCTGCACCTTAGCCAACGAGTCCTTGGAGTCCTGAAGCGCCATTGAAAGACTAGCTTTCTCTGCTTCTAGTTCCACCACCCGCTCCTTCGCTGCATCGCAATCCTGGACCCCCTTGTTAAACTTGCCCAAGTACGTCCGAAATCGGCGCGATACCTCCAAAGCGATGACAGCCCCCTAAAAATGAAGAAGAAGGATGTTGAAAGACACAAAGACCAGCAATATAAACTCAAAAGGGAAGATACCTTTAAATGATGATCCATCGAGATCTCACAAAGAGAAAGGTCATTAATTTCCTCAAATAAGGCCACAGATTTATTATAGGGAGAAAAAGCCACACGCATCTTTCTTAAAGACGGAGATGCAGCCGCCCCCCTCTCAAAATCTGAGGCCGAAAAATCTGACAAGTCAAAGCGGACGAAAGAGGAACCAACACCACCCGCGGGGGCTGGTTGGTTCGAAGGTAAAGTCCCTCCACCCGGAAGGGGGACGCCTTGAGAAGTTGGAATCGGAGGTTCCGGACCCTCTTCCTCCACGACAGGCGAAGGAGTGGCGAGCGCTCCAGTTTGGACCTGTTCCAACGGTTTTAATGCCCCCGCCGCCTCCGCATTATCACCTCCTGCATCGACTTCGTCAAAACCTGAAAGGACATCGCACCCTAACGAGCTGGCGGGAAAGGTATCAGGAGTACGATCTTCTCCCCTGGTGGGGGTGTCAGGAGTGGAAACGTTTAGCCGCAAACCCCGAGTCTCCCCTGTCGCGGGGACGGCCATACCTTCAGGCTGCTCCTGTGCGCACTCTGAAGCCCGAAAATCATCATCGTCCTCATCACCCAAATAGATAGTCTCCACTCCGGGGATCCCTAAAAACGAGTATCCGGGGGATTGACCCCCGCCAACATGCACGTCAACGGAAGAATAAAGTGTGAGGGTCGAGGGAACCCCCCCATAGCAATTGGGCCTGATGTGGACTCGGGAAAACTCGTATCCGGGACGGACGGCCTATCTGAGGGCTCGTCCGCAACAGCCAAGGGTAGCATTTCAGAGGGCCCCACAGCGTCCGCAGAATCCGAAGGGGGCGGCGGCAGGAGAGACGTAACCGCAACAGAGCCGGAGGAATCACCTTCGTCGCTGGATTCCTCCTCACCCCCAATCCGCATCCTCGTCGTCATCATCCCCCAAATCCTTGCTCCTGCCAGAAGTGGCAGCCGCTTGGGGCAGCGCCGCGCGAGCTAACCTCGCTCGTTTGGCCGGACGAGGAGAACCGACTGACCCTCTGGGATGAGGGGGCGCGCAGCGTCCCTGGGCCAAGAAACGAGAGCATCGGGTGATCCCAATAGCACTCATAGCGGCCTCATACTCAATTGCTTGGCAAGGACCCAGAAGCTTGCGAGCCAATTTCTCGGCCGCCCCGCGCCCCAGATCTTGTACCCCCTCTGGCCGAACCACAGACACCGTGCCTCCCGATGATCGCTCCAGAGTAACGGCGGAGCTCCTGGCTAAGGAGTCGATACGACACAGACAATATTCCTCCACCAAGTCTCGCATCGTACTCTGGGCACGAAGAGCCTTCAGATAATCAAGATATCCAATTTCCTCCGCAGTCGCGCTCCAATTAGGGGATCGAATCGCGCGGACTGGACCCATCGAAGTATGGAGGGAAGAGTCTGTACCCACGAGGATTTGGTAATACCACCGTGACATCCATCCTGAATCCCATTTCCCCTTGGTGGGCGCTACTGGGATTTCCTTTATAAGGGACCTCTTCGTTTGAAAATTCAGAGAACCAAAACACGACTTGCGGCCTTCGTTCCTGTTTTACATTGTTCAGTTGCCAAACGCATCTTCTATTAGAGATAACAAGCGCCCAGTCAAGTGGATCCCAGCCGGACGAACGCCCATTCCAAAGATCGCCAATCGCACAATAGCGTTAGGGGTAAGCTGTGAAAGCTCTGCATGGAAAACTCGGAGTACTGACGCCAACAGAGGGGCGGACGGGAAGCGAAGGCCCGCTTTGAGAAACGCCGCGAATACCACTGCTTCATTCGCTTGAGGCTGAGGGGCTTCCTCATCACCAGGGAGGCGCATGGAAGGGCGCATCACCCCGAAATCAGCCGCTAATGCGTCGAGATCGGCAGAGCTCAACGTCGACCGCCCCAAAATGGGGGATAATCCCGCAGCATCCTCCTTACTCAAAACCGGCTTTATCTTAGGAGGGCGCCTAGGACCCATGGAAATCTAGATTGGTGGAAGATCAGGAAGACAGACGCCAGAGGAGAACACGAATGAGAAAAGAAAACGAAAGAAATGCGGAGCAAAAGAAAAAGAACCTCACCACCGTCGGAAAACCCTATCTCCACAGGATATGCGCAAAAAAAACTCTCGGATATTTACTATTACATCCCAGCGGGCAGAACGACATCTACCCGCTGACATGAGGGGCTAGTGTGGTGGACCGACCAGGCTCATCCCTCCCCCCTCGGCTAGCCAAACGAAGCCCCCGGATCTAATAGCCCACGTGAACGGGTCTATAATCATTAATCTCTTCCTTCGATAAAACAATGAGTCCATACCCTATGAGATCATCCCCCGGTAAAAAGGGGTGATGGGTAAAGATCGCCCCTTCCCCCCCCCCCTCCGCAACGAGGGGAAGTCCCATTCCGTGGCGAGGGAGGAAACCGGAGGAAACCACTCCCAGCCATGTCTCCCTCTGACGTGAACCTTTCCTGTCCGTCCCGACCGGCAGCAGTTGGGTCTCCCCATCTCTCCTCAACTTCCCCGGTCTTCGGCCCGAGCTGTATGAGGCAGAAACTCGTCCCACGTACGGTTCGGAGGCCGAGCCCCACCCCAGCAATAATGGTGCGGCTTAGGTCAACTAATACGAATAAGATACAGTGCCAATCTCCAAGGTCTGACAGCCCCCAACAACTCCTCCCGAGTACGCAATGACGTGCCCGGGCAATCTGAGACCACAACACAAGTGAAATTCCCTTCGAACCCCTACAAAAGGTGTACGAACAGAGGGCAAAAAACCCAACGCATGAGAGACGTGATTCAATAAAAACAATTCAGGTTAGCTCTTGGCAATAAATAATAAAGAAAAAGAAGGCCAATCAGTACGGGCATGTTCCCAGGCCTGGCCTATAAAGGGGGGAATAAGACAGTGAAGAAGCAGGTTCCCCGAAAAACAAGAAACAGTCCGACGAGGAAGAAGAGAGAAAGTGACCCGGTGGTTCCACGCAACCACACGTAACACTTGTTGCCTGGCACTATTCCTCCTTGTATATGTGTATACACCTTGGTTGCATATGGCTTTGGTTTGGGCATTTGCTACATGAGAAAAAAAACAGAGATCGGCCAGACGACCAGAGCGGGACAGCGAGCGCAAGCACGGAGACAATGACAAGCAAGTAACGCAATCGTGAATCGATTATGGCGGCTACAGGCAAAGCGGCTATGGCGATGGCACGCTTGTGCATGCAGACTAGAGAGGAGTCATGATCGGCGATGCCATACATGGCACTGTTCATGCCATAAAGGTGTATTCGACAGCCGCTGATGCCAATTACAGTAGGGTACCGAGATTACAATATATGTGTATGCATGCATATGAAAAATTATACTAGCGAATCGGTCGAATATAAACGCAGGTATACATATATATATAGACGTATGGCTACACTAACAAATATACGTGCAACGCATGCATCTGTTATACATATGTATTTATACACGCGCAAATACATTGACGAGATAAACCGATCGATAAAGGTAGCGCGCACACGAAGGAAAAGAAAAACAGGTATACCGTTCAGCGCAGGGGACGCGAGATCGGACAGTGCGTCAACGGTGAGGTAACCAGCAGCGGCGGCGGCTCCAACGGCGTACACGGCGTCGACAACAGCGGCGGTGACGGCGACGACGTCAACGGCAGCGACAACAAAGGCGACGGCGACAACGTTAGGGGAAAAAATAGTGGAAAACGGTGTGGTGACTAGAACATTGGAATGAGGCAATGGAAAGAGTGTGTATAACTTAGTAAGGCTTGGAGAAATGGAGGACTAGAAATGGCTGGAATACCATGGACTAGTAATGAAGGAAATGGCTAGTAGCTAAAATGTTTTGCGTGCGAGTTGGAAAAGACCAGGAACATATGCGTGAGTGGCTTAGTAATGAAGAACCATGCATGCGTTGGAGAGGGGAATAGCTGGAAACTGAAGAAGCATTCATGTGTGGCTAAAAAAAATTGGAAACGGCCAGGAGTAGAAGCGCTTGGCTGTGGTCCTCCTGGTGTTTATTCATGCATGAAACGGCTAGAACTCAAGCGTCCACACACAAGCAAATGGAGTGCGGGCAGTTGGTTGAGGCGTCGCTTCCTATCCTGGTAGACTGGTAGTGGCGGGATCGAATCCCCCTCTAGGCAATGTTTTAAGTATATATACATATACGTTCCAAAACATGTTGAGAAGGAAAAAAACAAAGAGGTTCTAAAAATCCGGCAAATTCCTCTAAAATACAAGGAACTATTTGGAACTTAACAAAGTTGGTTTCGCGATTTTTCAACGTATAGATTTTTCGCAAAAATTCTTTAAGTGAATCAGACACCTCTACAGATTTTTGTAAAATCAACGATTTACATTATATAACATGTTATTCGAAAATATTTGAAGAGAACACTCTCGTCTACCAATTATCTTAATTATCAACAAAATTTAAGATTTTATGCTTATTCGAAAATGCATGATCTTTATTTAATACGATTAGTCCAATAAACTTAAATCTGACTTACTCGCGAGGATTCCAAGTGAATTTCGAAAAATTACAAATAATCCTAGAAACACACTGAAAATATTAAAAGCAATTTTTGGGATGTTACAAACCTCCCCCCTTAACAGAATCTCGTCCCCGAGATTCGAGACTAACTAGAGACTAGGTCGGGAAACTCCTTCTTCAGATCGTCTTCGCATTCCCAAGTCGCTTCACTTTCTGAATGATTACTCCACTGGAATCTACAGAAGTGGGTTGATTTATTTCTTGTCTCGCGGTCCATGGTATCTAGAATCTTCACCGGGTGTTCTTTATATGTCAAATCTTCTTGCAAATCGATGGCTTCCAGAGGTGCTTGTTCCTCAGGTACTCATAGACATTTCTTCAACTGTGAGACATGAAATACATCATGTACTCCTGCTAGTGATTGCGGCAACTCCAGCTGATAAGCTACTTCACCTCTTCTTCTCAGGATCTTGAATGGTCCAACATATCTTGGTGCGTGCTTCCCTTTGGTATGAAACCTTCTAACTCCTTTGAGGGGTGTAACTCTGAGATATTCATAATCCTCTAGCTCAAAGCTTAAATTTCTACGTCGATTGTCCGCATAGCTCTTCTACCTTAACTGAGCGATCTTCAATCTTTCCCTGATCGCAGCTATCTTCTCTTCAGCTTCTTGTAATATATCTGGTCCAAATACTCGTTGTTCACCAGTATCATTCCAATTTAACGGTGTTCAACAGGGTCTTCCATATAACGCTTCAAAAGGTGACATTTGCAGACTCGCTTGGTAGCTGTTGTTATAGCTGAACTCTGCATAAGGTAAGCACTTGTCCCACGAGGTAGTATATGTTAATGCACAAGCTCAAAGCATATCTTCAAGAATCTGGTTGACCCTTTCAGTCTGACCATTCGTTTGTGCGTGGTAAGCCGTGCTGAAGTTCAAGCGAGTTCCTAACGCCTCATGCAGCTTACCCCAAAATTTCGAGGTAAATTGGGTACCCCTATCTGAGACTATTTTCTTCGGTACTCCATGTAAACAGACAATTCTTGGCATGTACAGTTCTGCTAAGCAATCTCCTGAGTAAGTTGTCTTCACGGTCATGAAATGTGCAACTTTGGTTAAATGATCCACTACGACCCATATGGAATCGTAACCAGCTTGTGTCCTGGGCAAACCGGTTATGAAATCCATACCGATTTCCTCCCACTTCCACTCTAGAATCTGTAGAGGTTGTAGCAGTCCTGCCGGCCTCTGATGCATAGCTTTCACTCTTTGGCATACATCACACAATGCAACATGTTCAGCAACTTCTCTTTACATATTTGGCCACTAGAACCTTTCCTTCAAATCTTGGTACATCTTTGCACTCCTTGGATGAATTGAATACTTGGAATCATGGGCTTCCTCCAGTATCAACTGCTTCAGCTCCTTGTCAGGCACACATGTACGCTCCTTCATCCACAAGATACCTTGGTCATCCAACCTGAAATCTTTGGCTAGGCTTTCCTCCAGCTTGAATTTGATTTTCTTGATCTTCTCATCATCCTTCTGACCTTCCTTGATCTGATCTTCTAAAGTGGGCTTTACCTCTAGAGTAGCTAAAAATCCTTCTGGCACAATCTCTAGTTTCAATTTCATAAAATCCTTGCATAACTCTGCTTGACTGATTTTCATTAACATATTTACACTATGACTCTTTTGGCTCAAGGCATCAGCCACCACGTTAGCCTTACCCGGGTGATAATGAATTTCCACATTATAATTTTTGATTAACTCTAACCACCTTCTTTGTCTCATATTCAAGTCTGGCTGGGTGAAAATATACATGAGACTCTTGTGATCGGTGTATATTTCACATCTATTACCAATAAGGTAGTGACACCACAGCTTTAGAGCATGCACGACAGATGCTAATTCCATGTCATGCGTTGGATAGTTTTCCTCATGTGGCCTTAACTGCCTCGACGAATAAGCAACTAACTTTCCGTTCTGCATCAACACACATCCGAGTCCTTGACGTGACTGTAACACCCCGGCATCTAGTGTGCCCGAATGCTACCAAACATAGACTAAACAACATCTAACTACCACAATTAAACATAAATTACAGCAAAGGCGCACATGCTAAAAACCGAAATTTCGGCAGCATCTCCTTTGTTTTAACATGAATTGAAGCGATAGCAATAACAAGGCAGTTCAGAGTAAAACATAAGGCATCTAAAAAAGCAATATAAACGAATATAGCATCAACATAAGACAATAATACTAAAGCCAACCACTCCATAAACTATGGCTAAGCAAATAAGGATCACAAGCACACAAAAGTTATTCCAAACACCTAGTTCATGGCACTTATTATGAACTTGACTAAACAATAGTAAATGTGGCTGGACTACCTGAAGATGTGTAGCTATTTCCCCTTCCCACATGCCGGTGTCATGGTACCTAAAATAAACAACATAAACACAAGCGTGAGTTCATCACTCAGCAAGTTTATTGCAATGGTACAAACATAAACAATTACATGGCTACAACAACTCACATCATGTATATCATCTCATTCATGATCACAAATCATTATCATCATCATTATGTATGCAATGCGATGCGATGCTCATATCTCCTTGGAAACTCATACCGGTATGGTTGAGTACACAACCATCGGTGTGCACCCTCTCCCCCCTTCCATCCCGAAGATGGAGGGTGCCTACTCCTCGCTTCCGTTCACCACGTTGAATGGAATCACGATGTAGGACTTACTCATTGGCTCTCCGGAATAGTCATAACTTTCTCACCGACCTTCCCCGGACTAGTTATGACTTTCTCACCGCCCGGGCCATGTAACACGCCATGTATGCAAATATGCCAACATCATAATTAACTTGTACATTAACACATGGCATCATAACATAACAAGCATACTCATCATATCATTGGCAATCATTAAAGCATGGCAAGTGATCATATCATATTATCAATTTCATCTAGTCTCAACAAGCAACGTACAAACCGCTATCCATTACAATACACTTGCCTCAACCTAGGGCAACGGATTGGCGAGAAGTAGAAGGCACTCCCGGGGTCACACCACCTGCACATAGGTACCACACACTCACGATCATGTCCACAAAACAGTACGCAAACCCTCATCTACCCCGACATTGGCAACTACTCGCAAAACCCAAAAACAGAGGTTCTGTCCCGTCGGGACAGCAGCCTTCCAAAAGGCGTAACTTGGGTTCTGGGACTCCAAATCAATTAAACGAGTACATCCTCGCGTAGCTTAGGAAATTTCCTAACTTTTTCTAAGTATATCGAAAGACTGATTCGGACTCTAAAGTGGTTTAATCTACATAATACCGTGATCTGTTCCAATCACGTCATAGATTTTAACACGCTCGGTAAAACAGCCATAACTTTCAAACGGCTATCGGAATTGGACGTTCTTTATATCCACGGAAAGATATTGAAATTATCTAGAACTTCTTCAACAGCCGTACGACAAAATTCGGAATCTAAATTGGCGAAAAACCAAACCTTAGGTCGACTGCTCATGCTGCCCAAAACAGAGAATGTGGCAACTTCTAGATCTAATCCAATCTACTCAATTGCAGCACCACCAATTGATCTAAAAATATGATAATGACCCTTAGAACAGTACCTAGATCAACCCCAAGGATTTCCATGGCCATACCTTCGCCCGACGCATGAAAACCCAATGGATCTCCTCCCGGTTCGCGTGATCTCCTTCCTCGCTCCAAATCCACCGGATCTCCTCGTCGCGGAGCGCTCCAATGGATGGATCTTCGGGTTGGTGAGGTGGAGAACCCCTTAGGGGTAGCAAGGGAGGTGGATAGGTAAGGAGAGGGGTTGTGGCGCAATGGGGAGCAAGGGGGTGGTGAGGGCACATGCAAGGGAGAGGGGGAGGTGGGGGGTGGCGGCTAGGGCATGGAGGGGGAGGGAGGGGGCGCACCAAAGGGGGTGGGGGCGCAGGGCAAGGGCAGGGGGGCTCTAATTACCAGCCCAAACTGGTCTCCTACTACTAAAAGGACTCAAACTCTCCCCCAGCAAGGCCCACGACCCTTTCCCTTAGGCCCAAACTCCCCCGGAAAGGCCCAAATCCCCGGAACCGGCCCGAAAACGCAAATAAACCTCATACCGTAGGGTTTTAACCTTAATTCCATATTTTATAATGTTTTTGCCCTCAACATTCACATTTTGTAATGCCACAATATCTAATTTCACATTTTTTAAAGTTTCGGCATTCCGTAGTGTCATATTCTCCCCCCTTAAACAGGATTCGACCTCGAATCCGAAAAGACGCCAAAATCAACAACAAAGTCCCTAGGGGACCAAAGACTTCTCTGCAGCACAAAACATTCGCACAACGACTCAAACCGGAACAAACTACAAGCGAGTTCCCAAAACCAACACTTAGCGAAAAAGTATTGATCTAGCTCAACTAAGGGCAACCTCTCACAGTTCGACCTTCACTTCAATTCCCAAACAGAATCTGCGTTTCAACCACAAAGGGCTCCATCAACCCAAAATGCTCGAATCCTCACGACAAACACTTCACACTTCTATCACAACCAACCTGACTACCACACTCCATTAAACTCAACATGACATAATCAAAGCAAGTCACAATTCCTTTAACGACCTCTCTACATTCCCGAAAATTTCCATCGAGGGGAATAACTCATTAAGACCGACTTGCCCTTCCGATACACGATCATACTAACGTTTTATTCCATCCTCTCCAAGGCAAGACTCAAATCCAAGAACAACCAGTGAAGACAATTGCTCACGACAGGACAATTATCACCGATCTACCGTCAACTTCACTTCCACCCATCGCTACTCTTAATAAAGGTTAAACCCATACATCATCAACCTCCATCACAAACCACCCTTATACCACTAAGGTTCGATACCTAGCCCCAAGCTAGGATCGTAAAACCTTACCAAACCACAACTGGTTCCTTTGTTAAGAGGGTCTCGCCCTCACACAAAAACACTTAGCTATCAAGCCCAAGTGGACCACACACGATAACTCAAACCCAAAGCGTTAACAACCATTTTTGGAAATAATTCGGCAACATCCAAGCCAAGTCACAAAGGAAGCATAAATCCCCTACACCACAACAAAAATACCAGAATTTCTTCATTCTTTTCTTTTCATACTAGAAAGCAAGGGAAATCTCGTTTCATGACATAAATGCACACTCTTCAAGAGCACTCCGGATTAGTCATATCTCCATATATGACTTTCTCACCGACCTGGCTCAACGACTCTTTTATCATTTAACATCTAAAAACGATGTCATGTTTACTTTTCACCATTCATTCTTCATGTAACAACATACCGAATAATCACTCACCAAACGACTACTTCCTCGGTATCACAAGTTTGAAACACACATAACATTGACGGCAACACCATTAACCGCAAAACACCACATCGGGTCAGAACCCACCAACGATAGATAGCTAAACTTGCAAACATCGCATTTTAACCAAAATCAACATTTTGGAAAAGAACATCGACTCCAAAGTCAAACATCTGCACTAACAACCGTCATAAATTTTCTCAAAGAGAAAGGGAAACTCATTTTCAAAAGTGAACACTTCACTAACAGCATCGCCGATGAAATATCCACAAAAACCACCTTTTGAAGCACTTGCAAACTCTACACAGATTTTTTTCCAAATAACTCCAACTCTAGCAAAGAAAAGATTACAAATTAAACCTCGTGAGTTTTCCAACATAACCCTCTATGTCCATTTGTTTCCTTTAAAATTTATTCCAAAGATAATTCAGGGTGCATGCGAAGGGCGCGATCCACTCAAAAACTTTTGGGGTGTAAATCCATACTCATAGCACCAACTAAACAAATTAGCCAAAACCAAATATTTGCACCAATTTTTACGAGCTTTAGGGAAACTCTGGAACACAACATATGGAACACCTTGACCGAAAACCCTTCAACCAAAATGGCAAACAACCAAACCAGTCCAAAAGCTTTTAAACACAAGCTCAGCATAAATACAATCATCTCTAGTGTTCCACTACGCTTTCCATTAAAGACTTCGAAATTCACTACTTACTCAATGAGAAAGTCCAACCGGTTTTAACAAAATTGACGTAACAAATTCTTTCTCTAGTTACCATTTCCAACACTTTTAATTAAAATTTATGGTGCTTATAAAAAAAGACACCCAACCAAGACTACATCGACATGATCCCCACGGATCATCATATCATAATACATCTTATTCTACATTTGAAATATAGTACTTCAACAAATCTTTCAGCATGATCAACCTATAAATTTCATACCACCTATATGTCAACGTCTCGACAATCGAAACTTATTCAGTTAACAGACGACTTCAACATGTAAATATTATCTCCACAGAGTAGAATTCGCAAGTAAGACTCTAAATTATACATTCATTAAGGATAAAATCATTCATCATGTTAATTACCCAAAGTTCACTCCTTCACCACATGTTACAAATTCCACTATTTTAACCATGGTTTTCAACAAGTAATCAAAACAATTACCACCACTACTAGGTTATTAATAACAACCAACGAGCATAATCATCAAATGACAACATTACTTTTAGCTACCCTATAGATAGGTTACAAAAAAATTGTCACTACACAACATACTCCAACTATTAAATTAAATTTAATAAGTTAGACCAGCACAAAGTTTTTGCAATATCATCAAACTACAAAACCCATATCTTACCAATTGGCCTCGACACTAGCATTTTAGTAACACGACTGCATACTTGAAATCATGCTAATATTTTGCAACAACATGAATAGCAACTCTAATCAACTCCAAGTTAAGGTCACAAGCTAGCATGATCAAATTTCTCTACTAACATGTTTAAATTAGAACATCTTTAAACAACCAGCAGCGCTTTTTTAACAATATCAGCAGTTTACATCATCTTAATGTTCTATCTATTCAACAGGGTTTAAAACTTTAAACATTATCAAGGGTCATAAGCACTTTTAAAGCAAAACAACAGATTCTAAGCATGTTGTAACACCCCAATTTTTGCTTTTCATGAAATTAAATATTATTTTGCACATTTGTGCATTTTTGGAATTTTCTGAAATTTATTTGGATTTATTTGGATTTAATTTGAATCTATTCCATATTGAAATAATTAAAGAAATTAAATTTTCAAATAAACTTTTGTTGGAAATATTTTATTTGAGTCCCAAATGCCCTAAAATATTTTCCAGAATTTTTCTGGAATTTTTCAGAGTATTTTGCTATTTTTCTTGAATTAAATGAATTACTGGAAATTATTTTAAATATTAAATCGCTGGAAAATCGAGTCGGGTCAAGTACTGTTCATCCGACCGAGTCGAACCCGAGTCGGACTCGAATCCGACCCGAGCCACGTGACTCGACCGAACCCACTCGGCCGAGCCCTAACCGCGTGACCGTTGGATTCAGATCCAACGGCCACGATTGAGCCACGTCACCCGAGCCCGAGCCCGACCGAGCCAGCCAGCTCGCCTGAGCCATACCCGAGCCAGACCCGAGCCCAAACCACCGCACCGTTGGATCTTGATCCAACAGCTGTGATTGAGCCACGTCACCCAATCCGAGTCGCCGCCGGACTCCGCCGCCGCAACGGAGTGGGCCTCGGTTTCCGTGCGTTTCACGGACGCCGAGGGCCCTATTTGTTGCGCAGCCACCCGTGTCGGGACCGCCACTTCATTGCGCACCCGTAGCCCTAACTCACCTCGCCTGAGCTGCCGTGGTTGCACCGCTAGAGCTCGCCGGAGTAAGGAGAAGGAGCCGCCGCGGTTTTCATCGAATTCCGTCGCCGTCCACCGTCCTCCATCGCCGTTGACCCCAGATCCGGGACCAGGAGGTCAAGACGCGCCCGGGAGTCCAACTCACCTCGCCGGAGCGCGCCCGAAACGCCGTCGGCTAGGTCGTCGTCCCCTGCGCCGGTGACCCAACGCCTCCGCTCGCCATCGCCGGACTTCGAGCTCTGCCACCCGTCGGATCTTCATCAAGCGGTCCAGATTGCGCCACGTCACCGTCGGTGAGATTCCGTTCCAAAATCCCAGATCCAATCTCGACCGTTGGATCTAGATCCAACGGTCCAAATCAAATGCGTTAACCCTAACGCGTGAGTCCAGATCTAATCTGGGCCGTTGATTTTCAAATCAACGACTGAGATTGCGTCATGTGACGGGGAGCTTGACCGCCGCGGTCAGCGCACCCGTGCGTGTGACGCTGACACGCCGGGCCCGCGTGTCAGCGACGCGACCAAACCGCACCATGACGTCACGCTGACGTCATGGCGGGCCCGCACGCCGCTGGCCACCCAGCCGTGTAGTGACGCCAAGAATGACGCCACCGATGGGTCCCACTGCCAAGACCGGTCCGAGCCTCGCCGACGCAAGAATGACGCTACCCGAGGGGGCCACCCGTCGGGCCGCAGACACGTAAGCCGTGGACCGAGTCCACGGTGGACTGCTGCCGTGGCCGAGCCCATGAGCCTGGCCGACGCCACCGCCAATCGAGGCTGCCACGTGTCACTGCTGACGCAATAAATAATTTCCGAAAAAGAAAATGATTTAATAATTCGGTTTAATAATTGATTTGAATTTCAAAACTTCAAACGCTTATAACTTTTGCGTTTCAACTCCGATTTGAGTGATTCAAATTTCTAAATTTGTATAAAATTGAGATCTACGCAAATATGAATTTTATTTAATTTTTGGACTAAAGTTTTTCTCTGTAAAATTATTTAATTGATTATTTGAACTTTAAATAATCATAACTCTTGTGTTTTAACTCCGATTTGAGCGATTCCGGTTCCTAAAAATTCATAAAATTATGTTCTCTCTGTTTATGGATTTTATTTGGATGTTTGGACACTTTTTGCCTAGTGTTTATTCGTGTATTGCTATTTGCACACTTTACGAGTAGACGTTGAAGTGCCGGAAGGATTCGAAGGAGAAGTGTTGACCCAGGAGCCAGCTCCGGACCAAGAACAAGTACTTTTTGAAGGCAAGTTATGCTTTGACCATGTTGATCCCATTTTGAATTAGAAAATGCTCTACTTAATTATGGGTAATTAGATAAATGCCTAATTGCTGTATGACACCTTGATTACTTAAATATGTGCCATGACCCCTTGTCACCCTAGTTGTGGATTATTAGTTGGATATTACTAAATTGCCAACATGGGTTTGTAGATCGTTGTAGTATATGGCTTAGACCTGCTACGTGCTCATGACATGATTTTGGACACTCAAACGTTAATATTGACTTAATGACATATTGAACCTGTTTTGGAAAGGTATCATGTGATATTGATGGCACGTGGTGCATGGTAACCAACTGGGGTTTGATAAATAGCTTTTGACCGGGGCATGTGGCAAGAATGATCAGGTGGGCCAGTTGTGGCATTGGGAATGTTGTTTTGGTTCTTCGGGTAGTCTTGCCCTGGTCACCCTAAGCACTTCACCTTGCAAGCCTTTGAACTGAGTCAATCTTGCAACCACATGTCTGTAATGGGACGGGCCTAGTTGATTAAGTTGCTAATAACGTACCTGTGGGACCTCAGGAGGTCAACACCCTTTGTGTAAGTTGTACGGGGGAGCGTACCGGGGCTGCGGCCAGGTACCCATCTAACGGTTGGTTGGCCTAAACTTCACCTTAGCTAAGGGAAGGGTTAGTGTGCAACAACCGGGGAGGACCAGTTGTGCTGTTAGAAGTTTCCGAAAGACTTTGTTACGGGAACTCGCCTTTGTGGTATTTGACTGTATCTTGTGGGTAAAGTGCATAACCTCTACAGAGTGTAAAATCTATTCGAATAGCCGTGTCCGCGGTGTTGGACATCGCTCGGGAATTACAGTCAAGGGTTAGACTTTCTCAAAAATAACTTGGACTTGAAAGGTTGGGTTGGATTAATAATGATGTTGATGGAAATGTGGATTAGGATGGGAAAGATGTTTACTAAACTCCTTGAAAAGTTATTGATGTTATACTTGTTTCTACTGTTTTCGAATCTACTTATGCTACTTGTCAAATGTTGTTTACTGCAAATATACCTTGAGCTATTCCTTTTGTATCAAGCCATGCATATAGTATATTAGCTTGCATTCTGTGCATGACTTGCTGAGTACCAAGTACTCACCCTTGCCGTAATACAACACCACTTGAAGAAGAATCTACACCAGCTTTGGAGGAAGAGCTCCAAGAGGAACCGTCTACTTAGGGAGCGAGCCCAGTCAGTTGCCTGTGGTATACTGGATGGCGCCACGAAGTTATCTTATTTTCCGCTGCTATTATTTCTCTCATAATAAGTTTCGCCCTGCGTGGCGTATATTTGTAACTTGACCATAAGGTCGAGCAACCAGTTTGACTATTTAATTAAAGTACTTTATTAGTATCGAGTGGTATGATTGTGATATTTACTGATGTTAAGACTGTGTGCACTAGCGCGTTCCTGGACTAGTGCTGAATACACAAAGGGTCCGGATTTGCAAATTCGGGTCCCGACAGAGGTGGTATCAGAGCCATACTGACCGTAGGCTCAACCCTAGCTAGAATGGTCGTAGAGAGGTTAAAACCTATTTTCTAAAGGTTAAAAGTTCGTCAAGATAAGAAATGACATCTCGACTTATTCCCTTCTCTCTTTTCTTGTCTCTTGCTGAATTTTTCCTTACCTTGTCACGATTTAAAAATTTCGAGTTCTTACGTGAGCACTCTTGTGACAGATGGAGGGAGAGTTCAACTACGTAGATCTGGAGGTTGGTCATGACGCGGAACTTTGGCGTATGCTACAGACTCTCGGAGATTTTGAGAAGCCACAATTCCAAGTGGACGTGATCAGACAAGCAGGATTGATCAAAGCTTGTGACGTGAAGATTGTGGTACCTGCTAGGAAGAAGGGCCCAGGCAATCGCCCGATACACTGCACTGCTAGGAGGTCTACAATGCAGATGGGTATCCAAGAGGCGTCACGACGAGCAATGCGGCACATTACCCGTATCTACGCCAGAGAATTGGAGAGCATGGTGTTCCGATATCATCCGCGCAGCAATAACCTTCTTGACCCGAAGGCGATTCAGGATGAGAATGCCATGGTTACACAGTTGGCACGACTTGTTGTCGCCCAGGAAGATGTACTCGATGATACAAGCAAGGAGCTACAGAAGGCCCGCAAGGAGATCACGACAGAGTAGAACAGATGATGGGAAGCTCAAGAGTATGTGTCACACCTTCTGCAAAGGATTGGAGAGTTAGAGACGGCATTGTACTCACTAGAGCCGGAGCCAATGCTCGAGCTACACGAGCCAAACCCGGAGGAGCCGGAGCTTGAGGAGGACACTGCTTCTTCGACTACCACAGATGACACAGTTGGTGGACATGGCGATCGTTTCGCGCCTATGCCGCAGCATCCGTACCCAGGCCGTGGAGGTTTTCTTGATGAGTGAGCGTAGGTTCTATAGTGAGACTCCTTCGCCGAGTCGCGTCATTGAATAAAGAGTCATCCTTTAGGCGTTAGACTCCAGTGTTAGTTCGATTTGGATTTTCATTGCTTGCTGAGTGTGCAGTATGTGTTGCAAGCCCCCTAGGCATTGTAAGCAACCATACCAAGTTACTATTGATTAAAATAATAAAGTTGGACTTTAAGTTACACCTGTCGCCCCGCATAAGTTCCATATTACTTATCTATTCCTGTTTCCCTCTCATCTCTGAAACCTTGGAGCAATCGACAGATGGTGAACACCCGCGGAAACCTTGGAGGCAATGGAAGTGGTTCTCGCCCAGCAGAAAACCCCAATGATGGAGCACCAGCACCGCCAGTTGATATGCAGAATTTCGGAGCTTTTCTTGCTGCTCAGACTCAGTTGATGCATGCCATGATGCAACAGATGCAACATGTCACTGCTCAGGCCACTGCTAATCAAGTTAATCAGGGACAACGCCAGAATACAAGACTGTCAGAGTTCATGAGGACTCATCCACCCACTTTCTCCGGGAATGCTAACCCGTTGGAAGCCGATGACTGGTTACGGTCAATTGAGAGGAAGCTACACATTGCTCAATGCATAAGAAATGAGAAGGTACTCTACGCTTCTCATCAGTTGGAAGGAACAGCCGCCGAATGGTGGGAGAACTTCTGTGCCACGCAAGTGAACCCTCAGGACATCACTTGGGAGGAGTTCACAACTGCATTCCGTCAGTATCACGTGCCTGAAGGAATCATGGACCTCAAGAAGGAGGAGTTCAGAGCACTGAAGCAAGGTAATCAGCCAGTGGCCGAATACCTGAACAGGTTCACACAGCTTGCTCGCTACGCACCTGAGGATGTAGCGACAGATAAAGCCAGACAGTCTCGTTTCATGAAGGGACTTAACTCAGGATTGCAGGTGGGACTGATCACCCACACCTTTCCAGATTTCCAAGAGTTGGTGAATAAGGCGCTTATTCTTGAGGACAAGCGCAAGGAACTGGATGAGAACAGGAAGCGCAGGAAGCAGCATCAGGGATCGCGTTAGGGAGCGTAGCAACGTTTGAGGGTTGCGCCAAATCAGCTTTTCAGATTCCAGCCGCAGAATACAACAAGGACACGGTCACCAGCACCAAGACCCGTCAATCAGAACTATCAGACCCCAGCCCGGCCCGAAAGCGCGCTTTAGGCGATCAGAGGGGCAGTGAGACGCTGCTACAATTGCAACAAGCCAGGACACTTTGCCAACAGTTGTCCTAAGAAGACAGCAGGAGTGACCCCAGTTCGCTTCAATCTGGGATCAACACCAGCTAGGACGCCAGCACCAGGAGCCACACCCCAGACTGCGGTGAGAGGCCGAGTCAACCATGTCACCACAGATGCACTACAGAATGCCACGGACGTCGTACTGGGTAAGTTACTAGTCAACTCAGTACCTGCAACAGTTTTGTTTGATTCTGGAGCTTCGCATTCGTTTGTTTCTCAAGGCTTTGCTGCTAAAAATGATTTGGAGATTGCAAGACTTAAATGCATGCTTTTATTTCAAACCCTTGGTTCCGAACTCCGAACGAAAGTCGGATGTTCTGGGGTGAGAATACTAATAGATGGGATAGAGTTCCTAGCGAACCTTATTATTTTGGAGACCCAGACCTTGGATGTCATTTTGGGAATGGATTGGTTATCCAAGCACAAGGCCGTATTGGATTATGGACGGAGGACTATCTCAGTTGACAGCCCGAGTGGAGAGAAAGTGGAATTTCAAGCTACCACCGTTAGAGATGGACAGTTGATGGTTAACAGCACCAAGGCAATCAGCATAGAAGATGTCTCAGTAGTGAATGAGTACCCAGATGTTTTTCCTGAAGATCTACCTGGTATGCCGCCAGACAGGGACATAGAGTTTGTGATAGAGCTTGTACCTGGTACAGCACCGATAGCAAAGAGACCTTATCGGATGTCCACCGAAGAATTGGTAGAGATGAAGAAGCAACTTGAAGAGTTAATGGAGAAAGGATTTATCAGACCAAGTTCGTCGCCGTGGGGAGCACCAGTTTTGTTCGTCAAGAAGAAGGACGGGAGTTTCAGGATGTGCATTGACTACCGTGCACTCAATGAAGTCACCGTGCAGAATAAGTACCCGCTACCCAGGATCGATGATCTGTTTGATCAGCTAAGAGGAGCCGAAGTTTTCTCCAAGATTGATCTGAGATCGGGATACCATCAGTTGAAGATCCGATCAGACGATATTCCGAAAACTGCATTCTCGTCAAGATACGGACACTATGAGTTTACTGTTATGCCCTTTGGTCTGACGAATGCGCCAGCATATTTCATGAATATGATGAATAAGGTGTTCATGGAGTATTTGGACAAGTTTGTTGTTGTGTTCATAGATGATATTCTAATCTACTCCAAGACAGAGGATGAACATGCAGAGCACTTGAAGCGAGTTTTGGAAAAGCTGAGGGAACAGCAGCTCTTCGCCAAATTCAGTAAATGTGATTTTTGGAAGGACAAGGTGGAGTTCCTCGGACATGTAATGACCGCAGAAGGAGTCGCCGTTGATCCAAGTAAAGTAGAAGCTGTGTTACATTGGGAGCAGCCAAAGACTGTGACCCAGATCCGGAGTTTCCTTGGAATGGCAGGTTACTACCGCCGCTTCATTGAAGGCTTTTCAACAATTGCGAGACCTCTTACGCAATTGCTGAAAAAGGAGAAGAGGTTTACATGGACGCCAGAGTGCGAGAAAGGATTCCAAGAACTGAAGACGAGATTGACATCAGCACCAGTGTTGGTTCTGCCGGACGTCAATCAAAGCTTTGATATCTATTGTGATGCATCGCGCCAAGGACTTGGATGTGTGTTGATGCATAATGGAAAGGTTGTTGCCTATGCATCAAGGCAGTTGAGGCCGCATGAGGAGAATTACCCGACACATGACCTAGAGTTAGCTGCCGTAGTGCATGCCTTGAAGATATGGCGTCACTATCTGATCGGGAACAGATGTGAAGTGTACACGGATCATAAGAGCCTTAAGTACATATTCACCCAGTCGGATTTGAATATGAGGCAAAGGAGATGGTTAGAGTTGATTAAGGATTACAATGTCAGAATCCATTATCATCCCGGAAAGGCTAATGTGGTGGCTGATGCCTTGAGTCAGAAAAGCCATACTGTGAATATGTTGATAGCCACAAATCAGGATGAGCTATGCCAGGAATTTCAGAGAATGAAGATTGAGGTGGTACCTCGTGGATTCTTGGCTGCACTGGAGGTAAAGCCTACCCTAGAAGATTAGATTCGGGAAGGACAGAAGGATGATGACAAGATCCGCGGGATTAAGTCCAAAATGGAGGAAGGCAAGGCAAAGGACTTCAAGCTAGATGAGTAGGGCACGTTATGGATGAGGGATCGCGTTTGTGTGCCGAACAGGAAGGAACTGAAGCAGTTGATTCTAGAAGAAGCCCATGACTCCAAGTACTCGATTCATCCTGGAAGTGCCAAGATGTATCAAGACTTGAAGGAGAGATTCTGGTGGCCGAGCATGAAGCGTGAAGTTGCCGAGCATGTTGCATTGTGCGACGTATGCCAGAGAATCAAGGCAATGCATCAGAGACCAGCAGGATTGTTGCAGCCGCTGAAGATACCTGAGTGGAAGTGGGAGGAAATCGGAATGGATTTCATCACCGGTTTACCCAATACTCAAGGGGGTTATGACTCCATATGGGTTATAGTGGATCGCTTGACCAAGGTCACCCATTTTATTCCCGTGAAGACCACTTACTCGGGGGATAAGTTAGCAGAGTTGTATATGATCAGGATCGTCTGTTTGCACGGAGTGCCAAAGAGGATTGTATCGGACAGAGGTACCCAATTTACCTCAAGGTTCTGGAATAAGTTGCATGAAGCCATGGGAACCCGTTTGAACTTCAGTACAGCCTATCATCCACAGACGGATGGACAGACCGAAAGAGCCAATCAGATTCTGGAAGATATGCTAAGAGCGTGTGCATTGGCTTATGCTACCTCTTGGGATAAGAGTTTGCCGTATGCGGAGTTCAGTTACAACAACAGTTACCAGGCAAGTTTGCAAATGTCACCATTTGAAGCACTATATGGTCGACCTTGTCGGACGCCATTGAACTGGAATGAGACAGGTGAACGCCGTGTCTTTGGGCCAGATATTCTTCAAGAAGCTGAAGAGCAGATTGCCATGATTAGGGAAAGGTTGAAGATAGCCCAATCACGACAGAAGAGTTATGCTGACAATCGTCGCCGGGATTTGAATTTTGAACCAGAAGACTTTGTATACCTCAGAGTTACGCCTCTCAGGGGAGTTAAGAGGTTCCATGCCAAAGGGAAACTTGCACCCCGTTATGTTGGACCATTTAGGATTTTGAGCCGTAGAGGCGAAGTTGCTTACCAGCTGGAGTTGCCGCAGTCGTTAGCAGGAGTACATGACGTATTCCATGTGTCCCAGCTAAAGAAGTGTCTTCGAGTGCCAGATGAGCAAACGCACTTGGAGTCGATTGAACTGCAAGAGGATCTGACTTATAAGGAGCATCCCGTGAAGATTTTGGATACTATGGACCGAGAGACTAGAAATAAGTCAACCCGTTTCTTTAGAGTTCAGTGGAGCAACCATGAAGAAAGCGAAGCGACTTGGGAACGCGAAGAGGATTTGAGGAAAGAGTTTCCGAACCTATTCTTTAGTTAGCCTTAAATCTCGGGGACGAGATTCTATTAAGGGGGGAGGTTTGTAACACCCCAATTTTTGCTTTTCATGAAATTAAATATTATTTTGCACATTTGTGAATTTTTGGAATTTTCTGAAATTTATTTGGATTTATTTAGATTTAATTTGAATTTATTCCATATTGAAATAATTAAAGAAATTAAATTTTCAAATAAAGTTTTGTTGAAAATATTTTATTTGAGTCCCAAATGCCCTAAAATATTTTCTAGAATTTTTCTGGAATTTTTCTGAGTATTTTGCTATTTTTCTTAAATTAAATGAATTACTGGAAATTATTTTAGATATTAAATCGCTGGAAAATCGAGTCGGGTCAAGTACTGTTCATCCGACCGAGTCGAACTCGAGTCGGACTCGAGTCCGACCCGAGCCACGTGACTCGACCGAACCCACTCGGCCGAGCCCTAACCGCGTGATCGTTGGATTCAGAAAACCAACCAAGACCGACCACAGAACGATAAAGAAAATCCGAAGGAATCCACCACCAAACTCTTCTATTTGACTCCAGTCAACTACTCGATCTACGACAGAAAGGGTATGTGACACTACGGTTTGGTGTGACGTTATAGAAGGTGAAATTAGAGAATAAAACATTTCGGCTTGAGGTTTACTCGCGTTTTTGGGCCTTTTGCAAGGCTGCTGTCCCGACGGGACAGAACCTCTGTTTTTAGGTTTTGCGAGTAGTGGGCAATGTCGGGTTAGATGGGGGCTTGTGTACTGTTTTGTGGGCATGATTGTGAGTGTGTGATGCCTATGTGCAGGTGGTGTGACACCGGGAGTGCCCTCTACTTCCCGCCAATCCGTTGCCCGCGGTTGAGGCAAGTGTGTTGTAATGTATAGCGGAATCGTAGGTTGCTTGTGGAGATTAGATGAAAGATTGAATACTTGCTATGATCACTTGCCATGCTTGCTGTTTTCCAATGATATATTGAGTATGATTATCATGATATGATGCTATGTGTCTATACTTATCATGATTCGATGCCATGTGTTTATGTGTACTATGACATGATGCCATATGTTTATGTACAAATGAGATATGATAATTGGCATAGTTGCATGCATGTCATGAGATAGGGCGAGGGCGGTGAGAAAGTCATAACTAGTCCGGCAAGGTCGGTGAGAAAGTTATGACTAGTCCGGAACTGTGACACTACGGATTGGTGTGACATTATAAAATGTGAGTTTAGAGGATAAAACCTTACGGCTCGACGTTTATTTGCGTTTTCGGGTCTTGGGGGGGATTAAGTGATATGACACCACGGAGTGTCGTAACCTTATTTAATTTGCTTGACGAGGTCAAAAACTTTATAAAATATGAAATTGGAGGTTAAAACTTTACGTTATGCCGTTTAATCGCGTTTCCGGGCCGATTTTGGGAGATTGGGCCTTTCCGGGGGAGTTTGTGCCCAAGGGGGGAAGAACCGTGGGCTTTTGTGGAGAGAGATTGGCCCATGGAGGGGGGAGAACGTGGGTAAAGGGGCTAGGGGCGCCTCCTCCCTGCCCTAGCCGCCTCCCCACATGCCTCCACCTCCCCCTTGCGCCTCCACCAATTCCCTCCTCCCTCTAGTCCTCTTCCTCCACCTCCACTTCAAGCCGCGCCACCCCCCCTCCTCCTTGCGCCCCCAAGGACGCCCCCTCGCTGCCACGACACGTCTACATGCTGCCCTCGCTGTTTGGAAGAACCGCGACGAGGGATCCCGAAGGATTTGGCGCGTGGGAGCGAGATCGGGTGATCGAGAGACATTCTTCGTGTTCGTCGTTCGTCGGACTAAGGTATGTCCATGGGGAAACCTTGGGGAAGGTCTAGGTGCTGTTTTCATGGTAGATTTGGAGTTTTTAGATCAAGAGGACGTGCTGCCATGGAGTAGATCTGAAAAGAACTAGAGTTCGTATTGTACTCAGTTTCGGGCAGATTTGGAGTCCGTGTTAGGGCGTGCGATTTCGCAATTTTAGATTCGTAATTTGGCTGACCTCCTGTTGAAGAAGTTGTAGGTATCGTCAAGACCTATTTTGTGTATTTTTTTTAGAATTTTTGGAGTTACGGTCTGAAAGTTATGGCCGTTTTGGTGGGCGCTGTCCAATCTGTGTCGAGGTTGGGACAGTCTGTGTTCAACATTAGATTAAACTAATTTAGATTTCGAATATGACCGTACAGACTTCTAGGAAGTTGTAGATAATTTCAATAGCTTTCAGTTCATATAAAGAAATTGAAATTCCGCCCAGCCGTTTGGAAGTTATGGCCGTTTTACCGAGCGCTGTCAAATCTGTGACGAGATTGAGACAGTTCGTGTTCAACGTTAGATTAAACAACATTAGAGTCCGAATCAGTCTTTCCCTATAACTAGAAAAAGTTGGGAAATTTCCTAAGCTACGCGAGGGTATACTCGTTTATTCGATTTGGAGTCCTAGAACAGAAGTTATGCCCATTGGAAGGCTGCTGTCCCGAAGGGACAGATTTACTGTTTTCTGATTTTAGGAGTTGTAAGCGAAGTCGGGGTAGTGGGATATATGTGTGCTGTTTTGTGGACTCGATTTGAGTGTGTGGCACGTGTTTGCAGGTGGTGTGCCTCCAGGAGTGCCCTCAACCTCTCGTCACTCCGTTGTCCGTGGTTGAAGGCAAGTGTGTTGTGTGGATTGTATGCTATATGCGTTGCTAGATTTGCTTGATAGCATTCGGAATAGATAACATGTTGTCTTGCCATGAATGACATGTTATAATTGATATTACGTCCTTAGGCCATGATTTAAAGGTTATCGATGATAGGGTGTCCTCATGCCCTGTTTAAAAATGTTTGTTGTTGATGAATGATTCACATGCCATGTTTTGAATGGTTACCGTCGATTGTTGAGTACGGACCTACATGTTTAGATGCCAAGTGTTGATATGAAATATTTCTATTCATGTATATGTTGCTGTCCGTTTTGCATACATGGCATATTTTCATGGCCGGCCGGTGAGATAAGTCATAACTATTCCGGTAGGGTCGGTGAGAACTGTTATGACTAGTCCGGGGCTATTCTTTTGAATAAGTCCTACATCGTGATTCCTTCACCGAGGTGAATGGAAGCGAGTGATAGGCACCCTCCATCTTCGGGATGGAAGGGGGAAAGGGTGCATGCCGACGGGTGTGCACTCAACCATACCGGTATGAGTATTCCAGGAGACATGTGCATTGCATTGCATGAATGATATACATAAATGAAGATGTTTATGAGATGATGAGGAGAGTACTCATGAGATGATTATCATGTTGTTTTTAAAGGTTGTATATAGTGTTAAATATGATGTGTTGTAATAATACTTGTGATATGCGGGATGATGGTTTGTTGTCTTGATCCTTGTTGATCCATTACAATACACTTTGCTGAGTTATGAACTCACGCTTGTGTTTTTTTGTTGTTTGTTTTCTTTAGGTACCATGAAATCGGCGCGCGGGAAAGGGATTTAGCTACACTACTCCACGTAGTATCATAATCTAGCTAATTCACATGTGTTGGAGACACGGCATTAAGTATTACAATAATCATTGGTGTAGGGTTGTTATGTTTGGTTGTCTTCTCTCATGTGTATCATGTGGGATTGAGAAGTGAATTGATTCATCATATTAGACTTAAATTAATGCTTATTCTTTTGCTATCGATGCTTAATGATGTTTTAGTTGATGATTAGCTATCATTATCGCTGCGTATGGTTATCTCGTTTGTCTTACATATTGATATGATGTTATGTTGCTAAGTTTCATGCAAAAAACAAAGGAGATGCTCTCAAAATTTTCAATTATTCTAAATGATTACTTGCTGTAATTTACCTTAAATTATGGTATTAAATGTGTTATGGTCTATGTTTGGTGACATTCTGGGCTTAGTAGAAGCTGGGGTGTTACAGTTGGTATCAGAGCCAGGTTCAGATCCGTGGTGTATGAATTTAGTGAAATACCATATGGTTAACTA
Source organism: Rhipidocladum racemiflorum (assembly GCA_036346355.1). NCBI lineage: Eukaryota > Viridiplantae > Streptophyta > Magnoliopsida > Poales > Poaceae > Rhipidocladum > Rhipidocladum racemiflorum. The sequence continues at coordinate 13,064,605 of CM070592.1, read as the reverse complement.
AAACTTTGATGTGGGATAACCTAGAAACATGGCTTAGGTTATAACTAAAATTTTGCTATAGGATAGTAACCTTAAAACTTGTGTATGTGGAATAACTAATTTAAAATTTGACACACAAGGATGCACAGTAGGAAAGGGTATGGGTATCGTTGCTATACGCTTAAATGTTATATTTAAGCCTTGATGTTGAATGTTTTATGTGATAAAGTATGCTGCTATGTATATGAGATAATTGATTGAATTGCTTATGTTATTGTGATAAAGTGGGGTTGAGGTGCCGAAGGGTTTCGGTCACCTTTTTGTTTATAGTAAGGTTGTGGTTTGACGGTATGGTCGATTAAAGCCATCACCGAAGAACTATTAACCCTTGTGGGGAAAGAATGCTTACCCTTTCTGTCGTAGATCGGGTAGTTGATTGGAGTCAAAAAGAAGAGCCAATGGTGGATTCCTTCGTATGTTTTTTTTTCACCGTTCTGACGGTCAGTGTTGGTTGGTCTTCTTTGTGTTTAGTCGATTGAAATCAAAAGAAAAGTGTTTGGTCTTGGATTTTCGCGGATCGATTCACAGGCAGTTTGTGGTTTTGTCTTCTTTGATTGAAGACGAAGAAGAACAGTTTTGTGTGCGTGTCGTTTGGCAGCAACTTTTGGCTTTGACGTCGGTTTTGTCGGTTGCATTGCAAAGAAAAGTATCGTTTTGTTCTTGCGTGTCTTACTCTGAGTTTAAAAGAGGTTCTTGAAGTTGTGTGCAAAAAAAAAAAAAAATTAAGATGTGTCGATTTATGTTTTGTGCCTTTGACCGCAAAGGTTTCTTGATCGCTTGGTTCCCTCCTATGAGAGTCTTTAAGATCGAAGTGTGTTTTGGAGGTCTTTTGCATGGTCAAGTGTGAGTCATGCCCCATTGCAATTTATGTGAGACAAGTTTCTTTGTGAATCTTGGTTGAGTTTTAAAAGAAAATGATGTAATCAGAGTAAGTAGTCTTTTGACTGAAGTTATTTGTTAATAGTGAGAATTGTTGTTTAGCATGTTAAGTGGTGTGTAATAATGTGGTTTATGGAAATGATGTACTCCTAGGTTAAATTGTGAGTTGAATCAATCCAATGTGGTTGTTATCTTAAGCTTAAGATTAAATAAACGTCTTGAATTGTAGATTAGTCTGTAGCGAGAATGACTAAAGGTGTCAATGTGCATGCTTAGAATCTATTTCTTTGTTTTAAATGCACATGACCATTGACAATGTCTGAAACTCTAAAATCTTGTTGCGCAGTTGGGATATCGAGATGATGTAGACTATTAACATTGTTATAGAAACCTGTTTGGTTGTTTAAAGCTGTTGTAACCTAATATGTTAGTACAGAAATTTAACTGCGCTGGTTGGTGACCTTAACTTGTAAGTTGAATAGAATTGTTATTCATGTTGTTGCAAATTTTTAGTATAGTTGGAAGTACACAGTTGTGTTCTTGAAATGCTAATACAATTGTCATTTGGGAAGACATAGATATGTTATGTGATGATGTTGTTAAGAGCGTTGGATGGTCTAACTCATTAAATTTATTTTAATAGTTGGAGAATGTTGTGTAGTGGCAACTTTATTATAACCTATGGATAGGGTAACTAAAAGCAATGTTGTTGATCTAAGATTATGCTCGTTTATTAATATTGATGACTAGTAGTGGTGGTAATTGTTTAGATTACTTGTTGAAAACCCTGATTAAAATGGAGAAAAGTTGTAACTTGTTGTGATGGAATGAACAATGGATAATCAATTTGATGTAGGATCTTACCCTTAATGAATGTATGACTAGAATGCTATCCACGAATGTTGTCTTAAAGAGATAATAATAATGTGATGAAATTGTTTATTGATTGCGCAAAGTTTCAATTGTCAAGATGTAGGTGTATGGATGATATAAAATTGATAGGTTGAATGTCTTTGGTCAAGATGTTCCTTATGTTGGGTTTCAGAGTTTTCTTTAACCTTGTAGTGATTGGTACCAATCTTGGGTTTTGCTAATTTGTTTAGTTTGTGCTATGAGTATGGATTTACACCCAAAAGTCTTTGAGTGGATCGCGCTCCTTCGCGTTCGCACTGAATTATCTTTGGAATGAATTTTAAAGGAAACCAATGGCATAGAGGGCTATGTGGGAAAACTCACGAGATTTAGTTTGTAATCTTTTCTTTGCTAGAGTTGGAGTTATTTGGAAAAGTCTGTGTAGAGTTTGCAAGTGTTTCAAAAAGTGGTTTTTGTGGATGTTTCATTGGCGATGCCGTTAGTGAGGTGTTCTCTTTTGAAAATAAGTTTCCCCTTCTCTTTGAGAAAACTTATGGCGGTTGCTTGTGCAGATATTTGACTTTGGAGTCGATGTTCTTTTCCAAAATGGTGATTTTGGTTAAAATGCGATGTTTGCAAGTTTAGTTATCTATCGTTGGTGGGTTCTGATATGATGTGGTGCCTTAACTGTTAACTATGTTGCCGACATAGTGTATATGAATTAGCGCAACTCTCGATGTTATTCGAGATTTATTCATGTGATACCGAGAAAGAAGTCGTTATGTGAATGATTATTCGGTATTGTGTTACATGAAGAATGAATGGTGAAAAGTAAACATGACATCGTTTTTAGATGTTATTTAATAAAAGAGTCGTTGAGCAGTGTCGGTGAGAAAGTCATATATGGAGATATGACTAATCCGGAGTGCTCTTGAAGAATGTGCATTTATGTCTTGAAACGAGTTTTCCCTTGCTTTCTAATATGAAAAGAAACGAATGAAGAAATTATGGTATGTTGGTTGTGGTGTAGGAGATTTGTGATTCCTTTGCGTCTTGGCTTAGGAAGTTAAAATGAATGCTCTTTGGCTGTTGACAAATCCTTTCCAAAGTGATTGTGGTGCATGGGATTCAAAGTTGTGCATGGGGATCATTTGGGTTCATGGTTTGTGGCGTTGCTAGTGGTTGATCGTGACTAGTTTGGAAGTGAAGAGTTAAGGAAGGTTGGGTATGGCCTAATTCAAACTTTCTTGGAGAATTGTGTTGTTGAGATGTTCCTCGGTAGGGTTGATTAAATTATTAGGGGATCACTTGGTGGTTGCTAGTGATCGCTTTTCCTTTTGAAGTGTATTGGATCTTTTGTCGTTGGGCAAGGAGCGAGTTGTGTCAACCTCAGAGGAACATTCGGTCTTTTCTGTTGAGCGAGTCTTAAGGATCCTGGATATAAAGTAGGTTGTTCCTTCTGGTGGTAATCTTAGAGCGTTATGTCTCTCCTGTTTCGCGTCGTCTTGAGTACAAGGAACCTCAGAAGGGAGGTTGGTACCGTGTTCTTCTGGAGAGTAGCATTAGTTAAAGGGATCGGGCACTTTAGTGCCAAGGAATGCATGCAATGAGGAGTGTGAGATTGTTTTATTTCGTGTTCTGATTGGGACTTTACCCTACCGCTTGGGTCATGCTGAGGCCGTATGTGAGTGCATTTGTGTTTCAATGATTGAGTAAGAATTCTGGCAAGTTTTGAATGTGAAGTTGTCTTTAGAGCCGTCAGTCTTCGAGCCTTAGCTCCTTGTTCTGAGCGTTGGCTGGTGCAAATCGTAGGGGCTTTTAAGCGGGTTCTAAGGCGTGAACCATCGCTCCCTTTGTTTTGGTTGTTTGCGAAATGGCGTGTCTCGGATTCGAGGTCGAATCCTGTTGAAGGGGGGAAGAATGTGACACTACGGATTGGTGTGACATTATAAAATGTGAGTTTAGAGGATAAAACCTTACGGCTCGACGTTTATTTGCGTTTTCGGGTCTTGGGGGGGATTAAGTGATATGACACCACGGAGTGTCGTAACCTTATTTAATTTGCTTGACGAGGTCAAAAACTTTATAAAATATGAAATTGGAGGTTAAAACTTTACGTTATGCCGTTTAATCGCGTTTCCGGGCCGATTTTGGGAGATTGGGCCTTTCCGGGGGAGTTTGGGCCCAAGGGGGGAAGAACCGTGGGCTTTTGTGGAGAGAGATTGGCCCATGGAGGGGGGAGAACGTGGGTAAAGGGGCTAGGGGCGCCTCCTCCCTGCCCTAGCCGCCTCCCCACATGCCTCCACCTCCCCCTTGCGCCTCCACCAATTCCCTCCTCCCTCTAGTCCTCTTCCTCCACCTCCACTTCAAGCCGCGCCACCCCCCCTCCTCCTTGCGCCCCCAAGGACGCCCCCTCGCTGCCACGACACGTCTACATGCTGCCCTCGCTGTTTGGAAGAACCGCGACGAGGGATCCCGAAGGATTTGGCGCGTGGGAGCGAGATCGGGTGATCGAGAGACATTCTTCGTGTTCGTCGTTCGTCGGACTAAGGTATGTCCATGGGGAAACCTTGGGGAAGGTCTAGGTGCTGTTTTCATGGTAGATTTGGAGTTTTTAGATCAAGAGGACGTGCTGCCATGGAGTAGATCTGAAAAGAACTAGAGTTCGTATTGTACTCAGTTTCGGGCAGATTTGGAGTCCGTGTTAGGGCGTGCGATTTCGCAATTTTAGATTCGTAATTTGGCTGACCTCCTGTTGAAGAAGTTGTAGGTATCGTCAAGACCTATTTTGTGTATTTTTTTTAGAATTTTTGGAGTTACGGTCTGAAAGTTATGGCCGTTTTGGTGGGCGCTGTCCAATCTGTGTCGAGGTTGGGACAGTCTGTGTTCAACATTAGATTAAACTAATTTAGATTTCGAATATGACCGTACAGACTTCTAGGAAGTTGTAGATAATTTCAATAGCTTTCAGTTCATATAAAGAAATTGAAATTCCGCCCAGCCGTTTGGAAGTTATGGCCGTTTTACCGAGCGCTGTCAAATCTGTGACGAGATTGAGACAGTTCGTGTTCAACGTTAGATTAAACAACATTAGAGTCCGAATCAGTCTTTCCTATAACTAGAAAAAGTTGGGAAATTTCCTAAGCTACGCGAGGGTATACTCGTTTATTCGATTTGGAGTCCTAGAACAGAAGTTATGCCCATTGGAAGGCTGCTGTCCCGAAGGGACAGATTTACTGTTTTCTGATTTTAGGAGTTGTAAGCGAAGTCGGGGTAGTGGGATATATGTGTGCTGTTTTGTGGACTCGATTTGAGTGTGTGGCACGTGTTTGCAGGTGGTGTGCCTCCAGGAGTGCCCTCAACCTCTCGTCACTCCGTTGTCCGTGGTTGAAGGCAAGTGTGTTGTGTGGATTGTATGCTATATGCGTTGCTAGATTTGCTTGATAGCATTCGGAATAGATAACATGTTGTCTTGCCATGAATGACATGTTATAATTGATATTACGTCCTTAGGCCATGATTTAAAGGTTATCGATGATAGGGTGTCGTCATGCCCTGTTTAAAAATGTTTGTTGTTGATGAATGATTCACATGCCATGTTTTGAATGGTTACCGTCGATTGTTGAGTACGGACCTACATGTTTAGATGCCAAGTGTTGATATGAAATATTTCTATTCATGTATATGTTGCTGTCCGTTTTGCATACATGGCATATTTTCATGGCCGGCCGGTGAGATAAGTCATAACTATTCCGGTAGGGTCGGTGAGAACTGTTATGACTAGTCCGGGGCTATTCTTTTGAATAAGTCCTACATCGTGATTCCTTCACCGAGGTGAATGGAAGCGAGTGATAGGCACCCTCCATCTTCGGGATGGAAGGGGGAAAGGGTGCATGCCGACGGGTGTGCACTCAACCATACCGGTATGAGTATTCCAGGAGACATGTGCATTGCATTGCATGAATGATATACATAAATGAAGATGTTTATGAGATGATGAGGAGAGTACTCATGAGATGATTATCATGTTGTTTTTAAAGGTTGTATATAGTGTTAAATATGATGTGTTGTAATAATACTGTGATGTCTGGGATGATGGTTTGTTGTCTTGATCCTTGTTGATCCATTACAATACACTTTGCTGAGTTATGAACTCACGCTTGTGTTTTTTTGTTGTTTGTTTTCTTTAGGTACCATGAAATCGGCGCGCGGGAAAGGGATTTAGCTACACTACTCCACGTAGTATCATAATCTAGCTAATTCACATGTGTTGGAGACACGGCATTAAGTATTACAATAATCATTGGTGTAGGGTTGTTATGTTTGGTTGTCTTCTCTCATGTGTATCATGTGGGATTGAGAAGTGAATTGATTCATCATATTAGACTTAAATTAATGCTTATTCTTTTGCTATCGATGCTTAATGATGTTTTAGTTGATGATTAGCTATCATTATCGCTGCGTATGGTTATCTCGTTTGTCTTACATATTGATATGATGTTATGTTGCTAAGTTTCATGCAAAAACAAAGGAGATGCTCTCAAAATTTTCAATTATTCTAAATGATTACTTGCTGTAATTTACCTTAAATTATGGTATTAAATGTGTTATGGTCTATGTTTGGTGACATTCTGGGCTTAGTAGAAGCTGGGGTGTTACAGGAACGCCATTGAGTAAGACCTACATCGTGATTCCATCCACGTGGTGAATGGAAGCGAGGAGTAGGCACCCTCCATCTTCGGGATGGAAGGGGGGAAAAGGGTGCACACCGACGGGTGTGTACTCAACCATACCGGTATGAGTTTCCAAGGAGATATGAGCATAACATTGCATTGCATTGCATTGCAATACATATTTAATGATGATGATGTTGTTATGTGCTCAAGTATGAGATGTTATATGTGATGTAAGGTATTATTGTCTTGTAAATGATCTTGTTGTCCATTACAATATGCTTGCTGAGTTTTCGAACTCACGCTTGTGTTTTATGTTGTTTTTAGGTACTTTGAGATCGGCATGCGGGAAAAAGGGGCTAGCTACACTTCTACACGTAGCTCCACCATCATAGTCCATAATTAATCACTTGGAGACATGATATTAAGAGTTGTGCCTTAAACTTAATGTATGGTTTAATTTAGCATCCTAGTGATTCCTTATTTGCTTCGTTTTAGTTTATGAAGTGGTTGAGCGTGGTATTATTTGCATAATTTGATGATATATCCATTTATGTTGATGTTTTAGATGTCGTGTGCTATGATATATCTTGCCATGATATTGATATTGTGTTAATTCATGGAAAAACAAAGGAGATGCTGCCGAAATATCAGTTTTTAGCATATGTACCTTTGCTGGAATTTATGTTTAAATGTGGTATTTAGATGTTGTTTAGCTTATGTTTGGGAGCATTCGGGCATATTAAATGCCGGGGTGTTACAGTTGGTATTAGAGCGGGCTGTAGGTCCTTGGAATGTGAATTTTTAGTGTCATGCTATAGGGAAAAACTAAAATATGATGTGGAATAACTTAGAAACATGGCTTAGGTCGTAACTAAAATTTGTTATAGGATAGCAACATTAAAACTTGCAAAAGTGGTATAACTAATCTAAAATTTGACACACAATGGATGCACCGTAGGAAAGGGTATGGGTATCGTTTCTTTATGCTTAAATGTTGTATTTAAGCTATGATGTTGAATGCTTCCTTTGATAAAGCATGTTGCTATGTCTATGAGATAAATGACTGAATTGCTCTTGTTGTTGTGATAGAGTGGAATTGTGGTACCGAAGGGTTTCGGTCACCTCTTTTTTTGTTCATAGTAAGGGAGAGGTTTGACGGTGTGGCCGGTTAGCGCCATCACCGAAGAACTATTAACCCCTGTAGGAGAAGAGTGCTTACCCTCTCTGTTGTAGATCGGGTAGTTGACTGGAGTCAAATAGAAGAGTTTGGTGGTGGATTCCTTCGTATGTTCTTTGCCGTTCTGACGGTCGATTTTCGTTGCTTTTCTTGGCTTTAGTTGATTTGAATCAAATGAAAAATGTTGGGTTTTCGCGGATCGTTCCGTATGCGGTGTGTGGTTTTGTCTTCCTTGGTTGAAGACGAAGAAGAGGAGTCTAGTGTTGCGCTTCTTTTGGGCGCCTTTCGATTTTAATGATTAGTTTGTTGATGGCTTTATGGGGAAGAAGCATTCAAATTTATCCCTGTGTTTGTCTTTCTCCGAGGTTAACGGAGTTATTGTGGAGTTATGCCGCACTGGCCGTCAGGGCTGAAGTTACGTGTCTTTGTAGAAGTAAGTGGTGTTTGATTCGTTATTTTGCTGGTTTAAGAAAATCATCTTTGAAGAACCCTTCCTATTTTGTGAAAGTTTGGAGTTAGGGTTTATTTGCAAAGGTATATTTGATCGATTGGTTCCCTCCGAGGAGTCTTTGAGATTTAAAAAGTGTTTTGGAGAATTCCTTTGCATGACCAAGTTTGGGTTTGTCTCATCGCAATTTTGAGAGTCAAATTTTCCTTATGAATTTGGGATGAGTTTTAAAACTAAAATGCTGTAAACAAAGTAGTCTTTTGACTGAAATCGTTTGTCCCTAGTAAGAATTGATGTTTAGCATGTTATGTAGTAGGTAACAATGTGGTTTATGGATTGATGTGTTGCTAAGTTAAGTTTTGAGTTGAATCAATTCAATGTGATTAATATCTCTAGCTTGAGAATAAATAGACTACTAGTGTTGCAGTTTACTCTTAGCGAGAATGATTAAATGTGTTAATGTACATGCTTAGAATCTGTTGCCTTGCTTTAAAAGTGCTTATGATCCTTGTTAATGTTAAAAGTTTAAACTTTGATGCATAGTTAAAACATTAAGATGATGTAGACTGCTGTTATTGTAAAAGAAACTTTGCTGATTGTTAAAGATGTTCTAATCTAATGGATTAATAGAGAAATTTAATCGTGTTGACTAGTGACTTTAATTTGGATGTTGATTAGAGTTGCTATTTATGTTGTTGCAAACTACTAGTATCTTTGGAAGTATGCAGTTGTGTCGCTACAATGCTAGTATTGATATCAATAGGAGAAGACATAAGACTTATTGTTAATGATGTTGTTAATGGTAGTGTTAATGCTAGTATTCAGTCTATTTTAAATAGTGGGAGTATGTTGTGTGGTGGTAATTTTGTTATCACCTATGTATAGGGTAGCTAAAAGTAATGTAGTTGGTTGATGATTATGCCCACTTGTTGTTATTGATGACTAAGTAGTTGTGGTAACTGTTTATATTATTCGTTGGAAAACCATGGTTAAAATAGAGGAAAATTTTAACATGTTGCGATGGAGTGAACTTTGGATAATTAACATGATGTACAATTTCATCCTTAATGAATGTATGCCTTGGAATCCTAGTTATGAACTTTGTCTTGTAGAGATAATATTTACATGTTGAAGTCGTTGTTTAACTGAATAAGGTTCGGTTGTCGAGACGTGAATATATAGGTGGCATGAAATTTATATGCTGATCTTGCTGAAAGATTTATTGAAATACTATGTTTCCAACTTGGAATAAGATGTATTATGATTCGGTGACCCGTGAGGGTCATGTCAATATAGTTTTGGTTGGGAGCCTTTTTCGATAAGCTCCTTAAACCCTAATTAAAAGTGTTGGGATTGGTAACTAGAGGAAGAATTTGTTGTGAAGTTTCTGATTTATTTGTGTTGGGGCTTCTCAGGAAGTAGATAGTAATTATTGAAGTCTTTTAATGGAAAGCGTAGTGGAGTACTAGAGATGGTTCTTTTTATGCTGAGCTTGTGTTTAAAAGCTTTTGGACTGGTTTGGTTGCTTGCCATTTTGGTTGAAGGGTTGTCGGTCAAGGTGTTCCTTATGCTGTGTTTCGGAGTTTCCCTAAAAATCGTAGAAATTGGTGCAAATATTTTGTTTTGGCTAACTTGTTTAGTTTGTGCTATGAGTTTCCCTTTCTCTTTGAGAAAGTTTGTGGCGGTTGTGTGTGCAGATGCTTGACTTTGGAGTCGATGTTCTTTTCCAAAATGCTGATTTTGGTTAAAATGCGAGGTTTTGCAAGTTTAGCTTTCAAGTAATGGAGGGTTCTGTTATGACGTGGTCTTTTCCTGCTAACGGTTTGCAGTCATGGTCTATATGAATTTCTGCAACCTTCGATGTTAATGGTGTTTCAATTCTTTGATACCTAATAAGTCGTTTGGTGAATGACTAATCGGTACTAGCTGTTCCATGATGAATGAATGGTGGAAAGGAAAACATGTCAACGTTTATCGATGTTTAATGATGAAGGAGTCGTTGAGCCAGGTCGGTGAGAAAGTCTTATATGGCTACATGACTAATCCGGAGTGCTCTTGAAAAGTTTGCATTCATGTTATGAATCGATATGTCCATTTCTTTCTAGTATGAAAAGAAAGAATAAAGAATTTCTGGTATGTTGGCTGTGATGAAGGGGATTTGTGTTTCCTTTGCATCTTGGTTTAGAAAGTTAAACTGAATGCTCTTTGGTTGTTGTCGAATCTTTTCCAAAGTGATTGTAGTGCATTGGATTCAAGGTTAAGCATGGGGACCAATTGGGTTCATGGTTTGTGGTTGAGTTTATCCAATCGTTGTGTCCTTGTTTTAGTCCTTGGGTGGAAAGCTTGAGGGCGAGACCCGCTTGGATGAGAAATCCAGTATGGGTTGTTATCAACCTAAGCATTAGGTGTTGTTAGTAGTGGATCGTAAATGGTTTAAAGGTGAGGAGTAAAGGAAGGTTGAGTTTGACTCAATTCAAACCTTCTTGGAGAATTGTCTTTGTTGATGTGTTCCTCGATAGGGTTGATTAAGTACTAGTGGACCACTTGGTGGTTGCTAGTAATTGCTTTTCCTTTCAAGTGTATTGGATCTTTTGTCGCTGATCTATGAGCGAGTGGAGTCAACCGTAGCATTTTGTTCGGTTGTTACTGTTCTTGCGGGTTTTAAGAACTTTGGTTTTAAAGAAAGCTTTCCCTTTTGATGTTAGCGGTGGGTATTGGTCTTTTGTAAAAGACGAATCTTTTGCATGGTTTTAAACCTCGTTGTTCAAACAGTGAGTTGTCTTGGAGTGTAGTGTCTCTCTTGGCTTGCGTCGTCTTGATTACGGCGAACCATAGTAGAGAGGTTGATGTGTGAAAAACACTTTTGTGCATGGGAGCTGAAGAGGGTTCTAGCAGGTTGAAGCCGTGTTCTTCTGGAAAGTAGCATTGCTAAAGGGATCAGGCACTTTAGTGCAAAGGAATGTATCGAATGAGGAGTGTGAGACCGTGTTCTTTCGTGGTCTTTTTGGCAATTGGGGTGAACGAGGAACCGTGCGAGGTTGCACTTTGTTGAGCTAAATCAACATTTCCTCGCCAAGGGTTGGTTTTGAGAACTCGTTTGTCGTTTGTTCCGGTTTGAGTCTTTGTGTGAATGTTTTATGTTGTAAGGAAGTCTTTTGTCCATCGGGGACTTTGTTGTTGCTTTTGGCGTCCTTCGGATTCGAGGTCGAATCCTGTTGAAGGGGGGAAGAATGTGACACTACGGTTTGGTGTGACGTTATAGAAGGTGAAATTAGAGAATAAAACCTTTCGGCTTGAGGTTTACTCGCGTATTTGGCCTTTCGAAGCGTTGTGACACCACTGAGTGTCGTAACCTTATTTAACGTGCATGATAAGGTTAATAACATTATGAGATGTGGAATTAAGGTTAAAACTATAGGATATGGAGGTTAATAGCTTTTCCGGGGCGTTTCCGGGCCGTTTCCGGGGTTTTGGGCCTTCCCGGGGGAGTTTGGGCCTTGGTGGGCTTTGGTGGGATGGAGTAGGTCTCCGTAACGGACTAGGATTGGGTGTGGGGGCTGGTAAAAGGGCTCACCACCAGCCTTTTGGGCGTGCTCCCCCTGCCCTTGGGCGCCCCCACCTCTCCCTCCAAGCCCTAGCCTCCACCCCCACCTTCCCCTCTCCCTTCCTTGCACCTCCACCTCCCCCATTGCTCCCCATTGCACACCACCTCTCCTCCATCCCCATGCTGCCCTAGGGTGGCCTCCCCACCCCTGCATCCTCATGGATCCATCCGAGGAGCGAGGAGCGAGGAGCGAGGAAGGAGGAACGAGGAGCGAGGAGCGAGGAGCGAGGAGATCTATTGGAGATTCGTTCGTTGGGCAAAGGTATGATCATGGGGATCCTTGGGTTTGATCTAGGTACTGTTCTTAGGGTGTTTATGAAGTTTTTAAATCAATTGGTGGTGCTGGGTTGGAGTTCTTTGGGTTAGATCTAGACGTTGCCACGTTTCTGTTTTCGGGCAGATTGAGCAGTCGGGCTAGGGTTCGAGTTTTCATCGAATTAGAATCCGAATCTGTCCGTACGGACTTAAAATAAGTTGTATATAATTTAATTATATTTCCGTGGACATAAAGCACGTTAAAATCCGATCAGCCGTTTGAAAGTTATGGCCGTTTTACCGAGCGTGTTAAAATCTGTGACGCGATTGGAACAGATCTCGGTAATCTGTAGATTAAACAACTTTAGAGGCCGAATCAGACTTTCCATATACCTAGAGAAAGTTGGGAAATTTCATAAGCTACGCGAGGGTGTACTCGTTTAATTCATTCGGAGTCCCAGAACTCAAGTTATGCCTTTTGCAAGGCTGCTGTCCCGACGGGACAGAACCTCTGTTTTTAGGTTTTGCGAGTAGTGGGCAATGTCGGGTTAGATGGGGGCTTGTGTACTGTTTTGTGGGCATTATTGTGAGTGTGTGATGCCTTTGTGCAGGTGGTGTGACACCGGGAGTGCCCTCTACTTCCCGCCAATCCGTCGCCCGCGGTTGAGGCAAGTGTGTTGTAATGTATAGCGGAATCGTAGGTTGCTTGTGGAGATTAGATGAAAGATTGAATACTTGCTATGATCACTTGCCATGCTTGCTGTTTTCCAATGATATATTGAGTATGATTATCATGATATGATGCTATGTGTCTATACTTATCATGATTCGATGCCATGTGTTTATGTGTACTATGACGTGATTCCATATGTTTATGTACAAATGAGATATGATAATTGGCATAGTTGCATGCATGTCATGAGATAGGGCGAGGGCGGTGAGAAAGTCATAACTAGTCCGGCAAGGTCGGTGAGAAAGTTATGACTAGTCCGGAACACCATTGAGTAAGACCTACATCATGATTCCATCCACGTGGTGAATGGAAGCGAGGAGTAGGCACCCTCCATCTTCGGGTTGGAAGGGGGGAAAAGGGTGCACACCGACGGGTGTGTACTCAACCATACCGGTATGAGTTTCCAAGGAGATATGAGCATAACATTGCATTGCATTGCATTGCAATACATATTTAATGATGATGATGTTGTTATGTGATCAAGTATGAGATGTTATATGTGATGTAAGGTATTATTGTCTTGTAAATGATCTTGTTGTCCATTACAATATGCTTGCTGAGTTTTCGAACTCACGCTTGTGTTTTATGTTGTTTTTAGGTACTTTGAGATCGGCATGCGGGAAAAAGGGGTCTAGCTACACTTCTACACGTAGCTCCACCATCATAGTCCATAATTAATCACTTGGAGACATGATATTAAGAGTTGTGCCTTAAACTTAATGTATGGTTTAATTTAGCATCCTAGTGATTCCTTATTTGCTTCGTTTTAGTTTATGAAGTGGTTGAGCGTGGTATTATTTGCATAATTTGATGATATATCCATTTATGTTGATGTTTTAGATGTCGTGTGCTATGATATATCTTGCCATGATATTGATATTGTGTTAATTCATGGAAAAACAAAGGAGATGCTGCCGAAATATCGGTTTTTAGCATATGTACCTTTGCTGGAATTTATGTTTAAATGTGGTATTTAGATGTTGTTTAGCTTATGTTTGGTAGCATTCGGGCATATTAAATGCCGGGGTGTTACAGGGTAAGCACTCTTCTCCTACAGGGGTTAATAGTTCTTCGGTGATGGCGCTAACCGGCCACACCGTCAAACCTCACCCTTACTATGAATAAAGAGAGGTGACCGAAACCCTTCGGCACCACAACCCCACTCTATCACAACAACAAGAGCAATTCAATCATTTATCTCATTGACATAGCAACATGCATTGTCAAATGAAGCATTCAACATCATAGCTAAAATACAACATTTAAGCGTAAAGAAACGATACCCATACCCTTTCCTACTATGCATCCATTGTGTGTCAAATTTTAGATTAGTTATACCACTTTTGCAAGTTTTAATGTTGCTATCCTATGACAAAATTTTAGTGAAAACTTAAGCCATGTTTCTAAGTTATTCCACATCACATTTTAGTTGTAACCTAAGGTATGACACTAAAAATACATATTCGAAGGACCTACAGCCCGCTCTGATACCAACTGTAACACCCCGGCATCTAGTGTGCTCGAATGCTAATAAACATAGACTAAACAACATATAAATACCACAATTAAACATAAATTACAGCAAAGGCACACATGCTAAAAACCGAAATTTCGGCAGCATCTCCTTTGTTTTAACATGAATTGAAGCGATAGCAATAACAAGGTAGTTCATAGTAAAACATAAGACATCTAAAACAACAATATAAACGAATATAGCATCAACATAAGACAATAATACTAAAGCCAACCACTCCATAAACTAGGGCTAAGCAAATAAGGATCACAAGCACACAAAAAGTTATTCCAAACACCTAGTTCATGGCACTTATAATGAACTTGACTAAACAATAGTAAATGTGGCTGGACTACGTGAAGATGTGTAGCTATTTCCCCTTCCCACATGCTGGTGTCACGGTACCTAAAATAAACAACATAAACACAAGCGTGAGTTCATCACTCAGCAAGTATATTGCAATGGTACAAACATAAACAATTGCATGGCTACAACAACTCACATCATGTATATCATCTCATTCATGATTACAAATCATTATCATCATCATTATGTATGCAATGCGATGCGATGCTCATATCTCCTTGGAAACTCATACCGGTATGGTTGAGTACACACCCGTCGGTGTGCACCCTCTCCCCCCTCCCCCCTTCCATCCCGAAGAGGAGGGTGCCTACTCCTCGCTTCCATTCACCGCGGTGAATGGAATCACGATGTAGGACTTACTCATTGGCTCTCCGGAATAGTCATAACTTTCTCACCGACTATCCCCGGACTAGTTATGACTTTCTCACCGCCTGGGCCATGTAACATGCCATGTATGCAAATATGCCAACATCATAATTAACTTGTACATTAACACATGGCATCATAACATAATAAGCATACTCATCTTATCATTGGCAATCATTAAATCATGGCAAGTGATCATATCATATAATCAATTTCATCTAGTCTCAACAAGCAACCTACAAACCGCTATCCATTACAATACACTTGCCTCAACAACGGGCAACGGATTGCCGAGAAGTAGAAGGAACTCCTGGGGTCACACCACCTGCACATAGGTACCACACACTCACAATTATGCCCACAAAACAGTACGCAAACCCTCATCTACCCTGACATTGCCAACTACTCGCAAAACCCAAAAACAAAAGTTCTGTCCCGTCGGGACAGCCACTACAAGAAACAAGGAAAAATTCGTGGGCCAAAAACCCACGAATTTAAGCCAAAACCCACGAATTTAGGTTAAATTCGTGGGCAAACCGTCGAATTTATTTCACGAATTTAACTCGACGAAATTAATCAATTAAATTCGTGGGTACCCACGAATTTAAATTAAATTCGTGGGTTACTTAAAAAACCCACGAATTTAACTGCTAAATTCGTGGGGCTGAAGAAACCCACGAATTTAGCTACTAAATTCGTAAATTTGAAGAAACCCACGAATTTAATCGCTAAATTCGTGGGCTGAAGAAACCCACGAATTTAGCTGCTAAATTGTAAATTTGAAAAAACCCACGAATTTAACTTAAATTGCATGTACTCATCGAATTTAACTATTAAATTCGTGGGTTTTAAATGGCTCACGAATTTAACAGACATTTATACAAAAAAAAATATACATATCGATATCACACTCAATACATATACCATATCGATCACACATATATATATCGATATGCATCTCATTCAACACAACAATCTTCACATTCAATCTTATTCAACACATCGCAATATTACCTCTACTAAAAGATTGAAACCAACCTTTTAACTCTTTAAAACCGGCTTAAAACTGTTAGCAAATCGACATGAACTCAAGAACGAAGTAGATCAAACCAAGTAACCGAAATTCAACAAAAATTAAGTCACCGAAATATACAAAATTTTGGCATGACCTCTCTAGTAAATAGGACATCCACTCAGCAGACAAAAAAACATTTGCAGTTATAATATATATATATCAATCTCTCAAACCAAAAGAAGACATTCTAGCAGATCCTTAAATAATCAATCACACATCCAACGGCAATTTGTAAACTACACAATGATGGTTGTGCATACATAATAACAAACTGTTATAGAATATGATCACAAAAAACAAAGCTTCAGCCACGAGATTACAGATGCTCAAAATTACACTCATGACTGAAAACAGAGTGGTCATCATGACGCATGGGTAGTCAACCATTCGGTCCATTCCAGAATTAGGTGGGAAGTCAATTTGTAAACTACACAATGATGGTTGTGCATACATAATAACAAACTGTTATAGAAGTAAAGACACCGAGCAATCTTGGGCAAGAAACGGATACCGGCCTAGAATATGATCACAAAAAACAAAGCTTCACGAGATTACAGATGCTCAAAATTACAGTCATGACTGAAAACAGAGTTGTCATCATGACGCATGGGTAGTCAACCATTCGGTCCATTCTAGAATTAGGTGGGAAGTCAACTTACAGGGAGACCAGTTAAATCAAGGATTAGTGAAAATGCATGGAGAATCATCATTCGCTCTTGTTGCTGCTCAATATTTCAAGTAAAAGCAGAAGGGAGCAATCCAGAGGATTCCATGATGGTAAGTTGGCAAACATAGCTGGCCAAGTCTTGAAATATTTTATAGCTTGCCGAAAAGGCTTAATGGTCATGAGATCTATAAGTTATCAGTTTTGTTTTTACTTTAAGATAACGGTTTCAACTTACAAGATTATTTATCCATCTTTCAATTATTACTAGGGAATAACCATATAATTGTTTTAGAACTGATTTCACAATGATAACTTTTATATAAGGATTAAACTAGGGTTTAACATCTAAAGCACATCTAGCACATATGGAGGAACGGCAACAGTTCAATAATACATCTTAAGTATTTTTGTACAATCACGTTCTATTCATCAAAATAAACACATAGGAACTAGTTTTATTTCGTTTGAACTGGATCCTTACCAAAATACTTATTCAAAAAAGACACTTAGTAAGTAAACCATGCAGGTCTTTCTTAGTCACCTACAGATCATGAATCAATTTATTTGGTCTGTTGTCAGCAACTGGATGATCGATTGTTAGTCATGTCAGTTTGAGACTGCAATGATCCACCATGTCATTGTCAGCAACTGGATGATCGATTGTTAGTCATGTCAGTTTGAGACAGTTGTTAATACTTTATAGGAGAAAATATTAGATGCTTGACAATGTTGACACCCATGCTTAAGTCTCAGATGCATGTACCTAGTAAATAAACTCAATTTGTGTATATATATCACACTCAATACATATAACCATATCGATCACGCATATATATATATCGATATGCATCTCATTGAACACAACCATCGAATTAGCATTTGCATTCCACTAGTTTACAAAACAGTTTTAGATATCAAACCGATTCACTAAGGTCAATTATTGTGATAATCAAGCGATTATCGTTGAAATAAGTTGAACCCTGGTGGTCATGCACCACAGCAGGTCATGCAATGAGGAAGCCAAGTCCAGAACTTTGATTTACTTAGCTATTTGACTTGATGAAAGTTCAAGAGCGAGAAGGGTTGCTAGTGCTCCACCTAAACTATGTCCAGTAATATAGATATGCCACTTAGATATGGTTTCTGCATCTTCTTCATCCTGCAGTGGATAAATGGTATGCTTTGTGAATAGAGCTTGAGAAAAGCACAAGATTCAAGTTTTCAAAGTGCAAATGGTTGTTTTTTCGACAATAGTTATCTATGTGATAGCAGCCAACAATTCTATATGGAGAACAACAATAATATGCTACAAAAGGCGAGCTTGAATTGTTCTGCTTCACATTGGACGAATTGCCGCTTTAGTTTGCGTGAGAAAAGTCACTATTTAGTTACAAAATACTTGCATAAATCCTATGGCATATTTGATGAGAACCATGATCCTATTCCTAGTAGAGTCATATGCACTTAAGAATCCACGTGAACCTAAAACATGATATGATAAGAAATTGGTTAGCGACAAGTGACAAGAAATACACAAACAAGTAGATGAAGAGATATATAGCTAACGTGAACTTCTTGTTTGATGGTGCCGATGATGCAGCCTTAGAACACAAGTCATGAGATAGTTTTGCAAGGACAATTGGAACTTGCTCTGGTACAAACTTTAAAGCTTCATCAATAGCTGATTTCACTGAGCTAGTTGATCTTCCAAAGCTGTGGACATTGGAGATATGGAATTCGAGGCTTGTTGTTTTGTTCGAGGTGCCCCAAAGATCGCTGCTCTTCAAGCCTAGGGGGCAGCTGGGGTGTCGGCGATGGGGCGGCCTGGGGCGCGGGCGGCCGGGTGGTCGACGATGGGGCCGCGCCTGGGCGCGCGCCGGGTGGTCGGCGATGGGGGCGGCGGCCTGGGGCGCGGGCGCCGGTGGTCGACGATGGGGGGCCGCGCCTGGGGCGCGTACCGGTGGTCGGCGATGGGGCGGCGCGGCTGGCGCGCGCCGGTGGTCGGCGATGGGCCGCGGCGGCGCGGCAAGGGACGACGGGCGGCGCGGCGGGCGGGCGGGGCGCAGGCGGGCGGGCGCGGCGGGAAGCGGCGTCGCGTGCGGGCAGTGGCGGGCGCGGCGGGCACGCGGCGGGGCGGCGGCGGTGTGGGAACGTGCGGGTGGGTGAGAGGCGAGCGAAGAGAGAGAGGGAGACGCGCGCGTGGGTGAGAAGCCAGCGAAGAGAGAGAGAGAAGGAGACGCGCTAGGTTAAAACACACCGTTAAATTCGTGGGCCAGACGGTAAGCGAATTTAATTAAATTAAAGCGCTAGTTTAAAAACCGATTTAATTTAAAATATAAATTCGTGGGTTCTTTTTGGGCCCACGAATTTAATTAAATACGTGGGTTTTTTATAAACCGACGAATTTAAATATATAAATTCGTGGGTTTTTTTTTTGGCCCACGAATTTAAAAAAAACCACGAATTTTTTCCTGTTTCTTGTAGTGAGCAGCTTTCCAAAAGGCGTAACTTGGGTTCTGGGACTCCGAATCAATTAAACGAGTACATCCTCGCATAGCTTAGGAAATTTTCTAACTTTTTCTAAGTATATGGAAAGACTTATTCGTACTCTAATGTGGTTTAATCTACAGAATACCGTGATCTGTTCCAATCACGTCACAGATTTTAACATGCTCGGTAAAACAGCCATAACTTTTAAACGGCTGATCGGAATTGGACGTTCTTTATATCCACGGAAAGATATTGAAATTATCTACAACTTCTTCAACAGCCGTATGACAAAATTCGGAATCTAAATTGGCGAAAAACCAAACCTTAGGTCGACTGCTCATGCTGTCCAAAACAGAGAACGTGGCAACTTCTAGATCTAATCCAATTTACTCAATTCCAGCACCACCAATTGATCTAAAAACATGATAATGACCCTTATAACAGTACCTAGATCAACCCAAAGGATTCCCATGGCCATACCTTCGCCCGACGCATGAAAACCCAATGGATCTCCTCCCGGTTCGCGTGATCTCCTTCCTCGCTCCAAATCCAACAGATCTCCTCGTCGCGGAGCGCTCCAATGGATGGATCTTCGGGTTGGTGAGGTGGAGAACCCCCCTAGGGGAAGCAAGGGAGGTGGATAGGTGAGGAGAGGGGTGGTGGCGCAATGGGGAGCAAGGGGGTGGTGGGGGCGCATGCAAGGGAGAGGGGGAGGTGGGGGTGGCGGCTAAGGCATGGAGGGGGAGGGAGGGGGCGCACCAAAGGGGGTGGGGGCGCAGGGGAAGGGCAGGGGAGGCTCTAATTACCAGCCCAAACTAGTCTCCTACTCCTAAAAGGACTCAAACTCTCCCCCACCAAGGCCCACGACCCTTTCCCCTAGGCCCAAACTCCCCCGGAAAGGCCCAAATCCCCGGAAACGGCCCGAAAACGCAAATAAACCTCATACCGTAGGGTTTTAACCTTAATTCCACATTTTATAATGTTTTTGCCCTCAACATTCACATTTTTTAATGCCATAATCTCTAATTTCACATTTTTTAAAGTTTCGGCATTCCGTAGTGTCATAGTGACGCATCACAATAAATGTCAAAACTTTGATGAACATCAGGTAGAACCAATACTGGTGCTGATGTTAGCCTCTCCTTTAACTTCTGGAAACTCTTCTCACATTCAGGTGTCCAAGTAAACTTCTTTTCGTTTTTCAACAATTGCGTGAGAGGTTGAGCTATTGTGGAGAAACCTTCTACAAATCGACGGTAATAACCTGCCATTCCAAGGAAACTTCGGACCTGAGTCACTGTCTTCGGTTGCTCCCAACGTAATACTGCTTCAACTTTACTTGGATCCACTACAACTCCTCCAGCTGTCATGATGTGTCCAAGGAATTCCACTTTACTTTTCCAGAAATCACATTTGCTAAACTTAGCAAATAGCTGCTATTATCTTAACTTCTCCAACACTAGCTTAAGATGTTTAGCATGTTCCTCTCTGGTCTTGGATATACCAGAATAACATCTATGAACACCACTAAAAACTTATCAAGGTATTCCATAAAAACCTTGTTCATTAAATTCATGAAGTATGCGGGAGCATTTGTCAATCCAAAAGACATAACTGTAAACTCATAATGTCCATATCTTGATGAAAATGCATTCTTCGGTATGTCTTCAGATGTAATCTTCAGTTGATGATATCCCGATTGAAGGTCGATCTTAGAAAATACTCCTGCTTCTCTTAGCTGATCAAACAAGTCATCTATTCTGCGTAGCCGATACTTGTTCTTTATCGTCACATCATTGACTGCACGATAATCTATACACATCCGAAAACTTCCATCTTTCTTCTTGACAATAGCACTGGTGCTCCCCAAGGCGACGAACTTGGTCTTATAAAACCTTTTTCCAATAACTCCTCGATCTGCTTCTTCATCTCTATCAGCTTGTCAGTGGACACCCGATAGGGTCTCTTTGCTATTGGTGCAGTTCCAGGTACCAGTTCAATTACGAACTCGATGTCCCTATCCGGTGCCATTCCTGGTAGATCATCTTGAAATACGTCCGGATACTCTCGCACTACTGGCACATCTTCTAGGTTAGTTGTCTTCAAGCTGTTGACCGTCTCGTGTAGCGGTTGCTTGAAACTCCACCTTTCTACCATCTGGGCCTTCAACAGATACTACCCTTCGTCCACAGTCTAATACCACTTTATGTTTAGACAACCAATCCATCCCTAACATAACATCTAGGGTCTGGGTATCCAATATAACCAAGTTCGCTAGGAACTCTACTCCATTTATTATTAGCTTCATTCCAGAACATCCTACCTTGGATCAGAGTTTTGATCCAGGTGATTGAACCAAGAGCGTATACTTAAGATTCACAACATGCAAACCATTCTGAATAGCAAATTCTCGAGAAACAAATGAATGTGATGCTCATGAATCAAATAAAATTGTAGCAGGTACGGAGTCGACCAGAAACGTACCTAGCACAACATCTGCTGTAACACCCCAGCATTTATTATGCCTGAATGCTACCAAACATAAGCTAAACAACATCTAAATAACACAATTAAGCATAAATTGCAGCAAAGGCGCACATGCTAAAAACCGAGATTTCGGCAGCATCTCCTTTGTTTTAACATGAATTGAAGGAGCAACAACTGTATAGCAATATAAGGCAATATGAGAGACAGCTAAAACATCAATAATTAAAGACTTAACGACAATATAAGTCTATCATCAAGCACTTAAAGTCTCCAAGTGTCAAACGAACAATAAAACTCTCATATAGCAAAGCTAGACCTTAAAGCAATAATCATCACACGCAGTTTATTATCACAAGTAGGTGGAGGAGAGGTGGTGGAGAGGTGGGGAGCAATGGGGGCAAGGGAGGGGGAGGTGCACGGCCAAGGGAGAGGGAAGGCGGCTAGGCAAGGGAGGAGGAGAGGTGGGGCGCAAGCTAGGGCAGGGGTGGGCGCACGAAGGGGCAGGGAAGCCCCCTTTTACCAGCCCTAAGCCTCTTTTCTAATCCTAAATGGATTCCCACTCCTTCCCACCAAAGCCCACAACCCCCTCTTTTAGGCCCAAACTCCCCCGGGAAGGCCCAAAACCCCGGAAACGGACCGGAAGCGCTATAAACCTCCATACCCTATGGTTTTAACCTTAATCCCACATTTCATAAAGTTTTTAACCTCATCATGCTCAATAAATAAGGATACGACACTCCGTGGTGTCACATTCTTCCCCCCTTAAACAGGATTCGACCTCGAATCTAAATCGCACCAAGACGCAACCCAGCAAAGCAAAAGATAGCTAGGTCTCACATCACATACCTGAGATGAAAAGCTCGGGATACTTCTCGCGCATGCGAGACTCCAGCTCCCAGGTCGCTTCTCTCTCGGTCTGATGTGACCACAATACTTTAACAAACTCGAGCGTCCGGTTCTTCATCATTCGCTCCGAAGTCCCCAGAATTTCCACAGGACGGGACTCGAAGGTGAGGTCCTGCTCAAGCACTAGTGGTTCCAATGGAACCACCAACTCCGGATCATGCTAGTATTTCCTCAACATCGAGACATGGAACACATTATGCACGCCTTGCATAGACTCCGGTAGCTCCAGACGATAGGCCAGCCTACCAACTCGGGCGATGATAGGAAATGGCCCAACAAACCTCGGACTGAGCTTTCCTTTGGTGCCAAAATGCACCACACCCTGGGTGGGAGATACTCGCAAGAGTACGCTATCACCAACCTCAAACTCCAAATCTTGCCGCCTCACATCAGCATAGCTTTTCATGCGCTCTGTGGCTGCGAGAAGGTTCTGCATACCTCGCCATGCGATCAATACCATCTGAACCCAATCCGGTCCAAGAACTGCTCTCTCGCCCACGGTATCCCAACAAAGTGGCGATCTGCACTTCCGGCCATACAGTACCTCATAAGGAGCAGCCCGGATGCTGGAATGATAGCTGTTATTGTAAGCGAATTCTGCAAGAGGCAAATGATCTTCTCAGCTACCTTTCCAAGCCATTACACAGGCCCTGAGCATGTCCTCCAAAGTCTGAATGGTACGCTCAGACTGCCCATCAGTCTGAGGGTGAAAAGCGGTACTAAGGCGAAGCTGCATACCCAAAGCACTCTGCAAACTCTCCCAAAATTTGGAGACAAACTTCGCATCCCGATCAGAAATAATGGTCTTGGGTACACCATGCAGTCTCACAATGTCCCGCACATAGATGGGAGCCAACTCGCTCGCTGAATTGGTAGTGCGGATAGGAATGAAATGCGCAGACTTGCTGAGACGGTCCACCACAACCCAAACAGCATCCTTCCCTCGTGGAGTACGAGGTAGGCCAACCACGAAATCCATGGAGATGTCATCCCATGGCCACACAAGAATCTCCAATGGTTGCAATAGACCAGCGGGACGCTTATGCTCAGCCTTGATCTTCTGACAAATCCCACAAGACGCCACATACTTGGCAATATCCACTCTCATCCTTTTCCACCAGAAATTCTTTTTCAAGTCCCTGTACATCTTGGTCTCCCCAGGATGGACCGTGTACGGGGTACGATGAGCCTCTTTCAGAATATCCTCTTTCACTTGGGATTTCTGAGGTACGCACAGGCGACCCTGAAACCTCAAAGCTCCCACATCATCAACGGTAAATTCTCCAGACTTGCCATCCTCAAGGCGTTTCCTCACCTGCTGGAGCAACCGATCATGCTGTTGTGCCTCCCGCACACGCTCGAGGATCGCTGACTCAAGGATCAATTGAGTTTCAGCTTGCACGGTCCCCACAAAGCAGTAGGAGACTCCCAAACGCTCAAAATCAGCAACAAGACAATCAACAACAGGGGGCATTGTCTTGCGACTGAGAGCGTCAGCCACCACATTTGCCTTACCCAAATGGTACTGGATAGTGAGGTCATAGTCCTTTATCAACTCTAGCCACCTCCTCTGCCTCAAGTTCAAATCTTTCTGAGTAAAGATGTACTTGAGGCTCTTGTGATCAGTGAAGATATCACAAGACTCGCCATACAGGTAATGCCTCCATATCTTCAGTGCAAACACCACAGCGGCTAGCTCAAGATCATGCGTGGGATAGTTCTGCTCATGCTTTTTCAGCTTCCTCGATGCATAAGCAATCACTTTGCCATCTTGCATGAGCACACAACCAAGTCCCAAACGAGAAGCATCAGAATAAACAGTGAAGCGCTTCCCTGGCTCGGGAAGGGTAAGAATAGGAGTAGTCACTAACTTCTCCTTCAAAGTGCAGAAACTGTGCTCACACTCTGCAGTCCACTGGAATTTCATCCCCTTCTGAGTCAGCTGCGAAAGTGGCTTGGCAATGATAGAGAAATCCTGCACAAAACGCCGATAGTAGCCAGCTAACCCAAGGAAACTATGCACCTCTTTGACATTGGAAGGCCTTTTCCAATCCAAAACTGCTGAGACTTTGCTAGGATCTACGGATATGTCCTCTGGATTTATGATGTGGCCAAGAAAACCCACTTCTGAAATCCAGAATTCGCACTTTTTCAGCATAGCAAAAAACTGATTCTCCCTCAAGGTGCTCAGCACAAGTCTCAAATGTCGCTCATGCTCCTCTTCCGATTTAGAGTAAACCAGAATGTCATCGATGAACACTACCACAAACTCATCAAGGTACTTGTGTAGCATACTGTTCATCGCCTCCATAAAGACAGCAGGAGCATTAGTTAGTCCAAAAGACATAACTTTAAATTCATAATGCCCATACCTAGTGGAGAAAGCAGTCTTCTCAATGTCCTGCTCCCTCACACGGATCTGATTGTACCCCGACTGAAGATCAATCTTAGAGAACACCTTTGCTCCCTTCAGTTGGTCAAACAGATCCTCGATGCAAGGCAAAGGATACTTGTTCTTGACTGTCACTTGATTAAGAGCACGATAATCAATGCACATGCGCCAACTTCCATCCTTCTTCGAGACGAAGAGAACGGGTGCTCCCCATGGCGAAACGCTACGCCGAATAAAGCCCTTGGCCAACAAATCCTCCAACTGCTTCTTCAACTCATCTTGAAAAGGATGAGCCAAGCGGTATGGAGAGATAGAAATAGGTCGAGTGCCCGGAACAAGATCAATACGAAACTCCACATTCCTCACGGGAGGTAGACCAGACAACTCATCAGGGAACACATCAACAAACTCCTTCACTATAGGAATCTCCTCAATGGAAACTGAAGAAGATGGCTTCTCAGACAAGGTCATGAGGAAACCCAACTGCCTCAAACGGCGACCACAAAACAGACTAGCCAAAGCAAAGACGGAACTGGAAGAAAAACCACCCTGAAAGGTCAACTCTACCCCTGATAGGGCCTGCAAGGTAACCATCCGTAAAAAGCAACAGATCTTGGCACGGTACTGATGCAACCAGTCCATGCCCAAAATGACATCAAAAGGAGCCAACTGGATCACCATAAGATTGGCGAAGAAAACCTCGTCATCATTGGCGATGGTGCAACCCGGGCAAACCAAGAAACTAGCAATCAAACCCCCAGGAGAACTGACTAACACAGACTCAGAAATCCGCTGAACTCCCAACTTAGCTCTACTAGCAAACTCAGACGACACAAAAGAATAGGATGCTCCGGAATAAAACAGAACAAAGGCATCAACGGAATCCACAAGTAGAGTACCTGAAACCACCTCTGGATGCCCGGCTGACTAGGCAGTCGGCAAAGCGTACACTCTTGGTGGCGCCGGGACAGTAGGAGCCCCGACTCCCGGCTGATGCCCCAACAGAGCTGGGGGCGGAGGAGGCAACTGCGGAGGAGCAGACGGCTGTGGGCACCAGTAAGTCGCTGGTGGCGCCCACGCAAAGGGCGGCTGAGGAGCAGGAGCAGCCATCATGTGCACCGATCCTCTGGAAGACGCCGCTGGAGTGGGAGGAGAAGGCACCATCTCCCACTTGATGATGCTACAGGGATTCATCCGGCAGACTCGCCCCATGTGGCCAGGCTTGCCACAGTGGTTGCAACTCCCGGTCCAACCACACTCTGAAGCACAGTGCTCACCACCGCACTTGAAACACACATGCCCTGCCCAGGCATAGGACGAACAGCCGCTCGCGAGGAAGACGACTGGGGCGGCCTCATCTTAGCCCCTGAGGAGGAGCCCTGTCCCCCCTTGAACTTCTTGAAGGTGGGTCGCTGAGAAGACCCACCTCCTCCACCAAAGGTCCTCTTCTCGCCCGGGGCCGCAGGAACCCTGAACCACCCGGTTACGCTTTTCCCGGGAGAGCTCCAACTCGAGCTCCATGCCCTTCGCCTGCTCCACCACGGAGCAGAAGTCACAAGGGACAGTTGCCCCCATGACAACTCTGAACTCCTGGTTGAGGCCCCTACGGAACCTCCTTGCCTTCTCCCTATCGTCGGCTGCCACAGCCGGCACGAAGCGCACCACGCTGTTGAACTCCACCTCATACTCTGCCACCGACCTCTTTCCCTGGGAAAGAGTCGTCAGAGTATGCTCCATCCGCTCAAGGAAAGACTCTAGGTAGAACTTGGCTCGGAAGCGAGCCACAAAGTCCTCCCAGGTGACTGGACCAAGATCGGGGGCTCTAGCAGCCAGAACCCCCTCCCACCAGATATCAGCTTGGCCCTTCAGCTGAAAGGCCACAAAGCGAGCCCTTTGGACCGAAGGACCTCAAACTGCCTCTCCATGTACCGCAGCCAATATGCGGATTGGATCGGCGTGCCCGCTCCGTCAAAATTGTCAATACGGAGGGACATCCACTCCCAGAGACTAATCCTCGGCTCCGGCACAGCGGGGGCAACAACTGGGGCCGCTGCAGGGGGAGGCGCAACAGCAGGGGCTGCCCGCAACTGCTGGCGCAGCTCCCGAATCTCCCTCTGCAGAGCCTGAACTAAATCCTCATTGGCGGCGGGTACCTCCGCCCTTGACTATGCCACTGGAAGCTCCTCCTGAGCTAGCCCATGAGCATTGAGCGAAACGCTACCCTCAGCAACAGACTCCTCAACTCCCTGAGAACCTCGCCCCTGGCCTCCACGGCCACGGCGACCACGGCCTCTACCCCTCGGCATGGCTGCTTCAGACAGACAACCGTCCGATCACAAAACCATAACACAACATCATATAAACAAGAACACATAGACATAATATTAATTAAATAATCAAGCGCAATGCAATGATGAACCAAAACCCCAACCTACTTGTGCAACCAAGTGTGTCAAATTTTAGATTAGTTATACCACTTTTGCAAGTTTTAATGTTGCTATCCTATAACAAAATTTTATTTGAAACTTAAGCCATGTTTCTAAGTTATTCCACATCATATTTTAGTTGTAACCTAAGGTATGACACTAAAAATACCTATTCCAAGGACCTACAGCCCGCTCTGATACAAACTGTAACACCCCGGCATTAATTATGCCTGAATGCTACCAAACATAAGCTAAACAACATCTAAATACCACAATTAAGCATAAATTCCAGCAAAGGCGCACATGCTAAAAACCGAGCCTTCGGCAGCATCTCCTTTGTTTTAACATGAATTGAAGGAGCAACAACCGTATAGCAATATAAGGCAATATGAGAGATAGCTAAAACAGCAATAATTAAAGACTTAACGACAATATAAGTCTATCATCAAGCACTTAAAGTCTCCAAGTGTCAAACGAACAATCAAACTCTCATATAGCAATGCTAGACCTTAAAGCAATAATCATCACACGCAGTTTATTATCACAACTAATAGAATGACTTGTGGAATCAAAATGGGTGAAGCTACGTGTGGACGTGTGACTACTTCCCTTCCCCGCATGTCGTTCTCATGGTACCTAAAACAACAAGAAAACACAAGCGTGAGTTCAAAACTCAGCAAGCATATTGCAATGATACAACAAGAAAAATTTCATGGCAATAATATCTCATATCATGTAAACCATCTCATTCATAATCACATAACGTTATCATCATCATTATGTATGCAATGCGATGCTATGCTCATGTCTCCTTGGAAACTCATACCGGTATGGTTGAGTACACACCCGTCGGTGTGCACCCTCTCCCCCCTTCCATCCCGAAGATGGAGGGTGCCTACTCCTCGCTTCCGTTCACCGCGGTGAATGGAATCATGATGTAGGACTTACTCATTGGCTCTTCGGATTAGTCATAACTTTCTCACCGACCTTCCCGAACTAGTTATGACTTTCTCACCGCCCGGGCCATGTAATCATGCCATGTATGCAAATATGCCACATCATAATCAACTTGTACATTAACACATGGCATCATATCATGATAAACATACCCATCATATCAATGGCAATCATTAAAGCATGGCAAGTGATCATCACATATAATCAATCTCATCTAGTCTCAACTAGCAACCTACAAATCGCTATTCATTGCAATGCACTTGCCTCAACCACGGGCAACGGATTGGCGGGAAGTAGAAGGCACTCCTGGGGTCACACCACCTGCATATAGGTATCACACTCTCACAATCATGACCACAAAACAGTACGCAAACCCTCATCTACCCCGACATTGCCAACTACTCGCAATAACCAAAAACAGAGGTTCTGTCCCATCGGGACAGCAGCCTTCCAAAAGGCATAACTAAGGTTCTAGGACTCTGAATCAATTAAACGAGTACATCCTCACGTAGCTTAGGAAATTTCCCAACTTTTTCTAGGTATACGGAAAGACTGATTCAGAATCTAAAGTTTTTTTATCAATAGATTACCGTGATCTGTTCCAATCGCGTCATAGATTTTAACACGCTCGGTAAAACAGCCATAACTTTCAAACGGCTGATCGGAATTTAACGTTCTTTATGTCCACTGAAATATAATTAAATTACCTACAACTTCTTCAACATCCATACGACCAAATTCCAATTCTAAATTGGCGAAAAACTGAACCCTAGGTCGACTGCTCATGCTGTCCCAAAACAGAAACGTGGCAATATCTAGATCTAAACCAATCTACTCAAGTCCAGCACCACCAATTGATCTAAAATCATGATAAACACCCTTATAACAGTACCTAGCCCAACCCCAAGGAGTCCCATGGCCATACCTTCGCCCGACGACCGAAATCCCAACGAAACTCCTCCCGGAACGCTCCTCGCTCCAATGGATGTATCCTCGAGGTCCAGGGGGTGGGGAGGCTACCCTAGGGCAGCAAGTGGGTGGAGGAGAGGTGGTGGAGAGGTGGGGAGCAATGGGGGCAAGGGAGGGGGAGGCGCATGGCCAAGGGAGAGGGAGGGCGGCTAGGCAAGGGTGGAGGAGAGGTGGGGCGCAAGCTAGGGCAGGGGTGGGTGCACGAAGGGGCAGGGAAGCCCCCTTTTACCAGCCCTAAGCCTCTTTCCTAATCCTAAATGGATTCCCACTCCTTCCCACCAAAGCCCACAACCCCCTCTTTTAGGCCCAAACTCCCCCGGGAAGGCCCAAAACCCCGGAAGCGCTATAAACCTCCATACCATATGGTTTTAACCTTAATCCCACATTTCATAAAGTTTTTAACCTCGTCATGCTCAATAAATAAGGATACGACAGTCCGTGGTGTCACATCTGCAGCTTCTTGCATTCCTTCAGCAGTAACATGGTTGATTCTGCCCCTTGCAACTGACTGAGTCTGACTTCCAACTTGTACACCTCTGCGATTCACATTCTGAGCTATTGTCTTCGTAGGAGTGTTTCCCAAGTTGAGACGTACTGGTGTCACTTCTCCTTTCTTAGGACAGTTATTGGCAAAATGTCCTATCTCATGACAGTGGTAGCAGCGTCTTCCTGCCATCTGTGAAATGCCTCTAGCTTGGTTTCCAGCTGGTGCAGGGGTCTGGAAATTCTATCCTGCTGGACGCGGTGCTGTTACTGGTGCACGAACATTGCCTCTAGGTTGGAACCTTGCAAACTGCTGCGGTACCACCCTAGCTCTCTGCTGTCCTAAGCGTCCGCTCTGCTGTGCCATCCTGCGCTTGCGACTGTCATCCAGCTCACGTCTCTTGTCCTCAAGAATCAGGGCTTTGTTGACCAGCTCCTGAAAATCTGGGAATATGTGGGTGATCAATCCCACCTACAACCCAGTGTTCAATCCCTTCAAAAAACGGGATTGTCTAGTCTTGTCGGTGTCCATGTCTTCTGGAGCATAACGTGCCAACTGAGTGAACTTATTTAAGTAATCGGCCAAAGACTGGCCTCCATGCTTCAATGATCTGAACTCTTCTTTCTTCAGATCCATGATACCCTTTGGCACATTGTATTCGCGAAAAGTAGCTATAAACTCCTCCCATGTTATTTCCTGGGGATTCTCTTGTGTAGAACAGTAATTCTCCCACCATTCTGCCGCTGTGCCCTCTAACTGGTGAGTCAAAGAGTACCCTCTCATTTCCATGGCACTGAGTGATATGCAGTTTCCTTTCGATTAACCTAAGCTGTAGGATCGAAAGACACGAATATAGCAATCAGAGGTGGGGTGAATGATTGAGCGGAAGCTAAAACCAAATTTTTGATCTATTAAAAGTTCACCCCAAAACAGAACCAAATAATTGCCTCGTTTTCGACAAAAACAGAATGATAGAGGTTCTGTAAAACGCGAATTCCCGGAGATCCAACCGTCGGAACGATCTGAAATTTGGACACAAGAAACTAGATTCCAATACGCATCAAACCCAAAAAGAATCAGCTCGATCGGACTTACGGATCAAAAGTTATGAGCTTCGTAAGCTTGCTGATCCAGAACTTGACGAGAATCAATCTAATCAAAACTTCAAGATTAAACAAGAACGACAAAAGATTGATCAACTAGACTTTGAGAAACACTAGATCAATACCCTAGAGAGGTTTTTGATGGATCAAATCAAGATAAAACTTAAAGAACAAAAACCAATCTGGAACTAGAACAAGCATGCAAACAAGAACCAAAAAGAGAACGTTGAAGCAATGCGGGAACTAGAAGAATTGATCTTTATTTCTTTTGTCTAAAGTACTCCCATTAAAAGAGTACAAACCCTAAACTTTGAGCCCAAGGCTCTATGCGCCTAGCTCTCCTCAATTCGATGCTCTTCAACAGGAGACAACCCCTCCTATTTAAAGCACCAACCCACAAGGAGTTCTGAATACGATTCCTATTCCCCAGAAGGAATCAGATTCAACACAACTCTACTTGGCCCAACCTGGCCGAGTACAACTCTTGCACGCGTATGGCAACCCTACCATACTCACGTGACTAACACTTTGCACGCGTATGGCCACCTGCCATACTCACGTGACTAACACTTTGCACGCGAATGACCTCCTGCCATTCTCACGTGACTAACCATTCTTCATGTGCACCATTCTCTTAGCCCGAACGTCCCGCATGACATCCTTGACCACCAAGACCTCAGTTCCTCCTGAACCTAGTCTCGAACCTCAGTTCCTCCACGAACCTAGTTCCGGTCCCGTCATCGACCACATTCGTCCTCGAGCAATACCTGCACATGAACAAAACACAAAACGAATCCGAGCACAAGTCCACGACTTGACTCAATGTCAATCCATGCAACTACTCACATGAGCATTGCATAAAGTCCACTTCAAGCATCATGAAATTCTCACAAATTTCATAATCTCAAAAACAAATCAAAATTCAAAGTCCAAATTTGCACAAACCCTAATCGAGCAAAAAGCCATTCACGACGGACCAAAAATTTGGTGCAAGCGCATATGTAAAACTTCTTGTCTTTTAAGAACTTGGTCCTAGCGTAAAAACGAAACTTATCAAGCTTTCTTGTCAAATTGTCAAACACATGCACAAGCACATTTTGCAAAACCAATTCTAAGTTAATTTTTCAGTTCAAAGCCAATTTTTCAGCACATGATTTCACAATCTCCCCCTTGATGAAAACATTGGCAACACCACTAAGAAATGAACATTTGGCATTCACTTTACAAAAGATTTTGAAATCCAAAGGATCAAGGACCAAAAAGTGAAAACACAGAATTCCCCCTTTGACCAAAATGCAAAACAAAATCTCCCCCTAAGAAGGAAAATGTGTGTGAATGAGCAATGTGCCCAAGAATTTCAAAATTCTCCAAACTTCTTCCAAAATTCTCAAACAACTCCCCCTTTTTCTTCTCCCCCCTTTTTCCTTAAACTTTTCAACGATTCCCAAATTTCTCCCCCTTTGACAATGGATTCATCAAGAGTACAAAAGAGAGAACAGGTTCAAAATTTTTCCTGTAGCAAAGATTTCACAAGAACAAACAAGGGAGTGCCAAGATAGGAAAAGATGAGCTCATTCGATCATATAACCTTATATATCACATAATATGCAAAATACATGATCTTGATGTGATTTTAACAAGTTATGGAATGACATGCATCTCAACCTCAATTCAGTCAACTATAGCCAAGTACTAAGCAAAACCTTTAGTAGAAAAACAAAGGCTCAAAATTGAAGCAACTAACAACTCTGGGTGAGCAAGTAGTTTCAACTCCAATCTAGTAAACCGATTTAATCTTTAAAACAGTAAACTGCCTGAAGCATACTTTTTTTATTTCCTTGAAGTGGCATGCTTGAAGCATACATCTTGTCTTTGAGGGAATGGCATGCTTGAAGCATACATCTTATCTTTTAGGGAAAGCATTCCTGAAGCTCATAACTTGAGGCTTTTGCTTTTAACAACCCTTTTTTTATTGATTCCCTTTTCTTTTCATTTTTCTTTGATTATAAACATGCAAAAAGTGATTAAAAGGTCTTATGAAAGAGTAAAGCTAAAACACACTTGCTTCATAGCCCAAATTTGTCAAGAAGATTCAATATCAAGCCTAGAAGAGTAATATATCACAGAGTATTTAGCTATAGGCAATAAGTCCAGGGAATTTCGCAATGTCATTTTTAGTTCAAGTGAGACAATTAGATTATCATATATTAGCTCAATTACATAACATATAAAGAAATATGATAAAGTGAGCTCATCAAGTGAAAGAACTTGGCAAAGAAACTCCCCCTCAAAACAAACCCATTGGATGTACAATCCCAAGTTCTCCCCGAATAAAAGCAAAACGAGAAGAAGACAAAGGTTTTGTGAAAATGTCTGCCAATTGATGTTCAGTATCCACATGATGAAGCACAATGTTGCCTTTTTCAACATGATCTTTAAGAAAGTGAAATCTAATATCAATATGCTCAAGAAAGGGGATTATTCAAGAGGTGGCACGAACCAAATCAATTCAACATTCTCCAAAGTCAACATCAGAATAAGCTCTTAAGCTAATGCATGAGGAAGCAAAAAGCCAAATGCCAAAATCTTGAGTACCATGGAGATACCTGAAAATTCACTTGACCGTTTGTTGATGTGAAGCACGTGGGAAGAGTCTCTCATGTAAACCTCCAATTATCTCATCCTCAATAGCATCATCATCTTTATGAACAAAGACACTCTCCCCCTGAACATATGCACCTGTACCTGCATCATTTGGACTAGTGCCTTTTGCGAAAACAGAGGTGGAAGAAGTATCTTCAGAAGATAACACTTTTAGCACGAGATGCATGAGTAAAGGAGAACCAAATCTTATCACTAAACATATGAAGTGAGCATCCAAAATTCACTAGCCACATATTCTCCCTCCTCGCGTGAGAAGCCTACATAGAAGCAGAAAGTGTCGAGGTCTCGGTACTGGGGTTAGAAATAAGATGTTTAGGAATCCAGTACTGAGACACCCGACGCACAACAGTAGGCACAACACGAGTATTCTTATGCACAAAATCAGATTTGCCTTTTCCCGTGTTTTTAGCATCAAAAGGTGTTTGTTTCACCCTAGGCACATAATGAGAAGTGGAGTGTGCCTTTCTGAAATTAGACCTAGCATTAAACCTTTCTCTCTTTTGTTGTTTAGCTAGTCTAAAGCAAAAGTCTACTAAATGTCCATCTCTACCACAATGAGTGCAAGTGTACTTAACATTATGTTTAGCTTTGGAAGTAGAAGCAACATTTGCATTCATCATAGTAGAAGATAAAAGGCCAGCAGATTTGAAGACAATTTTCATAGGCTCATTTGAAATCTCAAGTTTGTCATTGCAAGGAGCATAAACAACAGAGCGAGGTTTAGTTTCACATGAAGCATGAAGATCAAAACCTAAACCTTTCTTGTTTGAGCTAACCTTAGATTGATCCAAAATCATGTTCAACTTTTTCTTGCCATTAGTGAATCGTTCCAAAGAATTTTGCAAGTAATCAACTTTATTAGCAAGAATTAAACAATTATTGCAGGGAACATCCACTTTTCCTTTTTGCTTGCGACAAGTTGAGCATGAAAGAACCTCATGAGTAAGCAGATTATCAGTCAATTGAGAAACCCTAGCATTTGCATCTTTCAATTTTAATTCAAGAGTTGAGCATTTAGAACATGAAGTTGAACCATGCAAATCATCAGTGAAACAGCTAGCATGTTTAACATGTTTCTCATTTTTCTCATTTAGATGCAACAGAAGAGCGTGTTCTTTCCTAAGTAAGGTGAGCTCATTGTAAATTAAGTCACATGATTTACAAGTATCATCATCAGGAATCAATGTCTTAAGTCTAGCAATTTCAGCATTCAATAACTCCACAAAAATATCATATTTCTTAATTTTTCTATCACGTTTGTCAAGTAATTTTCCAAGACGGGCAACAGCATTGGCTAATTCATCATAAGAAGGGTCTACCTCATTGAAGTTGTTGTCGTCCTCAGTGAAGCTATCCTTGCTGCTTGCCATGAGACACAATCCCATCAAATCATGCTTGCTTGGAGTTGCATCATCTTCGCTGCTCTCCGAGTCCACATCGCTCAAATTGACTTGTTCAAGAGCGGAAAGAACTCGGTGAACCACCTTGCGGTTGATGAAGCTTTTCTTCTTCCTATCTTTTGACGAGAACCTTTTCTTCTCATTCCTTCTGTCGTTGTCCTTCTCCTCCTTTGATGTTTTTCCTGCAAGCTTAGGACAATTTGTGCGAATATGGTTGAGGTCACCACACTCATAGCATCTTGGAGGACCACCTCTCTTTCTCATTCTCACATTCTGCAAAGCTTTATTAAAGCGAGAAGAGAGTAGTGCCAGATCTTCTTCAGGAAACTCTTCAAGTTGCTCATCTGTTAAAGAAGACATGGAAGACAAGGCAAAGCTAGAAGAAGAATTTGCATTTGGCATGTTAGGGTTAGAGATCAAAGCAATTGATTTAATATTACCCTTCCTGGCAAGAACATCTAACTCATGAGTTTTCAATTTTGAATACAGAACATCTAATGTAAGTGTGCTCATGATAGTAGATTCTTGTATAGATGTTACTTTCATCTCCCACACCGACATGTCCAAAGCACTAAGCAATTGTCTAGCATTTGCAGCATCATTGTAGCTAACTCCAACAGCACGGAGATTGCTAAGAATTTTATTGAAGCGTGCAAAGAAGTCATCTACAGATTCACTAGGTTTCATCTCAAAACGCATATATTCTTTTTTGTAAATATCCTGACGAACCTCTTTGACAGTGTTAGAACCCTCATGATAATCACAAAGAGATTTCCATACCTCATATGCAGATCGAAGATGAACCACACGATCAAAGTCGCTGCGTCCCAAGCTTTGGATGATCAAGTTTCGTGCCTTGCTATTTGCTTCAATATGTGCACGATTTGCATCATTGACGTTGTCGTTTTCAGGGACTTGATATGGCTTGTAAACCTTCTCCCATATTGCGAAGCCCTGTGCTTGGATGAACGCCTCCATCTTGGCCTTCCAAAACTGAAAATCAACACCATCGAATACACATGGTTTTGTCGAATAACGATCCATTGATCTAATCACCGGTTAAGATAGATTAGAAAAACCTTGCTCTTATACCACTTGTAGGATCGAAAGACACGAATATAGCAATCAGAGGGGGGTGAATGATTGAGCGGAAGCTAAAACCAAATTTTTGATCTATTAAAAGTTCAACCCAAAACAGAACCAAATAATTGCTTCGTTTTCGACAAAAACAGAATGACAGAGGTTCAGTAAAACGCGAATTCCCGGAGATCCAACCGTCGGAACGATCTGAAATTTGGACACAAGAAACTAGATTCCAATACGAATCAAACCCAAAAAGAATCAGATCGATCGGACTTACGGATCAAAAGTTATAAGCTTCGCAAGCTTGCTGATCCAAAACTTGACGAGAATCAATCTAATCAAAACTTCAAGATTAAACAAGAACGACAAAAGATTGATCAACTAGACTTTGAGAAACACTAGATCAATACCCTAGAGAGGTTTTTGATGGATCAAATCAAGATAAAACTTAAAGAACAAAAACCAATCTGGAACTAGAACAAGCATGCAAACAAGAACCAAAAAGAGAACGTTGAAGCAATGCGGGAACTAGAAGAATTGATCTTTATTTCTTTTGTCTAAAGTACTCCCATCAAAAGTGTACAAACCCTAAACTTTGAGCCCAAGGCTCTATGCGCCTAGCTCTCCTCAATTCGATGCTCTTCAACAGGAGACAACCCCTCCTATTTAAAGCACCAACCCACAAGGAGTTCTGAATACGATTCCTATTCCCTAGAAGGAATCTGTATCCAACACAACTCTACTTGGCCCAACCTGGCCGAGTACAACTCTTGCACGCGTATGGCAACCCTACCATACTCACGTGACTAACACTTTGCACGCGTATGGCCACCTGCCATACTCACGTGACTAACACTTCGCACGCGAATGACCTCCTGCCATTCTCACGTGACTAACCATTTTTCATGTGCACCATTCTCTTAGCCCGAACGTCCCGCATGACATCCTTGACCACCAAGACCTCAGTTCCTCCTGAACCTAGTCTCGAACCTCAGTTCCTCCACGAACCTAGTTCCAGTCCCGTCATCGACCACATTCGTCCTCGAGCAATACCTGCACATGAACAAAACACAAAACGAATCCGAGCACAAGTCCACGACTTGACTCAATGTCAATCCATGCAACTACTCACATGAGCATTGCATAAAGTCCAATTCAAGCATGATGAAATTCACACAAATTTCATAATCTCAAAAACAATTCAAAATTCAAAGTCCAAATTTGCACAAACCCTAATCGAGCAAAAAGCCATTCACGACGGACCAAAAAATTTGGTCTGGCGTACATGTAAAACTTACTGTCTTTTAAGAACTTGGTCCCGCGCGTAAAAACGAAACTTACTGTTTCTTGTCAAATTGTCAAACACATGCACAAGCACATTTTGCAAAACCAATTCTAAGTTAATTTTTCAGTTCAAAGCCAATTTTTCAGCACATGATTTCACATAAGCCAATCATTTGCCTCCAAAGGTTGGGCATTTCCAGAGAAGGTAGGTGGGCTAGTTCTCATAAACTCTGACAGTCTTGTTTGATACTGAGGCCCCTGATTGCCTGCCTGATTAGCATTACTAGCGACAGCTTGGTTAACGATCTGCTGCACAGTCTGCATCATAGTATGCATTAGCTGTGTCTGGGCAGCAAGGAAAGCTCCCAGATTCTGCATGTCCACTGGCGGTGCATTGGGTGCATCATTTTGGTTGCCTCCCTGACGCGAACCACTTCCTCTAGCTCTAGCATTACCATGGGTGTTTACCATTTGCTGATGACTACAACAGTTTAGAGAGGAGAGGGAAAAAAGGAATAGACAAGTAGAAAGAATCTTATACAGGGGAAACAGGTGTAACTCAAAACCAAATAGCATGTGCAATAATATTAGTATGGTCGCTTACAAGTGCCTAAGGGCAATGCAATGCATACTGACACACAAAACATAACACCAGACAAACAGACACAAGACAACCTCACACACTGTGACTCACACCTAAGGCCGACTCTTGGAAATATAAAGACGCGACTCTAACAACTGAGTCTCAACACAACGCAGCAACACACTCACTCGTCGATGATCCCTGGCTGCGGCCCTCCTAGTGGATAAACCGGTGGATGAGCTGGCATCGAAGCAAACTGATCCCCATGCCCAACTATCACCGAGACAAACAACCCAACCAACTCGTCGAGTCCTGAGACAGCGTGCTCCTGGACCGGTGGCTCTAGCTCATGGGCGGGTACCTCCTGCACTAGTGCCTCATCCTGAGCTGGTGCATCCTGCACCTCCTCAGGATCCTCTTTCGGCTCCTCTTCAGGCTCCTCTTCTGGCTCTGGCCCCTGTCCCTAAAAGCCTCCTCCAGCTCATAAACCCTCGTAAAGCAGTGAGCGGCGAGCTCTCGAGCTTCTCGCAGTTGAGTCTTCAACCCCGTGACCTCATCTCGAGCCCTCTGCAGCTCCTCAACAGTCTCATCCATAGCCTCCTCCTGGGCAATCGCAAACCTGGCCAGGAGTGTTACAGTGACATCTTCATCCTCAATCGTCCTTCGGTTGGCACAGGTGTCTCGGCGTGGGTGATAGCGAACGACCGTGCCCTCCAGCTCCCTGGAGTACAAGCGAGCAATCCTCCTCATCGCCAGACGCGATGTCTCCTGTATCCCAGCCTCAAATGAAGATCTCCTGACGTTGAAGTACATGGGACGACTCCCCCTTGTCCCTTCTCGAGCGTACACCATCAGCCTAGTCTTCCGCATTCGGACCTGTCCTACTACGTCAAAGGTGGTTCCGGTGTAAATCGGATGGTCGTATCCTCCTAGCACTTGCATCATGCGCCACATCTCCATAGTACACCCTCCAAGGCGCTCTCCGATGGTGTTGTACATACTCATTTACCCAAATTAGTTTAGTTCCTTTTAACAATATAGCATTCATAATTTAAATCAAAATACATTTCTAAAATTAGGAACAACATGGTAAAAGCATAACTTGCCTTCAAAGAGCTGATGATCTTGATCTAGGGCTTGAGCTTGGTCTTCAACTTCCGTACTCTCGCACAGTTCAACGTCTACGCGTAGCAAATAACTAGTTAAACACATATCCGGAAAATACTACAAATCAAACTAGCTCGTAATTTCATGAAAATTTCA
Source organism: Rhipidocladum racemiflorum (assembly GCA_036346355.1). Classification (NCBI taxonomy): domain Eukaryota; kingdom Viridiplantae; phylum Streptophyta; class Magnoliopsida; order Poales; family Poaceae; genus Rhipidocladum; species Rhipidocladum racemiflorum. Next base: position 13,025,464 of record CM070592.1, on the reverse strand, counting down.
AGATAATTAGTATAGCATTTTCTAAGTTTTATAAAATTTATTTCGGAATTTTTGGACATATAGTTTAAGGGAAACAAAATTTGTAAATTTAGACTTCCCACGAATAATTTAACAGTATTAATTTATTTATAAAATTTCACAAAAAATACAATAGAAAGTTATTAATTTCTACTAATTAACAAAATTTGTTGCAAGCGATTTGGACTTAGAAGGAATTTTTAGCGAAAAAGAAAAAATTTAGCGAAGTTCAAGATCCGACCATCTGATTTTCACTCGAACATCGATTTTACTATTCTCATACTCCGAATACAGTTTGAAGATCACGAAAATGTAGAAAGAGATTGAAACGAGTACAAAACTTTGGAGGCCATTTTGAGGGCCTAAACGACATTTTTCTGGAATTTATGATTTTCTTGCATGCACGTACTCGCCCGAAGTTCAAGATCCGACCATTTGATTTTCACTCGAGCACCGATTTTAGTATTCTCATACTCCGAATGAAGTTTGGAGATCAGGAAAACGTAAAAAAAGATCAAAACTAGTACAAAACATCGCAGGCCATTTTGAGGGCCTAAACGACATTTTTTTGAAATTCTGATTTTCTCGCATGCACGTACTCGCCCAAAGTTCATGATCCGACCATCTGATTTTCACTAGAACAACGATTTTAGTATTCTCATACTCCGAATATAGTTTGGATATCACGAAAATGCAAAAAAAAAAAAGATTGAAAAGAGTACAAAACTTCGGAGGCCATTTTGAGGGCCTAAACGACATTTTTTTGGAATTCTGATTTTCTCGCATGCACGTACTCGCTCGAAGTTCAAGATCCGACCATCTGATTTTCACTCGAGCAACAATTTTAGTATTCTCATACTCCGAATACACTTTGGAGATCACGAAAACGCAAAAAAAAAGATCGAAGAGAGTACAAAACTTCGCAGGCCATTTTGAGGGCCTAAACGACATTTTTCTGGAATTCTGATTTTCTCGCATGCCCGTACTCGCCCAAAGTTCAAGATCCAACCATCTGATTTTCACTCAAACACAGATTTTAGTATTCTCATACTCTAAATACAGTTTGGAGATCACGAAAACGTAAAAAAAAAGATCGAAACGAGTACAAAACTTCGGAGGCCATTTTGAGGGGCTAAACGACATTTTTCTGAAATTCTGGTTTTCTCACATGCACGTACTTGCCCAAAAGTTCAAGATCCGACCATCTGATTTCCACTCGAACACCGATTTTAGTATTCTCATACTCCGAATACAATTTGGAGATCACGAAAATGCAAAATGTAGGATCGAGATATATGAAAATAGCAATCAAAGGGGGGTGAATGATTGTGCGGAAGCTAAAACCAAATTTTCAATCTACTGGAAGAACACCCCAACTCGGATTCAAAAGATTGCCTCGTAATCAACAAAAATAGATTGATAGACGCTCGGCAAAAAGCGAAGTCCCAGAGATCCAACCATCGGATCGATCTGAAATTTGGATACAAGAAACTAGTTTCCAATATGAATCGAACCCAAAAAGAATCAACTTGATCGGACTTACGGATCAAAAGTTATGAACCTTGTAAGCTTGACGTAATAGAAGATGACGAGAATTGATCTAACCTAAACTTGAAGGTTTAACAGAAACGACAAAAGATCAACCTACAGAACTGTGAAGAACTCTAAATCAAAGCCCTAGAGAGGTTTTGGATGGATCAAATCATGAAGGAACTCAAGGAAACAAAGTAGACGAAAAATCCATCTACTAAACCTAAAAACCGGAGAGAAAACGAAACCCAAAAACATGGATGAACAGGACCTCGTGCTTACTATAGCACGAGGTTACTGTAGCACGCAAAGGATCTGAAGAAATTGATCTTTATTTCTCTATTGTCTAATGTACTCCAAACACAAGAGTACAAACCCTAAAAAACTTGTTCTGGCACCTCTATATGCGCCCAACTCAAATTCTATACAAAACAGAGGGACACCTCCCCCAATTTAAAGGAGCAAACCTAACAGAGTACGGATACATGTCCACTTGGCCCAACCTGGGCAAATACATGCAAGCTACGCTCAACGATTACAACTCTTGCACGCGTATGGCAACCCTTCCATACACATGTGACTAACTAGCCTCCATGCGCACTAGTCTCTAGCCCGAACGTCCCACATGACATCTTGACCACCAAGACCTCGGTTTCTCTAGAACCTAGTTCCGAACCTTAGCTCTTCCATGAACCTAGTTCCGGTCCCGTCATCGACCATGTTCACCCTCGAGCAACACCTGCACATGAACAAATACAAAATGATCCGAGCACAAGTCCGCGACTTGTCTCAATTTAATCCATGCAATTACTCACACAAGCATTGCATAAAGTCCACTTCAAAACATGCATCATGAAATTCACACTAATTTCATAATCTCAAATTCAAATCAAAATTCAATTCCAAATTTGCTCAAAACCCTAACTGAGCAGAAAGCATTTACCAAGGACCAAAATCCAGTCCGACGCACAAACCCTAGAAAATCACAATCGCGACGGACCAAAAAATTTCGTCTATCATACACATGAAATCCGCTCTTTGAAAATCCCATTTATGACAGACCAAAAAATTTAGTTTGTCATACACATGAAATCCGCTATTTGAAATATGCCATTTGTGACTGACCAAAAATTTGGTCTGTCATAAACATGAAATCCGCTTTTTGAAAATCCCATTTGTGACTAACCAAAAAATTTGGTCTGTCATACACATGAAATCCACTCTTTGAAAATCCCATTTATGACTGACCAAAAAATTTGGTTTGTCATACACATGAAATCTACTCTTTGAAAATCCCATTTATGACTGACAAAAAATTTGGTCTGTCATACACATGAAATTTACTGTTTCTTGGAAATTTAGTCCTGCGCAAAAGATAAGCACATGCACATACACAAAACACATTTTTACAAGTTCAAAATCATCATCAAGCCAATTTTTCATCACATGATTTCAATATCTCCCCCTTGATGAAAACATTCGCAACACCTTTTAGAATTTGAAAATTTGCAATTGACATTCACTGTAACACCCCAGCACCTCACGTGCCCGAAGTGCTACCAAAACCTATCTAATTTTCACTAAAAATTTTTTCGCAAGACTTCCCCTACTAAGTGGACATCCACTCAGCAGGCAAACGAGATCACAATTATCAATATAGCAATAATAATTTCAACATGTCATGGAATCAATCAACCATCATGACATGTAGGCAATTAACAACTACCAAAAAATCCATTCATTAACAACTCAACTTAAATACCACATGATTACACAAATAGATTAACTAGTTACAAATTTACTAATTGATTCCAAAAGTCTGAAACATGTCGTGAGACATAGTGGTGGTGCAGCTACGCCCCAAACCTGGCAAGTCGCTCTTCCGAGTACCTAAAAAAATATTAACAAAAAAGCATGAGTTCAAAAACTCCGCAAAGTGCATCAAATCAATATGAATAACAAGTTAGCAATTCCAACCCATCATTAAGAATGTAACTCTTACAAGATTCAACCAATACATAAACAATTATACCGCTACCACTTACCTCATTGCCCTTTTCATACACATACCTCATTGCATCTTTTTGGGTGAGTCCACAACTTGATCCCAACTCTTCACAACTCCATTTAACACACAAAACTCAATCGTTAGCGATGCAATGCACATGTATGCTCTTTTTAGACGCACGTACCGGTACTGCCGAGTGCACACCCGTCGATGTTCACCCTCACATCCCTTCCATCCCGTGGAAGGTGCCTACTCTTACTGTCTCGCTCCCATTCACCTCGATGAATGGGACTACGAGGTAGGACTTTTGTGTTCACTACGTGTGAACACAGAGGCCCGCATCAGAATGGGTCGCCTCTTGTTTTATGAATGCGAAAATGCAATTAACACAATTAAATTGCATAAACAAACATTTCTATCCTTCCACATGGAAATAAATGAATACACACATGGCAATCCATTCTCATATTCATCAATATAATCATCAAATCAACCAAAACACTAACAAATACTTAACCTTCATATGCCTCTAATCGATTCACACACAGAAGGGACAAATGAATAAATTTATGAATTTAACATTTGCATCAACATAAATATCAACATGATGAAAATCACAAAGCAAAGCATGATTCATTCCTTTTAGCATTTAATCGAAATGACACACTTGCCTTCTACCGAGAGGAATGGAGTGGCTGGAAGAAGAGGTCACTCCCGAAGCTACTCCATCTGGAAACATAATCACATACTCAATTCCACAAGTTCTGGAGTCAACAAACAACAACAAACCACAAAATACTCCCCAACTCAAACTTGTCCCAAATCTGAAATTTCATCCAAAATTGGTTTGGGTAGCCCACTTTGCCAAAACAAAACTATTGATAAACAACTCCAAATTGAGCAACCAAAGACATTTTAAGCATTTACTTAGAAAGTTCTAGCTATCTCTAGGCAAAATTAAATCCAAATTCTGCCTCTATCTTGCTCAAAATCACAACTCAAAATTGAATCTACTAATAGTTGCAATTTGGACAACAATGAGGTGAAACTTGCATAACTTTCTAATGGTTTAACCAAAATTCAAGTTCTTGGACTCTAAATGAGCACAAAAGGATAAACTACAGTTACCCCATAACCATTTATTCAACCATTGATTTTAAAGTCCTCAAACTAAAGTTTGAACTTTAGTTTAAAGTCTGAACATTTCAGAAGTTCAAGTTTTAATATAGCAATTTCAACAAAGCATAACTTTTACTTCAATTGACCAAATTGAGTAAATTTAGACTCTAATTAACCAGAAAAGGGTCACATTTCATTATTACAAAGCCATTTATGTTGGTTCTTCATCAAACAATCCCAGATTTCAAAAGAATATGTGTCATTTGCATTGAGTTAAATTCCGGATAGCTTTCATTCAAATTATCATATCTTTTAATAGACCGCGAGACAACCATATATCAATACATCAAACCCATACAAGATAGTTCTTCTCCAATCACTACCAGATTTCAAAAGAGTGGCTTACCCGAAATAACTTCTCTGAATTTCAGACAGAAAAACAGTTTCGGCTATCCCACTTCAACAACCCATAACTTTTGATTCCCAACTACAAATCAATAAAACAAGTACATTTTCTAAACTACAAAAAATTTCCTACAACTTTCGAGGCAACCAAAAATTGAGATTCGGCCGAGAACTAGGCCTACCATTCAATTGAACATTGAATCTACCAATTGAATCAAACTTCGGACAATCGGCACGAAAACAACCATAACTTTCAAACGGCTAAATGAAATTTTGAGTTCTTGTACTTCAATTAAAGGCAATTCGATTATCTACAACTTTCGCAACATACGGACCCCCAGAAAATGCATCTAACCAGCTCGAATCGCAGCTCAAAGAACAGCATAGAATATGCATGAAAACAGGAACTGGATTCCCTCCGAAAGAACTAGCTTTGCCTCCACAAATTTCAACTCTAGAACCCTAGAAACTCTACAATCCAGCCTAGGAACCTTAGATCTGAGCTCACAAGCAACCATCCATTGGGTACAAGCCACTTACCAAGAGGAACCAAGAGAGGAAGGGCTGCATGGAGGGCGCCGGGTGGAGGAGAAGGAGTGGGGCTGGATGCTGGCCAATGGAGTGGTGCAGGAGCTTCTTCACCTAGCTTGGAGGGATGAGGAAGCCATGGGAGCTCTCCTTGCTGCTGTTGGGGGCGTGGAAAGCAAGAGGGGGAGGAGAAACCGAATGGGGAAGGAGCTGGTTCGTTGGGGAAATTTCAGCCACATCGAAAAAAGAGAGGAAGAGAGAGAGAGAGAGAGGGAAGTGGGGGTTAAGTGGATAAGGGATTAGGTAAAAAGGTGGGTGAGTGCTCTAATTCTCTCTCGCACCAGATGAATTTGATAGCCTGCAAATCATTCGACTGGCCCCTCCAAAACTCAGATAAGGAATGCTAACATTCACTTCACAAGAAAGATTTTAAAATCCAAAGGATTAAAATCAAAAACCAAAGTGAGAAACCACAGAAACTCCCCCTTTGACCAAAATTCAAAGCAAAAAACTCTCCCTGGGTGAAAATACGAAAAATCTCCCCCTAAGAAGGAAAATGTGTCTGAATGTGCAATGTGCCCAAAAATTCCAAAAACTTCTCCCCCTTTTCTTTTTCCTTAAACTTCTCCCCCTTTGACAATGAATTCATCAACAATACAAAAGAGAGAACAACATCATGTTCAAAATTTTTCCCTGTAGCAATGATTTCACAAAAGAGAAACAAAGGAGTGCCAAGATAGGAAAAGATGAGTTCATTCGATCATATAACCTTATATATCACATAATATGCAAAATACATGAACTTGATGTGATTTTAACAAGTTAGGGAATGACATGCTTCTCAACCTCAATTCAATCAACTATAGCCAAGTACTAAGCAAAATCTCAGCAGAAAAGCAAGGCTCAAACTTTGAAGCAACTAACAACTCTGGGCAAGCAAGTAGTTTCAACTCCAATCTAGTAAACCAATTTATTCTTTAAACAAAAAACTGCATGTGGCATGCTTGAAGCATACTTCTTTTATTTTCTTGGAGTGGCATGCTTGAAGCATACATCTTGTCTTGAGGGAATGGCATGCTTGAAGCATACATCTTATCTTTTTAGGGAAAGCATGCCTGAAGCACACAACTTGAAGCTTTTGCTTTTAACAACCCCTTTTTTACTGATTCCCTTTTATTTTCTTTTTCTTTGATTGTAAATATGAAAAAGTAATTGAAAGGTCTTATGAAAGAGTAAAGCTAAAAACACACTTGCTCCATAGCCCAAATTTGTCAAGAAAATTCAATATCAAGCCTAGAAGCGTAAGATATTGCAGAGTATTTAACTATAGGCAATTAGATCAAGGAATTCCGCAATGTCATTTTTTAGTTCAAGTAAAACAATTTAGATTATCATATATTAGCTCAATTACAAAATATATAAAGAAATATGATAAAGTAAGCTCATCAAGTGAAAAAACTTGGCAAGGAAAACTCCCCCTCAAAATAAACACATTGGATGAATAAACCCAAGTTCTCCCCGAATAAAAGCAAAATGAGAAGAAGACAAAGGTTTTGTGAAAATGTCTGCCAACTGATGTTCTGTATCCACATGGTGAAGCACAATATTTCCTTTTTCTACATGATCTCTAAGAAAGTGAAATCTGATTTCAATAGTTTTTTCCTTGAATGTTGCACATGGTTCTTAACTGTAACACCCCGACATTTAATATGCCAGAATGCTACCAAACATAAGCTAAACAACATCTAAATACCATGAATTAAGGTAAATTACAGCAAAGGAGTAAATGCTAAAACCCGAGATTTCGACAGCATCTCCTTTGTTTTAACATGATTTAAAGGAGCAACAACAGCATAGCAATATAAGGCAATATGAGAGACAACTAAAATAGCAATAATTAACGACTTAACAACAATATAAGTCTAGTTTCAAGCATTTAATGTCTCCAAGAGTCAAACGAACAATAAGACTATCATATAGCAAAGCTAAACCTTAAAGCAATAATCATCACACGCAATTTATTATCAAAAACTAATTGAATGACTTGTGGAATCAAATGAGTGAAGCTACGTGCGGAAGTGTGACTATTTCCCTTCCCCGCATGCCGGTCTCATGGTACCTAAAACAACAAGAAAACACAAGCGTGAGTTCAAAACTCAGCAAGCATATTGCAATGGTACAACAAGAACAATTACATGGCAACAATATCTCACATCATGTAAACCATCTCATTCATGATCACATATCATTATCATCATCATTATGTATGCAATGCAATGCGATGGTCATGTCTCCTTGGAAACTCATACCGGTATGGTTGAGTACACACCCATCGGTGTGCACCCTCTCCCCCCTTCCATCCCGAAGATGGAGGGTGCCTACTCCTCGCTTCCGTTCACCACGGTGAATGGAATCACGATGTAGGACTTACTCATTGGCTCTCCGGAATAGTCATAACTTTCTCACCGACCTTCCCCGGACTAGTTACGACTTTCTCACCACCCGGGCCATGTAACATGCCATGTATGCAAATATGCCAACATCATAATTAACTTGTACATTAACACATGGCATCGTAACATAATAAGCATGCTCATCATATCATTGGCAATCATTAAAGCATGGCAAGTGATCATATCATATAATCAATTTCATCTATTCTCAACAAGCAACCTACAAACCGCTATCCATTACAATACACTTGCCTCAACAGCGGGCAACAGATTGGCGGGAAGTACAAGGCACTCCCGGGGTCACACCACCTGCACATAGGTACCACACACTCACAATCATGTCCACAAAACAGTACGCAAACCCTCATCTACCCCGACATTGGCAACTACTCGCAAAACCCAAAAACAGAGGTTCTGTCCTGTCGGAACAGCAGCCTTCCAAAAGGCATAACTTGGGTTCTGGGACTCCAAATCAATTAAACGAGTATATCTTCGCGTAGCTTAGGAAATTTCCTAACTTTTTCTAAGTATATGGAAAGACTGATTCGGACTATAAAGTGGTTTAATCTACAGAATACCATGATCTGTTCCAATCACGTCACAGATTTTAACACGCTCGGTAAAACTGCCATAACTTTCAGACGGCTGATCGTAATTGGACGTTCTTTGTACCCATGGAAAGATATTGAAATTACCTACAACTTCTGCAACAGGCGGCCGTCCAAATTCGGACTCTATGTTGGCGAAAAACCAAACCCTAGGTCAACTGCTCATGCTGTCCGAAACAGAGAACGTGATAACTTCTAGATTTCATCTAAAAACATGATAATGATCCTCAGAACAGTACCTAGCCCAACCCCAAGGAGTCCCATGGCCATACCTTCGCCCGACGCACGAAAACCCAATAGATCTCTTCCCGGATCGCTCCTCGCTCCTCGCTCCCCGCTCCTCGCTCCTCGCTCCAATGGAGGGATCTTCGAGGTGCAGCGGTGGAGAGGCTACCCTAGGGAAGCAAGGGGTGGAGGAGAGGTGGTGGAGAGGTGGGGAGCAATGGGGGAGGGGGCGCACGGCCAAGGGGAGAAGGAGGTGGGGCGGCTAGGGCACAAGGGGGGTGGTGGGGGCGCACAAGGACTCGTGGGGGCGCAAGCTAGGGGAAGGGGGACCCCTATTAACCAGCCCAAACAGGAATCCTAGTCCTAAATGGACTCATACTCCAACCCACCAAAGCCCACAACCCCTTCTCTTAGGCCCAAACTCCCCCGGAAAGGCCCAAACTCCCAGAAACGGCCCGGATACGCAAATAAACCTCATACCGTATGGTTCCATCCTCCAATTCCATATTTCATAATGTTTTTGAGCTCAACATTCACATTTTATAAGGTTACGACACTCCGTATGACAACATTCTCTAATTTCACCTTTTTACGGTGTCTCGACATCCCGTAGTGTCACATTAACAATGCAAATTGCACTAGTGTTATTGCACAAAAGAGGAACACTATCCAAATTAATCCCATAATCTTTAAGTGTAGCTACTATCCAAAGAATTTGAGAACAACAACTAACAACAGCCACATATTCAGATTCAGCAGTTGATTGTGCAATAGAAGATTATTTTCTAGATGACCATGCAATGAGAGAATTACCCAAGAAGTGGCATGAACCAGATGTACTTTTTCTATCAATTCTACATCCTCCAAAATCAGCATCAGAAAAATCTCTTAAACTAATACATGAGGAAGCAGAAAGCCAAATGCCAAAAATCTTGAGTACCATGGAGATACCTGAAAATTCTTTTGACAGCTTGTCGATGTGAAGCACATGGAGAAGCTTGAAACCGAACACACAAGCACACAGCAAATTGAATATCTGGCCTTGATTGTAACACCCCAAATTTTTGCTTTTCATGAATTTAAATAAGATTTGGCAATTTGGTGAATTTTTTGAATTTTCTAGAATTTAGTTGGATTTATTTTGAATTTATTTGAATTTATTCCCTTTTGAAATAATTAAAGAATTTGATTTTACAAATAAATTTTTGATGAAAATATTTTATTTGAGTCCAAAATGCTCCAAAATATTTTCTAGAATTTTTCTGGAATTTTTCTGAGTATTTTGCTGTTTTTAATGAATTAAATGAATTTCTGGGAATTAATTGGATTATTTAAACGCTGGAAAACCGAGTTGGTTTGTACTGTTCCTCCGACCGGACCCGAGTCCGAGTCAGACTCGAGTCCGACCCGAGCCAGCCGTTCCGGTCGAACCTAGCCGCCTAACCCTAATGCGCGTGACCGTTGGATCAAGAACCAACGGCCACGATCGCGCCACATCACCCGAACCCAAGCCCGACCGAGCCAGCCAAGTCGCCCCAGGCGGACCCAAGCCCAAACCCCCGCACTGTTGGATCTTGATCCAACGGCTCGCGTTGAGCCACGTCACCCCTCTCCGAGTCCTCGTCGAACTCCGCCTCCGCCCGCGTGTGGGCCTCGGTCTCCGCGCTTTTCACAGAAGCCGAGGCCCCTATTTAAAGCGCCGCCGCCGCCATCGGGAAGCCGACTTCTGCGCACACCCGTAGCCCTAGCTCACGTCGCCTGAGCCGCCGCCGTTTGCCCGCGCAAGCTCGCCGTAGTTGCGCTAGGTCTCCGCTGCGGTTTTTCGCCGTTTACGCCGCTGTCCGCCGTCGTTAAGCTCAGATCCGAAACTGCTAGGTTGAGACACATCGGAGGGGACCTTCCACTTCGCCGGAATCGTGCCCAAACGCCGTCGGACGTGTCGCCATCCTCGTCTCCGGTGACCTTTGCTCCGCCGCGCGCCATCGCCGCCACGCGAACTCCCTCCACCGTCCGATCCAGATCCGAGGGCCCAGGATCGTCCACGTCAACCCCGGTGAGATCCACGTTCTAATCCTCTAGATCTATTTCCAACTGTTGGATCTAGATCCAACGGTTTAGATTGCGCCACGTAGCTAGAACCGCACCGTACTAGATCCAATCTCAGCCGTTAGATCTAGATCGAACGGCTTGGGTTAGCCGCGTTGTAATCATTAGATTGGATCTTGACCGTCCGATCAAGATCAAACGGTCCAGATCAGCCGAGTAGTTTTTCTACTGCGTTAAGCCATATCTAATCTGCGCCGTTGATTTTCAAATCAACGGCCGAGATAACGCCACGTGGCGAGGAGACTAACCGTCGCGGTCAGCGCGGCCATGTCAGTCGCCGCTGACGTCAGCCGTGACGTCACGCGGGGCCCGCGTGTCAGCGACCGAGCTAAACCGCACCATGACGTCACACTGATGTCACGGTAGGGCCCGCCTGTCAGCCCACTCGGCTGAGCCGTGTGCTGACGTCATGCTGACGTCACCGGCAGGGCCCACTTGTTAGAGACACGAGCCGTGGACCGGGTCCACGGTGGACCAGAGGCCCAACCGTGCGCCGGGTCCATGGACCCGAGGTGATGTGGCGGCCTCTGATTGGTCCATGTGTCAAGCTGACGCAATAATTAATTTCCGAAAAAAAAAATGATTTATTAATTCGAATTATTGATTTCAAAATTCGATTAAAACTTCAAACGCTTATAACTTTTGCGTTTCAACTTTGATTTGAGTGATTCAAATTTCTAAATTTTCATAAAAATGAGACCTACTCAAATATGAATTTTAATTAATTTTTGATGATGAATATTTCTCTGTTTATAATTAATTAATGCTTTCTTTAAACTTTAAACGGTTATAACTTTTACATTTAAACTCCGAATTTGACGATTCCAGTTTGTAAAAATTCATAAAATTATGCTATCTCTGTTTGTGAACCTTATTTGGATGTTTGGACACTTTTTGTCTACTGTTTATTTATTTATTGCTGTTTGCACGCTTTACGAGTAGACGTTGAAGTGCCCGAAGGCTTCGAAGGTGAAGTGTTGACCCAGGAGCCAGCTCAGGACCAAGAACAAGTACTCTTTGATGGCAAGTTGTGCTTTGCCCATGTTGATCCCGTTTTCAAATTAATTTGGTTTAAATTATTGCATGCTAGTTTAAATAGAAAATACTTTATTTAAATTCCGGCGAAATAGATAAATACCAAATGCTGTATGACACCTTGGTTAATTAAATATGTACCATGTCCCTTGTCACCCTAGTTGAGGATTAAATAGTTGGACACTATTAAATCGCCAACATGGGAATTCAGATCGTTGTAGTTTATTGCTTAGACGTGCTACGTGCTCATGACATGATTTTGGACAATCAAATGCTAATATTGACTTAATGAGATATTGCACCTGTTTTTGAAAGAAGTATCATGTGTTATGATGGTTGATGGCACGTGGTGCATGGTAATCAACTGGGGTTTGATAAATAGATTTCGACCGGGGTATGTGGCAAGAATGATCGGGCGGGCCAGTTGTGGCACGGGGAACGTTATTTCGGTCCTTCGGGTAGTCTTGCCCTGGTCACCCTAAGGACTTAACCTTGCAAGCCTTTGAACTGAGTCAATCGTGCAACCACATGTCTGTAATGGGACGGACCGAGTTGATTAAGTCACTAATAACGTACCTGTGGGACCTCAGGGTGTCAACTATATCTTTTGTGTAGTTGTACGGGGGAGCGTACCGGGGCTGCGGCCAGGTACCCATCTAACGTTGGATTGGCCTAAACTTCGCCTTCGCTAAGGGAAGGGTTAGTGTGCAATCACCGGAGAGGACCACTTGTGCTGTTAGAGTTTTCCGAAAGACTTTGTTACAAAGACTCGCCTTTGTTGTGTTTGACTGTATCTTTTGGGTAAAGTGCATAACCTCTGCAGAGTGTAAAATCTATTCGAATAGCCGTGTCCGCGGTATTAGACATCGCTCGGGAATTACAGTCAAGGGTTAGACTTTCTTGAAAATAACTTGGACTTGAAAGGTTGGGTTTGGTTTATTAATGTTGTTGATGGAAATGTGGATTAGGAATGGAAAAGATGTTTATTTAACTCCTGGAAAAGTTATTGATCTTATACTTGTTTCTACTGCTTTTGAATCTACTTATGTTACTTGTCAAATTCTGTTTTACTGCCATTGTACCCTGAGCTATTCCTTCGTACTAAGCCATGCATGTAGTATATTAGTTTGCATTCTGTGCATGACTTGCTGAGTACCAAGTACTCACCCTTGCCGCAATACAACACCAGTTGAAGAAGAGACTACACCAGCTTTGGAGGAGGAGCTACAAGAGGAACCGTCTAACTAGGGAGCGAGCTCAGTCAGTTGCCTGTGGTATACTGGATGACGCCACGAAGTTATCTTATTTTCCGTTGTTATTTCTCTTTTACTAAGTTCCGCTCTGCGTGGCGTATATTTGTAACTCAACCCTAAGGTTGAGCAACCAGTTTGGTTAACTAATTAAAGTACCTTATTATTCGTTGAGTATGATTGTGATATTTACCAATGTTGAGACTGTGTGCACTAGCGCGTTCCTGGACTAGTGTTGAATACACAAAGGGTCCGGATTTGCAAATTCGGGTCCCAACATTGATGCAGTGAGGTACAAAAGTGCACCTATCATGTTTGTATATTCCTTATAATCAACCAGTTCACCATCTTCATCTGGATCGAGTGTGCAATTGCTTTCCATGGGTGTCATGATTGGTTTGCTGTTTTCCATCCCAAAACGATGTAGCAAGTCCGTTGTGTATTTGCTTTGATGCACAAAAGTACCCTCCGTTGTTTGCTTGATTTGAAGTACCAAAAAGTAGGTCAACTCACCCATCATACTAATCTCAAATTCCTTTCTCATGGTTTCTGAAAACTCAGACACTAAAAAATGAGAGGAACCACCGTAGATAATATCATCAATGTAAATCTTAACGAACAGTTGATCATTGCCTTGCTTGTGTAAAAAGAGAATTTTATCGACTTTTCCCACTGAAAACCCCTTTTCAAGTAAAAAGGTTTTTATCCTATCATACCATGCTCTATGGGCTTGTTTCAAACCATACAATGCTTTTGACAATTTGTACACATGATTTGGAAACTTTGGATTTTCAAAACCCGGTGGTTGCTAGACATACACTTCCTCATTTATGTGGCCATTTAGAAAAGCACTTTTTACATCCATTTGATACAATCTAAAACCTTTCGATGCAGCAAATGCTAAAAGAATTCTAATGGCTTCAATTCTAGCAACAGGAGTAAAGGTTTCATCACAATCTAAGCCTTCAACTTGAGTAAAACCTTAAGCAACCAATCTAGCCTTGTTTCTAACAACAACACCATCCTCAGTTTGTTTATTTTTGAAAACCCATCTAGTTCCAATGACATTAAAATCAGGAGGTGGTGAAACTAGCTTCCAAACTTTATTTCACTCAAAATTCTCTAATTCCTCATTCATGGCATTGATCCAAGTTTCGTCAGTTAATGCATGAGATATATCTTTGGGTTCAAAAGAAGCAATTAAAGCAGAATGAGCATGAGTATCAGAATGAATAAACCTGGACCGGGTGATTCTCTCATTTAAATCTTTAATCATCTGTTCAGGTGGATGTCTCCTCTGAATGTGCAACGGAGCTGTAACTTCTGAAACTTCTCCTTCTCCTTCTTCATTTTTAGCATGTACGGAAGATGTTGTAACTTGAGGATGTCCAGTTGTAGGTAGAATGGAAGTAGACCCAGAAGGTGCTACAACTGGTTGTGCATTAGGAAGAGTCAACACCTCATCCTCAATCTCATTATCATTGTCTTCAAAGATTTTCTCTCCCTGAGCATATGCGCCTGTACCTACATCACTTAGACTAGCACCTGGACTAGCCTCATCAAAAGTAACTTCACAGGTTTCTACAATTTTGTTTTTAACACCTCAGCATTTAGTGTGCCCTGGATGTCACCAAACATGGTAGAAGCAACATCTAAATACCACAAATAAAGATAAATTACAGCAAGGGCGCAAATGCTAAAACCGAAAATTTCGGTAGCATCTCCTTTCTTTCTCCATGGTTCGGAGCAACAACAGGAAAATCACAAGACATATCCTAATGAAAGACATCTAAACAAGCAATAACAGGTGATATAGCAATATCTTAAGTCTAAAATATTGAATTTAACCACTTCATGAGCTAAACGAATACAATGATATGGCCAAGCACACAAATAAGGCAAACTCCAAATTTTCAGTGCATTAACTTATTATCACAACTACGAATGGTAAAATTGTAGTTGTCTAAATGAGTGAAACTTCATGAAACTGTGCCACTAAGACCCTGTAACATCCCAATTTTTTTTGCTTTTCATGGACTTAATCAAGATTCGGCACTTTGGTGAATTTTTGGAATTTTCTGGAATTTATTTGAATTTATTCCCTTTTGAAATAATTAAAGAATTTGATTTTATAAATAAATTTTTGTTGGAAATATTTTATTTAAGTCCAAAATGCCCCAAAATATTTTCTAGAATTTTTTGGAATTTTTTCGAGTGTTTTGCTATTTTTAACGAATTAAATGAATTTATGGGAATTTATTTGGATTATTTAATCGCTGGAAAAATCGAGTTTGTTTGTACTGTTCATCTGACCAGACCCGAGTCCAAGTCAGACTCGAGTCCGACCCGAACCGCTCCGGCCGAACCCGGTCAAGCATCCTAACCCTCTCGACCGTCCGATCAAGATCGAACGGCCGAGATTGAGCCACGTCGCCCGAACCCAAGCCCGACCGAGCCAGCCAAGTCGCCCTGGCCAGACCCGAGCCCAAACTCTCGCACCGTTGGATCTTGATCCAACAGCTCGCGTTGAGCCACATCACCCAGTCCGAATCCAATTCGGATTCCGCCGCCGCAACTGTGTGGGCCTCGGTTTCCGCGAGTTTCACGGATGCCGAGGGCCCTATTTAAAGCGCCGCCGCCGCCACCGGGTAGCCGACTTCCGTGCGCACCCGTAGCCCTAGCCCACGTCGCCTGAGCCGTCGCCGTTTGCCTGCGCGAGCTCGCCGTAGTTAGTCTTGCACTCCGCCGCGGTTAATCGCCGATTCCGCCGCCGTCCGATGTCCTTCGCCGCCGTTGAGCTCAGATCCAGAACCGCAAGGTCAAACCGCGCCAGAGGGGACCTTTCACTTCGCCGGAATCGTGCCCAAACGCCGTCGGGCATGTCGCCGTTCTCGTCTCCGGTGAGCCAGCTCCGCCGCGCGCATCGCCGTCGATCGAGCTCCACCAACCGTCCGATCCTGATCCAAGGGCCCAGAATCGTCCACGTCACCCCTAGTGAGATCCCACGTTCTAATTCCCAGATCTATTTCCAACCGTTGGATTTAGATCCAACGGCGTAGATCGCGCCACGTAGCTAGAACCGCACCGCACTGGATCCAATCTCAGCCGTTAGATCTAGATCGAACGGCTAGGGTTAGCCGCGTTGTAATCATTAGATTGGATCTTGACCGTCCGATCAAGATCGAACGGTCCAGATCAGCCGAGTAGTTTTCTACTGCGTTAAGCCAGATATAATCTAGGCCGTTGATTTTCAAATGAACGGCCGAGATCACGCCACATCGCGAGGAGACTGACCGTCGCGGTCAGCGCGTCCACGCTGGTCGCCGCTGACGTCAGCCGTGACGTCACGCGGGGCCCGCGTGTCAGCGATCGAGCCAAACCGCACCATGATGTCACGCTGACGTCACAGTGGGGCCCACCTGTCAGCCCACTCGGCTGAGCCGTGTGTTGACGTCACCGGCAGGGCCCACTTGTCAAAGACACGAGCCGTGGACCGGGTCCACGGTGGACCGGGCCCAACCGTGCGACAGGTCCATGGACCCGAGGCGACGCGGCGGCTCCCGATTGGTCCACGTGTCATGCTGACGCAATAAATGAATTTCCGAAAAAGGAAATGATTTATTAATTCGAATTATTGATTTCAAAAATGGATTCAAACTTCAAACGCTTATAACTTTTGCGTTTCAACACCGATTTGAGTGATTCAAATTTCTAAATTGTCATGAAAATGAGACCTACTCAAATATGAATTTTAATTAATTTTTGATGATGAATATTTCTCTGTTTATAATTAATTAATGTTTACTTTAAACTTTAAACGGTTATAACTTTTGCATTTTAACTCCGAATTTGACGATTCCAGTTTCTAAAAATTCATAAAATTATGCTCTCTCTGTTTGTGAACCTTATTTGGATGTTTGGACAATTTTTGTCTACTGTTTATTTATTTATTGCTATTTGCACGCTTTACGAGTAGACGTTGAAGTGCCCGAAGGCTTTGAAGGTGAAGTTTTGACCGAGGAGCCAGCTCAGGACCAAGAACAAGTACTCTTTGAAGGCAAGTTGTGCTTTGACCATGTTGATCCCATTTTCAAATTAATTGGGTTTAAATTATTGCATGCTAGTTTAAATAGAAAATACTTTATTTAAATTCCAGGGAAGTAGATAAATGCCAAATTGTTGTATGACACCTTGGTTAATTAAATATGTGCCATGACCCCTTGTCACCCTAGTTGAGGATTAAATAGTTGGACATTACTAAATTGCTAACATGGGAATTTAGATCGTTGTAGTATATTGCTTAGACCTACTACGTGCTCATGACATGATTTTGGACAATGAAAAGTTAATATTGACTTAATGACATATTGAACCCGTTTTGGAAAGGTGTCATGTGTTGCGATGTTGATGGCACGTGGTGCATGGTAATCAACTGGGGTTTGATAAATAGCTTTCGACCGGGGCATGTGGCAAGAATGATCGGGTGGGCCAGTTGTGGCATCGGGAACGTTGTTTTGGTTCTTCGGGTAGTCTTGCCCTGGTCACCCTAAGGACTTAACCTTGCGAGCCATTGAACTAAGTCAAACGTGCGACCATATGTCCGTAATGCGACAGACCTAGTTGATTAAGTTGCTAATAACGTACCTGTGGGACCTCTGGGTGTCAACTATACCTTTTGTGTAGTTGTACGGGGGAGCATACCGGGGCTGCGGCCAGGTACCCATCTAACGGTGGATTGGCCTAAACTTCGCCTAGCTTCGCTAAGGGAAGGTTAGTGTGCAATCACCGGAGAGGACCACTTGTGCTGTTAGAGGTTTCCGAAAGACTTTGTTACAGACACTCGCCTTCGTGGTGTTTGACTGTATCTTGTGAGTAAAGTGCATAACCTCTGCAGAGTGAAAAATCTATTCGAATAGCCGTGTCCGCGGTATTGGACATTGCTCGGGAATTACAGTCAAGGGTTAGACTTTCTCAAAAATAACTTGGACTTGAAAGGTTGGGTTTGGTTTATTAATGATGTTGATGGAAATGTGGATTAGGATTGGAAAAGATGTTTATTTAACTCCTGGAAAAGTTATTGATGTTATGCTTGTTTCTTACTGCTTTCAAATCTACTTATGATACTTGTTAAATGCTGATTTCTGGAAATATACCTTGAGCTACTCCTTTGTATTAAGCCATGCATGTAGTATATTAGTTTGCATTCTGTGCATGACTTGCTAAGTACCAAGTACTCACCCTTGCCGCAATACAACACTAGTTGAGGAAGAGTCTACACCAGCTTTGGAGGAGGAGCTCTAAGAGGAATCGTCTAGCTAGGGAGCGAGCCCAGTCAGTTGCCTGTGGTATACTGGATGGCGCCACGATGTTATCTTACTTTTTCCGCTGCTGTTATTTCTCTCTTATTAAGTTCCGCCCTGCGTGGCGTATATTTGTAACTCGACCCTAAGGTTGAGCAACCAATTTGGTTAACTAATTAAAGTACCCTATTATTCGTTGAGTATGATTGTGATATTTACCAATGTTGAGACTGTGTGCACTAGCGCGTTCCCGGACTAGTGCTGAATACACAGAGGGTCTGGATTTGCAAATTCAGGTCCCGACAGACCCTTTCCTGCATGCCTGTTTCATGGTACCTAAAAACATCATAAAACACAAGCGTGAGTTAATCACTCAGCAAGCATATGGTTAAGGAATGAGGAAAACAGTTTTCAATACCATTATCACTACACCTCGTATTCAACATCATTAGCATGGCATATCCACATTGAATACATCTCATTAACATCATATTCAACATCATAATCATGTCATATCCACATTGAATACATCTCATTATCATCATATATGCAATGCAATGCACATGTCTCCTTGGAGCACATACCGGTATTGCCGAGTGCACACCCGTCGGTGTGCACCCTATTTCCCCTTCCATCCTGTAGATGGAGGGTGCCTACCCTTACTGACCCGCTCCCGTACAACCACGTGTAAGGGACTGCGAGGTAGGACTTTTGTGTTCACTACGTGTGAACACAGAGGCCCGCATTAGAACTGGACGCCTCTTCCTTTTATGAATGCAATGATGCAAATTCCTTGATAATGTACCACATTCAATCATTAATATCATTTGCATAATTTCATTCATAGCATTAATCCATTCATCAAACAACTACTCATATGGCAAAGCAAAATCTCCCTCCTACAATGCTAGTATAACATGTCAATCACAATACCATAAAACAACTAATCACAATCCATCACAACACACTTGCCTTCACCCTCGTGAGACGATGATGGCACTCCTGGGGTCGCACCACCTGCACAAAGGTTCAATACACTCAACCACATACACACAAGACCACACAAGAACACTTAGTTATACCGACTTCGCGATCTACTCCCAATACCCAAAAACAGAGAATCTATCCAACGGGACAGCAGCCTTCGGAAAACCATAACTAGGGATTAATGACTCCAAATCAGACAAACGAGTACATTTTCTCGAATCTTAGAAAATTTACTAGCTTTTTCTAAGTATTGGGAAAAACTGATTCGGCATCTAAAATTTACTAATCTACATATCAACACGATTTGTCCCAATCATATCACAGTTTTGACAACATTTGGTAAAACAGCCATAACTTTTAAACGGCTGGACGGAATTAAGCATTCTTGGTCTTCATTGAATGGATTTTCAATTATCTACAACTTTCTAAACAGGCGGCCGGCCAAAATCCGAATCTAAAAACTCCAAAACCGTGACCGAAGTTGACTGTCTGGAATTGGCCGAGGCTATTGCGCGAAACAGATCTCCTAAACGAATCTATACCTATAATTACAGCACCTAAACATGGATCTAGGGCATATAATACCCCATCTAGCAGCACCTAGACCACCCCAAACAACACCCCAAATCCTTACATCTTCTTGATGGATCACCCGGTCGACGAACGTCTCTTCCTCGCGACCCGTCTCTCCTCCAATCGTCGGGGAACACCGGAATTGCTGGGAACGCTGGATCCTCTTGGAAGAAGAGTTCCCGGGCAGTGATATCGCAAGGAGGGAGAGGCTCTAGGGCCGGCTAGGGGAGCAGGAGAGGTGGAGGCGCAAGGTGGGGGCAAGGGGCGGCTAGGGTTAGAGAGGGGAAGGGGGAGGCGCATGCGGGGTTTGGGGGTGGCGGCTAGGGAGTGGAGGGGGAGGGGGGTGCACCAAGGGGTGGGGGCTAGGGTTGGCTGCCGAAAAGTTCCCCCTTGGGCCCAAACCCTTCCACCGGAGGCCCAACTCAACCCCCAAGGCCCAAAGTCCCCCGGAAAGGCCCAACACCCGAAAACGGCCCAAAAACACGCTATAAAGTCGTACCGAAAGCCGTATTCTATATTATCACATTCCGTAATGTCACATTGTTAGTCTCTAAAACAAGCACACGATAGCCACGAGTAAGAGCAGGGTATCCAAGAAAAATGCCATCAGTTGATCTAGCTTCAAATTTATCACGGTTCCCAGATTTCAAAACAAAGCATTTGCATCCAAAAACCCTAAAGTGAGAAACAGTAGGCTTATGTCCAAATCGAAGCTCATAAGGAGTTTTGCCTAGCTTTGATCTCAAAAACACCCTATTAGAAACATACCAAGCAATTGAAATCGCTTCAGTCCAAAATTTTCTAGGAGTGTGATGTTCATCTAATAAAGTTCTAGCCATCTCAACCAACGTTCTATTTTTCCTTTCAACTACACCATTTTGTTGAGGCACTCTAGGTGTTGAAAATTGATAATCAATTCCTTTTTCAGCACAAAAGTGATCAAAAGAAGAATTTTTGAACTCGGTTCCTGTCAGGGCCCCAAGTTTCAAAAATTCTGGGACATCCGGAGTATCCGGATTTAATATCCAGAGTGTTCGGATCCAACCCAGAATGTCTGGATAAATGTCTAGAGTATCCGGATGTGGGTTGACCGAGCACTCCAACCCGGAGTGTCCGGACTAAATGTCCGGAGTATCCGGGTTGACCACCGAACACCCCAACCCGGAGTCTCCGGGTTAGTTGTCCGGACTGTCCGGACTCGTCGGGGTGAACACATAAATGCCCGTTTCCTTGGCCCATGTCTCATTTCTACTCCCACCCATTTGCTCTCCTCTACTCCTGCCCCTAGCTCCACTCCGGAGAGCTCCCGCCGGCCGGTGACCCTCCGTGGCTCCTCCCCGGCGTCCTCTAGCTCGTCCTCAAGCCGGCATCCTCCTTCCTCCACCCGGCATTGCTTCACCCCCATCTTTCTTGGAGGTAGGTCTTTCTCTTGGGGGTTGGTTCGTGGGTTTCTTGGGTTCTAAGGCCATCCATGGTGGGTTTAGAGCTTAGGTTTGGAGTTGAGAGTTGGGGATGGACTTCAGAGTTCTATGGTTTTGAGGTGTGGTGATTCTAGGTTTGGATTTGGGGATTTATTTGGCGAGTTTGGGTACTAGTGTGGTAGATCGGGTAGTGGTAATGCCCATCCAAGGGTGGGTTAGGGTTGGCTAAGGGTTCTTGGGTTTGGCGTCGTTTCTTGTGGATTTGGGTTAGCTATAAGCTTCTCCGGCTTTGCCACGTGTAGGAAAGTCATAGATCAGGCCCTCGCGGTGTCATAAAGCTTGGCGGCACCACGATCCCTCGCTCTAATTGGGCGCCACACGCCAGGTCCGGAGTATCCGGACAGGCAACCCGGAGTGTTTGGCCTATCCGGACTGTCCAGATATAAAACCCGGACTGTCTGGGTTAAGCTGGTCTATCCGGTTGAGTCAAGTTGTCCGGTTGCGTCGTTCATCGGGGATTTTCAATTGTGGTTGTTTCATTTGCATGGCATGCATCTCATTATGCATAGTATTCGTGTAGAGAACGATCCCGCGGGGCTTGACGCCGCGGTGACTGAGGGTACTATCGGAGAGCCGGCTACCGCCGATCCCCAAGCAGAAGATCAAGGCAAGCACCTAAGCATCTTGAACCTTATGTGTAATCTATTTTTGCGAATTAACTGCTTATTGGATGTTAAGTGTTGCATTAGGAGTTGAAATGTGGGATAGGCTAGATCCTATTTGCTGCATGTACCTTTCTTATTGTTGCTTGTTGAACATCTCCTTTGGAGCTAGATTATGGGTACTAATTGTGCCATGCTTAGTATGCTTAGAGGCCGGGTTTAGGCCAAGTGGTGGAAGGTTCCACTACTTGAGGTGCTACACTTTACAATCTTTGGGAAGGTTTGGGTGTGGTTGTGGTGAAAAGGTAAAAATTGGAGACCGGGCGGGAAAGATAGACATTTGGGTAAGGAGACCCAACTGTGGTAGTCCCGCCTGAGTCAGTTAAGGACCGATCCGATGTTTAACCATAGCCGAGCACACTTTGGTTGATCGCATGCCGGAAATGGGCCGGTAAAGCTATTCTTTCATCGCATGCCGTTCGATGCGGCATACGCCTCATGTGGTTGGACGTGGTTGAGGGCGGGGCTTAGGCCGGCTCTCAAGTGCCAAGCTGGGCTTGGGGCCGCTCGAGGGGGTGCTACGTTTCCGGACCGCATGAAGATGTCCCCAACGGATTGGTATGGATGTGAAAATGGTTGACATGAGGTTCCTTCGTGCACATGTCGTGTGATCAATGCTTCCCTGCAGGGTTAATTAAGCGATTCGAATTACCGTGCTCTCGAAGATGAGCACGCTTGGTTACATGTTACTACACGTAGTAATAACTTGAACTGAAGTTCGCCGTTGGGCTTGAGCTCGAAATGAATGTGGTTACTTGTTGTAATTTGTTAATTGTCAACTACACATTAGAAGTAGGTGTAGTGACAACCGCTTTAACTGAGATCGTAAAATTGAGTAGTTAAGTAATTAAACAACAAATGATAAGCATTTCGGCAATAGTTTACCTTGAGCCTATTCCTTGCTACAACCAAATGCATATCCTTTTGGAAGTCGGTCATATAGGGACCCTGGGTAAGACTTTGCGAGTACCTTCTGTACTCAGGCTTCTGCTTTTGTGGCTTTTGCAGGTGAGGATCCAGCGGGGTGCGAGTTTTGCCCCTACTGCCTCTCGGTGACCGGGCGGGGCACCGAGTAGAGGCTGTCGACGCTTGTGCGCCGGAAGTGTTCAGGGCATGACACTTCCGGAGGAGTTTTACTTTTGTTGTATAGGATAGTCAAAGATACTTCTGTTGCTCGTTGATACTTTTGGGTGTGCAAACTGCTTTAATTTCCAGTATGGAACTGTCTACCTTTTCGCTTGGTCGTTTTTGTTGGTTGTTTTTGTTGGGCTTCCGTGTGCCGTGTTGGGTGTTGGTTTGCTTCCGCGTTTTTGCGCCTCTGGTAGTGAGGTTTGGGTCTCGATGCCCCTTTGTGCGAATTGATGATTGATATGGCAATGGGAACCGGTATGTGGGGATCCTGGGCGAGTTCGGATCGCATACCGGGGGAATACCGGGATGGTTGTCGAATGGTTTGGATGCGCTTGGAGTTGTCTCGATTGGGCTTGGGTATTAGCACCGAAATCACCTCCAGTGATTTGTTGCTAGGATCCAAATCCGATGGGAGCAACCGTTCATCCAACAACTCGTGGACGATCTGGGCGGCTCCTCTCAGGGCTGGTATCAGAGCAAGTTGCGCAAAGACGGACCCCAACTTAATGACCAGTTAGTGATTGCTTAGGATTGTCATGCTGCATTAGATAGAAAGTAATACTTATCCCCGCCCTATACTTATCGGTGGTGAGTGTGGGTTGCGTTGGAATCGTTCATCTTATGTCATTTCATGCATGTACCATGCCATCTGCATTATGAGTGTGTTTGGGGTGTGTTAGACTTGCGGGACTCCGTTGAGGAGTTCTACAGTTCGAAGTGGGAGTCGGGTGAGGTCTTGTTAAGTACTGCGTGTCCTTTCCAATTGAAGCCTAACTCTTGTCGTTGGCCTTTGGTAAACGGCAGAATGAGGATCCGCGGAGGTATTGGAGGTGATGATGGCGCTGGACGATCACAGCCTGGCCATGGTGATCCGCCTCCTCCTCCCAATGTGCTGGATATCATGCTGCGGTCGGAGAGGAACCAGGAGACCACCAACCGGATTCTGGAGATGCTGGTCCAGAATCAGGCTGCTCCAGGTGGCCGCGGTGAAGGGCAAGCCCGCCCAAATGGCTATTTGGACTTCCTCCACACTCAGCCGCCAGTGTTCTCCCGGGCCAGTGATCCCTTGGAGGCAGACGGCAGTTGCGCCTGAGTGGAAGCGGTTCGCTCTTATCGATCACGAGGGATCTTGAAGGCTCCCTACGCGGCCTTGGCGGCTTCAAGGCCTGTTTGGAGCATGGTGGGCCAATTTCCTGGTGATGCAGCCCGCCGGTCATCAGGTGAGTTGGGTGGAGTTCCGTGAGGCCTTCCGGGCGTACCACATCCCGAAAGGACTCATGGATATCAAGAAGCAGCAGTTTCTGGCCCTTAAGCAGTTGAGCAAGACTGTGGTGGACTACTCACGAGAGTTCAACTACTTGGCTCAGTATGCGCCAGAGGAGGTTGATAGTGGTGATAAGAAGCTAAGCAGCTTCATGAATGGGTTGACGGCGAAGATGCAAGACCGGCTCTCGGTGTGCGACTTCGCCGATTTCAATGATTTGGTGAGTCGGGCAATCGCCGTTGAGCACAAGATGAGGAACCACCAAGAGGAGAAGAAGCGGAAGAGGATAGTGCCGTTCTCAGCGGGCGACAGTTCGCAGCGGGCTCGGACTGCTCTTCCACTGTTGAGGGCTCCACTTCCTCCACCTCCCCTGCCAGTTGGGATAGCCTGACCTCCTGTGGCTACTCCTCGACCTCCACAGCCCCAGCCAGGAGTGCGTGTGGTGGCGAACTCTGGACCCGGCCCGTGCTACAATTGCGGGCGAGCGGGGCATTTCATCTGCGATTGTCCGTTCCCAAGGCGGGGCAACAACACCACCGCCCCACGGCCTTTGGTTACGACTGCACCACCTCCACTTCCTGCGCCGAGCCGTGGCCGCGTCAACTATGTGGATGCTGAGGCGATTCCCGAGGGCGCCGCTATGCTTACTGGTACGTTATGCGTTGAGGGGCATACTGCTAGGGTGTTGTTTGATTCGGGGGCTTCTCATTCCTTCGCCTGTAAGGATTTTTGCTGCGCTTCACCGGTTGGAAGTGAGTTGCAGCAAGACCTTGTTCTTGGTTGAAGCACTGGGTTCTAAGATCGCTGCTAATCAAATGGTTCAAAAAGCCACGGTGCAAATCCAAGGGTTTTTCTTCCGTGTCAACCTGCTGCTCCTTGACCTTCATGGGATGGATGTCATTTTGGCCATGAACTGGCTCACAAAGCAGCAGGCCATTCTTGATTGCTCTCATCGTTCCATCTCGCTCAAGGGACCGCGGGGTGACCGGTTAACCCTGCTTCTCGAAAGTGGCGAGGCGGCCCTTTATTCCTTGAATGGCACCGAAGTTGAGGAGCTAGAGTCCGTTCGTGGTGTCGGAGTACCCGGATGTGTTCCCAGCGGAATTGCCAGGGATGCCACCTGATCGGGATATCGAATTTGTAGTGGAATTGCAACCTGGGACCGCTCTAGTCTCCAAACGGCCATATCGAATGCCGCCAAATGAGTTGGCCGAACTGAAGACTCAATTGAAGGAATTGATGGATAAGGGCTTCATTCGTCTAAGCTCCTCGCCTTGGGGCTGTTCGGCTCTTTTCGTGACCAAGAAAGACGGTTCACTTCGCCTCTACGTGGATTACCGTCCCTTGAATGCTGTCACCATCAAGAACAAGTACCCTCTGCCTCGGATAGATATCCTGTTTGATCAGCTTGCTGGTGCACGGGTGTTTTCCAAGATTGACCTGAGACTCGGGTACCATCAGATTAAAATTCGGGATGAGGATATTCCGAAGATAGCTTTCTCCACTCGATACGGGTTGTATGAGTACAACGTTATGTCGTTCACCTGATTTAACGCGGCCACAGATTTCATGTACCTCATGAACTCTATCTTCATGGAGGAGTTGGATTCCTTTATCGTCATCTTCATCGATGACATCCTCGTCTATTCGGCCAACGAGGAAGATCATGCCAAACACCTTCACGTCATTCTCGGGAGACTTCGGGAACATCGCCTGTATGCGAAATTCAGCAAGTGCGAGTTCTGGCTGAAGGAGGTGTCGTTCTTGGGGCACGTTCTTTCCGAGCAAGGCGTGGCAGTTGACCCGAGCAAAGTACAGGATGTGCTCAAGTGGGAACAGCCCAAGTCTATCACCGAGGTTCGCAGTTTTCTTGGGCTGGCTGGCTATTACCGCCGTTTCATTCAGGACTTCTCCAAGATAGCCAAGCCCATGACAGAATTGTTGAAGAAGGGCACTGAGTTCAAGTCGTCAATGGGCTATGAGCGGGCATTTCAGACTCTGAAGCAGCGCCTCACTGCAGCTCTAGTCCTTACCCAGCCCGACATTCACAAGCCGTTTGATGTGTATTGCGATGCCTCTGGTATCGGACTTGGCTGTGTGCTTATGCAGGACAGCCGAGTTGTCGCTTACGCGTCTCGGTAGCTGAAACGTCATGAAGAGCACTACCCCACCCATGATCTGGAGCTTGCAGTAGTGGTCCATGCTTTGAAGATTTGGCGCCACTATCTCCTGGGGAACAAGTGCGACATCTACACCGATCACAAAAGCCTCAAGTACATCTTCACGCAGGCAGACCTGAATATGAGGCAAAGATGGTGGCTTGAGTTGATTAAGGACTACAATTTGGAAGTCCATTACCACCCTGGGAAGGCCAATGTGGTGGCTGACGCATTGAGTCGCAAGGCCCAATGCCATTGCCTCACTCTTCCACCACGGAGTGCCACCCTTTGTGCTGAATTCCAGAAGCTCAACCTGGAGATGGTAGAAGAAGGTTACCTGGCTAATGTGGAGTTGAAATCCACATTGCTTGATCAGGTTCGGGAGGCACAAGGCGGAGATGCGGGTGTTACCCGCATTCGCAATAACATGAGTTCTGGTCAGGCCCCTAGTTTTCGTCTGGATGAGCAAGGAACCTTATGGTTCGGCCAGCGCATAGTTGTCCCGGATGTCCAAAAGTTGAAGCGGGCGATCCTTGATGAGGCCCATAACTCGTTGCTCACAATCCATCCGGGCAGCAACAAGATGTATAAAGATCTGAAGCGGCAATTTTGGTGGACTCGCATGAAGCGTGAAATTGCTCGCTATGTGTCTGAGTGCGATGTCTATAAAAGGGTGAAGACTGAACATCTTAAGCCAGCCGGTACTCTTCAACCGCTGCCCATCCCTAGTTGGAAATGGGAAGACATCAGTATGGATTTCATTACCGGCCTGCCTCTGACTTCTTTGAGTCATGATTCGATTTGGGTGATAATCGACCGGTTGACCAAGTCCACACATTTCCTAGCCGTTCGCACCACCTATAAATCCCGAAAGTATGCGGAGTTATATATTTCCCAGATTGTGTGCCTTCACGGAGTCCCAAAGCGGATAATTTCAGATCGGGGCTCACAGTTTGTCTCCCAGTTCTGGAGAAGTCTGCATGAAGCACTGGGCACGAAGCTACTCCACAGCTCAGCGTATCACCCTCAAACTGACGGCCAGACCGAGAGGGTCAATCAGATCCTCGAGGTTATGCTGAGGGCGTGTGTACTATCCTATGGGAAGGAATGGGAAGAATGTCTCCCGTATGCCGAGTTTGCATACAATAACAGCTACCAAACCAGCATCAAAATGTCCCCTTTTGAGGCACTTTATGGTCGTAGCTGCAGAGCACCCCTCAACTTGTCTGAAAAGTGGGGAGCATTCATTTCTTGGACCTGAACTGGTCATGGAGGCCGAAGAAAAAGTAAGGACTATTCGGGAAAACTTGAGGATAGCGCAATCACGATAGAAAAGTTATGCTGATCGCCATAGGAGACCTCTCTCCTTTGACGTTGGCGACTTCGTCTATCTGAAGGTATCTCCTCTCCGAGGCACTCGCCGGTTTGGGGTTAAAGGAAGACTGGCACCTC
This sequence comes from Rhipidocladum racemiflorum, assembly GCA_036346355.1. Taxonomy (NCBI): domain Eukaryota; kingdom Viridiplantae; phylum Streptophyta; class Magnoliopsida; order Poales; family Poaceae; genus Rhipidocladum; species Rhipidocladum racemiflorum. Next base: position 12,997,170 of record CM070592.1, on the reverse strand, counting down.
GATACATAGGACCATTCCGGGTCCTTGCGAGGCGAGGTCAAGTGGCTTATCAGTTAGAGCTTCCTCCCACACTCGAGATGGTCCACAATGTCTTCCATGTCTCCCAATTGAAGAAGTGTCTTCGTACTCCTTTCGAGTCACTTGAAGTTGATGCCCTCGGAGTTGCGCCTGAACCGGATCTATCCTATCCAGAACATCCTATCCGGGTTCTGGAAGAAGCGGAACGCAAGACTCGGAGAAGAACGCTCAAATTCCACAAGATTCAGTGGAGCAATCACACTGCAGATGAAGCTACTTGGGAACCCGAAGATCGCCTAAGGACCGAGTACCCTGAATTCTTCGATACCATGTAAGTGACTAGTAAGCAAACTCCCCACAATCCTATGTTTGTTAATCCGCACGTGTCTACGCTTTTTATCCGTGTTCCACCCTGTTTGTGAGTTGTCCTGAATCTCGGGGCGAGATTCCCTTAAGGGGGGAGGATTTGTCAAGGCCCCAAGTTTTAAAACTTCTAGGACATCCAGAGTATCCGGATTTAATATCCGGAGTGTCCGGATCCAACCCGGAATGTCTGGATAAATGTCCGGAGTATCCGGATGTGGGCTGACCGAGCACTCCAACCCGGAGTGTCCGGACTAAATGTCCGGAGTATCCGGGTTGACCACCGAACACCCCAACCCAGAGTCTCTGGGTTAGTTGTCCGGACTGTCCGGACTCGTCGGGGTGAACACATAAATGCCCGTTTCCTTGGCCCATGTCTCATTTCTACTACCACCCATTTGCTCTCTTCTACTCCGGTGACCCCTCCGCCCCTAGCTCCACTCCGGAGAGCTCCCGCTGGCCGGTGACCCTCCGTGGCTCCTCCCTGGCGTCCTCTAGCTCGTCCTCAAGCCGGCATCCTCCTTCCTCCACCCGACATTGCTTCACCCCCATCTTTCTTGGAGGTAGGTCTTTCTCTTGGTGGTTGGTTCGTGGGTTTCTTGGGTTCTAAGGCCATCCATGGTGGGTTTAGAGCTTAGGTTTGGAGTTGAGAGTTGGGGATGGACTTCGGAGTTCTATGGTTTTGAGGTGTGGTGATTCTAGGTTTGGATTTGGGGATTTATTTGGCGAGTTTGGGTACTAGTGTGGTAGATCGGGTAGTGGTAATGCCCATCCAAGGGTGGGTTAGGGTTGGCTAAGGGTTCTTGGGTTTGGCATCGTTTCTTGTGGATTTGGGTTAGCTATAAGCTTCTACGGCTTTGCCGCGTGTAGGAAAGTCATAAATCGGGCCCTCGCGGTGTCATAAAGCTTGGCGGCACCTCGATCCCTCGCTCTAATTGGGAGCCACACGCCAGGTCCGGAGTATCCGGACAGGCAACCCGGAGTGTTCGGCCTATCCGGATTGTCCAGATATAAAACCCGGACTGTCCGGGTTAAGCTGGTCTGTCCGGTTGAGTCAAGTTGTCCGGTTGCGTCGTTCGTCGGGGATTTTCAATTGTGGTTGTTTCATTTGCATGGAATGCATCTCATTATGCATTGTATTCGTGTAGAGAACGATCCCGCGGGGCTTGACGCCGCGGCGACTGAGGGTACTATCGGAGAGCCGGCTACCGCCGATCCGCAAGCAGAAGATCAAGGCAAGCACCTAAGCATCTTGAACCTTATGTGTAATCTATTTTTGCGAATTAACTGCTTATTGGATGTTAAGTGTCGCATTAGGAGTTGAAATGTGGGATAGGCTAGATCCTATTTGCTGCATGTACCTTTCTTATTGTTGCTTGTTGAACACCTCCTTTGGAGCTAGATTATGGGTACTAATTGTGCCATGCTTAGTATGCTTAGAGGCCGGGTTTAGGCCAAGTGGTGGAAGGTTCCACTACTTGAGGTGCTACACTTTACAATCTTTGGGAAGGTTTGGGTGTGGTTGTGGTGAAAAGGTAAAAATTGGAGACCCAAGGGAAAGATAGACATTTGGGTAAGGAGACCCAACTGTGGTAGTCCCTTTGAGTCGCTTAAGGACCGATCCGATGTTTAACCGTAGCCGAGCACACTTTGGTTGATCGCATGCCGGAAATGGGCCGGTAAATCTATTCTTTCATCGCATGCCGTTCGATGGGGCATACGCCTCATGTGGTTGGACGTGGTTGAGGGCGGGGCTTAGGCCGGCTCGAGTGCCAAGTCGGGCTTGGGGCCGCTCGAGGTGCTAGGTTTCCGGACCGCATGAAGATGTCCCCAACGGATTGGTATGGATGGGAAAATGGTTGACATGAGGTTCCTTCGTGCACATGTCGTGGTGATCAATGCTTCCTCGCAGGTTAATTAAGCGATTCGAATTGCCGCGCTCTCGGAGATGAGCACGCTTGGTTACATGTTACTACACGTAGTAATAACTTGAACTGAAGTTCGCCGTTGGGCTTGAGCTCGAAATGAATGTGGTTACTTGTTGTAATTTGGTAATTGTCAACTACACATTAGAAGTAGGTGCAGTGACAACCGCTTTAACTGAGATCGTAAAATTGAGTAGTTAAGTAATTAAACAACAAATGATAAGCATTTCAGCAACAGTTTACCTTGAGCCTATTCCTTGCTACAACCAAATGCATATCCTTTTGGAAGTCGGTAATATAGGGACCCCGGGTAAGACTTGCGAGTACCTTCTGTACTCAGGCTTCTGCTTTTGTGGCTTTTGTAGGTGAGGATCCAGCGGGGTGCGAGTTTTGCCCCTACTGCCTCTCGGTGACCGGGCAGGGCACCGAGTAGAGGCTGTCGACGCTTGTGCGCCGGAAGTGTTCAGGGCATGACACTTTCGGAGGAGTTTTACTTTTGTTGTATAGGATAGTCAAAGATACTTCTGTTGCTCATTGATACTTTTGGGTCTGCAAACTGCTTTAATTTCCAGTATGGAACTGTCTACCTTTTTGCTTGGTCGTTTTTGTTGGGCTTCCGTGTGCCGTGTTGGGTGTTGGTTTGCTTCTGCGTTTTTGCGCCTCTGGTAGTGAGGTTTGGGGCTCAATGCCCCTTTGTGCGAATTGATGATTGATATGGCAATGGGAACCGGTATGTCGGTATCCTGGGCGAGTTCGGATCGCATACCGGGGGAATACCGGGATGGTTGTCGAATTGTTTGGATGCGCTTGGAGTTGTCTCGATTGGGCTTGGGTATTAGAACCAAAATCACCTCCGGTGATTTGTTGCTAGGATCCAAATCCGATGGGAGCAACCGTTCATCCAACAACTCGAGGACGATCTGGGCGGCTCCTCTCAGTTCCATTATCACTTCGAATAGCTTTAAGAGCTCCTGGATGATCAATAGAAAGCCTAAGAACAAGACTTCTAAAGTGACTAAAAGCCTCATCCTTAGATGCCATAAAGTATACCCAAGAGTATCTCGAAAAATCATCAACAATTACAAGCACATACCATTTACCTCCAAAGGATTGAACTCGAGATGGTCCAACCGTGTCAAGATGTAGTAGCTGTCTTGGAGTGTCTGTCATCACCATGGTAAAAGGTGGATGTGAACCTGCAATCATCTTACCATATGTACAAGAAGAGCAAACTAGATTGCTATCACCATTAAGCTTAGGCAAGCCATGTATGAGATCTAAACCACTTACACGAGTAAGATGATCAAAACCAACATGACCAAGTCTACGATGCCAAAAGAATGAATCTTTAGTAACATTGGCAACTAGATATCTATGCTTAGAAGAAGTTGATGCATCAAAATCAGCTTTAAATACTCTTCCAAAGCGTGAGATCTTGAAAACAAGGTCACCTGAAGCATCTAACACTTTGCATTCATTTTTCTTAAAGTTTATTTCAAGATCTTCATGAAGCATTTGTGCGACAGAAAGCAAGTTATATTTCAAATTTTCAACAAGAGCCACATCTTTGAACATAAACTTGTCACTCACCTTTATTGTACCTTTTGCCACAACAGAAGAGGAAGAAGCATCTCCAAAAGTAACACTTTCAGCACGAGATGCACGAGTGAGGGAGGAGAACCAATTCTTATCACCGGACATGTGGCGTGAGCATCTAGAATCCACTAGCCATATGTTCTCCTTCCTCGCGCGAGAAGCCTACATAGCAACAAAACATGTCAAGGTCTCAGTACTGGGGTTAGGAATGAGATTTTTGGGAATCCAGTACTGAGACACACGACGCACAACAGTAGGCACAACACGAGAATTTTTATGCACAAAATCAGATTTGCCTTTTCCCGTGTTTCTAGGGATAGAAAGTGTTTTCATCACTCTAGGCGCATGAGATGTAAAATGTGCTTTGCAATGGAGAGATCAATGGAGTGGGAGGTGGGGCAGCAAAGGGGGGAGAAGAACTCAAGCTAGGGCCGGCTAGGGTGGAGGGGAGGGGCGCACTGCCAAGGGAGAGGGAGGGGAAGGAGTGCGGCCAATGGAGCGGCGGCTTGGGAGGGGAAGGGGTGGGAGGGTGCCCCAAAGGGGTGGGAAAACTAGGGTTGGCTGCCACAATTCCCCCACTTGGGCCCAAACCTTCCCACCGGAGGCCCAAACTCAAACCCCCAAGGCCCAAGTTCTCCTGGAAAAGCCCAAACGCCCTAAAAAGCCCAGAAACGCGACATAAAGTCGTACCGAAAAGCCGTAATCTATAAAGTCCCATTCTAAAATGTCATTTAACATAATGTCACATCCCATGATGTCACATTCTCTCTACCACCGAACACCAACCAAGAACAAAGAAAACACTAGTTCTTAACTCTTGCAATTGGGCGCCCTTTAAACCGAAATGACCATTCAGAAATGCCACCGAAAGAAATAACTCACTAAGGCACATCTGCCTTTCTGATACACAATCACGCTACCATTTCATTCCATCCACTCCCAAGCAAATCTCATACCCAGAGACAACTAGCTAAGACAATTGCTCACGATAGGATATTTATCAACAGAATTACTGTCATCCTCACTATCACCCATCGATACTCTTAATAAGACTTTGAACCCAGACATTTTCAACCTCCATCACAATCCACCCTTATACCCCTAATGTCCAGCACCTAGCCCCAAGCTAGGACCGTAAAACCTTTCCAAACCACAATCGGCTCTTTCCTTAAGAGGGTTTTGCCCTCACAAATTATCACTTAACAATCAAGCCCAAGAGTATAAATCTTTAGCATACTCAACCATAAACCATGAACCCAATTGATCCACATGTAACAACTCGAACCACAAAGCCCTAAAACCACTTTGGGAAGAATTCGGTAACAACCAAAAAGCACACATTTTATTTTCCTAAGCCAAATCGCAAAGAAAACTCAAATCTCTTACACCACAGCCAAAAGACCATAATTTATTCATTCTTTCTTTTCATACTAGGAAGAAATGGAAATCTCGATTCATGACATGAATGCACACTTTTCAAGAGCACTCCGGACTAGTCATATATCCATATATGAGTTTCTCACCGACCTGACTCATCGACTCTTTTATGATTGAATATCTATAAATGATGTCATGTTTCCTTTTCACCATTCATTCATCACGTAACTGTGACACCACGGAGTGTTGTATCTTATAAAATGTGAATGTTGAGGTCAAAAACTTTATAAAATGTGAAAATGGAGGTTAAAACTTTACGTTATGCCGTTTATAGCGTGTTTTTGGGCCATTTTCGGGTGTTTGGGCCTCTTCGGGGGATTTTGGGCCTTGGGGGTTGAGTTGGGCCTCCGGTGGAGGGGTTTGGGCCCAAGGGGGGGACTTTTGGGGAGCCAAATCTGACCACCACCCCTTGGTGCACCCCCACTCCCTCTCCCAACCCTAGCCGCCACCCCCTAGCCCCCCCATGCGCCTCCACCCTTCCCCTTCCTCTCCATCTTCCCCCATGGCGCCACCACCCCTCTCCTCCCCTCTCTACCTCCCTTGATGCCCCTAGGGGAGTTCTCCACCTCACCACCCCGCAGATCCGTCCATTGGAGCGCTCCGCGACGAGGAGATCCGGTGGATTTGGAGCAAGGAAGGAGATCGCGCGAACCGGGAGGAGATCCGTTGGGTCTTCGTTCGTCGGGCGAAGGTATGGCCACGGGGATCGTTAGGGTTGGTATAGGTTCTGTTCTAAGGGTTAATATCATGTTTTTATATTGTAGGACCGAATATAGCAATCAGAGGGGGGGTGAATGATTGTACGGAAGCTAAAACCAAATTCTTGATCTATTAAAAGTTTACCCCAAAATAGAACAAAATAATTGCCTCGTTTTTGAAAAAAACAGAATGATAGAGGTTTGGTAAAACGCGAATTCCCGGAGATCCAACCATCCGATCGATCTGAAATTTGGACACAAGAAATTAGACTCCAATACGAATCAAACTCAAAAAGAATGAGCTCAATCGGACTTACGGATCAAAAGTTATGACCTTCGCAATCTTACTGTTCTAGAAGATGGCGAGAATAAATCTAACTAGAATTGTAGCTCGCCGAAAGATTTGATGAACTTGATCTTTATTTCTCCTTTCTTTTGTCTAAAATACTCCAAACAAAAGAGTACAACCCTAAAGCTTGCTCAAAGCTTGATTGCCTTCAACAGGAGGCAACCCCTCTATTTAAAGAAGGCAAACACACCTAATCCTAGAAGGAGTCCTAATCCTAGAAGGATTCCTATTCCTAAAAGGATTCCCACTCCTAATCCTAGAAAGAGCATGTATTCAACACAACTCCACTTGGCCCAACCTGGCCGAGTACAACTCTTGCACGCGTATGGCAACCCTACCATACTCACGTGACTAACACTTTGCACGCGAATGACCTCATGCCATTCTCACGTGACTAACCATTCTTCATGTGCACCATTCTCTTAGCCCGAACGTCCCGCATGACATCCTTGACCACCAAGACCTCGGTTCCCCTGAACCTAGTCCGAACCTCGGTTCCTCCATGAACCTAGTTCGATCCCGCCATCGACCACATTCGCCCTCGAGCAATACCTGCATATGAACAAACCACAAAACGATTCCGAGCACAAGTCCGCGACTTGACTCACATTAAACCATGCAACCACTCACAGGAGTGCATTGCATTAAATATTCTAAGAACACGATTTCAAAACACGAACAAAAACCTTTGCAAAAATCAAAAAGCTTTTCAAATAATCAAACTGATTTTAGATCTTTTCAAATAAAGAAACCAAAAATAAATCTTGTCGAAATATCAAACTGGTTTCAAATCTTTTTCAAATACTCATCATCAAAATCAAGCTGGATCAAAAATAACGATCCTTCAATCTCCCCTTGATGAGTAATTTGACAAAACACAATATAAGATTTGACAAGAGATTGAGCAAGAACCAAAAGACCAAATAATCCCAATTCAAAAACCTCCTTGACTTGTTCTCCTTTTTGACAAAATAGTCATCAAGATCTCAAAACTCCCCCTTAATGAATGTAGTATCTCAAGCTTTGAAGTATATTCAAGGTATATAATCAAAGTAAAGCATTTGAAGAGTTTTTAGGAGAACTTTCTCATTTTGTATCAAATTATCCAATGAGAAAGCAAATTGTGAGAATATGGAGGCTCTACCACATAGAATAGTTATTGCATAAGCAAATTAGAGCAAACAAGTAAAATGTCATAAACAGATTTTGCCAAAGCGAAAAAGAAATCTATCATGAGCATAGAGAGACTTTCAAATTCACTAATATTTGTCTCAAGCCTTTTCAACCATTTGAATTTCCTTTTTCTCTTTTAGCAAGTTTGACAATTTTGCTTTGTGATCAACAGGATGACAAGTAATCGCACACTAGCCCATACTTGTGTATGAGTAGGTAGTTCTTTCTTGTATCTTTCTCAGTTTAAATTGGCAAGTGGCTTCACATTGTTCTGAACTTTTGTTTAGACAAGTAGCCTTTTCTTGCATCTTTTGCATTTAAATCCCTGGCAAGGAAGCTGCACATTGTACTAAACTTGTGTTTAGCCAAGTAGCTTTTGCTTGCATCTTTTCAACTTGCTTTTAACATTAAAACACTGATTTTGCTTGAGACTCATAATGATCATTTGAAGTCCAACAAAAACTCACACATAGTTTCTAATCAGCTCTAGCCTTTCAACAGATGACAAGAAACTTTTAAGCCTATTTCACAAATGCAATACCATAATGAGCAAGAGCCAAAATATTCTCGAAAAGCATCTCAAATTGAATTATTTTAGCCTTTTAGTGATAAGTAAAGCATTGAGCATTAACTTGGCTATATACACAAGAATAATCACCAAAGCTTTGTACTACATGATGCAATGTAAACAGGGGTTTTTACTTGAGGTGTAAAGTCAAAATACCACTTATAAAAAATCACTTCTAGGAACCAAAGTCAAGTAACCCAAAAGAGATAAACTCAAGACTCCTCAAATCAACCCATGGGGATGAATGATCCCAAGTTCACCGCGTAAGAAAGCAAAACGAGAAAAATCAAGCGGTTTAGTGAAAATATCGACAAGTGAGCACCGAATCAACAAATTTCAGTTCAATAGCTCTTTTTTCAACATGATCTCTAAGAAAATGAAATCTGATGTCAATGTGTCCAATAAAGAGAATTACTCAAGAAGTGGCATGAACCAGATGTACTTTTTCTATCAATTCCACATCCTCCAAATTCAGCATCAGAGAAAGGTCTTAAACTAATGCGTGAAGAAGAAAAGCCAAATGCCAAAATCTTGAGTACCACGGAGATACCTTAAAATCCTCTTGATAGCTTGTCGATGTGAAGCACGCGAGGAAGCTTGAAAACGAGCACACAAGCACACATCAAACTCCAATTATCTCATCCTCAACAAAGATCATCATCATCTTCATCAACAAAGATACTCTCCCTGAACATATGCACTGCACTGCACTATTTGGACTAGTGCCTTTAAGTAAAAGAGAGGTGGAGGAAGCATCTTGAAAAATAACACTTTTAGCACGAGATGCACAAGTGAAGGAGGAGAACCAATTCTTATCATCGGACATGTGGCGTGAGCATCCGAATCCACTAGCCATATGTTCTCCTTCCTCGTGAGAAGCCTACATAGAAGCGAAAGTGTCGATGTCTCATGATCAAGTTAGAAATAAAATGTTTAGGAATCGATCTTGAGACACACGACGCACAACAGCTTGGCACAACACGAGCATTCTTATGCATAAAAGAAGATTTGTCTTTTCTCGTGTTCTTAGCAACAAGAGGTATTTGCATCACCCTAGGCACATAATGAGAAATGAAACGCGTGCCTGAAATTAGACCTAGCATTAAGCCTTTCTCTCTTTTGTTGTTTAGCTAGTCTAAAGCAAAAGTCTACTAGATGTCCATCTCTACCACAATGAGTGCAAGTGTACTTAACATGATGTTTTGCTTTAACAGTAGAAGCACATTTTGCATTCATCATAGTAGAAGATAAAAGACCACCAGATTTAAAGACATTTTTCTTAGGCTCATTGACAATTTCAAATTTTCCACTTCCAAGTGTTTTGACAACAGTGGGAGCATGTGATTTATGATGAGCATAAGAATCAAAACCTAAACCTGTGTTCTGAGTGCTGACTTTTGATTGATCCAAAATCATGTTTAGGTTTTTCTTGCCATCAGTGAAACGTTCCAAAGAATTTTGCAAGTAATCAACTTTCTTAGCAAGAGTTAAACAATTATCACAAGGAGTGTCAATTTTAGCTTGCTTCTCGGCAATTTGAACACGAGTTAATTTCATGAGTGAACATGTCATTCGTTAATTGTGTAACTCTACAATTTGCATCTTTTAATTTCAACTCAAGAATTGAACATTTAGAGCAAGCAATTTGATCATGTAAACTATCAGTAGAGCAACCAATATTTTTCACAAGTTTTTCATTTTTCAATTGTTCGGCATAAACTTGTTCTAGTTTAATGACATGTTCCACTTTTAGAGACTTAATTTCAAATTTGAGATCTAAGCAAGTATCACAAATATTTTCAGAATTTGAATTTCTAAGATCAAAGTTTTCAGATTTTAGCATGGATAGATCTTTTTCTAAGTTTTTATTTTTGAGTGAAGATTTTCTTAAAGATTTTCTCAATATGACTAAAACTTCACAAAGCTCATCATACGAAGGCATTACCTCATCACCGTCATTTGGAGGTCTGTCGTTGTCACTAGAATCACTAGTGTTCCCTTTGCCATGAAGCACACCGGTGAAATCCTTCTCTTTCAGGTTCGTTTGCTTCGCTTCCTTCTCATCTTGATTGAGTCATCAATGTCGCTAAGTCTAAGCGACCAATTTCCTCGAAGACTTTGTTGAGCATCTTCTTCGTCCGTTGCTTATTTTTATCCTTGCTCTCTCTTGGCCGGAAGGACTTGGAGGAGTTGCTTTGCTCCTTCTCCTCTCTATCTTTGTTCTTGAAACATTTAGCACGGATGTGCACTGACTTGCCGCAGTTGTAGCAGTGGATGGAGGCTCCTTTTCTTTCCCTTGATCTCATGTAAGCTGCATTGACACGCTTGGAAAGAAGAGCAAGTGTATCTTCTGGTATTTGATCTAGCTGTTCATCACTAAGAGCACTCAAAGTAGTAATGGAATATGATGATGAAGAACTAGTAGCATTATCATATGAAGAGGAATTAGCATTAAGAGCCATAGAGTTATCATTGGATGTTCTTGAAACAATGTCTATCTCAAAAGTCTTGAGACTAGAATATAGTTTATCCAAAGTCATTTCACTCATCTTGTGAGCTTCCCTAAAAGCAGTCACATTCATTTGCCAGATTTTAAGATCAAGAGATGATAGGAAATGTCTAGCATTTTCAGAGTCAGTGTACTTTACATCTACAGCTCTAAGATTGTTTAAGATTCTGTTAAAGCGAGCAAAACAATCATCTAGAGATTCTCCAGAGTTCATTTCAAATCTAGTGTATTCCTTTTTAAATTGATCTTGCCTAGCTTCTGTTACAGAGTCGATTGCCCTCATGATAATCTTGAAGAGATTTCCAAATTTCATGAGCAAGTGAGTAAATGATGAACTCTATCGAATTCTTTTCTAGCAAGTCCTTGAAGCAATATGTTTCTAGCTCTATTATTGTTTTCAACATCTTTTTCAAACTCGATTTTATCAATATCATCATTTGAAGGAAGCTCGTATGGAATCTTTACCTTGCGCCAAATAGCGTTACCATGAGCTTGAAGGTATGCAGTCATCCGAATCCGCCAGTGGGGAAAGTCTGTGCCATTGAAGATTGGCGGCTTGTTCGAGTATATCTCTGTTGCCATAACTTACCGTTTACTAATCACCTGTTAAGATGGATTAGTAGAGCCAAGCTCTGATACCACTTGTAGGACCGAATATAGCAATCAGAGGGGGGGGTGAATGATTGTGCGGAAGCTAAAACCAAATTCTTGATCTATTAAAAGTTTACCCCAAAATAGAAGCAAATAATTGCCTCGTTTTCGAAAAGAATAGAATGATAGAGGTTTGGTAAAATGCGAATTCCCGGAGATCCAACCGTCCGATCGATCTGAAATTTGGACACAAGAAACTAGATTCCAATACGAATCAAACCCAAAAAGAATGAGCTCAATCAGACTTACGGATCAAAAGTTATGACCTTCGCAAGCTTACTGTTCCAGAAGATGGCGAGAATAAATCTAACTAGAATTGTAGCTCGCCGAAAGATTTGATGAACTTGATCTTTATTTCTCCTTTCTTTTGCCTAAAATACTCCGAACAAAAGAGTACAACCCTAAAGCTTGCTCAAAGCTTGATTGCCTTCAACAGGAGGCAACCCCTCTATTTAAAGAAGGCAAACACACCTAATCCTAGAAGGAGTCCTAATCCTAGAAGGATTCCTAATCCTAAAAGGATTCCCACTCCTAATCCTAGAAAGAGCATGTATTCAACACAACTCCACTTGGCCCAACCTGGCCGAGTACAACTCTTGCACGCGTATGGCAACCCTACCATACTCACGTGACTAACACTTTGCACGCGAATGACCTCATGCCATTCTCACGTGACTAACCATTCTTCATGTGCACCATTCTCTTAGCCCGAACGTCCCGCATGACATCCTTGACCACCAAGACCTCAGTTCCCCCTGAACCTTGTCCCGAACCTCAGTTCCTCCATGAACCTAGTTCCAGTCCCGTCATCGACCACATTCGCCCTCGAGCAATATATGCATATGAACAAACCACAAAACGATTCCGAGCACAAGTCCGCGACTTGACTCACATTAAACCATGCAACCACTCACAGGAGTGCATTGCATTAAATATTCTAAGAACACGATTTCAAAACACAAACAAAAACCTTTGCAAAAATCAAAAAGCTTTTCAAATAATCAAACTGATTTCAGATCTTTTCAAATAAAGAAACCAAAAAATAAATCTTGCCGAAATATCAAACTGGTTTCAAATCTTTTTCAAATACTCATCATCAAAATCAACTGGATCAAAAATAACGATCCTTCATATATCAATTGGTGGTGCTGTAATCTGGTAGATTAGATGGAATCTAGAGTTTGCCATGTTCTCTGTTTCGTGCAGCATGAGCAGTCGATATAGAGCTTGGGTTTTCGCCAATTTAGATTCGGAATTTGGTCGCCCGCCTTTTGAAGAAATTGTTGGTAATTTCAATACCTTTCAGTGGGTATAAAGAACGTCCAATTCCGCCTAGCCGTTTGAAAGTTATGCTAGTTTTACCGAATGTATTAAAATCTGTGACGTGATTGGAACAGATCACGGTATTTTCTAGATTAAACAACTTTAGAGTCCGAATCAGCTTTTCCATATACTTAGAAAAATTTAGGAAATTTCCTAAGCTATGCGAGCATGTACTCGTTTATTCGATTCTGAGTCTTAGAACCCGAGTTATGCCTTTTGGAAGGCTGCTGTCCCGTCGGGACAGAACCTCTGTTTTTGGGTTTTGCGAGTAGTTTGCGATGTCGGGGTAGAAGAGGGTTTGCGTACTGTTTTGTGCAGGTGGTGTGACCCCGGGAGTGCCGTCTACTTCTCGCCAATCCGTCGCCCGTGGTTGTGGCAAGTGTATTGGAATGGGTAGCGGGTTGTAGTTTGCTAGATTAGTTGAGATTGAAATTGAATATATGATATGTTCACATGCCATGCCTTAATGATTGCCAATGATATGATGAATATGCTTATTATGTTATGATGCCATGTGTTAATGTACAAGTTATTTATGATGTTGGCATATTTGCATACATGGCATGATACATGGCCTGGGCGGTGAGAAAGTCATAACTAGTGCGGGGAAGGTCGGTGAGAAAGTTATGACTATTCCGGAGAGCCAATGAGTAAGTCCTACATAGTGATTCCATCCACCACGGTGTATGGAAGCGAGGAGTAGGCACCCTCCATCTTCGGGATGGAAGGGGGGAGAGGGTGCACACCAACGGGTGTGTACTCAACCATACCGGTATGAGTTTCCAAGGAGACATGAGCATCGCATCGTATTGCATACATAATGATGATGAAAATGATATGTGATCATGAATGAGATGATACACATGATGTGAGTTGTTGTAGCCATGAAATTGTTTCTTTTGTACCATTGCAATATACTTGCTGAGTGATGAACTCACGCTTGTGTTTATGTTGTTTTTTTAGGTACCATGACACCGGCATGTGGGAAAGGGCATTAGCTACACATCTTCACGTAGTTCCAGTCACATTTACCAAATTTTGAGTCTTGATCTTAATAATAGTGCCATGAATCTTGGTGTATGGATTAAATTGTGTGGTCGGGTCCCGTATTTGCTTCGTTATAATTTATGGAGTGGTTGAACTTGATAATATTGCCTTATGTTGTTGCCATATCCATTTACATTGCTTCTTTGAATATCTTATGATATTATGTTACTTGCCTGATATTGCTATTGTCTGAAATCATGTTAAAACAAAGGAGATTCTACCGAAATTTTCGGTTTTAGCATTTGCTCCTTTGCTGTAATTTATCTTTATTAGTGGTATTTAGGTGTTGTTTAGCCTATGTTTGGTAGCATTCGGGCATACTAGATGCCGGGGTGTTACAGTTGGTATCAGAGCTAGGTTGTAGGTCCCTAGAATGTGTATTTTTTTTAGTGTCATGCTATAGGGTACAACTAAAATATGATGTGGAATAACTTAGAAACATGGTTAGGTTTTAACTAAAATTTTGTCATAGGATAGCAACATTAAAACTTGCAAAAGTGGTATAACTAATCTAAAATTTGACACACATGGATGCACAGTAGGAAAAAGGTATGGGTATCGTTGCTTACGCTTAAATGTTGTATTTAAGCTTTGATGTTGAATACTAAAGTTGGTAATGTATGTTGCCATGTTATTGAGAGCTTTGATTGTATTGTTCTTGGTATTGTGATAAAGTGGGGTTGTGGTGCCGAAGGTTTTCGGTCACTTCTTTTTGTTCATAGTAAGGGTTTTGTTTGACGGTGTGGCCGGTTAGCGCCATCACCGAAGAATTATTAACCCCTGTAGGAGGAGTGCTTACCCTTTCTGTCGTAGATCGGGTAGTTGACTGGAGTCAAATAGAAGAGATTGGTGGTAGATTCCTTCGGATGTTCTTTATCATTTTGACGGTCGGTTTCGGTTGGTTTTCTTGGCTCTGGTTGATTGAAGTCAAAGAAAAGTGTTTGGAATTGGATTTTCGCGGAGTGTCCCTTCGGTGTTTCTTGGTTTTGTCTTCTTTGGGTGAAGACAAAGAAGAAGTGTTTTGTGTTGCGCGTCTTTTGGTCGCCTTTTTGCTTTGACACCGGTTCTATTGGTTGCCTTGCAAAGAAAAGTATAGTTTTGGTTCTTGTGTGTCTTACTCTGAGTTTAAAAGAAGTTATTGAAGCGTGTGCAAAAAAAAAGGGTAAGTTGTGTCGATTTATGTTTTGTGCCTTTGTTTGTAAAGGTTTACTTGCTCGCTTGGTTCCCTCCTGTGGGAGTCTTTAAGATTTAAATGTGCTTTGGAGTCATGTCCCATTGCAACTTTGAGAGTCAAGCTTCTTTGTGAGCTTTGGTTGAGTATTAAAAGAATAATGCTGCAAATAAAGTAAGTATTCGTTTGACTGAAATTACTTGTCAAAAGTGAAAATTGTTGTTTAGCATGTTATGTAATATGTAACAATGTGATTTGAGGAAATGATGTGCTCCTTAGTTAAATTCCGAGTTGAATCAATTAAATGTAATTGTTATCTTTAGCTTAAGATTAAATGAACTTCTAGTGTTGTAGATTACTCTATAGCAAGAATGATTAAAGGTGTTAATGTACATGTTTAGAATGTGTTGCTTTGCTTTGAAAGTGCTTATGACCCCCGATTATGTTTAAAGTTTTAAACCCTGATGCATAGTTAGAACATTAAGATGATGTAGACTGCTGTTATTGTTAAAGAAACTTTGCTGGTTGCTTAAAGATGTTCTAATCTAACGGGTTAATAGAGAAATTTAATCGTGTTGGCTAGTGGCTTTAACTTGAAAGTTGATTAGAGTTGCTATTTTTTGTTGTTGCAAACTACTTGTATATTTGGATGTATGCAGTTGTGTCTCTACAATGCTAGTATTGATATCAATTGAGAAGACATAAGACTTATTATTAATGATGTTGTTAAGGGCAGTGTTAATGCTAGTATTCAATCTATTCTCAATAGTTGGAGTATGTTGTGTGGTGGTAATTTTGTTATAACCTATGTATAGGGTAGCTAAACGTAATGTTGTTGGTTGATGATTATGCCGTTTGTTGATATTGATGGCTTAGTAGTGGTGGTAATTGCTTAAATTAATGGTTGAAAATCCTTGTTAAAAATGGATGTTACTGTAACATGTTGTGATGGAGTGGACCATGGATAATTAATATGATGTAGAATTTTATCTTTAATGAATGTATGTCTTTGAATCATAGTTACGAGCTTTGCCTTGTGGAGATAATATTTACTTGTTGAAGTCATTTATTGATTGAACAGGTTCCAATTGTCAAGATGTTGACTTATGGATGGTATAAAATTGATAGGTTGATCATGTTAAAGTATTTGTTGAAGTATTATGTTTTAGAATGAGAATAGGATGTTGTATGATGTGTTTGTCTTTGGGGCACAGGATGAAGTAGTATTGGTTGGATGTTTTTTTTAATAAGCATCGTAAACTTTATTTATAAGTGTTGGGAATGGTAACTAGAGAAAGAAATTGTTATGTAAATTTTGTTAAATCCGGTTGGACTTCCTCAATGAGTAAGTAGTGAATTTTGAAGTCTTTAATGAAAAGCGTAGTGGAACACTAGAGATGATTGTATTTATGCTAAGCTAGTGTTTAAAACCTTCTGTACTGGTTTGGTTGTTTGCTATCTTGGTTGAATGCTTTTGGTCAAAGTATTCCTTATGCTATGTTTCAGAGTTTCCCTAAAACTCGTAGAAATTGTTGCCTATTTTTGGATTTGGCTAATTTGTTCAGTTTATGCTATGGGTATGGTTTTACACCCAAAAGTCTTTGAGCAGATCGCGCTCCTTCGCGTTCGCGCTGCATCATATTTGGAGTAAATTTTAAAGGAAGCAGAAGGTCTTAGTGGGTTGTGTTGGAGATTCTTGAGATTCAATTTGTAACTCCATTTGGCTAGAGTTGGAGTTATTTGAAAATGTGTGCGGTGTTTGAAAATGCTTCACAAGGTGGATTTTATGAATGGTTCATAAGTGATTTTGTTAGTAAAGTGTTCCCTTTTAAAATGAATTTCTCTTTCTCTTTGAAAAAAAAATTGCGGTGGTTGTGTGTGCAGACGTTTGACTTTGGAGTTGATGTTCTGTTCCAAAATTTTGATTTTGGTTAGAATGTGAGGTTTTGCAAGGTTAGCTTTAAATGGATGGTGGGTTTTGACACGACGTGGTGTTTTGCTGTTAACTATGCTGCCGTCATAGTTTATATGAATTAGCGCAATCCTCGATGTTATTCAAGTTTTATTCATGTGATACAGAGGAAGAAGTCGCCTTGTGAATGGCTATTCGGTAGTGTTGTTATATGATGAATGAATGGTGAAAAGTAATCATGACATCGTTTATAGATGTTAAATGATAAAAGAGTCATTGAGACAGGTTGGTGAGAAAGTCATATATGGATATATGACTAATCCGGAGTGCTCTTGGAAAGCTGCATGCATGTCCTGAATCGAGATTTCAATTGCTTTCTAGTACGAGAAGTAAGAATGAATATCTTCTGGTATGTTGGTTGTGGTGTAAGAGATCTGAGGTTTATTTGCATCTTGGCTTAGGAAAAATAAAATGAGTACTCTTTGGTTGTTGCCAAACTCTTTCCATTGTGGCTTTTAGCGCTTTGGAGTTCGAGTTGTTGAATGTGGACCAATTGGGTTCATGTTACGGTTGGGCTGACTCATCAATGGTACTGTTTGTCCTCGCCCTTTAAGTGGAAGGATGTGAGGGTGAGGCTTTTGTAGTAAGAGAAATCTGGTGTGGCTAGTAGTTGATCGTAAATGGTGTAGAAGTGAAGAGTAAAGGAAGGTTGTCTATGTCCCAATTCAAACCTTCTTGGAGAATTGTTTCCGTTTATGTGTCCCTCGGTAGGGTTGATCAAATTATTAGTGGACCACTTGGTGGTTGCTAGTAATTGCTTTCGGTTTTCGAAGAGTATTGGATCTTTTTGTCGCCGGGCTATTGAGCGTGTTGTGCCAACCAAAGTGGAATGTTCGGTTGTTATTGATTTTGCGGGTTTTCAGAACCCTGGCCATAAAGTAGGCTTCTCCTTTCGGTGGTAGTGGGGTGGGTGTTGGTCTTGTTGTAAAAGATCGGAATGTAACCCCGATGGTTCAAGCAGTTAGTAATCTTAGAGTGTTGTGTCTCACTTGGTTTGCGTCATCGCGAATACGACGAACCACAGTTGAGAGGTTGAGACGTGAATCACTGTTGTGCGTGGGAGCGGAAGATGGATCTAGAAGTTGGTACCATGTCCTTCTGGAGAGTGGCTTTGGTTAAAGGGATCGGGCACTTTAGTGCCAAGGGATGTATCGAAAGAGGAGTGTGAGACCGTTTACTTTCGTGGTCTGTTTGGGATTTTATCCTATCGCATGGGTCATGCCGAGGCCTTGTATGGGTGCTTTGGGTTTCAATGTTGAGTAAAGTTCTTGCAAGAGGTTGATCGTGGGTTATCGTTAGAACTGTGGGTCTTCGAGCCTAAGCATCTTACCATCGGGTCTCGATCAGTGTAGTTCCAGTGGCTTTAGTCAGAGAGAGAAGCGGTTTGGGAACTAGAGTCTCGCATGCGCGAGAAGTACCCCGAGCTTTTCGCCTCAGGTATGAGATGTGAAACCTAGCTATCTCTTGCTTTGCTGGGTTGCGTATTGGTGTGTCATGGATTTGAGGTCGAATCCTGTTGAAGGGCGGGAGAATGTGACACCACGGAGTGTCGTATCTTATAAAATGTGAATGTTGAGGTCAAAAACTTTATAAAATGTGAAAATTGAGGTTAAAATTTTACGTTTTGCCATTTATAGCGTGTTTGGGCCATTTTCGGGTGTTTGGGCCTCTCCGATGGACTTTGGTCCTTGGGGATTGAGTTGGGCCTCCGGTGGAATGGTTTGGGCCCAAGGGGGGGGGACTTTTGGGCAGTCAAATCTGGCCCCCACCCCTTGGTGCACCCCCACTCCCACTCCCAACCCTAGCCGCCACCCCCATGCGCCTCCACCCTTCCCCTTCCTCTCCATCTTCCCCCATGGCGCCACCACCCCTCTCCTCCCATCTCCACCTCCCTTGCTACCCCTAGGAGAGTTCTCCACCTCACCATCCCGCAGATCCGTCCATTGGAGCGCTCCGCGACGAGGAGATCCGGTGGATTTGGAGCAAGGAAGGAGATCGCGCGAACCGGGAGGAGATCTGCTGGGTCTTCGTTCATCGGGCGAAGGTATGGCCACAGGGATCCTTGGGGTTGGTATAGGTTCTGTTCTAAGGGTTAATATCATGTTTTTATATCAATTGGTGGTGCTGTAATTGGGTAGATTAGATGGAATCTAGAGTTTGCCACGTTCTCTGTTTCGGGCAGCATGAGCAGTCGAACTAGGGCTTGGGTTTTCGCCAATTTATATTCGAAATTTGGTCAGCCTCCTGTTGAAGAAGTTGTAGGTAATTTCAATACCTTTCAGTGGGCATAAAGAACGTCAAATTCTGCCCAGCCGTTTGAAAGTTATGCTAGTTTTACCGAACGCATTAAAATCTGTGATGTGATTGGAACAGATCACGGTATTTTGTAGATTAAACAACTTTAGATTCCGAAACAGCTTTTCCATATACTTAGAAAAAGTTAGGAAATTTCCTAAGCTATGCGAGCATGTACTCATTTATTCGATTCTAAGTCTTAGAACCCGAGTTATGCCTTTTGGAAGGCTGCTGTCCCATCGGGACAGAACCTCTGTTTTTGGGTTTTGCGAGTAGTTTGCGATGTCGGGGTAGAAGAGGGTTTGCGTACTGTTTTGTGGACATGATTGTGAGTGTGTTGTACCTATGTGCAGGTGGTGTGACCCCCGGGAGTTCCTTCTAGTTTTCGCCAATCCGTCGCCCGTGGTTGAGGCAAGTGTATTGGAATGGGTAGCGGGTTTTAGTTTGCTAGATTGGTTGAGATTGAAATTGAATATAATAGGTTCACATGCCATGCCTTAATGATTGCCAATGATATGATGAATATGCTTATTATGTTATGATGCCGTGTGTTAATGTACAAATTATTTATGATGTTGGCATATTTGCATACATGGCATGATACATGGCCCGGGCGGCGAGAAAGTCATAACTAGTGCGGGGAAGGTCGGTGAGAAAGTTATGACTATTCCGGAGAGCCAATGAGTAAGTCCTACATCGTGATTCCATCCACCGCGGTGTATGGAAGCGAGGAGTAGGCACCCTCCATCTTCGGGATGGAAGGGGGGAGAGGGTGCACACCGACGGGTGTGTACTCAACCATACCGGTATGAGTTTCCAAGGAGACATGAGCATCGCATCGCATTGCATACATAATGATGATGATAATGATATGTGATCATGAATGAGATGGTTTACATGATGTGAGTTGTTGTAGCCATGAAATTGTTTCTTTTGTAGCATTGCAATATACTTGCTGAGTGATGAACTCACGCTTGTGTTTATGTTGTTGTTTTTAAGTACCATGACATCGGCATGTTGGAAAGGGCATTAGCTACACATCTTCACGTAGTTCCAGCCACATTTACCAAATTTTGAGTCATGATCTTAATAATAGTGCCATGAATCTTGGTGTATGGATTAAATTGTGTGGTCAGGTCCCGTATTTGCTTCGTTATAGTTTATGGAGTGGTTGAACTTGATAATATTGCCTTATGTTGTTGCCATATCCATTTACATTGCTTCTTTGGATATCCTATGATTTTATGTTACTTGCCTGTTATTGCTATTGTCTCAAATCATGTTAAAACAAAGGAGATGCTGCCGAAATTTTCAGTTTTAGCATTTGCTCCTTTGCTGTAATTTGTCTTTATTAGTGGTATTTAGGTGTTGTTTAGCCTATGTTTGGTAGCATTCGAGCATACTAGATGCCGGGGTGTTACAGTAACAACAATATCGAATAGTCATTCACCAAAAGTCTTCTTCTTCGGTATCACATGATTGAACACAAATAACATCGATGATTGCGATAATTCATATAAACTATGACGGCAGCACCACATCGTATCAGAACCCACCATTAATTGAAAGCCAAACTTGCAAAACATCGCATTTTAACCAAAATCAACATTTTGAAAAGAACATCGACTCCAAAGTGAGACATCTGCACCCACAACCGCCACAAATTTTCTCAAAGAGAAAGAGAAACACATTTCCAAAAGGGAACACTTCACTAACAACAATCACCGTCGGGACCTGAATCTGCAAATCCGGACCCTCTGTGTATTCTGTACTAGTCCAGGATCACGCTAGTAAACATAGTCAAAAAGGGTTAAATATCACATCCATACACAGCGAAAATAATAATAAAGTACTTCAGACATTAAATAAATTGGTTACAAGACCTTAAGGTCACCTTACAAAAGTCTGCCATGCAGGGCTTACAATAACAAAAGTTAATAATTAGCAGCGGAACAAAGAACGTCGTGCGCTCCCATCAATATGCCACAGGCAACTGACAGGGTTCAACTCCTAGATAATCGCCTCCTCGTGGAACTTCGCCTCCTTCGAAGTTGTAGTCTTCTCCTCAACTGATGATTGTGTTGAAAGCAAGGGTGAGTATACAACATACTCAGCAAGTCATGCACAGAGGTGCAGTTCTATTACTATATGCATGGCTTCTTCCAAAGGAATGGCTTAAGTGGTTATTTTGCATCAAGCAGCATTTTGCTTTTACCAAATAATCATAATAGATTCAAAAGCGATTAAAACCATATTATACAATAAGTTATCAATTTCTTTTTCAAGCAGTTTGGCACAAAGCCCTAAATCACTATAGCAGTTATCTACGTCCCTCTGACCACCCTTTCCACATTTTATTTTCAAAAATCTAACCCTTGACTGTAATCCCCGAGCTTTGTCCAGTACCGTGGACTCGGCTATTCGAATAGTTTTGACACACTCTGCAGTGGTTATACACTTTACCCACACGATATAGTTAAACACCACACAGGCGAGTAACCATAACAAAGTCTTTCTGAAACCTCTATCCTCGCATGCGTACCTCCCAGTATACTCCCCACTGTCCCTTCCCTTTTGCGGAGCAGAAGTACAGGGCCAACGTATACTGTTGAAGAGATGTAAGACCAATCGGTAAACACTAAACCCTTCTTTCCATATTTTTAGCTACAAAAACCACCTGAGGTCTCACATGCTAAGACTTTGGAATCATACTCAGCTAGGTCTGTCCCACTCCAGACATGTGGTTGTATGTTAGGCCCAGTTCAAAGGCTTACAAGGTTAAGTCCTTAGGTTGACCGTGGCAAGACTACCCAAAGTTCACAAAACCAAATTCAATCAACATCTCTCCCATGTGCCACATCGGGCCCCCCATTAATCACTTGCCACTTGCCACTTGCCACAGTCTAAATATTTTCCCACCCTAGTTTGATTATTGTGCAACACATGCCAACAATAATACCAGTTACCATGTAGAACTACAAAGGTACCTACACTTCACATCATCACGTGGTAAGATTACACTGATTCCAAAATTCATTCCGTATATCATTAGTCAATATTATTTTGCCATTTGAAACACATTTCACGTAAGCATGGCTAAGCAACTATTCACGGTCTAGCCTCCCGTGTTGGCACAATGTTAACATCCAACTATTTTAAACGAAACTTAAGGTGACAATGGAATACATGGCATACAAATATTAATCTTCAAGGGTGGAATTAACAATTAGGTTATTTAACTATTTTACCCAAATTACTTTAAATTCATTTTAATCAACATAGCATGCATAATTTAAATAAAAATACATTTCAAAATTTAGGAGCAACATGGTCAAAGCACAACTTGCCTTCGAAAAATAGCTGGTCTTGGTCCTAAACTTGATCTTGATCTTGATCTTCAACGTCCGCACCTTCGCACAGTTCAACGTCTACGCGTAGCAAATAAAGAACCAAATAAACACGCAAAACAAACACAAAAAATGCCTCAAACTAATTCGTGATTTCATGAAAACTTCCAGATAATTAATTTAGCATTTTCTAAGATTTATAAAATTTATTTCGATATTTTTGGACGTATAGTTTAAAAACTACAAAATTTATAAGTTTGGACTTTCCACGAATAGTTTAACAGTATAAATTTATTTATAAAATTCCAGTAAAATTATCGTAGGAAGGTAGTCATTTTACCAATTAACAAAATTTATCGCAAGTGATTTGAACTTAAAACGTATTTGTAGCGAAAAAGACAAAATTCGCAATTTCCAGAAATGAACACGTACAACTAATCTCACATTTTCTTCCTATGCATGTCACTATTCACGGCTTGAGCAAACATCATGCATGCGTACTGTGGTTTAGTTTTGAGAAATTTTCATGCATGCGTACCGCGACTTGGTTCACGTAAAAAAAATATATATACACATATACACGCAGATCATCTAAATAATATATGTATACTATCAGGACCCGAATTTGCAAATCCGGACCCTCTGTGTATTCAGCACTAGCCCAGGAACGCGCTAGTGCACACAGTCTCAAAATTGGTAAATATCATAATCATACTCAACGAAATAATAAGGTACTTTAGTTAGTTAACCAAGTTGGTTGCTCGACCTTAAGGTCAAGTTACAAATATACACCACGCAGGGCGAAACTTATTAAAAGAGAAATAACAGCAGCGGAAAATAAGATAACTTCGTGGCGCCATCCAGTATACCACAGGCAACTGACTGGGCTCGCTCCCTAGCTAGACGATTCCTTTTGGAGCTCCTCCTCCAAAGCTGGTGTAGACTCTTCTTCAACTGGTGTTGATTGTGGCAAGGGTGAGTACTTGGTACTCAGCAAGTCATGCACAGAATGCAAACTAATATACTACATGCATGGATTAGTACAAGGAATAGATCAGGGTATAATTGCAGTAAAACAGCATTTGACAAGTAACATAAGTAGATTCAAAAGCAGTAGAAACAAGTTTAAGATCAATAACTTTTCCAGGAGTTACATAAACATCCTTCCCAATCCTAATCCACATTTCCATCAACATCAATATTAAACCAAACCAATCCTTTCAAGCTCAAGTTATTTTCAAGAAAGTCTAACCCTTGACTGCGATGTCCAATGCCGCGGACATGGCTATTCGAATAGATTTTACACTCTGCAGAGGTTATGCACTTTACCCACAAGATACAGCCAAACACCACAAAGGCGAGTGTCCGTAACAAAGTCTTTCGGAAACTTCTAACAGAACAAGTGGGCCTCCCCGGTTATTGCACACTACCCCTTCCGTTAGCGAAGGTGAAGTTTAGGCCAATCAACCGTTAGATGGGTACTGGCGCAGCCCGATGACGCTCCCCCGTACAACTACACAAAATGTATAGTTGACACCCCGAGGTTCCACAGGTACGTTATTAGTGATTTAATCAACTAGGTCCGTCCCATTACAGACATGTGGTTGCACGTTTGACTTAGTTCAAAGGCTTGCAAGGTTAAGTCCTTAGGGTGACCAGGGCAAGACTACCAGAAGAACCAAATCAACGCTCCCGGTGCCACAACTGGCCCACCCGATCATTCTTACCACATGCCTCGGTCGAAAACTATTTATCAAACCCCAGTTGATTACCATGCACCACGTGCCATCAACAATCACAACACATGATACTTCTTCAAAACAAGTTCAGTATCTCGTTAAGTTAATATTAGCATTTGATTGTCCAAAGCATTTCACCTGGCAGGGCTAAGCATACTACATCGGTCTAACTACCCATGTTGGCAATTTAATAATGTCCAACTAAGAATCCACAACTAGGGTGACAAGGGGTCATGGCACATATTTAATTAACCAAGGTGTCATACAGCAATTTGGCATTAATCTAATTTCCCATAATTAAGTAAATCATTTTCTAATTTAAATTAGCATGCAATAATTTAAATCAAATTAATTTCAAAAACAGGATCAATATGGTCAAAGCATAACTTACCTTCAAAGAGTACTTGTTCTTGGTCTTGGGCTGGCTCCAGGGTCAACACTTCATCTTCGAAGCCCTCAGGCACTTCAACGTCTACTCGTAAGGCGTGCAAATAGCAATAAATGAATAAACAGTAGACATAAAGTATCCAAACATCCAAATGAAGAACATAAACAGAGAGAGCAAAATTTTATGACTTTTTAGGAATTTTAATCGGCAAAATCGGAGTTAAAACGCAAAAGTTACAAGCGTTTAAAGTTTAAATAATCAATTAAATAATATTATAGAGAAAAACTTTGGTCCAAAAATTAAATAAAATTCACCATTAGGTAGATCTCAATTTTATAAAAATTTAGAAATTTGAATCACTCACATCAGAGTTAAAATGCAAAAGTTATAAGCGTTTTGAAGTTTCAAAATTCAAATTAAACATTAAACCAAATTAATCCATTTATTTTTATATTGAAAAGTCGATTAATGACGTCAGCGTGGATTTTGATTTTCCACCGAATTAATTTTCTATTAAAAATCGATTTATTGCGTCAGCCGGTCCATGGACGTGGTCCACGGTTCAGTTTGGGTCCACCGTGGACCCGGTCCACGGCTGTACGAGCCGCTGACAAGTGGGACCCCCTCGGTGACGTCAACGCTGACGTCAGCGCACGGTTCGGCTGGGACCTCTGACAGCTGGGCCCCACCGTGACGTCAAGGGTGACGTCATCGAGCCGTTGGAACGACGTGACCGACAGCCCCACGCTAACGCCACGCAGCGTGGCGTCGTGATAACCGGCGGCGATCGCGGCCCGACGACGGTCAGACTACCGCACACATGGCTAGATCTCAGCCGTTGATTTGAAAATCAACGGCCCAGATCGGATCTAACTTCACACGTTTGGAAAACTACTCGGCTGATTGGACCGTTCGATCTTGATCGGACGGTCAAGATCCAATCTAGAGTTTGCAACGTGGCTAACCCTAGCCGTACGATCTAGATCTAACGGCTGAGATCTACCCAAGCACGGTGCAGTTACGGCTACGTGGCACGATCTAAATCGTTGGATCTAGATCCAACGGTTGAAATCAGATCTAGGAATTAACATGTGAAATTTTCACCGTGGTGACGTGGATGAATCCTGGCCTTCGGATCTTGATCAAACGGTGGAGAGAGCTCGAGCGACGGCGATGGTATGCGGCGGAGCTGGTTCACCGGAGACGAAGACGACGATGCTCCCGACGGTATTGTGGGGCTCCTCCGGCGGAGTGAAAGGTACCTCCCGACGCGTCTCGTTCTTGCGGTTCCGGATCTGGACTCAACGGCGGCGGAAACGGCGCAAAACCGCGGCGGAACGCATGACCAACTACGGCGAGCGATTGTGGTGCAACCACGGCGGCTTGAGCTCGGTGAGTTAGGGCTACGGGTGCACAAGGAAACGGACTACACGACAGGGGTGGCAGCTCATTAAATAGGCCCCTCGGTGTCCGTGAAAACCGCGAAAACCGAGGTCCACACGATTGCGGCGGCGGAATTCGAAATGGATTCGGATTGGGCGACGTGGCTCAACGGTAGCCGTTGGATCAAGATAAAACGGTCGGGGGTTTGGGCTCGAGTCCGGCTCGGTGGTCTGGTTGGCTCGGTCGGACTCGGGTCCGGGCGACGTGACTCAATCGTGGCCATTGGATTTCGATCCAACGGTCACGCGGTTAGGGTTAGGTGATGTGGTTTGACCGAGACGGCTGGCGCGGTCGGGTTCGGGTCGGACTCAAGTCTGACTCGGACTCGGGTCCGGTCGGATGAACAGTAAAACCTGGTTTGGTTTTTCCAGCGATTAAATAATCAAATTAATTTCCAGAAATTCATTTAATTCATTAAAAATAGCAAAACACACAGAAAAATTCTGGAAAATATTTTGGAACATTTTGGACTCAGATAAAATATTTCCAAAAAAACTTTATTTTCAAAATTAAATTCTTTAATTATTTGAAAAGGAAATAAATTCAAATAAATCCAAATAAATCCCAGAAAATTCCAAAAATTCACAAAAGTGTCAAATCTTATTTAAATTCATGAAAAGCAAAAATTGGGGTGTTACAAACCTCCCCCCTTAACAGAATCTCGTCCCCGAGATTCAGGGCTAACTAAGGAATAGGTTTGGAAATTCTTTCTTCAAATCCTCCTCGCGCTCCCAAGTTGCTTCACTCTCCGCATGGTTGCTCCATTGCACTCTGCAGAAACGGGTTGACTTATTCCTTGTCTCTCGATCCATGGTGTCCAAAACCTTAACGGGGTGCTCCTTATAAGTCAGATCCTCTCGCAGCTCTATCGACTCCAGCTGTGTTTGCGCATCAGGTACTCGGAGACACTTCTTCAGTTGGGACACGTGGAATATGTCATGCACTCCTGCTAATGACGACGGTAACTCTAGCTGGTACGCAACTTCCCCTCTGCGACTGAGAACCTTGAATGGCCCAACATATCGCGGCGGGAGTTTTCCTTTGGCATGGAATCTCTTAACTCCCTTGAGTGGTGTGACTCTGAGATACACGAAATCTTCTGGTTCAAAACTCAGGTCTCGGCGACGGTTTTCAGCGTAACTCTTCTATCTTGACTGAGCTATCTTTAATCTTTCTCGGATCATGGCAATCTGTTCTTCTACTTCTTGAAGAATGTCCGGTCCAAAGACACGGCGTTCACCTGTCTCATTCCAGTTCAACGGTGTTCGATAGGGTCGACCGTACAATGCCTCAAATGGTGACATTTGCAAACTTGGTTGATAGCTATTGTTGTAGCTGAACTCAGCATACGGCAGACTTTTATCCCAAGAGGTAGCATAAGCCAATGCACACGCTCTTAGCATATCCTCCAGTATCTGATTAACTCTTTCAGTCTGTCCATCTGTCTGCGGATGATATGGTGTACTAAAGTTCAAACGGGTCCCCATGGCTTCATGCAGCTTATTCCAGAACCTCGAGGTAAACTGGGTACCTCTGTCCCGTACAATCTTCTTCGGCACTCCGTGCAAACATACGATCCTGGTCATATACAATTCTGCAAACATATCTCCCGAGTAAGTGGGCTTTACCGGAATAAAATGGGCAACCTTAGTCAAGCGGTCCACTATAACCCATATGGAGTCATCTCCTCCTTGAGTCTTGGGTAAACAGGTAATAAAGTCCAATCCGATTTCCTCCCATTTCCACTCAGGTATCTTCAACGGCTGTAGTAATCCCGCGGGTCTCTAATGCATTGCCTTGACTATCTGACATATGTCGCACAGCGCAACATGCTCGGCAACTTCACGCTTCATACTCGGCCACCAGAATGTTTCATTCAAATCCTGGTACATCTTGGCACTTCCCGAATGAATTGAATTCTTGGAGTCATGGGCTTCCTCTAGGATCTACTGCTTCAGCTCCTTGTTTGGCACATAAATTCGATCCTCCATCCACAACGTGCCCTGCTCGTCCAGTTTGAAGTCTTTTGCCTTGCCCTCGTCCATCCTGGACTTAATCCTGCAGATCTTGTCATCATCCTTCTGTCCTTCTCAGATCTGATCCTCAAGTGTAGGCTTCACTTCCAATGCGGCCAAGAATCCTTCTGGTACCACTTCAATCTGCATTCTCTGGAAATCCTTGCATAGCTCTTCCTGACTCGTGGCTATCAACACGTTCACGGTATGGCTTTTCCGACTCAGAGCATCGGCCACTACGTTGGCCTTTCCGGGATGGTAATGGATTCCAACATTATAATCCTTGATATGCTCTAGCCATCACCTCTGCCTCATGTTCAGGTCTGATTGGGTGAAAATATACTTAAGGCTCTTATGGTCCGTATATACTTTACACCTATTTCTGATCAAATAGTGACGCCACAACTTCAGAGCATGCACTACGGCAGCTAATTCTAGGTCATGTGTCGGATAATTCTCCTCATGCGGCCTCAACTGCCTCGATGCGTAAGCGACGACCTTTCCGCTCTGCATCAGCACACATCCAAGTCTTTGGCACGATGCATCACATTAAATATCGAAGCTCTGATTAACATCCGGTAGAACCAACACCGCTGCTGATGTCAATCGCCTCTTCAGCTCTTGAAAACCTTTCTCGCACTCCGGCGTCGATGCAAACTTCTTCTCCTTTTTCAACAATTGCGTAAGAGGTCTCGCAATCGTCGAAAAGCCTTCAATGAAGCGGCAGTAGTAACCTGCCATTCCAAGGAAACTCCGGATCTGGTTCACGGTCTTCGGCTGCTCCCAATGTAGCACAACTTCCACCTTGCTCGGGTCAACGGTGACTCCTTCTGCGGTCATTACTTGTCCGAGGAACTCCACCTTGTCCTTCCAAAAGTCGCACTTGCTGAACTTAGCGAAGAGTTGCTGTTCCCTCAGCTTTTCCAAAACTCGCCTCAAGTGCTCTGCATGTTCATCCTTTGTCTTGGAACAGACTAAGATATCATCTATGAAAACAACCACAAACTTGTCCAAATATTCCATGAACACCTTATTCATCATGTTCATGAAGTAGGCTGGCGCATTCGTCAGACCGAAGGACATAACAGTAAACTCGTAATGTCCATATCTGGACAAAAACGCGGTCTTCGGAATATCCTCTGATCGGATCTTCAACTGGTGGTATCCCGATCTCAGATCAATCTTGGAGAAAACTCCGGCTCCTCTCAGCTGGTCAAACAGATCATCTATCCTTGGTAGCAGGTACTTATTCTTCACGGTAACTTCATTGAGTGCACGATAGTCAATGCACATCCTGAAGCTCCCGTCCTTCTTCTGGACGAATAGAACTGGCGCTCCCCATGGCGACAAACTTGGTCTGATGAATCCTTTCTCCATCAGCTCTTCAAGCTGCTTCTTCATCTCTACCAATTCTTCGGTGGACATCCGGTAAGGTCTCTTTGCTATTGGCGTTGTACCAGGTACAAGCTCTATCACAAACACTATGTCTCTATTTGGCGGCATACCAGGTAGATCTTCAGGAAAAACATCTGGATACTCATTCACTACTGAGACATCTTCTATGCTGATTGCCTTGACGCTGTTAACCATCAACTGTCCATCTCTAACGGCGGTGGCTTGAAATTCCACTTTCCTTCCACATGGGCTCTCAACTGAGATAATCCTTCGTCAAAAATCCAATACGGCATTGTGCTTGGATAACCAATCCATTCCCAAGATAACATCTAAGGTCTGGGTTTCCAGTATAATAAGGTTCGCTAGGAACTCTACCCCATCTATTAATATTCTCACCCCAGAACATCCGACTTTAGTTCGGAGTTCGGATCCAGGGGTTTGAACTAAAAGCATGCATTTAAGTCTTGCAATCTCCAAATCATTTTTACCAGCAAAGCCTTGAGAAACAAATGAATGCGAAGCTCCAGAGTCAAACAAAACTGTTGCAGGTACTGAGTTGACAAGTAACTTACCCAGCACGACGTCTGTGGCAGTTTGGAGTGCCTCTGCGGTGACATGGTTGACTCGGCCTCTCACTATGGTTTGGGGCGTGGCTCCTGGCTGTGTTGTCCCGTGGTTTGCTCCGGGTGCAGGCGTCCTGGCTGGTGTGGATCCCAGATTGAAGCCGACTGGGGTCACTCCTATTGTCTTCTTAGGGCAATTGTTGGTGAAGTGCCCTGGCTCGTTGCATGTGTAGCAGCGTCTCACTGTCCCCTGTTGGATCGCCTGAGCGGTGTTTACGGTGGAGATGGGGTCCGATAGTCGATTGACAGGTATCGATGCTGGTGATGGTGTCCTTGTTGCATTCTACGGCTGGAATCTGAAAAACTGATTTGGCGCAACCCTCAAGCGTTGCTGCGCTCCCTGACGCGATCCCTGCTGTTGCATCCTTCGCTTCCGGTTCTCATCCAGTTCCTTGCGCTTATCTTCTAGAATGAGCGCCTTGTTCACAAGCTCCTGGAAATCTGGAAAGGTGTGGGTGATCAGT
This sequence comes from Rhipidocladum racemiflorum, assembly GCA_036346355.1. NCBI lineage: Eukaryota > Viridiplantae > Streptophyta > Magnoliopsida > Poales > Poaceae > Rhipidocladum > Rhipidocladum racemiflorum. Next base: position 12,966,661 of record CM070592.1, on the reverse strand, counting down.
CCCACCTGCAGTCCTGAGTTAAGTCCCTTAATAAAGCGAGACTGTCTGGCCTTATCTATCGCTACATCTTCAGGTGTGTAACGTGCAAGCTGTGTGAACTTATTCAGGTATTCGGCCACCGGCTGATTACCTTGCTTCAGTGCTGAGAACTCTTCCTTCTTGAGGTCCATAATTCCTTCGAAGACGTGATAATCGATTTAAATGCGGCGGTAAACTCCTCCCAAGTGATGTCCTGAGGGTTCTCCCGCGTGGCGCAGAAGTTCTCCCACCATTCTGCGGTAGTCCCTTCGAACTGATGAGAAGCGTAGAGTACCTTCTCATTTCCCATGCATTGGGCAATGTGTAGCTTCCTTTCTATTGACCTTAGCCAATCATCGGCCTCCAACGGATTGGCATTCCCAGAGAAAGTGGGTGGATGAGTCCTCATGAACTCTGACAGTCTTGAATTACGGCGTTGTCACGATTGACTTGATTATTACGATTAGCGGTGGCGTGGGCGATGTCTGTTGCATCTGCTGCATCATTGCATGCATCAACTGGGTCTGTGCAGCAAGAAAAGCCCCAAAATTCTGCATGTCAACTAGCGGTGCTGGCTGGGGTGCAGGTGCTCCATCATTAGGGTTCCCAGCTGGGCGAGACCCAATTCCATTGCCTCCAAGGTTTCCGCGGGTGTTCACCATCTGTCGATTACTCCAAGGTTTCAGAGATGAGAGGGAATAAGAATAGACAAGAGAGTAGGGAAACTTATGCGGGGAAATGTGTAACTCAAAAATCCAACTTTATTATTTAATAATAATAACTTGGTATGGTTGCTCACAATGCCTAAAGGCCTTGCAACACATACTGCACACTCAGCAAGCAATGAAAATCCAAATCGACTCTTACTGGAGTCTAATGCCTAAAGGGTGAATCTTATTCTACAACGCGACTCGATGAAGGAGTCCCAACCTAAAAACCTACGCTCACTCGTCGAGAAAACATCCGCTACCTCCTCTTGGCGGGTGCGGTGGCATAGGCGCGAAACAATCGCCATGCCCTGCAACTACAGCTGTGGTTGACGACGCGGCGTCCTCCTCTGGCTCTGGATCTGGCTGTTGCCGTGGCTGCGGTGCGGGTGCAGGTGGCGCCTCTTCTGGGTCCTCCTCTGGCTCGAGCGTCCAACTCCAACACTGGGTCGGGGCCCTGTCCATACGTGCGGTCTCCAGCTCTGCGATCCTTTCCGTGGCATAGGCGACGTACTCACGAGCATTCTCTAAGTGCTTCTTCTCTTCCTCAACGTGCTCGCGAGCCTTCTTCAACTCCTGAACTTTGTCATCGATAAGCTCCTCCTGAGCGACGACGAATCTGGCTAAGTGTGTGACGGTAGCATCCTCATTTTCTATCGGCTTCCGCTGAGCTCTGCTGTCTCGGTGTGGGTGGTGACGGAATAATGTTCCTTCCAGCTCCCTGGAGTAGTTGCGAGTGTAGTCCCTCGGTAGAGCGGTCTCTCGAAACCTCCATGAAACTGAAGCATACACCACAACTCGGCAGCGTAGCCTCCCTCACGCTCGGCGTAGTTGTTCTTCATCATCATATGCCAAAAGACACTCGCGTAAGAACGCAACATTTTTAAAATCAATGTGGAAGACAAAAAGAACTCAGCAAGGTGTATGAATCAGAAAGAAAGGGGTAAGTCGAGAATTCATTCATTATCTTGACTGATTTTATATTTAGAAAATAGGTTTTATCCTCACTACGACCAATCTAACTATGGGTGAGCCCACAGTCAGTATGGCTCTGATACCACCTCTGTCGGGACCCGAATTTGCAAATCCGGACCCTCTGTGTATTCAGCACTAGTCCAGGAACGCGCTAGTGCACACAGTCTCAACATTGGTAAATATCACAATCATACTCAACAAAATAATAAGGTACTTTAGTTAGTTAACCAACCTGGTTGTGACACCACGGAGTGTCGTATCTTATAAAATGTGAATGTTGATGTCAAAAACTTTATAAAATGTGAAAATGGAGGTTAAAACTTTACGTTATGCCGTTTATAGCGTGTTTTTGGGCCGTTTTCGGGTGTTTGGGCCTCTCCGGGGGAGTTTGGGCCTTGGGGGTTGAGTCGGACCTCCGGTGGATGGGTTTGGGCCCAAGGGGGGGGACTTTTGGGCAGCCAAATCTGGACCCCACCCCTTGGTGCGCCCCAAACTCCCTCTCCCAACCCTAGCCACCACCCCCTAGCCCCCCCATGCGCCTCCACCCTTCCCCTTCCTCTACATCTTCCCCCATGGCGCCACCACCCCTCTCCTCCCCTCTCCACCTCCCTTGCTGCCCCTAGGGGAATTCTCCACCTCAACACCTCGAAGATCCGTTCATTGGAGCGCTCCACGACGAGGAGATCTGTAGCGCCCCGCTCCTCCTCTTCCTTGCCGCCATGTGACGGCCCAGCCCTTTCGCGCCGCATGGCTGCCAGCGTCCGCTTGCCTCCTCATAGCTGCCGCCGCCCTTTCTTGGCCGGCGCGCCAGCGCCCTCTCCCCTATAAAAGCCCCCCACGGGACCCCCATCTCCCCGTGCCTCTCCCTCTCCCTCTGCCCCTCTCCTCCAGCCGCCGCCGCCGCGCCGCCGCCTTCTTCCCCGCCTCCGGCCGCGCTCCGGCCAGCTGTCGCGCAGCGCCCGCCTCCTCCGGCCCGCCAGCGCCTCCGGCTCTGCTCGCCTCGCGGCGTCGCCTGCCGCCTTCCTCCAGCTCGGCCGGCTGCGCGCCGCGCGCCTCGGCCGCCAGCCGCCCTTGCAGCGGGCAGCGCGCGTGTCTTGCGCCTGAGTCGCGTGGTCCCAGTCCACGCGGCGGAGGGCCCCACCTGTCAGTTTAAAAGAAAAAAAAAGATTTTCAAAATCCGAAAATACCCACTGACGTCAGCATGATGCGGAATTCGGATTTTTCTTTTTAAAAAATAATTTCAAAAATTTCAGAAAAACCCGTTTTATTTGTTTTTAAACTTCCGGGAGCCCGTTTTCGCCCGTTCGAACTCCGATTGGCTCCGTTCTTCCTCCTAAATTCATTAGAAATCTTAAACTTTAGTTTAGAGCTAGTTTGAAATTCAATTTGTGTTTATTTGTATTCATTTGGATCTTATTTGAATTTTGTTGTTTTTCGCGCGTAGATTACGGAGAGTCCGAGGAGTTCCCGAACGACTATTTCGAGCAGCAACTCGTCGATCCAGGCAAGTCACACCCCCTTGACCATGTTGCTCCCAGTTTTATGAACTTGTATGTTGTATTTACAATTATTGCATGCTTATTTATTATAGACATTAATTTTTGACCTAGTTTTAAATGATAGTTAAATCCAATTCCGATATGCGACCATTGACATTTGAATTCCGATACCCTTGTAACCTCAGTAAAAATATGAGTTATGACTATGGTAATAGTTAGACATTGCTTAGCCATGCATAGAACTGAACTTAGGGAATTTTGGGGAACTTTATGCCAAAATGATATCATGTTCAATTGGAAACTTACAGTGATCAATGTTGGTATTAATGTGGAGATTAGTATGGTTAAAATGAAAATGACTTAGATCGGGCGAGAATTGGTTGGAAAGTGGTGAGGTCATGGTTCTAGGTTTGTGGACAGTCTCGCCTAGTCAATTAAGGACCGGTCTGGGTCTCGCTGAATGTAAAGCCTAACCGTACTACCACGAGTCTGGAATGGGACAGACCTGGCTATCCTTATTAAATCATTTCATGGACAGTCATGCCATATGGGGGTAGTGGTGTGGTGAAAGCGAGATGCTGCCACTCTGGCGCAAGAAGGGGCTTCTGAATAGAGGGAGTCTTTCAGCGGTGAAACCTTAGCGGGCATGACTACATGTATGATTTATTAATGGGGCCTTGTCATAATTTTCTCTGTCACTCACCAAAGGAAGTGTGTTGACATAAAAGGGAAATATTATGTCTTGTGGGTAAAGTTGTACAACCTCTGCAGAGTGTTAAACTAATCGATTAGCCGCGCCCGCGGTCATGGGCATGCCGAGCAAGCCATTCTCAGATTAGACTTTGTTAAATTGAAATTTGATTTTCGGAAAATAATGTTGGATGGAGGGAGTCCATCATGGGTAAAACTTAGCCAATTCCAGGAGTGATTCCTGAGTTTAAAATGTATAGATTTAAATTTTGAAATAAAGTATGCCTTTTAAATTTATTAAAAATGTTGTTAAACTGTTGCTTTATGCTTAAATAAACCATATTGCCATCCTTTGATTACCCATACATTTATATTGCATTTCTGGTGTGATTTGCTGAGTACGTTTGTACTCACCCTTGCTTAATTTACCACTTCAGAGGAGGAGTATCACGATGGTGAGGACCAGTTGGACTAGGCCATGCCCCCAGTCGATTGCCTGTGGCAAATTAATTGGGCTCTACTTATTATTGTCCTTTTTCCGCTGTTTCATTTATTCGTTTATTTATTCGTTGGCCTGCGCGCCATTTCATTTGTAACCTTGAATATTTATCCTTAATAAAGAACGACGGATATGCAATGGTTTCATTTCTACTGTGTGTACTAGCATTTCCTAGACTAGTACAGAATACACAGAGGATTTCGGAGGTGTTATTCCGGGGTCCGACAAGATCAGGTGGATTTGGAGCGAGGAAGGAGATCGCGCGAACCGGGAGGAGATCCGTTGGGTTTTCGGTCGTCGGGCGAAGGTATGGCCATAAGAATCCTTGGGGTTGGTCTAGGATCTGTTCTAAGGGTGATTATCATGTTTTTAGATCAATTGGTGGTGCTGGAATTGAGTAGATTAGACGGAATCTTGAGTTTGCCACGTTCTCTGTTTCGGGCAGCATGAGCAGTCGACCTAGGGCTTGGGTTTTCATCAATTTAGAATCAGAATTTGGTCGTACGGCTGTTGAAGAAGTTGTAGGTAATTTCAATATCTTTCCGTGGGTATAAAGAACGTCCAATTCCGCCTAGTCGTTTGAAAGTTATGATCGTTTTACCGAGCGTGTTAAAATCTGTGACGTGATTGTAACAGATCACGGTATTTTGTAGATTAAACAACTTTAGATTCCGAATCAGTTTTTCCATATACTTAGAAAAAGTTGGGAAATTTCGTAAGATACGCGAGGATGTACTCGTTTAATTGATTTGGAGTTTTAGAACCTGAGTTATGCCTTTTGGAAGGATGCTGTCCCGACGGGACAGAACCTCTGTTTTTGGGTTTAGCGAGTAGTTTGCGATGTCGGGGTAGAAGAGGGTTTGCTTACTGTTTTGTGGACATGATTGTGAGTGTTTGGTACCCATGTGTAGGTGGTGTGACCCCGGGAGTGCCTTCTACTTCTCGCCAATTCGTTGCCCGTGGTTGAGGCAAGTGTATTGTAATGGATAGCGGTTTGTAGGTTGCTAGTTGAGACTAGATGAAATTGATTATATGATATGATCACTTACCATGCTTTAATGATTGCCATTGATATGATGAGTATGATTATCATGTTATGATGCCATATGTTAATGTACAAGTTAATTATGATGTTGGCATGTTTGCATACATGGCATGATACATACATGGCCCGGGCGGTGAGAAAGTCATAACTAGCCCGGGGAAGGTCGGTGAGAAAGTTATGACTATTCCGGAGAGCCAATGAGTAAGTCCTACATCGTGATTCCATCTACCGCGGTGTTTGGAAGCGAGGAGTAGGCACCCTCCATCTTCAGGATGGAAGGGGGGAGAGGGTGCATGCCGACGGGTGTGTACTCAACCATACCGGTATGAGTTTCCATGGAGACATGAGCATCGCATCGCATTGCATACATAATTGTGATGATATTGATATGTGATCATGAATGAGGTGAAAGACATGATATGAGTTGTTATAGCCATGTAATTGTTTTTGTGTACTATTGCAATATGCTTGCTGAGTGTTGAACTCACGTTTGTGCTTTCTTGTTGTTTTAGGTACCATGAGATCGGCATGCGGGGAAGGGAATTAGTCACACTTCTACACGTAGCGTCACTCAATTGTTCCCACAGTCACTCAATTGGGTCTTGATAATACATTAAGTGTGATGCATATTGATTTATGGTTTAGTTTTGCGATATGAGAGTCTTATTGTTCGTTTGGCTCATGGAGACATTGAATGCTTGGGATTAGACTTAGATTGTTGTCATGCCTTTAATTATTGTTGGTTTAGATGCCTCTTATATTGCAATATATTGCTATGCTGTTGATGTTCCTTCAATTCATGTTAAAACAAAGGAGATGCTGCCGAAATTTCGGTTTTTAGCATTTGCTCCTTTGCTATAATTTACCTTAATTTATGGTATTTAGATGTTGTTTAGCCTATGTTTGGTAGCATTCAGGCATGCTATATGCCGGGGTGTTACAGTTGGTATCAGAGCGGGCTGTAGGTCCCTAGAATGTGTATTTTTAGTGTCATGCTATAGGGTACAACTAAAATGTGATGCGGAATAACTTAGAAACATGGCTTAGGTCTTAACTAAAATTTTGTCATATGATAGCAACATTAAAACTTGCAAAAGTGGTATAACTAATCTAAAATTTGACACACAATGGATGCACAGTAGGAAAGGGTATGTTGTATTTAAGCTTCGATGTTGAATGCTTCATTTGATAATGCATGTTGCTATGTTTATGAGATAAAAGATTGAATTGTGCTTGTTGTGGTGATAAAGTGGGGTTGTGGTGCCGAAGGGTTTCGGTCACCACTTTTGTTCATAGTAAGGGTGTGGTTTGACGGTATGGCCGATTAAAGCCATCACTGAAGAACTATTAACCCCTTGTGGGGAAAGAGTGCTTACCTTTTCTATCGTAGATCGGGTAGTTGACTGGAGGCAAATAGAAGAGTTTGGTGGTGGATTCCTTCGGATCTTCTTTATCGTTCTGTGGTCGATCTTGGTTGGTTTTCTTGGTTTTAGTTGACTGAAACCAAAAGAAAAGTGTTTGGCATTGGATTTTTCGCGGATTGTTCCATATGCGGTGTGTGGTTTTGTCTTCCTCGGTTGAAGGCGAAGAAGAAGAGTCTAGTGTTGCACTTCTTTTGGTCGCCTTTCCAGCTTTAATGCTTAGTTTGTTGATTTCTTTATAGGGGAGAAGCTTTCAATCTATTCCTGTGTTTGTCTTTCTCCGAGGTCAAAAGAGTTATTGCAGCATTATGCCGGACCTGTTGTCAAGGCTGAAGTCCTGTGGCTTTGTAGGAGTAGGTGGTGTTTGATTTCGTCATTTTACTGGTTTAAGAAATCATCTTTGAAAACCATTCTTGTTTCGTGAAAGGTTGGGGTTTGGTGTTAAGGTTTTATTTGAAAAGGATTACTTGATCGCTTGGTTCCCTTTCGAGAAAATTGTCTTTCAACCATTCTCCTCTATGGGAGTCCTTGAGATTGAAAGGTGTTTTGGATAATTCCTTTTGCATGACCAAGTTTGGGTTTGTCTCATTGCAAATTTGAGAGTAAAGTTTCCGTGTGAATTTGGGTTGAGTTTTAAAAAAATAAATGCTGCAAACAAAGTAAGTAGTCTTTTGACTGAAATCGTTTGTCAATAGTGAGAATTGTTGTTTAGCATGTTTTGTAGTATGTACCAATGTGGTTTATGGAATGACGTATTGTTAAGTTAATTTGCGAGTTGAATCAATTAAATGTAATTGTTACCTTTAGCTTATGATTAGGTGAACCCCTAGTGATGTAGAGTACCCCATAGTGGGAATGATTAAATGGGTTAATGTACATGCTTAGAATATGTTGCCTTGCTTTAAAAGTGCTTATGATCCTTTTTTAATGTTAAAAGTTTAAACCTTGATGCATAGTTAGAACATTAAGATGATGTAAATTAATGATACTGTTAAAGAAACCTTGCCGATTGTTTAAAGATGTTCTAATCTAACGGGTTAATAGAGAAATTTAATCATGTTGACTAGTGGCTTTAATTTGGAAGTTGATTAGAGTTGCTATTTATGTTGTTGCAACCTACTAGTATATTTGGAAGTATGCAGTTGTGTCTCTATAGTGCTGGTATTGATATCAATTGAGAAGACATAAGATTTATTGTTAATGATGTTGTTAAGGGCAGTGTTAATGCTAGTATTCAATCTATTCTCAATAGTTGGAGTATGTTGTGTGGTGGTAATTTTGTTATAAACTATGTATAGGGTAGCTAAACGTAATGTTGTTGGTTGATGATTATGCCGTTTGTTGATATTGATGGCTTAGTAGTGGTGGTAATTGCTTTGATTAATGGTTGAAAATCCTTGTTAAAAATGAAGGTTACTGTAACATGTTGTGATGGAGTGGACCACGGATAATTAATAAGATGACAAATTTTATCCATAATGAATGTATGTCTTAGAATCATAGTTACGAGCTTTGCCTTGTGGAGATAATATTTACTTGTTGAAGTCATTTATTGATTGAACAGGTTCCAATTGTCAAGATGTTGACTTATGGATGGTATAAAATTGATAGGTTGATCATGCTAAAGTATTTGTTGAAGTATTATGTTTTAGAATGAGAATAAGATGTTGTATGATGTGTTTGTCTTTGGGGAACAGGATGAAGTAGTATTAGTTGGATGTTTTTTTTTTTTGATAAGCATCGTAAATTTTATTTATAAGTGCTGGGAATGGTAACTGGAGAAAGAAATTGTTATGAAAATTTTGTTAAATCCGGTTGGACTTCCTCAATGAGTAAGTAGTGAATTTTGAAGTCTTTAATGGAAAGCGTAGTGGAACACTAGAGATGATTGTATTTATGCTAAGCTGGTGTTTAAAACCTTACGACTGGTTTGGTTGTTTGCTATCTTGGTTGAATGCTTTTGGTCAAAGTATTCCTTATGCTGTGTTTCAGAGTTTCCCTAAAACTCGTAGAAATTGGTGTCTATTTTTGGATTTGGCTAATTTGTTCAGTTTATGCTATGAGTATAGTTTTACACCCAAAAGTCTTTGAGCAGATCGCGCTCCTTCGCATTCGCGCTGCATCATATTTGGAGTAAATTTTAAAGGAAGCAGAAGGTCTTAGTGGGTTGTGTTGGAGATTCTTGAGATTCAATTTGTAACTCCATTTGGCTAGAGTTGGAGTTATTTGAAAATGTGTGCGGTGTTTGAAAATGCTTCACAAGGTGGATTTTATGAATGGTTCATAAGTGATTTTGTTAGTAAAGTGTTCCTATCGACGATCGGTTTCGCCGGCAATGAGATTTGTGATTCTAGGGGATTTGTGCGGGATCTGAGCTTGATGGCAACACAGGATGCGAGGGCAATATGTTTTTAGACAGGTTCGGGCTCTCTCGGAGGAGATAATACCCTAGTCCTGTGTTCTTGGATATATGAGCCTCCTCTTTCTTCTTTCTCCCTCCTCCCCTTATATACTGGGGGAAGGATACATGATAGATGGGCGCCACCGGGCCCTGAACATGGTGGCCTGGCCGACATGTACTTTGTCCTTATTGGCTCTAGCGCACTACGTCTTGGAGAGGTGGTTATGCTTTCCCCGACCCACGCCTGCCACTCCGTCAGGTTTCGGCGCCTGCAGGCTCTGCGAATGTCAGGCTGCGTGCTTCGCCTTTGGCGGGTCGTTGGGCGTGGCGCGAAGCTTCCCCGAAGGATCGGGAGTTGTCTTGGGGAACAAGTCGAAAACCTCCTCCGGGCCCGTCGTGGCGCTTCTGGGCTTTGGGCCTACTACTCCGCCCGTCTTGCCCAGTCGGGTATAGGCCCCACTTGCGGGGCCCCTATCTCAGACATCCCACAGCAGCCCCCAAGTGCTTTAGGATCGGATTTCCGTCTCTTATCCTGTCATAAAGATTATACGGGAAAAAAGATCGTAAAGAACTTGTAGTGTGAAGCCACCGTGGGCTCGTGGCCGAGTGGTACCCGCGCCCATGTGCGGTGCGCGGCAACCGGCTTGTCGCTCGGCTGGCCCTCGTGGGGCATACCATGGTCTTTTTGGCTCGTGGCCGAGTGGTACCCGCGCCCGTTTACGGTGCGCGGCAACCGGCTTGTCGCTCGGCTGGCCCTCGTGGGGCATACCGTAGTCTTTTGGCTCGTGACCGAGTGGTACCCGCGCCCGTTTACGGTGCACGGCAACCGGCTTGTCGCTCGGCTGGCCCTCATGGGGCATACCATAGTCTTTTGGCTCGTGGCCGAGTGGTACCCGTGCCCGTTTACGGTCGCGTGACAACCGCTTGTCGCTCGGCCCTCGTGGGGCATACCATAGTCTTTTGGCTCGTGGCGAGTGGTACCGCGCCCGTTTACGGTCTTGGCGGCAACCTGCTTGTCGCTCGGCTGGCCCTCGTGGTGCATACCGTAGTCTTTTTGGCTCGGGGCCGAGAGGTACCCGTACACGTTTGCGGTGTGCGGCGATTGGCTTGTGAGACCCAACCGACCCTCATGGGGCATACCCTGGTCATTGAGTAATGCATGTGTTCGCCACGCCAAGATCGCTTCAGACCCTCATGGGGCGCATTCTCAAGACCGATTTAGTGAAAATCCTCCCACGGTACCCAATCACGCTAGAAGCAGTAACCAGCAATTGACCCCAAATTATGGGGCATACCGCTTGAGGATGTTCGGAAAGTGCCCAGCCCCAAGCTTCCGTGGCGGCTGGCGTTCAGGCCCATCATGGGGCGCACTTTATCCCAAACTTCAAACCAGATTTGACACCTGGTTGCGTCTTGCGCAACTCAGCTTTCGGCCCGACATGGGGCGTGCCCTAGATCTGGCCCAGAATCGAGCGCGAAGGTCCTTGTTTTTCCCGCCGCAAGACGAAAATTAAGGCTTATCCCTTATAAATGAGGGAAAACTCACTGGGCGAAGATATCTTGCCTTTCGCCCACTACGGTTGAGAAATCTTTAAGTCTCCTTTGGCGATTTGGGCGACCTACGGTTCCAAGTTTCGCGCCCAAGATCCTCGGTGGTTCCTCCCACCAGGTCTCCTTCACCAAGATGTCTTCTTCTTTGGAACCCTTATCAGCGTCGGGGGGTGACGCCGACCCTGCGACCGCGGGGTGGGAGACCTCCGTCACCACGTCGTCCCGCTTAGAGGAGCTGGATGCCGCCGGCGCCCTTCCTCCGCTGGAGCTGATCTCCGCTCGTCCCGCCGCAGGTGACCCCTACCCCACACCTCTAGAGAATGAGATCGTGGTGTTCGAGTCCTTCTTCTGGCGAGGATTTAGCGTTCCTGGGAGCGCCTTCTTCCGAGGGCTCCTTCATTTTTACGAAATCGAGCTGGTCAATTTGAATCCCAATTCCATTCTTCACATTGCTATCTTCGTTCAGCTTTGCGAGGCGTATCTTGGGATACGTCCTCATTTTGACTTGTTCCGCTCCCTCTTCTTGCTCAAACCTCATCCGAACCGAGCTGCTCCCAGAGTTATTGGGGGCGCCGGGCTCCAGCTGCGAGAGGGCTTGAAGAAACAGTACTTCGTAATCCCCCTCAAGACTTCCCTCAAAGGTTGGAGGCGGGAGTGGTTCTATTGCGCCAATGTTGATCCTTTTCTCGCCCCTTTCGCTGGCCGCACCCCTAAAGCTTCCCAATGCTGGAGCGATGCCCCGGATGGCGGCGGTTTGGATCAAGTCTCTGAGCTTCTGGCATGGATCAACGATCTGAAGAACCGAGGGCTGACGGGCCCCGGGATCGCGATCAGCTTTGTGAAGCGCCGGGTGCAGCCCTTAAAGGAGAGAATCCATTTGGGGTTCCAGTACAACGGGCCTTAGGATCCTACCCGGGAGGCGGACACGTCTTTGTCGAAGGAGGCATTGGCGACGCGGGTAGTTGACCTCTTCGTGCCTGGCACTATGATCACCAACAGGGGCTGCCCTCGCAAATTTTCGGCGGAGAGGCCTCCCCCTCCTGTGAGTGAACCACTCTCTCGAAAGACTGTCCCATGATTTTTTGCCTGATGTGTGATTCTGACAGGGTGCGATTGTTCCTTTTTCAGGAACGCGCGTCCTTCTTCTCTGACGCTCCGGTCGTCGGCCTCTCTCGGCTGAGGAATGCTCAGGCCAAGCGAGCGGCTGACACCTCGGCCGATGAGCTGCGCCGGGAATCAGCGGAGGAAGCTGCTGGCGGCCTTTCGTCGGTAGGGCCTTCGACCTCCGGCGTGCCGGATCACAAAACAGAGCCACGGCCTTGTCTCGAGGCAGCCATTTCTTGGTCTTTGGTCTGGCTCCCCTCCGAGTGGTGCTGGGACTCGGATGAGACCTGGGATGAAATTCAAGAAATCCAAGAGGTATTCTTTTGGGCGATCCTTGTCTTTTTGTTATTACCTGTGCTGAGGTGTTTTCCCTTTTTGCCAATTCAGGACTCCTACTATGGACGTCCCGGTGGAGGGGTCTCCTGAAAAGGAGCCCCAGGCGCAGGCTTCCCCAAGGGGAGCCCCCACCGTGACGGCCAGTCACCCTCGCCGATCGCCGGGCGTCGCCACTGGTCTTTGGCGGACCGACCGTTGAACCATCAGGTGGTCCGTCCGTCGACGAGATTGATCCGGCACCGTCTCCCGAAGTGGAGGAGGTGCCTCGAGAGCCACCGCCGCTCGGTCCTCTGTCGAAGCCCCCGAATCGGACCGTATGGTGGGAGGGGGGTTCCGACTGGAGCGGGATGGAAGAGGACGATGAGATGGAGAGAGCAGCTCGGACGGAGCTTTATGAGCTCACCGTCAGGTATATCACGCTCGTGAGGGTGAGTTTCTTGTCTTCAATCTGTTGCTTGCTGGCTTCTCCCTGAGATTCTGCCCTGTTACCTAGGACATGGGGGAGCGCTCGGAGCAGCGGTCGCAATATTTTCGGAAGGTGCTCCCGAAGCTCAAGGATCACCAGCAGTATCAGGACAAGCTCAGCGAGATCAGCAGCGACAGATGGAAGGAGGTCCACGGGCTCGAGGACCAATGTATGGCAATTCGGGAGGAGAAGGCGAAGCTTGAGCATGTGCTCGAAGGTGAGATCCTCCCCTGGACTCGGTTTGGACGTCTTTTTGGATAGTTGGAAAGGATGATGATGCTCTCGTGTTTCAGAGCGCGATTCGACCGTTGCTGAGCTGAGAGCCCGACTGGAGGCTTCAGAGAACTCTGGCCTCGAAGCTCGAGTCAGTTTGGAGAGGATACAGCGGGAGCTGAAGGGTAAATTTCTTTGACTTGGGTTGAACATACTTAGCGTCAGGTGTGTTTTTGATGGCCGTTCGGCTTTGTTGCAGAATGCAAGGAGAAGATGGCCACTGCCGAACGAGGCCAGACTGAGCTGCGCGTCGCCTGCGAGCCAGTTCTGCACCTTCTGCGTATTGAAGGAGTTGAGCCGGGCCAGGGGGACGACGCTGTTCCGCTTCTCTCCGGAGGAGCCGACAGGATCAGAGCTTACGCCAAGGAGTCCGCGACCATGAGTGCGAACCAGGCATTGGCAGTGGTCAAGTCTCATTATCCGAGAGTTGACCTCGAAGCTGTGAAAGAAGGTTTTGCTTGTGATGAAGACAAAGCCAACGCGCTCCTCGAAGAGGTCTCCGGTACATCGCAAGCTTTGTTAGAGAATCTTGAATTCTGACTTCGATGTGAACCTTGATGCCGAGTGCTGGCCCTCCCCTCCTTGTTTGAAATGTTGTGTTTTCTCACTTGAATACAATTTGTCTGTATTGTCCTATGCTAAGTGGGCTCCAGACCTCTTTCACTCTTTCCCCCATTGTCTGAGTTGCTAGAATATAGGCCCACGACCTTTTGGCCCCCCGTTGCGCCTTTCTGGGTGGCTTTCAGCCGACTGGTATGGCTCCCAAGCGCCAGGGCCTTGGCCCGTGGTCTTCTTGCCCCAGACACGCTTTTCCGAGAGGCTGGCGTGCAGCTCTCGAGCGTCGGGACTTACGTTGTGGCCACCTGGCTGAGTGGTTCAGCCCCCAGGCTTGCGTCGTCGCCTCGACTCCACGGCCCGGACTTCTCGCTTAACTGAGCGAAGTGAGCGGGAAGGCCGAATGAACTTGAACTGCTCGTGACACATGTCTGGCGAAACGTCTCTTAATTTTCGTCAATGCGCTGATCTTCTTTGGTACTCCGAACAAATTGGCAGTCTTGCGGCGTCGCTTCGTCTTTTACGTTTTTGAATGGCGTCGCCTCGGCTCTGGATCCATGTACGGCTTATAAATGGGACGTCACCACCCTTGAGCGATCGTCCCCTTCTTCTTCCTCTTCTTCCTCTTTTTTCCCTCCTAACCTTCCTCCATGGCTAGCATGAGGAGATTCGTTGGCCCCTACGCGGCATTCTTCCGCCAGCGATTCTTCGGGCTGCTCCATAACTGGGAGGAGGCGGAGTTTTGGGAGGATATCGACTTCGCCACTCTAGAGGCGGAGGAGGAGGAAGGAGCGCCCGGCCGCCGCGCGGATGGCCGCCTTCTTTGGAGGTGGCTCCGGGGCTCCACGAGGTGGCTGAGATCATCATGGAGATGATCGGCCGCGAGTGCCGCGACGACCTGGCCATCAGGACTCTCGTCCGCCTCATACCACCCCTTTGGGTGGTTGAGGACGAGGTCCTAGCGGCGCTGCGTCGCGCGCGTCGCGTCTGACCTCGACGACCCCTCTCCCGGGCCTCCCAGCGGCAGAAGCAGCAGCAGCAGCAGCAGGATTGGCGGCAGGAGCCGCCCCGCCTCCCTTTTTTTTAGCGCGAGAAAATGAAAAAGAAAGTCAGTAATGTAAATTACTAATACTAAGGAAATTACTAATATTATGGAACAAAATGTGAAATCTTGCCCAATCTACGCCGTCATATTTATTCCGAGTTTAGGGTTCCGCCTGATCAACCGTTCTAGTCAGTTGCTCCGGCCAAAGACAGCAGGCGTTGGGGCTCGAGCTTTTGACGGCTAGAAACTCACGATCAGGCGAATCTCGGTTAAATTCTGGCGCTGCAAATTGTAGTCCCCGAGTGGTTAGTGCTTTCAGGCTCTACCCTTTCCGTTATGCGCGCTGGTATAAACCGCCGCAGTTTTGTGCTCATCGCGGTTTTTATTTCCGTGCGTTTTGTACCAGCGCGTCCAGGATTAGGTGCTACACCAGTCGGGTAATAACCACTCGGGACTAGCATTACACAGTAGGGCTTCAGAAAATAAAATGGATCACCATTTTATTCAATATGTGAGAGTCGGGTACATAACTTATGCGTAGAAGCGACGGAGCTGTTCGGCGTTCCAAGTATTCACCAAAATCTCACCGTCTTCACGTCTAAGTCGATAAGCACCCAACCGGACCGTCTTCTCCACAATGTACGGACCTTCCCAAATTGGAGAGAGCTTGTGCTCGCTTTTCTGGTTCCTCCTCAGGACCAGATCTCCTTCTGAAAAGGTTCTACTTCTGACATTGCGAGAGTGGTAACGCCAAAGTCTCTGGAGGTACTTAGCCGACTGGATGGCTGCAACGTTCTGAGCCTCCTCGAGTTGATCAAGCTCCACCATTCGGCTTCCCTCGGACTCGGCTTCGTTGTAGTTCCGAACCCTCGTGGATTCGAATCCTAGTTCGGTCGGCAAAACCGCCTATGCGCCATAGACCAGGAAAAAGGGTGTTTGGCCAGTTGCTCGGCTGGGAGTGGTTCTGAGTCCCTAGAGTACCGACGGTAACTCCTTCACCCATCGGGCAGCGTATGGTTTGAGGCAGTCGAAGATCCTGGCCTTGAGGCCTTGGAGGACCAGACCGTTAGCCCGCTCGACCTGCCCATTGCTTCGTGGGTGAGCCACCGAGGCGAAGCAGATCTTGATCCCGACGCCTTCGCACCATTCTTGGAATTCTTCACTCCTGAATTGGGTGCCGTTGTCCGTGATGATCCGGTTGGGCACTCCGAATCTGACCACGATATCCTGGAAGAACTCCTTGGCCTTAACCGCAGTGATAGTGGCGACTGGTTTGGCTTCGATCCACTTGGTGAACTTGTCAATAGCTACGAAGAGATAGTTGAAACCACCTTGAGCCTTCTTGAGCGGGACCACTAAATCGAGCCCCCAGACTACGAAGGGCCAAGAGATGGGGATAGTTTGCAGCTCCTGCGCCGGCAAGTGTGTCCGCCTTGCATAGAACTGGCAGCCCTCGCAGGTTCGAACGATCTCCTTGGCATCCGTTACTGCCGTTGGCCAGAAGAAGCCCTGTCGGTAGGCTTTCCCAACCAAGGCGCTTGACGCCACGTGATGGCCACACATCCCCGAGTGGATTTCTTGGAGCAGCTCTCTTCCCACTTGTCCCGAAATGCACTGCCTGAGGACACCTGAGGCACTCTTCCGGAAGAGCTCATCGCCCACCACCACATAGGATTTGGCTTGTCGGGAGACGCGCTCTGCCAGAGTGGTCGCTTCTGGAAGTTTGTCCTTCAGGAGATAATCAAGGTACGGGGCAGTCCAGCTGGGATCGATGAACAAGACTCCGGTCCCAGGATCCTTACTCGGCTCTTGTCGTTTTGTAACGGTTGGCTCATAAAGATCCTGGGCGAAGATACCACTCGGGATATCTGCCCGAGTGGCTCCCATTTTAGCCAACTCGTCGGCTGCCTCATTATTGCGGCGGAGGACATGAACCAGCTCCAGACCGTCAAACTTGCCTTCCAATTCTCGGACTTGCTGGCAGTATGCCGTCATAGTCTGGTCTACGCACGACTCTTCGCATTTGGCTCACCACCAACTCGGGAGTCGCCTCAACCACCAGTTGGATTCCGAAAGTGATGTGGCGTCACGGAGCCCATGGATGAGAGCCTCAGACTTCTACAAAGATTGTTCGAGGCCGGAAGTGAATCCGAAGGACATACTTCAACTGTCGCCCTTAGGCAAGACAAGGAGAATTCCCGCCCCTGCTCCTCCAAGCATGAGAGATCCATCAAAGTGCATGGTCCAATATTACGCTCTTCTTCCATGCGGGGGCACAGGATTCGGTCCACTGCCGCGAAGTCGGCCAAAGCCTGAGACTTGGCGGTGCGTGGCTTGAACGAGACGTCGAAAGCTCCAAGCTCATTGCCCACTTTGAAATTCTTCCAGTAGCTTCTCGATTATGGAGGACCTCTCCCACGGGGAAAGAAGTCACTACTGAAATCGAATGTCCTTGGAAATAATGCTTCAGCTTCCGTGACGAGATCAAAATGGTGTACAGCAGCTTATGAATTTGAGGATATCGCGTCTTGGATTCGCCCAGCACCTCGCTGACAAAATAAACCGGGCGTTGCACGCCGTAGCGGTGTCCAGACTCTTCCCGCTCCACAACTATCACGGCGCTGACTACATGAGTTGTGGCTGCTATGTATAGCAGGAGAGGTTCACCTGGCATCGGCGAGACTAAAATTGGAGGGGTGGAGAGGAACACCTTGAGCTCTTCGAAGGCTTGCTGTGCCTCCGCCGTCCATTCAAAGCGGTCCTGTTTCTTGAGGAGCTTGAAGAAAGGCATTCCCCGAGCTCCCAACCGGGAGATAAACCTGCCAAGGGCTACCATGCACCCAGTAAGCTTTTGGACTTCTTTTTGGCTGGCAGGCGGGGCCATCCTTATGATGGCCCCGATTTTCTCCGGGTTGGGCTCGATCCCGCGATGAGAGACAATGAACCCGAGTAGTTTCCCGGAGGAAACTCCGAAAACACACTTCTCAGGGTTTAGCCTCATCTGGAACGCCCTCAGACTTGTGAACGTCTCGGCTAGATCAGAGGTGAGGCTGTCTTCTGCCTTGGTTTTAACCACTATATCATCCACATAAGCTTCCACATTGCGTCCAAGCTGATGGTGAAAACACCGCCAGATCGCTACCGACACGTCGCGCCAAAGATTCTTCAAACAAACGGCATGGTGATGTAGCAATATGCTCCGAACGGGGTGATAAACGAGGTCTTCTCGCAATCCTCCTCTCGAAGCCGGATTTGATGATAGCCTGAGTAGGCTTCCAGAAAACTAAGTAGTTGGGATCCAGCAGTGGAGTCTACCACCTGATCAATACGGGGGAGACCAAAGGGATCTTTCAGGCAAGCCTTGTTGAGGTCGGTGTAATCGACACACATGTGCCAGCTTTTATTCTTTTTCTGGACAAGTACAGGGTTTGCCAACCAGTCGGGATGATACACTTCTTTGATGAAGCCTGCGGCTAGCAGCTTTGTAATCTCCTCCCTGATGGCTTGTCGGCGGTCTTGGGCGAATCGTCGCAGCCTTTGCTTGACTGGCCTGGCTGATTGGTTTACATTCAATGCGTGCTCGATCACCTCCCTGGGAACTCCGGGCATGTCCGACGGCTTCCAGGCGAAGACGTCTCTATTTTCCCGTAGGAAAGTGACGAGCGCGTCCTCCTATTTGTCCCCGAGCCCTGTCTCGATCAAGGCGGTTCGCGACGGATCGGACGGGTTGAGGAGGATTCTTTGGGTACCTTCTTCGGGGCCGATCCCGGGGTTTCGCGCTTTGCGGGTGGGGACGCTGCCTTCCGGCTTCTCGGAATCCGCTTCTCGCCGGATCCCTTCCCGACCCGCTCGCGCCTCCAGGGACTCGGCCATCTCGCAGCTTTCCTTGTCATAGGAAAAAGACTGCCTCATGTCACCGCGTAGAGCGATGATACCACTCGGCCCCGGCATCTTCAATGTTATGTACGTGTAGTGGGGTACTGCCATGAACTTGGCCAGCGCTGGTCTCCCCAAGCAAAGAAGACGGTGAAATCGCCGTGCAAATGGGCCAAAAGCACAGTGCAGTCTTCTTCAGTCTCCATTGAGGAGATTCCTGTAGTGAAGGAGTTTGTTGATGTATTCCCTGATGAGTTGCCTAGTCTACCTCCATGAGGAATGTGGAGTTTCGTATTGATCTTGTTCCTGGCACTCGGCCTATTTCTATCTCTCCATACCGCTTGGCTCGTCCTTTTCAAGACGAGTTGAAGAAGCAGTTGGACGATCTGTTGGCCAAGGGCTTTATTCGGCGTAGCGTTTCGCCATGGGGAGCACCCGTTCTCTTCGTCTCGAAGAAGGATGGAAGTTGGCGTATGTGCATTGATTATCGTGCTCTTAATCAAGTGATAGTCAAGAACAAGTATCCTTTACCTCGCATTGAGGATCTGTTTGACCAACTGAAGGGAGCAAAGGTGTTCTCCAAGATTGATCTTCAGTCGGGGTACAATCAGATCCGTTTGAGGGAGCAGGACATTGAGAAGACTGCTTTCTCCACTAGGTATGGGCATTATGAATTTAAAGATATGTCTTTTGGACTAACTAATGCTCCTGCTATCTTTATGGAGGCGATGAACAGCATGCTACACAAGTACCTTGATGATTTTGTGGTAGTGTTCATTGATGACATTCTGGTTTACTCTAAATCAGAAGAGGAGCATGAACAGCATTTGAGGCTTGTGCTGAGCACCTTGAGGGAGAATCAGTTCTTTGCTAAGCTGAAAAAGTGCGAATTCTGGATTTCAGAAGTGGGTTTTCTTGGCCACATCATCAATCCAGAGGGCATATCCGTAGATCCTAGCAAAGTCTCAGCAGTTTTGGATTGGAAGAGGCCTTCCAATGTCAAAGAGGTGCGTAGTTTCCTTGGGTTGGCTGGCTACTATCGGCGTTTTGTGCAAAATTTATCTATCATTGCCAAGCCACTTTCGCAGCTGACTCAGAAGGGGGTGAAATTCCAGTGGACTGCAGAGTGTGAGCACAGTTTCTGCACTTTGAAGGAGAAGTTAGTGACTGCTCCTGTTCTTACCCTTCCCGAGCCTGGGAAGCGCTTCACTGTTTATTCTGATGCTTCTCGGTTGGGACGTGGTTGTGTGCTCATGCAAGATGGCAAGGTGATTGCTTATGCATCAAGGCAGTTGAAAAAGCATGAGCAGAACTATCCCACGCATGATCTTGAGCTAGCCGTTGTGGTGTTTGCATTGAAGATATGGAGGCATTACCTGTATGGCGAGTCTTGTGATATCTTCACTGATCACAAGAGCCTCAAGTACATCTTTACTCAGAAAGATTTGAACTTGAGGCAGAGGAGGTGGCTAGAATTGATAAAGGATTATGACCTCACTATCCAGTACCATCTGGGTAAGGCAAATGTGGTGGCTTACGCCCTCAGTCGCAAGACAATGCCCCCTGTCATTGATTGTCTTGTTGCTGATTTTGAGCGTTTGGGAGACTCCTACTGCTTTGCGGGGACCGTGCAAGCTGAAACTCAATTGATTCTTGAGTCAGCAATTCCCGAGCGTGTGCGGGAGGCACAGCAGCATGATCGGTTGCTCCAGCAGGTGAGGAAACGCCTTGAGGATGGCAAGTCTGGAGACTTTACCGTTGATGATGTTGGAGCTTTATGGTTTCAGGGTCGTCTGTGCGTACCTCAGAAATCCCAAGTGAAAGAGGATATTCTGAAAGAGGCTCATCGCACCCCGTACACGGTCCATCCTGGGGAGACCAAGATGTACAGGGACTTGAAAAAGAATTTCTGGTGGAAAAGGATGAGAGTGGATATTGCCAAGTATGTGTCATCTTGTGGGATTTGTCAAAAGATCAAGGCCGAGCATAAGCGTCCTGCTGGTCTGTTGCAGCCTTTGGAGATTCCTGTGTGGCCTTGGGATGACATCTCCATGGATTTTGTAGTTGGCCTACCTTGTACTCCACGAGGGAAATCCCAAGATGCTGTTTGGGTTGTGGTGGACCGTCTCAGCAAGTCCGCGCATTTCATTCCTATCCGCACTACCAATTCAGCCAGCGATTTGGCTCCCATCTATGTGCGGGAGATTATGAGACTGCATGGCGTACCCAAGACCATTATTTCTGATCGGGATGCGAAGTTTGTCTCCAAGTTTTGGGAGAGCTTCCAGAGTGCTTTGGGTACACAGCTTCGCCTTAGTACCGCTTTCCACCCTCAGACAGATGGGCAGTCGAAGCGTACGATTCAGACTTTGGAGGACATGCTCAGGGCCTGTGGGATGGCTTGGAAAGGTAGCTGGGAAGATCATTTGCCTCTAGCAGAGTTTGCTTATAATAACAGCTATCATTCCAGCATCCGGGCTGCTCCTTATGAGGTACTGTATTGCCAGAATTGCAGATCGCCACTTTGTTGGGATGCTATGGGTGAGAGAGCAGTTCTTGGACCGGATTGGGTTCAGCAGACTGTCGATCGCGTGGCAGAGGTACGATAGGACCTTCTTGCAGCGCAGAGCAGATAGAAAAGCTATGCTGATGTTAGGAGGCGAGATTTGGAGTTTGAGGTGTGTGATAGTGTACTCTTGCGAGTATCTCCCACCAAGGGTGTGGTTCGATTTGGCACCAAGGGAAAACTCAGTCCAGGTATGTTGGGCCATTTCCTATCATCGCCTGAGTTGGTAAGCTGGCTTATCGTCTGGAGTTACCGGAGTCAATGCAAGGTGTGCACAATGTGTTCCGTGTCTCGATGTTGAGGAAATACTTGCATGATCCGGAGTTGGTGGTTCCGTTGGAACCATTAGTGATTGAGCAGGACCTCACCTTTGAGTCCCGTCCTGTGAAAATTCTTGGGACTTCGGAGCGAGTGATGAAGAACAGGATGCTCAAGTTTGTCAAAGTCTTGTGGTCACATCAGACCGAGAGAGAGGCGACTTGGGAGCTGGAGTCTCGCATGCGCGAGAAGTATCCCGATCTTTTTGCCTCAAGTATGTGATGTGAAACCTAGTTATCTTCGGTTTTGCTGGGTTGTGTTTTGGTGCGTTTTAGATTCGAGGTCGAATCCTGTTGAAGGGGGGAAGAATGTGACACCACGGAGTGTCGTAACCTCATTTTTTAGCAGGTGAGGTCAAAAACATTATGAAATATGGTATTGGAGGTTAAAACCATATGGTTTGAGGTTTAATTGTGTTTCTGTGCCGTTTTCGAGAGTTTGGGCCTTTCCGGGGGAGTTTGGGCCTAAAAGAAGGGGTTGTGGGCTTTGGTTGGATTGAGTATGAGTCCATTTAAGACAAGGATTCCTGTATGGGCTGGTTTAAGGGGCTCCCCCTACCCCCTTGCTGCGCCCCCACACCTCCCTTGTGCGCCCCCACTCCACCCCCTTGAGCCCTAGCCGCCACTACCCCTTTCCTCCCCCTTTGGCCGTGCGCCCCCTCCCTTTGCCCCCTTTGCTCCCCCACCTCTCCACCACCTCTCCTCCACCCCCTTGATGCCCTAGGGTAGCCTCCCCACCCCCTGCACCTCGAGGATCCATCCGTTGGAGCGAGGAGCGAGGAGCGATCCGGGAGGAGATCTATTGGGTTTTCGTGCATCGGGCGAAGGTATGGCCATTGGACTCCTTGGGGTTGGGCTAGGTACTGTTATAAGGATCAATACCATGTTTTTAGATCAATTTGTAGGATCAAAGTATACGAATATAGCAATCAGAGGGGGGGTGAATTATTTTGCGGAAGCTAAAACCAAATTCTTGACCTATTAAAAGTTCACCCCAAAACAGAACCAAATAATTGCCTCGTTTTCGACAAAAACAGAATGACAGAGGTTCGGTAAAACACGAATTCCCGGAGATCCAACCGTCGGATCGATCTGAAATTTGGACACAAGAAACTAGATTCCAGTACGAACCGAACCCAAACAGAATCAGCTCGATCGGACTTACGGATCAAAAGTTATGAGCTTCGCAAGCTTGCTGTTTCAGAACTTGACGAGAATCAATCTAATCAAAACTTCAAGATTAAACAAGATCTTCAAAAGATTAATCAACTAGACTTTGAGAAACTCTAAATCAATACCCTAGAACGGTTTTTGATGGATCAAATCAAGATGAAACTCAACGATCAAAAACCAATCTAGAATTAGAACAAGCATGCAAACAAGAACCAAAACAGAAAACACTGTAGCGACGTGGTTACTGTAGCACGCAAAAATCTTGGAAGAATTGATCTTTATTTCTTGTCTAAAATACTCTCATCAAAAGAGTACAAACCCTAAAACCAAGCTCAAAGCTTGATGCGCTCAGCTCTACTTGGTGCCTTTCAACAGAGACCCCCACCTATTTAAAGCACCAACCCACAAGGAGTTCGAATACGATTCCTATTCCTAGAAGGAATCTGTGATTCAACACAACTCTACTTGGCCCAACCTGGCCAAGTACAACTCTTGCACGCGTATGGCAACCCTACCATACTCACGTGACTAACACTTTGCACGCGTATGGCCACCTACCATACTCACGTGACTAACACTTTGCACGCGAATGACCTCCTGCCATTCTCACGTGACTAACCATTCTTCATGTGCACCATTCTCTTAGCCCGAACGTCCCGCATGACATCCTTGACCACCAAGACCTCAGTTCCTCCTGAACCTAGTCCCGAACCTCAGTTCCTCCATGAACCTAGTTCCGGTCCCGTCATCGACCACATTCGTCTTCGAGCAATACCTGCACATGAACAAACCACGAAACAAATCCGAGCTCAAGTCCACGACTTGACTCAATGTCAATCCATGCAACTACTCACATGAGCATTGCATAAAGTCCACTTCAAAAGAAGCATCATGAAATCATCACAAATTTCATAATCTCAAATTCAAATTATTTCAATTCTGCTCAAAACCCTAATTCAGAAAAAACGCATTCACGACGGACAAGGAAATATGGTCCGGCGTACACATGAAAAATCACTCAAAAAACCATTCACAACGGACAGACAAAATCGGTCCGTTGTACAAGTGAAAGTTTTGGTTCCAAGAAGAAATCATTCTGGCGAAAACACGTTCACGACGGACAAACAAAATCGGTCCGTCGTACATGCGAAATCAAACCTCAAAAAGCCATTCACGACTGACCAAAGAAGTTTGTCCGCCGTACATGCAAAACTTACTGGTTTCTTGGAAGATTGAGTTCGACTCAATGAGTTCAAAAGCATGTCCACGACAGACCAACAAAGTTTGTCCGTCGTAGATGGGAAACTTACTGTTTCTTGAGATCTTGGTCCGACGCAAAAGCGAAACTTACTGCTTCTTGTCAAATTGACAAAACACATGAACAAACATATTTGCAAATTCAATTCTAAGCCAATTTTTCAGCACATGATTTCACACAATTGGTGGTGCTGGAATTCAGTAGATTGGATTAGATCTAGAAGTTGCCACGTTCTCTTTTTTGGACAGCATGAGCATTCGACCTAGGGTTTAGTTTTTCGTCAATTTAGATTCCTAATTTAGTCGTCTGCCTGTTGAAGAAGTCGTAGATAATTTCAATATCTTTCCGTGGGTATAAAGAACGTCCAATTCCGATCAGCCGTTTGAAAGTTATCGATGTTTTACCAAGCGTGTTAAAATCTGTGACGTGATTGGAACAGATCACGGTATTCTGTAGATTAAGCCACTTTAGATTCCGAATCAGTCTTTCCTCATGCTTAGAAAAATGTAGGAAATTTCCTAAGCTATGTGAGGATGTACTCGTTTAATTGATTCGGAGTACCAGAACTGAAGTTATGCCTTTTGGAAGGCTGCTGTCCCGACGGGACAGAACATCTGTTTTTGGGTGTTGCAAGTAGTTGGCAATGTCGGGGTAGATGAGGGTTTGCGTACTGTTTTGTGGACATGATTGTGAGTGTGTGGTACCTATGTGCAGGTGGTGTGACCCCGGGAGTGCCTTCTACTTCCCGCCAATCCGTTGCTCATGGTTGAGGCAACTGTATTGTAATGGATAGCGATTTGTAGGTTGCTTGTTGAGAATAGATGAAATTGACTATATGATATGATCACTTGACATGCTTTAATGATTTCCAATGATATGATGAGCATGTTTATTATGTTATGATGCCATGTATTAATGCACAAGTTAATTATGATGTTGGCATAATTGCATACATGGCATGTTACATGGGCCGGGCGATGAGAAAGTCATAACTAGTCCGGGGAAGGTTGGTGAGAAAGTTATGACTATTCCGGAGAGTCAATGAGTAAGTCCTACATCGTGATTCCATTCACCGCGGTGAACGGAAGCGAGGAGTAGGCACCCTCCCTCTTCGGGATGAAAGGGGGGAGAAGGTGCACACCGACGGGTGTGTACTCAACCATACCGGTATGAGTTTCCAAGGAGACATGAGCATAGCATTGCACTGCATACATAATGATGATGATAATGATATGTGATCATGAATGAGATGGTTTACATGATGTGAGATATTATTGCCTTGTACTTGTTCTTGTTGTACCATTGCAATATGCTTGTGTTTTATTGTTGTTTTAGGTACCTTGAGACCGGCATGCGGGGAAGGGAAATAGTCACACTTCCGCACGTAGCTTCACTCATTTGACTCCACAAGTCATTCAATTAGTTTTTGATAATAAATTGCGTGTGATGATTATTGCTTTAAGGTTTAGCTTTGCTAAATGAGAGTCTTATTGTTCGTTTGACTCTTGGAGACATTAAATGTTTGAAACTAGACTTATATTGTTGCTAAGTCGTTAATTATTGCTGTTTTTAGTTGTCTCTCATATTCCATATATTGCTATACTGTTGTTGCTTCTTCAAATCATGTTAAAACAAAGGAGATGCTGCCGAAATCTCGGGTTTTAGCATTTACTCTCCTTTGCTGTAATTTACCTTAATTCATGGTATTTAGATGTTTTTTAGCTTATGTTTGGTAGCATTCAGGCATATTAGATGCCGGGGTGTTACAATTTACTCATCAAGAGAGTCCAACCGGATTTAACAAAATTTACATAACAATTTCTTTCTCTAGTTACCATTCCCAACACTTTTAATTAAGGTTTAAGATGCTTATCACAAAGGCACCCAACCAAGACTACATTGACATGATCCCCATGGATCACCGAATCATAATACGTCTTATTCTAAATTTGAAACATAGTACTTCAATAAATCTTTCAGCATGATCAACCTATAAATTTTCATACCACTTATATGTTCACGTCTCGACAACCGAACCTCATTCAGTTAAACAACGACTTCAACATGTAAATATTATCTCCACAGGGAAGAATTCGTAAGTGAGACTCTAAGTTATACTTTCATTAAGGATAAAATCATTCATCATGTTAATTATCCAAAGCTCACTCCATCGCAACATGTTAAAATTTTCCTCTATTTAACCATGGTTTTCCAACGGGTAATCTAAACAGTTACCACCACTACTTAGTCATCAATAACAACAAATGGGCATGATCATCAACCAACAACATTACCTTTAGCTACCCTATACATAGGTGATAACAAAATTACCACCACACAACATACTCCAACTATTTAAAATAGATTGAATACTAGCATTAACACTGCCCTTAACAACATCATTAACAAAAAATCTTAGGTCTTCTCAATTGATATCAATACTAGCACTGTAGAGACACAACTGCATACTTCCAAATATACTAGTAGTTTGCAACAACGTAAATAGCAACACTAATCAACTTCGAAATTAAAGTCACTAGGCAACACTTAAATTTCTCTATTAATCCATTGGATTAGAACATCTTTAAACAACCAGCAAAGTTTCTTTAACAATAACAGCAGTCTACATCATCTTAATGTTTTAACTATGCATCAGGGTTTAAAACTTTAAACATAATCGGGGGTCATAAGCACTTTTAAAACAAAGCAACCGATTCTAGCATGTACATTAATACCTTTAATCATTCTCGCTATAGAGTAATCTACAGCACTAGAAGTTCATTTAAGCTTAAGCTAAACACAAATATTACATTTAACTAATTCAACTCACCAATTAACTTAAGAACAAATCATTTCCATAAACCACATTTTTACATACTACATGACATGCTAAACAACCATTTTCACTTTTGACAAAAAGGATGCAACTCCACTTTTAATAATAACCACAACTCAAGAACCAGAACGAACACCGATAGACGATTTCACCTTTTCCAGGAAAGGACGAAAAACAAAACTCCAACAGAAATGCAGGAGAGCTCAACTCTCAAATTCCCAAATTTGCCCACAAAACTCTTCAAGAAATCTCAATATGTATACTTCCAAGAAGGAAGAAAGATGCACTAGGGAAAACTGAATGTTCAACCAAATCTTATCCGATAAAGATTCAAAACTTAGCTCCACCCAACCTAAGGTCGGCACTAGGAGAACTTCAACTCTTTTCTTAGATAGGGAGGACAACAATCACATATGTTTCCTCCCCAAGACAATCCATAATAACCAGAAAAACCGGGTGTCAAAGCAAAAATTATGACCAACAGATGCGCAACTCAAAACTCTTCTTCTTCGTCTTCAACCAAGGAATACAAAACCACAAACCGCCTACGGAACACTTTTCTTTTGATTTCAATCAACTCAAGCCAAGAAAACCAACCAAAACCGACCGCCTACGGAACATACGTAGGAATCCACCACCAAACTCTTCTGTTTGACTCCAGTCAACTACCCGATCTATGACAGAAAGGGTAAGCACTCTTCTCCTACAGGGGTGAATAGTTCTTCGGTGATGGTGCTAACCGGCCACACCGTCAAACCTCACCATTACTATGAACAAAAGTGGTGACCGAAACCCTTCGACACCACAACCCCACTTTATCACCACAACAAGCACAATTCAATCATTTATCTCATAGATATAGCAACAAGCATTATCAAATGAAGCATTCAACATCAAAGCTTAAATACAACATTTTAAGCGTAAACAACGATACCCATACCCTTTCTACTATGCATCCATGTGTGTC
Organism: Rhipidocladum racemiflorum; assembly: GCA_036346355.1. NCBI lineage: Eukaryota > Viridiplantae > Streptophyta > Magnoliopsida > Poales > Poaceae > Rhipidocladum > Rhipidocladum racemiflorum. The sequence goes on along the minus strand of CM070592.1, from coordinate 12,939,083 downwards.
AAATTTTAGATTAGTTATACCACTTTTGCAAGTTTTAATGTTGCTATCCTATGACAAAATTTTAGTTAAAACCTAAGTCATGTTTCTGAGTTATTCCACATCACATTTTAGTTGTACCCTATAGCATGACACTAAAAATACACATTCCAGGGACCTACAGCCCGCTCTGATACCAACTGTAACACCCCGGCATCTAGTATGCTCTGAATGTCACCAAACATGATAGAAGAAGCATCTATCTACCATAAATTAAGATAAATTACAGCAAAGGAGTAAATGCTAAAACTGAAATTTCGGCAGCATCTCCTTTGTTTTAACATGAATTGAAGGAAACACAATAGCATAGCAATATAAGGCAATATGAGAGACAACTAAAATAGCAATAATTAAAGACTTGACAACAATATAAGTCTAATTCCAAGCATTCAATGTCTCCATGCGCCAAATGAACAATAAGACTCTCATAACGCAAAGCTAAACCATAAAACAATAAGCATCACACTTAGTTTATTATCAAAACCCAATTGAATGACTTGTGAGACGAATGAGTGAAACTACGTGTAGAAGTGTGACTATTTCCATTCCCCGCATGCCGGTCTCATGGTACCTAAAACAACAAGAAAACACAAGCGTGAGTTCAAGACTCAGCAAGCATATTGCAATGGTACAAAAGAACAATTACATGGCTATAACAAATCACATCATGTAAATCATCTCATTCATGATCACATATCATTATCATCATCATTATGTATGCAATGCGATGCTATGCTCATGTCTCCTTCGAAACTCATACCGGTATGGTTGAGTACACACCCGTTGGCGTGCACCCTCTCCCCCCTTCCATCCCGAAGATGGAGGGTGCCTACTCCTCGCTTCCAAACACCGCGGTGGATGGAATCACGATGTAGGACTTACTCATTGGCTCTCCGGAATATTCATAACTTTCTCACCGACCTTCCCTGGACTAGTTATGACTTTCTCACCGCCCGGGCCATGTATCATGCCATGTATGCAAACATGCCAACATCATAATTAACTTGTACATTAACACATGGCATCATAACATAATAAGCATACTCATCATATCATTGGCAATCATTAAAGCATGGCAAGTGATCATATCATATAATCAATTTCATCTAGTCTCAACTAGCAACATACAAACTTCTATCCATTACAATACACTTGCCTCAACCACGGGCAACGGATTGGTGAGAAGTAGAAGGCACTCCCGGGGTCACACCACCTGCACATAGGTACCACACACTCAAAATCATGTCCACAAAACAGTAAGCAATCCTTCTTCTACCCCGACATCGCAAACTACTCGCTAAACCCAAAAACAGAGGTTCTGTCCCGTCGGGACAGCAGCCTTCCAAAAGGCATAACTCGGGTTCTGAGACTCCGAATCAATTAAACGAGTACATCCTCGCATAGCTTAGGAAATTTCCTAAGTTTTTCTAAGTATATGTAAAAGCTGATTCGGACTCTAAAGTTGTTTAATCTACACAATACCGTGATCTGTTCCAATCACGTCACAGATTTTAACACGCTCGGTAAAACAGCCATAACTTTCAAACGGCTGATCAGAATTACGCGTTCTTTATACCCACTGAAAGGTATTGAAATTATCTACAATTTCTTCAACAGGTGGCCGACCAAATTCCGATCCTAAATTGACGAAAACCCAAACCCTAGGTCGACTGCTCATGCTGCCCGAAACAGAGAACGCGGCAACTTCTAGATTTCATCTAATCTAATCAATTCCAGCACCACCAATTGATCTAAAAATGTGATAATAACCCTTAGAACAGTACCTAGACCAACCCTAAGGATTCCCATGGCCATACTGTGGTGTCGTGGAACCACCGGGTCTCTTTTTCTCTTCCTCTTCGTCGGACTGTTTCTTGTTTTTCGGGGAACCTCCCTCTACACTGTCTTGCTCCCCCCTTTATAGGGCAGGCCTGGGAACATGCCCATATTGATTGGCCTTCTTTTTCTTTATTATTTCTTGCCAAGAGTTAACCTGAATTGTTTTTATTGAATCACGTCTCTCATGCGTTGGGTTTTTTGCCCTCTATTCGTACACCTTTTGTAGGGGTTCGACGGGAATTTCACTTGTGTTGGGGTCTCAAATTGCCTGGACACGTCATTGCGTACTCGGGAGGAGTTGTTGGGAGGTGTCAGACCTTGGAGATTGGCACTAGGTTCACGTCAGAGGGAGACATGGCTGGGAGTGATTTCCTTCGGTTTCCTCCCTCACCACAGAAGGGGACTTGCCCTCGTTGCTGAGGGGGGGAAAGGGGCGATCTTTACCCATCACCCCCTTTTACCGGGGGATGACCTCCTATGGTATGGACTCATTGTTTTATCGAAGGAAGAGGTTAACGATTATAGACCCGTTCACGTGGGCCATTAGATACGGGGGCTTCGTTTAGCTGGCCGAGGGGGGTGGGATGAGCCTGGTCGGTCCACCACACTAGCCCCTCATGTCAGCGGGTAGATGTCGTCCTGCCCGCTGGGATGTAATAGTAAATATCCGAGGTTTTTTTTTTGCGCATATCCTGTGGAGATAGGGTTTTCCGACGGTGGTGAGGTTCTTTTTCTTTTGCTCCGCATTTCTTCTGTTTTCTTTTTCTCATTCGTGTTCTCCTCTGGCGTCTGTCTTCCTGATCTTCCACCAATCTAGATCTCCATGGGTCCTAGGCGCCCTCCTAAGATAAAGCCGGTTTTGAGTAAGGAGGATGCCGCGGGATTATCCCCCATTTTGGGGCGGTCGACGTTGAGCTCTGCCGATCTCGACGCATTAGCGGCTGATTTCGGGGTGATACGCCCTTCCATGCGCCTCCCTGGTGATGAGGAAGCCCCTCAGCCTCAAGCGAATGAAGCAGTGGTATTCGCGGCGTTTCTCGAAGCGGGCCTTCGCTTCCCGTCCGCCCCTCTGTTGGCGTCAGTACTCCGGGTTTTCCATGCAGAGCTTTCACAGCTTACCCCTAACGCTATTGTGCGATTGGCAGTGCTGGAATGGGCGTTCCGTCCGGCTGGGATCCACTTGACAGGGCGCTTGTTTTCTCTCATAGAAGATGCATTTTGGCAACCAAAACAACAGTAAACAGGGAACGAAGGCCGCAAGTCGTGTTTTGGTTCTCTGAATTTTCAGACGAAGAGGTCCCTTATAAAGGAAATCCCAGTAGCGACCGCCAAGGGGAAATGGGATTCAGGATGGATGTCACGGGGGTATTACCAAATCCTCGTGGGTATAGACTCTTCCCTCCATACTTCGATGGGTCCAGTCCGCGCGATTCGATCCCCTAATTGGAGCGCGACCGCGGAGGAAATTGGATATCTTGATTATCTGAAGGCTCTTCGTGCCCAGAGTACGATGCGAGACTTGGTGGAGGAATATTGTCTATGTCGTATCGACCTTTTGGCCAGGAGCTCCGCCGTTACTCTGGAGCGGTCGTTGGGAGGCACGGTGTCCGTGATTCGACCTGAGGGGGTACAAGACCTGGGGCGCGGGGCGGCCGAGAGATTGGCTCGCAAACTTCTGGGCCCTTGCCAAGCAATGGAGTATGAGGCCGCTATGAGCGCTATTGGGGTCACCCGATGCTCTCGTTTTACTGACTGGGGATGCCGCGCGCCCCCTCATCCCCGAGGGTCAGTTGGTTCTCCCCGTCCGGCCAAACGAGCGAGGTTAACTCGTGTGGCGCTGCCCCAAGCTGCTGCCACTTCGGGCGGGAGCGAGGATTTGGGGGATGATGACGACGAGGATGCGGATTGGGGTGAAGTGGAATCCAGCGACGAAGGTGATTCCTCCGGCTCTGTGGCGGTTACGTCTCTCCTGCCACCGCCCCCTTCGGATTCTGCGGACGCTGTGGGGCCCTCCGAAATGCTTCCCTTGGCTGTTGCGGGCGAGCCCTCAGATAGGCCGTCCGTCCCGGATACGAGTTTTCCTGAGACCACATCAGGCCCAACTGCTATGGGGGGGGTTCCCTCGGCCCTCACACTTGACTCTTCCGTTGATGTGCATGTTGGCGGGGGTCAATCCCCCGGGTACTCATTTCTAGGGATCCCCGGAGTGGAGACTATAGATTTGGGCGACGAGGACGATGATGATTTTCCGGTTCCAGAGTGCGCACGGGGGCAGCTTGAAGGTATGGCCGTCCCCGCGACAGGGGAGACTCGGGGTTTGCGGCTAAACGTTTCCACTCCTGACACCCCCACCGGGGGAGAAGGTCGCACTCCTGACACTTTTCCCGCCAGCTCGTTAGGGTAAGATGTCCTTTCAGGTTTTGACGAAGTTGATGCAGGAGGTAATAACGCGGAGGCGGCGGGGGCATTAAAACCGTTGGAGCAGGTCCAAACTGGAGCGCTCACCACTCCTTCGCCTGTCGCGGAGGAAGAGGATCCAGAACCTCTGATTCCAATTACTCAAGGCGTCCCCCCTCCGGGTGGAGGGACTTTACCTTCGAACCAACCAGCCCCTGCGGGTGATGTGGGCTCCTCTTTTGTCCGCTTTGATTTGTCCGATTTTTCAGCCTCAGATTTTGAGAGGGGGCGGCTGTATCTCCGTCTTTAAGAAAGATGCGTGCAGTTTTTTCTCCTTACAATAAGTCTGTGGCCTTATTTGAGGAAGTTAATGACCTTTCTCTTTGTGAGATCTCGATGGATCATCATTTAAAGGTACCTTCCCTTTTGAGTTTATTTTACTGGTATCGGTGTCTTTCAACGTCCTTCTTCATTCCTTCTTCATTTTTAGGGGGCTGTTATCGCTTCGGAGATATCGCGTCGATTTCGGACGTACTTGGGCAAGTTTAACAAGGGGGTCCAGGATTGCGATGCCGCGAAGGAGCGGGTAGTGGAACTAGAAGCGGAGAAGGCTAATCTTTCAAGGGCGCTTCAGGACTCCAAGGACTCGTTGGCTAAGGTGCAGGCCGAAGCATCTCAAAGTCGGGATTTGGCTGCGAAGAACGCAGAGCTCGAGGGGGTAATTTCCCTGATGCGGGACCGTCTCGCCGAAGAGGAGCGAGCTCGCATGGCGGCGGAGCGGAACGAGAAGAAGAAAGATGATCGAATAGAAGAATTAACAAACCTGTTGGCGGTTACAGAAGAGGGCAAGAACATGTTGAAGAAGCAAATGGAAGAATTCCCCTCTCAACTCGCAACGGCGCGAAGCGAGGTTCAAGCTCATCTTCGTAACGCACAACGAGCGGAGGAGCGTCACGACATGATTCAGAAGGAATTGGAATCCGTTGTCTCGGGGATTCATGGGGCTACGGAGGCTTTCCTTCAGCAGCTCCCTCGGTTCGGTATTGATGCAGCTCCGAGTCGTATCCCCTCCTCCAGCCTGGAAGCTGTCTCCTTCCTCGAGAAATCAACTAAGATTTTTGGGGATTCAGCGACCTTCGGCGACATCGCGCGAGGTGGGCTCCGGCCAAAACCGCTCGCTTATTGGAGGCGAAGGGATGTACACATATCCGCGAGTACTTCGGTTTTTCTTCTGCTGCTGCGTTACTGTGGTTCGGAGATATCCTTCGGGGAAGCCTTCCTCCGCCGCATCTCGGCTATCGTCAAGCTTTATGTCGATTTCGAAGCAAAGACGGGAGCCAACTGCGAGGGAGTCGGTACGTCGAGCTCGTGCTGTAATGCGCGACTCAGGGAAAAGCAAAGAGAAGCCGCCTCCTTCTTAGCTCGTGTATCTTTGTGTGATGGAATTCTTGTAGACACTTGTAACACCCCATAAATCTAAACTGTTGTACAAGAACAGATCGACAGCATTTCCCCTAAAACAGGATAGGACGGAAGCAATTCGAATAGGAATAATATCACGACATCAAAACTAGAGACAACGAGTCTAATTCAACCAGGTATTAACCATAAATAAAACACATCTATAAAGGGACAACCAAAAACGAGAACAAGTTTAAAGGGAACAACAATAGGTCTAAATGAAATAAAATTGCATCCAACTAATGAATTATTTAAAACACTAGATCATGTGAGTCGTGATGACAACAGAAAATTTATTGTGTTGCTAGCCCACCCTTCATGCTTACGACTCACGTGCGCTACCTGAAAACATCAAAACAGCAAGTAGTGAGATTGGGTAATCTCAGCAAGCGGAACAACTAATACAAATAAAACATCCACCATATATCTATCATTCCACATTCCTCATATACAATACCACATCAAAGAGTCCACATTCCTCATATACAATACCACATCAAAGAGTCCACACCACTTCAGTAAAATGCATATGATTGATGCACATGCTTATGCCATGTTCCTCCTCACCGTGCCCTTTCTCAGGAACACACGGTGTTGTACCGGTACGATCGCGCATGCTGGCGTCGACAAACTTCCAATGCATGATTATGCATTTAATGTTTCATGCATGAATTCATTCATAACTCCTCCCACTGAGTCCACATGTTTGCAAATCATCATATAGCATTGATAGAAAACAAATATCATAGAGATGAAATGTTTAGACAATTCATCCGGTAAACAACATCCTTCTTCACCTTACCTCAAAACAAGTGATTAAACCATGTATGATTGCTGTAATTGGAGTTTATAATGAAGGCGAAGCAAACAACAATGTATAGCTTAACAATACAACTACTTCCACTTGCCTTTACCGACGTGGACGATGAACCTAGTTACGCCCAGCAGTGGCACCACCTGAACAAACATTATTTCAGTACATAGCGACATCACAATTCATCACACAATTCAAACACACGCTTCCTACTCCCCGTTCCCATTTAAACGCCAAAAACCCCGATCTGTCCGAATCGAACAGCAGCACCCTCTCTTCCCAATTTCGTATCTTTTTTCTACTGTTGATAAAAATACAAAAAAATTACAATAGCTATAAATTAACAAGATCTACAACTTTCATGAAGGTCACAAATTTCAATTCCACTGTTAAATATGCCTAAACAACCGTCCAACACAGTGGACGAAATCTGTTTCCAGATTCTGTTCGTCATCTTCCAACAGTGATAAATCTCAGACCGATGACCCAAAAATTCTGAAAAAATTACAGAAGCTAGGTCTCGACGTTATCTACAACTTTCTAGTTATAGGTTTTTGCAGGAAAAATCATCTATGCCACGTAAAATGCGAAACAATCCGCGCTGCACAATGTTCCCTTCCAAAAACAGCACCACGTGAACATCTACCCTTCTCCCCCATCAAGATCCATCCAAACCACTCACCACCAGATCTAATACACTCCTAATCCCTAGGTAGAACAGGGGTAAAAGATTGGGAATTTTACCTTGAGTTCCCCCTTGCGAACCCACGAAGAACGCGCGACGATCCCCGTAACGGAAATCTGTTCGTCCTCCTCGCCTCCACGGATCCTCTTCTCGTTTTCTCCTTCGCGTTTCGCGGTGGATCTTGAGCCACCACGCAGGGGAGGAAGAGTAGGGGGTGCGGCTGCTAGGGGGGAGGAAGGGAGGCGCCTTAGGGTTTGGGGGGAGGGGGCGCCACTTAAAGGGGGAGGTGGGCCGGCCCACCAAGGCATGGGGAGGAGAGGGGGAAAAAGGAATTTCCGGCCCAGGCCCAGGTTACCTCCGCCCAGCGGAAACTAGCCCAAAACTCCAATTTTTAATATTAAATTGCTGCATAATCTTCAATTATTTCATTCCCCGACAAAACCCTCTTTCTTTCCGGAACAACCAAGAAAGAAAACCCTAGGATCGCTCTCAAATTCTAGGGCATCACAACACTTGAATTAAATTACCCATTTTATCAAATGACTATGCGTGTTCGTTCGCTCCACGGGTCCCCTCGTCCGAAAAGCGTTTAGTTTCTCCCGACGAAGACCAGGCGTCAGTGACGAGTGTTAGAGGGACTTAATGACTCGGTAAACTTCTCGAGGGACGTGGGGACGCCTTGGCTTCCCGCGTTCTTATTTAACTCTGACCTTTTTTGCCTTCCTCGCCCTTGCCCACCTTGTTAGTTTCAGAGTAGACGATCGCTCTCTACCCCTGTTTTCCTTTGCTTTTTGAATGGCTGACCTCCCCGGGGAAGTCATGGAAGAAGACCCCATTTTTGCCAACCTGGATGAGGGGCCGCCTGTGGCAGAGATCCCGCCGCTGCTGGGGGAGGAGGGAGCCCCTATCATGGTTCTTGATCTTCCGGGTGACGCTCTCGCTCCCGGGGGTCTTCCAGCCGCCGACGATCTCGAGGCCTTCATTGAAGGTCTATGGGCGGATTTCGACATGATAATGGCCGCAGAGGAGGCCCTTGCCCGAGACCTCGCCAACCTCGACATATTGATTGGGATGGTGCCGCGGTTGCTGGAAGCCAAGGATGCCCTCGCGGAAGCCGTGGCGCGTGCTCATCGCGTCTAAGTCCGCTTCGTTTCGTATAGAAGCTTCTGTTGGATTACCATATTATGTATGATTGGGATGATATTATGTAACTCCTGGCAGGGGGTTCTTACCTATATCTGTTCTTCGTCCTCCTTGTTTGAATTCTTTCTGGTCATGCATTCTTAGCTTCCTATCGTACCTTGATTAGTAACGTAAAACGATCTCGATTCTTTGCTCAGCCCAGTTCCGGGTTAGGATGCGGGAATAGGTACGGTCGCATAATGCGTAAGCACCCTCTCCTTCCCTGCCGAAGGAAAGACAGGATACTGGCTTGGGCGTATTTTCTCAATGACTTGGCTAGTATAACACGGTGTGTTCTCCGGGCCTTCGGAGCGAGGGGGAGGTTGGCACCTTAACCCGGCCGGTTATTTCGTGAAGAGACGAACCGGGGCAACGAACGAATAGTAGTGTCGGTGCGACTAAATACCCATGAATCCCGCAAACTTCTTAAGGATGGGTGGGACATTTGCCCGACCAAGCATCCGCGAACTCCTACCCGGCGCGAGGCAACGGGTCTCCGGAGCGAGGGATGGGTGGGACGTTTGCCCGACCAAGCATCCGCGAACTCCTACCCGGCGCGAGGCAACGGGTCTCCGGAGCGAGGGATGGGTGGGACGTTTGCCCGACCAAGCATCCGCGAACTCCTACCCGACGCGAGGCAACGGGTCTCCGGAGCGAGGGATGGGTGGGACGTTTGCCCGACCAAGCATCCGCGAACTCCTACCCGGCGCGAGGCAACGGGTCTCCGGAGCGAGGGATGGGTGGGACGTTTGCCCGACCAAGCATCCGCGGACTCCTACCCGGCGCGAGGCAACGGGTCTCCAGAGCGAGGGATGGGTGGGACGTTTGCCCGACCAAGCATCCGCGAACTCCTACCCTGAAGGATCATTGTTTTTTTGATCCATGTGTTTTTGATGATGAGTATTTGAATATTCGAAGAGATTTGAAAAGATTTGAGTTGATTTGATTTTGGCTCAGTATTTGAAAAAGATTTGAAACCAATTTTAACCTATTTATTTTTTTGGTTTCTTTATTTGAAAAAGATCTGAAACCAGTTGGTTGTATGGATTAACTTGAGTCAAGTTGTGGACTTGGTCTCGGAAATTGTTATTGTGTTTTTGTTCACGTGCAGGTGTTACTTGAGGTCGAACGTGGTCGGTGACGGGACCGAGACTAGGTTCAGGGAGGAACTGAGGTCGTGAGGGTCGAGGGTGTCATGCGAGATGTTTGGACTAGAGAACAGTGCACGTGAGGTCGAGATCATTGCAGCGTAGTGGCAGGTGGGCTGTACGCGTGTATACGAAATTTTTGAAACAGTGTATGCAGGCAAATGCAAGTGTATGTGTGTGCATACATGTGCATGTATGTGCATGCCATGAGAGAGAGAGAGAGTGGTGTATGTGCATTAATGCATGTGTGTGTGTGCATTTAATGCCATGCATGTGTGAGAATGCATGTGTGTGTCGTGCATGCAAATCGTGTGTGTGTGCATGTGAGTGTGTGTGTGTTGGCATGAGTGTGTGCGTGCTGCATGCATGTGTGTGTGCATGCGAGAGTGTTTGTGCTGTGAGTGCGTGTGCTGTGGATTGGTTGGCAGGAGAGAGTTTGAATCCGAGTGGAGAACCGGGTACAAGTCGGAGAAGAGCTGGCACAAGCGTTGTCCGAATCAAACATGAAGACGTCCTGCTCTCTTGTCCTTTAAATAGGGGGTTCTAGGGGCTTAGAAATCATCCAATGAAAAGGGCAAGAAGCAAAAGGTGCCTACAACAAAGAAAAGCTTTTGTGCTCTCTTTAGTTTGTTTAGGGTTTTCTAATCTTGTGAGATTAGAGATTTTGTTTAGGGTTTTCTAATCATTGAAGATTAGAAGATTTTTTTTGTGTCATCTTGTTGAAGATGGCTTTGGAATAAAAAGATAAGTTTATGCAATTTTTTTTTCGCTTTGATTCTTGATTAGAAGGTTTGTTCGATTTTTGATAGAACTAGTTTTGATTTATGTTCGACTTGTCTCGCTTATTAATCTAGGGTTTTGATCTCTACGATATTAGATATTCTTCCGCTATTTAGGGGTCTTTAATTTTCCGAAAGAAATAGTTGAATTTTATTCGGCATCTATTCACCCCCCCCTCTAGTTGCCTACTCGGTCCTACAAGTGGTATCAGAGCAAGGTTCTACTAATCCATCGTAACAGGTGATTAGTAAACGGTAAGTTATGGCAACAGAGAAATACTCAAACAAGCCGCCAATCTTCGATGGCACAGACTTCCCCCATTGGTGGATCCGGATGACTGCATATCTTCAAGCTCAAGGTAACGCGATTTGGCGCAAGGTAAAAATTTCGTATGAGCTTCCTTTTAATGATGATATTGATAAAATCGAGTTTGAAAAAGATGTTGAAAACAATAATAGAGCTAGAAACATATTGCTTCAAGGACTTGCTAGAAAAGAATTCGATAGAGTCTGTCATTTACTCACTGCTCATGAAATTTGGAAATCTCTTCAAGATTATCATGAGGGCACTGACTCTGTAAAAGAAGCTAGGCAAGATCAATTTAAAAAGGAATACACTAGATTTGAAATGAACTCTGGAGAATCTCTAGATGATTGTTTTGCTCGCTTTAACAGAATCTTAAACAATCTTAGAGCTGTAGATGTAAAGTACACTGACTCTGAAAATGCTAGACATTTCCTATCATCTCTTGATCTTAAAATCTGGCAAATGAAAGTGACTGCTTTTAGGGAAGCTCACAAGATGAGTGAAATGACTTTGGATAAACTATATTCTAGTCTCAAGACTTTTGAGATAGACATTGTTTCAAGAACTTCCAATGATAACTCTATGGCTCTTAATGCTAATTCTTCATATGATAATGCTACTAGTTCTTCATCATCATATTCCATTATTGCTTTGAGTGCTCTTAGTGATGAACAGCTAGATCAAATACGAGAGAAGATACACTTGCTCTTCTTTCCAAGCGTGTCAATGCAGCTTACATGAGACCAAGGGAGAGAAGAGGAGCCTCCATCCATTGCTACAATCAAGGCAAGACCGGGCACATCCGTGCTAAGCTGCTTCAAGAACAAAGATAAAGAGGAGAAGGAACAAATCAACTCCTCAAAGTCCTTCCTGCCAAAAGAGAGAAAGTACAAAAATAAGAAACGGACAAAGAAGATGATCAACAAAGTCTTAGCGGCAATTCGTCGCTTAGACTTAACCGACATTGATGATTCAACTGACGATGAGAAGGAAGCGAAGCAAACGAAGTTGAACGAGAAAGATTTCTCCTGACTGTGCTTCATGGCGAAAGGGAACACTAGTGATTCTAGTTACAACGATTGCACCTCCAAATGACGGTGATGAGATAATACCTTAGTATGATGAGCTTTGTGAAGTTTTAGTCATATTGAGAAAATATTTAAGAAAATCTTCACTCAATGATAGAATCTTAGAGAAAGATCGATCCATTCTGAAAATCGAAAACTTTGATCTTAGAAATTCAAATTCTGAAAAGACATGTGATTCTTGCTTAGATCTCAAATTTGAAATTAAATCTCTAAAAGAGGAACATATGATTAAACTAGAACAAGTTTATGCCAAACAATTGAAAAATGAAAAACTTGTGAAAAATGTTGGTTGCTCTACTGATGGTTTACATGGTCAAACTTCTTGTTCTAAATGTCCCATACTAGAATTGAAGTTGCATGATGCAGATGCTAAGATTACTCAATTGTTTAATAATTTGCTTACACATGAAGTTCTTTCATGCTCAACTTGTCGCAAGCAAAAAGAAAAAGTAGATGTTTCCTGTAATAATTGTTTAACACTCTCTCGAAAAATTGATTACTTGGAAAAGTCTTTAGAACGTTTTACTAAAGGAAAGAAAAATCTAAATATGATTTTGGATCAATCAAGAGTTAGCACTCATCACAAAGGTTTAGGTTTTGATCCTTATGCTCATCACAAATCATATGCTCCTACTATTGTTAAAACTCTTGAAAGTGGAAAGTTTGAAATTGTCAAAGAACACAGAAAACTGTCTTCAAATCTGCTGGAATTTTATCTTCTACTATGATGAATGCAAATGTTGCTTCTGCTTCTAAAGTCAAACCATTTGTTAAGTACAATTGCACTCATTGTGGAAAAGATGGTCATTTGTTGAATTTTTGTTTTAGACTAGCCAAACAACAGAGAAAGGAAAATTCAAAGGCTAAGTCTAACTTTAGACAAACACGTATCATTTCTCCACATGTTCCGCTAGTAAAAGCAAACAAAATACCTGGAAATTCATCTACTTTGCATTCACAAGCTTTTGTACGATCACCTCCTCGTCGAGTGATTCAGTGCTGGATACGTAAATCATATTTCTCTAACCCCAGCACTGAATCCTTGACATTTTCTGTTCATAACATGTAGGTGGTACGAGAAGGGAAGGAGAACATCTGGGTTGTTGATTCAGGATGCTGCCAACACATGACAGGCAACCCAAGTTGGTTCTCCTCCCTAACAAAAGCATCTGGGAACGAAACGATCACTTTTGGAGATGCTACTACTGGACGCGTCATTGCAAAAGGTACAGTGAAGGTGAATGATCACTTTACTTTAAAGAATGTCTCTTTGGTGTCTAAACTGAAATTCAACCTTCTGTCTGTATCTCAATTGTTGGATGAAAACTTTGAAGTGAGTTTTAAACCAAATGCATGTAGAGTACTCGATGCTTCTGGAAACTTGACTCTTGAGATATCTAGACTTGGAAAAATTTTCATAGCAAATTTTAGCAATGCTTCAAGTTCACATTGTTTTGTTGCTTCAGAATCTAGAAATCTCAATTTTTGGCATCGTCGGTTAGGTCACATAGGCTTTGATCTGTTATATAGATTGAGTGGTCTAGACTTAATTCGTGGCTTGCCAAAATTAAAATCTTGCAAAGACATTGTTTGTGCTTCCTGTCGACATGGTAAGATGGTTGGAGCCCCTCATGCTCCTGTCTCTACTGTAATGACCACCGCCCCGGTCAACTTCTTCACATGGATCTGAGGGACCATCTCGAGTACAATCGGTGGAGGTAAGTGGTACTTTCTAGTAATAGTTGATGATTATTCGAGATACTCTTGGGTGCATTTTCTGTCTTCAAAAGATGAGATTTTTGGACTCTTTCATGTCTTCATTAAGAGATTGATAAATGAATTGCCTAACTCATTGAAAGCCATAAGAACAGATAATGGTACGTAATTCAAAAATGCCTTGTTTAAATCTTTTGTGAAACTAATGGGATTGAACATCAATTTTCTTCGCCATATTCTCCCTCACGAGAATGGTGTTGTAGAAAGGAAAAATAGAACTTTGATTCAAATGGCTAGAACTATGCTAGATGAATACAACACTTCAAGAAAATTTTGGGCCGAGGCAATTTCTTCCGCTTGCTATATATCAAATAGGGTCTATCTCAGAGCTTTACTTGGTAAAACATCTTATGAATCGAGATTTGATCGTAAACCATCTGTTTCTCACTTACGAGTGTTTGGTTGCAAATGCTTTATTCTTAAACATGGAAATCTTGATAAATTCAAGCTCAGAGTACAGATGGTATTTTCCTTGGCTATTCGTTGCACTCTCGTGGATATCGCGTACTTGATTTATCGACTAACAAATTGTTGGAGACATGCGATGTTACTTTTGATGAGGCTAGCCTCGAGCTAGACCCGACATTTCAGGTTCACGAGAAGATTTAGAGCCAATCTTTTGGATAAAAGATTCAAGAAAATGATGAAGATAATGATGATGATGAGCTCATACCTACTGAACGGGAAGATGTTCTGAACAAATTAATGTGACTACTACTTCAGATTCTCCTACACCTCCCACGACGATCGAAACAACTGGACCTCCCTTACTGCTTTTGAAGAACCATCCTCTGAACAAATTATTGGAAGTCTTCATGAAAGGGTGACACGTTCTAATTCATCTCAAACTCTTTTATGCATGCATTCTGCTTTTGTTGCAAATTTTGAACCTAAGAACATTACTCATGCTTTAACTGATAGTTCTTGGGTAGATGCGATGCATGAAGAGTTAGAAAACTTTGAAAGGAATAAAGTTTGGTCTTTAGTGGAACCTCCTAAAAATCAAAACATTATTGGAACAAAATGGGTTTTTAAGAACAAGTTAAATGAAGATGGAATAATTGTTAGAAACAAAGCTAGACTTGTAGCTCAAGGATATTCTCAACTTGAAGGAATTGATTTTGATGAAACATTTGCTCCTGTTGCTCGTTTAGAAGCTATTCGCATCCTCTTGGCCTTTGCAGCTTCAAAAGGTTTTAAGTTATTTCAAATGGATGTGAAAAGTGCTTTTCTAAACGGTTTTATAGAAGAAGAAGTTTTTGTGAAACAACCCCCTGGTTTTGAAAATGAAAAATTTCCTAATCATGTGTATCGTTTATCAAAAGCTCTTTATGGATTAAAACAAGCTCCTCGTGCATGGTATGATAGATTAAAAGGCTTCTTGCTTCAACATAATTTTGAGATGGGAAAAGTTGATAAAACTCTGTTTACTCAAAATTCAAATGATCAATTCCTTGTGGTGCAAATTTATGTGGATGATATTATCTTTGGAGGATCCTCCCACTCTCTTGTGTTGCAGTTTTACGAGTGATGTCCAAATAATTCGAGATGAGTATGATGGGAGAGTTGACATACTTCCTTGGATTTCAAATCAAGCAAGCGAAAGAAGGGATCTTCTTGCACCAATCCAAGTATACAAAGGAGCTACTAAAGAAATTCGACATGGGAGAAGGAAAGTCAGTATCTACTCCAATGAGCACAACAACAATTTTGGATCTTGACGAGAATGGTGTCGAGATGGACCAAAAAGAATACAGAAGCATGATTGGATCATACGTACTTGATCGCTTCGAGGGACATACATTTTGCAGTATGTTTGTGCGCTCGATTTCAAGCCTCTCCTCGAGAATCACATCGACAAGCAATTAAAAGAATTTTCAGGTATCTTCGCTCCACTTCTGAATTTGGCATTTGGTATTCTTGTTCTTCTTCGCTTACACTCTTAGGATATTTTGATGCTGATTTTGCGGGGTGTAGATTAGATAGAAAGAGTACTTCTGGCACATGTCATTTTCTTGGCACTTCACTTGTTTCATGGTCAACTAAGAAACAGTCCTCAGTTGCTCAATCTACTGCTGAAGCTGAATACGTTGCAGCCGCTAGTTGTTGTTCTCAAATTCTTTGGATCACTTCAACTCTTAAAGATTACGGCATTAACTTTAATAGTGTTCCACTTCTTTGTGATAATACTAGTGCAATTCACATCGCTAAAAATCCTGTTCAACATTCAAGGACTAAACACATTGATGTTCAATATCATTTTCTTAGAAATCATGTTTAAAAAGGAGCTATTGAACTGAAATTTGTTGATTCGGATGCTCAAATTGCTGATATTTTCACTAAGCCGCTTGATTCTTCTCGCTTTGCTTTCTTACGCGGCGAACTTGGGATCATTCATCCCCATGGGTTGATTTGAGGGGGAGTCTTGATTTTAACTCTTTCATTTGTGTTACTTGACTTTGGTTACTACAAGGAGCTATTTTGACGTTACACTTAAAGAAAACTCCCCTGTTTTCATTGCATCATGTAGTACAAAGCTTTGTTGACTATTCTTGTGTATATAGTCAAATTAATGCTACATTGCTTCACTTCTCACTAAAAGACTAAAAGACTAAAATAATTCAATTTGAGATGCTTTTCGAGAATATTTTGGCTCTTGTTCATTATGGTATTGCATTTGTGAAATAGGCTTAAAAGTTTCTAGTCATCTGTTGAAAGGCTAGAGCTGATTAGAAACTATGTGTGAGCTTTTTGTTGGACTTCAAATGATCATTATGAGTCTCAAGCAAAATCAGTGTTTTAATATTAAAAGCAAGTTGAAAAAGATGCAAGCAAAAGCTACTTGGCTAAACACAAGTTTAGTACAATGTGCAGCTTCCTTGCCAGGGATTTCAATTCAAAAGATGCAAGAAAAGGCTACTTGTCTAAACAAAAGTTCAGAACAATGTGAAGCCACTTGCCAATTTAAACTGAGAAAGATACAAGAAAGAACTACCTACTCATACACAAGTATGGGCTAGTGTGCAGTTACTTGTCATCCCTGTTGATCACAAAGCAAAATTGTCAAACTTGCTAAAAAGAGAAAAAGGAAATTCAAATTTTTGAAAAGGCTTGAGACAAACATTAGTGAATTTGAAAGTCTCTCTTTGCTTATGATAGATTTCTTTTTAGCTTTGGCAAAATCAGTTTATGACATTTTACTTGTTTGCTCTAATTTGCTTATGCAACAACTATTCTATGTGTTAGAGCCTCCATATTCTCACAATTTGCTTTCTCATTGGATAAATTGATACAAAATGTGAAAACTCTCTCCAAATGCTTTACTTTGATTATATACCTTGAATATACTTCAAAGCTTGAGATACTGCATTCATTAAGGGGGAGTTTTGAGATCTTGATGACTATTTTGTCAAAAAGGGGGAGAGCAAGTCAAGAAGAAGAAAAATAAAAAGAAAGGAGAAATTCAAACTGTTGTTTGAGAATTTGGATTTACTTGGTCTTTACTTGGTCTTGGAATCTTTTTGGTCTCAAACTCTCATTTCGTATTTTTCTCTACTTTTGTCAAATCTTATATTTTGTTTTGTCAAATTACTCATCAAGGGGGAGATTGAAGGATCATTGTTTTTTTGATCCATGTGTTTTTGATGATGAGTATTTGAATATTCGAAGAGATTTGAAAAGATTTGAGTTGATTTGATTTTGGCTCAGTATTTGAAAAAGATTTGAAACCAATTTGAACCTATTTATTTTTTTTGGTTTCTTTATTTGAAAAAGATCTGAAACCAGTTGGTTGTATGGATTAACTTGAGTCAAGTTGTGGACTTGGTCTCGGAAATTGTTTTTGTGTTTTTTTTCAGGTGCAGGTGTTACTTGAGGTCGAACGTGGTCGGTGACGGGACCGAGACTAGGTTCAGGGAGGAACTGAGGTCGTGAGGGTCGAGGGTGTCATGCGAGATGTTTGGACTAGAGAACAGTGCACGTGAGGTCGAGATCGTTGCAGCGTAGTGGCAGGTGGGCCGTACGCGTGTATACGAAATTTTTGAAACAGTGTATGCAGGCAAATGCAAGTGTATGTGTGTGCATACATGTGCATGTATGTGCATGCCATGAGAGAGAGAGAGTGGTGTATGTGCATTAATGCATGTGTGTGTGCATTTAATGCCATGCATGTGTGAGAATGCATGTGTGTGTCGTGCATGCAAATCGTGTGTGTGTGTGCATGTGAGTGTGTGTGTTGGCGTGAGTGTGTGCGTGCTGCATGCATGTGTGTGTGCATGCGAGAGTGTGTGTGTGCTGTGAGTGCGTGTGCTGTGGATTGGTTGGCAGGAGAGAGTTTGAATCCGAGTGGAGAACCGGGTACAAGTCGGAGAAGAGCTGGCGCAAGCGTTGTCCGAATCAAACATGAAGACGTCCTGTTCTCTTGTCCTTTAAATAGGTGGTTCTAGGGGCTTAGAAATCATCCAATGAAAAGGGCAAGAAGCAAAAGGTGCCTACAACAAAGAAAAGCTTTTGTGCTCTCTTTAGTTTGTTTAGGGTTTTCTAATCTTGTGAGATTAGAGATTTTGTTTAGGGTTTTCTAATCATTGAAGATTAGAAGATTTTTTTTTTTTGGTGTCATCTTGTTGAAGATGGCTTTGGAATAAAAAGATAAGTTTATGCAATATTTTTTTCGCTTTTATTCTTGATTAGAAGGTTTGTTCGATTTTTGATAGAACTAGTTTTGATTTATGTTTGACTTGTCTCGCTAATTAATCTAGGGTTTTGATCTCTACGATATTAGATATTCTTCCGCTATTTAGGGGTCTTTAATTTTGTGAAAGAAATAGTTGAATTTTATTCGGCATCTATTCACCCCCCTCTAGTTGCCTACTCGGTCCTACATACCCGGCGCGAGGCAACGGGTCTTCGGAGCGAGGGATGGGTGGGACGTTTGCCCGACCAAGCATCCGCGAACTCCTACCCGGCGCGAGGCAACGGGTCTCCGGAGCGAGGGATGGGTGGGAAGTTTGCCCGACCAAGCATCCGCGAACTCCTACCCGGCGCGAGGCAACGGGTCTCCGGAGCGAGGGATGGGTGGGACGTTTGCCCGACCAAGCATCTGCGAACTCCTACCCGGCGCGAGGCAACGGGTTTCTTGATTTAAGTCCTGGAGAATATGAAGATGGCTTGGGTTCGCAATGTCTTTCCATTATTTTATTGATAAGGATCGGTACATTTCTTTCCTTCGTATTCCATCACCTACGGGTAAAATTTCTTGAGTGCGTCGGTATTCCATGTCCGTGGTACCTCTTCTCCGTCGGGGGTAACGAGCTTGTGCGCACCCTTCGCAGTTGACTCTTGGATGATGTATGGTCCCTCCCATGTCGTTTCCAGCTTCGCGAAGGCCGGGGCGGCCCGCTTGAGCACAATGTCCCGGGGTGTATTTCGCGTTTCTTCACCTTCTTGTTGAAGCTTCGAGTTGACGCCTCCGCATAGGCTTTCATGGTCTTTAGGGCTTGAAGATTGCGTTCTTCCTCTAGATCACACGTGATGTCGATTGCCTCATGGGTCGGGGTTTTGATTACTCACAAGGATTTTGCGCGGATCTCTGCAGGTGAAACGGCTTCCTCCCCGAAGAGGAGGCGGAAGGGGGAGAACCCGGTCGCTCTTGAGGCCGAAGTGCGGGTTGCCCATAAAACGTGGTCCAGCTCATCGGGCCAAATCCCCTTTTTAGAGCCGTAAAGCCTTTTTTTATGCCATCAAGAAGTAACCCGTTCGCCCGTTCCACTGCCCCGTTCGACTAAGGATGACCCACTGAGGCGAAGCAGATCTTTGTCCCGATATTGTCACAGTAATCGTGGAATTTCCAGGGGTCGAATTGAGACCCATTGTCGGTCACGATCTGGCAAGGGACCCCATATCTGCTTAATCGTTTTCCATAGAAATTTGACGGCGGCCTCCGCGGTTATCTTCGCAACCGGCTCTGCCTCGATCCAGCGGGAGAAGTAATCGATGGCGACGATTACGAACTGAAGGTTTGCTCGAGCTTTAGGAAGCGCCCCAACGATATCTATTCCCCACTTGGCGAAGGGCCAGACCGGGGGTACCGCATGCAGTTCGTTGGGCGGGGCCCTCGTTTGCTTGGTCATCCATTGGCACGCATGACAGTGTCGGACCATGTGCTCCGCATCTTGCAACGCTGAAGGCCAGTAGAGCCCCATCCGGCATAACTTTCTCACGAGATTCCTAGGGGCCTGGTGTGCCCCGCAATCTCCCTGGTGTGCTTCAAGTAAAGCTTGCACTCCTTCTTCTCGCGAAATGCAGCGTAGCCATGGAGCGCAGAGGCCGCTACGGAATAGGAGGCCATTGATGATGGCGTACTTCTTTGCTCGCCTTTCGACGCGCCTCGCTTGTGCCTCATCGTCTGGCAAAACTCCCTCCAGGAGGTAGTTGTATATCTCATTCCTCCAGTCTTCACTGGCTGCTCGAACAATGAGATTTATCTGGGAAGGAATGGAGGGGGTGCGAAGTATCTCGAAGAAGATTGTCGAAGGTAGACTTCCTCCGGTGGCTGCGATCTTGGCTAGCTCGTCGGCGCGTTCATTTTGGGACCTGGGAATTGCATTAACGGTGAACCCAATGAAACCCTTCTCCATGGTTCGGACCATCTCGACGTACTTCTGGAGCTGTTCATCCTTCACTTGATATTCTTTGGTGATGTGCCCCTGAATAAGTTTCGAGTCGGTGTATATTATCGCCCTTCTCGCTCCCATGATCTTCGCTTTTCTGATACCCAATAAGAGCGCTTCATACTCGGCTATATTATTGGTTGAAGGAAATTCCAGCCTTGCTGCGAACTCCACTTTTTCTCCGCTGGGCGTATGTATCACCGCCGCTATTCCCGCTCCACTCGCCCCCCATCGTTGGGGTTTTGTTGTCCTCCGGGACTGGGGAAGTCCATTCTACCATGAAATCGACGAGGGCTTGGCTTTTGATTGCCGTGCGAGGAATTATGGTTAATTCAAAGGGAGCTAGCTCGACCGCCCACTTGCTGATGCGCCCAGTGCTTTCCCTGTTGGAGAGCATAGACCCTAGAGGATATGTAGTCGGCACTTTGATGCGGTTGGCCTGAAAATAATGCCGGAGCTTTCGAGATGCCATTAACAGAGCGTACGCCAGCTTTTCCATTTCCGAGTATCGTAGCTTCGCTCCTTGGAGGGCTTCAGAGACGAAGTAGACCGGCTGTTGTTTGGCGCCTAGGGGCCGCACTAGCACAGCGCTGACGGCCAAGGGGCTTGCTACTAGATATAACAGAAGCTCCTCACCTTGCTTCGGGCTTTGCAGGACAGGGATCTCCATGAGACTCTGCTTCAAGTCGTCGAAGGCGCGTTGGCATTCCCCTGTCCAGATGAAACTATCGTTTGAGTGCAAGGCTTTAAAGACCGGCAAACTTCGTTCCGCGGATTTTGGCAAGAATCGACTAAGTGCTGCTATCCGCCCTGCCAACCGTTGTACTTCCTTCAGGTTTCTTGGTGGAGCCATGTCTTGGACAGCTCTTATCTTTTCCGGATTCGCTTCTATGCCCCGTTGGGAGACCAGGAAACCTAGCAATTTTCCTGCGTCCACGCCGAAGACACATTTTGTCGGGTTAAGCTTCACCTTTCTTTTTATCAAATTTCTGAAGGTTTCCCGGAGGTCCCCGACGTGATCTTCTTTTCACTTTTGACAATGATATCGTCAACGTAGGCTTCCACGTTTCTTCCTAACTGATCGGCGAAGATCTTCGTGATGAGTCGAGCGAAGGTAGCACCTGCGTTTTTGAGCCCGAAAGGCATCCGCACGAAGCAATAGGTACCGAAGGGAGTAACAAATGTCGTCTTGTCTTCATCTCCTTCCTGCATATATACTTGGTGATAACCGGAATATGCGTCAAGGAAGCTCATCCTTTCTGACCCGGAGGTTGAGTCAACCAGCTGGTCGATGCGGGGCAGGGGGAAGTCATCTTTTGGGCATGCTTTGTTTAAGTCAGTAAAGTCGATGCACATCCTCCATGCTCCGCTGGCCTTCCTGACTAGGACGATGTTGGCCAACCACTCTAGGTATCGGGCTTCGCGGATGATTCCCGCCTGGAGCAGTTTAGTCACCTCCACCTTCGCGGCTTCCTGCCTTTCTACTGCAAGTCTTCTCAGTTTTTGCTTCTTAGGCTTTACGCTTGGATTAATGGCGAGGGCATGTTCGATAATTTCTCTCGGGACACCCAGAAGGTCTTCGGGCCCCCATGCGAACACGGTTTCGTATTCCTGGAGGAGCAGCATCAAGTGTTTTTCCTCCTCGGGAGACAACATGGTGCCGAGGATCACTATCTTGCTGCTTCCTGGCCTGAGCGGTATCCGTTGGGTTTCTCCCTGGGGCTGTGGTTTAGGGAGCCAGCGGCTGCGATTTGCATGTACGATGGGATCTAACTCAGTAATGCAGACGTGTTTGATTTGGGGCGGGTTCTCCATATCTATCTTCCTTGCCAAGGCTTGGTCTCCTCGCACCGTGATGACACCATCTTCGGAGGGAATTTTCATGCATAGGAAACCGTGATGAATTATGGCCCCCATGGTCGTCAACGAGCCCCGGCCTAGGATCGCATTGTATTGGAAAGGCATGTCTACCACATCGAATGTGACGCGACTCGTGACGCTGGCTTGTGGCGTTGCGAATGTGACTTCAAGCTCCAATTGCCCCATGGTGGTGACCGTGTTTCCCCCGAAACCCATCAGCGGCAATTCCGATTTTTTCAACCGATCTTATGGAATCATCATTTGTTGGAAAGCCTTCATGGACAGTATGTCCACAGCACTCCCTACGTCCACCAATATTCGACGTACTTCGCAATCAGCGATAATGGCGGTTACTACCAAGGAATCTTGGTGCGGGAAGTGTACCCTCGTGGCGTCCTCCTGTGTGAAGGTGATTGGCTCGCATTTTACCGGAGGAGGGGTGGCAGGGGTAATTGCGATGTGGTTAATTTGCCGGGCGTAAGCCTTCCTCTGTCTTTTTGACGAGAGATGTGATGAGGAACCCCCCGCAATGACGTTAATAATGCGACGGAGGTGATTCATCCCTACTCGAGGAGGGGGGTGTTGTCGTCCAACGGGAGGTGCTTCCGGCGGTGCAGGATGCGTCTTGATTTCTCTCTGTTTCGCCTCGAACCGCCGATATCCGTTGATCACTTTTCATTGGATGGTGTCATGAGTGATATTTTCCCCGTGATATTCACAAAAGTACTGCCGGGGCTCTGTCTCTTCCCTCTTGTTAACTCGGCTTCCCTCGTCTTGCTTTCCTCGGCTCGGGGGTGGCCCTCGTCTCTGCTGCTCCTCGGGCCTGTCGCCCGTGGCTTGCCGATTTCTTGGTTTTTCAATGTGGTGGATTCTCCTCCTTTCGTCTCTTCTTCCAGGCTCTGAGTATCGTTCCCTGGTTTTGGCGTTGGGGGGGAGGTCCTTCCCTCGCCCTCTCTTCCGCGAGGCGAACTCTTGATTCTCTTGTTGGGGCCCGTCTTCCCTTCGGAGGTTGTCTTCCTCCGCCCGCGCATATTCCCTCATCTTCGCAAAGAGTTCTTCCACCGTACGTACCTCTTTACGAGCGAGCCTTTCTGCCAACGGTCCCCTGCGCAGGCCGCAACGCGCCGCATTGATGATAGTGGTGTCGCTTACTCCTCGTACTTGGCACTTAATCCGAGAGAAACGCTGGAAGTAACTTTTAAGGGTTTCCCCTTCGCGTTGTCTGACCGCAAATAGGTCACTTTCCTCTTTCATTCCATCGAAGTTACCCTGGAAGTTGCCTTCAAGCTTGCAGCGGAGTTGCGGCCAACAGGTGATCGACCGGGGCTCCAGCGAAGAGTACCAGGACAGGGCTATGCCTTCAAGGGCTAGAAGGATCCCCTTCGCCTTAATATCATCATCTCCTCCCGCTGCTTCAATCGCCGTATCATAAACGCGGAGGAACTCCCTTGGGTCCGTCCGTCCGTCATATGGCTTAACGGTGGGAAATTTGAAGCTTCCCGGGGAGGGCCATTTTTTGGCCCGTAGGCGGGTGCTGAGGGGGTTTGGATCATGGTCTTCCCTGTGTGCCATCGCGATCGCTGGAGATAGCACCTCGTGGCTCGGGCTTTCATCTTGTGATTCGTATTGCCCCCCGTCTGATCGTCCTTGCAGACGCTTCAACTCCGCCATGAGTTGCTCGTTGGTTTCCATCGGTGCTCGCAAGTTGGGGTCAATCTCCTCCTGAGCTCCGGTTCCTTCTCCATGGATTTCTTCGTTTCCGTGGGTCTCTTGGCGACGAGTCGGATGTGTCGACGCTTCTGCCACCTCTCCTCCTGGTGTCGAGACCGTTCGACCTGTCGCCGGAGGCCGTCGTTTGGGGGCTCGCTTGTGCACGGCCACCGGAGTCTGTGGAGGTAAAGCTCCCGCCACGTTTCGTGCTTCTGTTGTAGCTGGCATCCGCGTCTCGTCATCCAGAAGTCGAGGGGGATCTCCAGATTGGCTTCTCGCACGCCGTCTTGATTCTTCTGCTCCTGCCGTCGTTGGTGCCCCCTTGGATATTGCTTCCTTTCCTTTCTTTGGTGGCATGGTTGCAGGAAACTTACCCTTGGGCCTGATCGGCCGGCGATGGTTTCACCTTGCTGTTGGGTTCCCCACGGATGGCGCCAGTGTGGTGTCGTGGAACCACCGGGTCTCTTTTTCTCTTCCTCTTCGTCGGACTGTTTCTTGTTTTTCGGGGAACCTCCCTCTCCACTGTCTTGCTCCCCCTTTATAGGGCAGGCCTAGGAATATGCCCATATTGATTGGCCTTCTTTTTCTTTATTATTTCTTGCCAAGAGCTAACCTGAATTGTTTTTATTGAATCACATCTCTCATGCGTTGGGTTTTTTGCACTCTGTTCGTACATCTTTTGTAGGGGTTCGACGGGAATTTCACTTGTGTTGGGGTCTCAAATTGCCCGGACACGTCATTGCATACTCGGGAGGAGTTGTTGGGGGGTGTCAGACCTTGGAGATTGGCACTAGGTTCACGTCAGAGGGAGACATGGCTGGGAGTGATTCCCTTCGGTTTCCTCCCTCACCACGGAAGGGGACTTCCCCTCGTTGCGGAGGGGGGGAAAGGGGCGATCTTTACCCATCACCCCCTTTTACCGGGGGATGACCTCCTAGGGTATGGACTCATTGTTTTATCGAAGGAAGAGGTTAACGATTATAGACCCGTTCACATGGGCCATTAGATACGGGGGCTTCGTTTAGCTGGCCGATGGGGTAGGGATGAGCCCGGTCGGTCCACCACACATACCTTCGCCCGACGCACGAAAACCCAATGGATCTCCTCCCAGTTCGCGCGATCTCCTTCCTCGCTCCAAATCCACCATATCTCCTCGTCGCGGAGCGCTCCAATGGACGGATCTTCGA
Organism: Rhipidocladum racemiflorum; assembly: GCA_036346355.1. Lineage (NCBI taxonomy): Eukaryota > Viridiplantae > Streptophyta > Magnoliopsida > Poales > Poaceae > Rhipidocladum > Rhipidocladum racemiflorum. Next base: position 12,914,146 of record CM070592.1, on the reverse strand, counting down.
GGTGTGGATGTCGATAACTCCCCTAGGGGCAGCAAGGGTGGTGGAGAGGTGGTGGAGGGGTGGTGGTGCAATGGGGAGGAGGGAGGAGGAGGGTGGCGCACAAGGGGGAGGGTGGCGGCTAGCTTGGGGGGAAGAGGAGGAAGCGGGGGCGGCTAGGGCAGGTTTGGGTGCACCAAAGGGCAGGGGTGGTTCCCAACCTGGCCCCCACTCCCACATGGGCCCAAACAACATCCCACTAAAGCCCACAACTCTTTCCCTTGGGCCCAACCTTCCCCGGAAAGGCCCGAAACTCCCGAAATCGGCCCGGAACGCGATTAAACTTCATAGCGTGAAGTTTAAATCTCCAAATTCACATTTTATAATGTCACAAATCTCTAATTTCACATTTTATAAAGTCTCGACATTCCGTAGTGTCACATGTTATCTCTAGCTTGAGAATAAATAGACTACTAGTGTTGTAGTTTACTCTGTAACGAGAATGATTAAATGGGTTAATGTACATGCTTAGAATCTGTTGCCTTGCTTTAAAAGTGCTTATGATCCTTGTTAATGTTAAAAGTTTAAACCTTGATGCATAGTTAGAACATTAAGATGATGTAAATTAATGATATTGTTAAAGAAACCTTGCCGATTGTTTAAAGATGTTTTAATCTAACGGGTTAATAGAGAAATTTAATCATGTTGACTAGTGGCTTCAATTTGGAAGTTGATTAGAGTTGCTATTTATGTTGTTGCAACGTACTAGTATATTTGGAAGTATGCAGTTGTGTCTCTACAATGCTGGTATTGATATCAATTGAGAAGACATAAGACTTATTGTTAATGATGTTGTTAAGGGCAGTGTTAATTCTAGTATTCAATCTATTTTTAAATAGTTGGAGTATGTTGTGTGGTGGTAATTTTGTTATAACCGATGTATAGGGTAGCTAAAGGTACTGTTGTTGATTGATGATTATGCAAATTATTGATATTGACGACTTAGTAGTGGTGGTAATTGCTTAGATTAATTGTTGAAAAATCCTTGTTAAAAAATGGAGGTTATTGTAACATGTTGCGATGGAGTGGACCATGGATAATTAACATGATGTAAGATTTTAATCTTAATGTATGCATATCTTAGAATCCTATTTACGAATTTTATCATGTAGAGATATTACTTATTTGTTGAAGTCATTTTATTGATTGAACAAGTTTCAATTGTCAAGATTTTGACGTATGGATAGTATAAAATTTATAGGTTGACCATGCTCAAGTAGCTGTTGAAGTACTATGTTTGAAATATAGAATATGTTGTTATATGATTTGGTGATCCGTGGGGATCATGTCAATGTAGTCTTGGTTGGGTGCTCTTGTGATAAGCATCTTAAACCTTAATTAAAAGTGTTGGGAATGGTAACTAGAGAAAGAAATTGTTATGTAAATTTTGTTTAATCCGGTTGGACTCTCATGATGAGTAAATAGTTATTTTTGAATGCTTAAATGGTAAGTGTAGTGGAATACAAGTTATGGTGGGATTCATGCTGAGCTGGTGTTTAAAACCCTTTCAACTGGTGTGGTTGTTTGCCATTTTTGTTGAATGCCTTCGGTCAAGGTATTCCTTGTGTTGTGTTTTCGAGTTTCCCTAAAACCCGTAGCTATTGGTGCCAATCTTTGGTTTTGGCTATTTTGTTTAATTTGTGTTATGAGTATGGATTTACACCCAAAAGTTTTTGAGTGGATCGCGCTCCTTCACGTTCACCCTGAATTATCTTCGGAATAAATTTTAACAGAAGCAGATGGACATAGTGGGTTGTGTTGGAAACTCTTGAGATTTAATTTGTAACTCTTTTTGACTAGAGTTGGATTTATTTGCATAACGTGTGTGGTGTTTGCAAGTGCTCCAAAAGGTGGTTTTTATGGATGTTTCATCGGTGATGTTGTTAGCAAAGTGTTCTCTTTTGGGATATGAGTTTCCCTTTCTTTTGAGAAAAATATGTGGCGGTTGTGTGTACAGATGTTTGACTTTGGAGTCGATATTCTTTTCCAAAATGTTGATTTTGGTTAAAATGCGATGTTTTGCAAGTTTAGTTTTCAAATTGACGTGGCTTCCTATACGATGTGGTGTTCCTATTAATGGTGTTGCCGTCATAGTTTATATGAATTTCGCAGCCATCGATGTTAATTGTGTTTCAATCATGTGATATCGAGGAAGAAGTCTTTTGGTGGATGACTATTCGGTATTGTTGCTACATGAAGAATGAATGGTGAAAAGGAAGCATGACATTGTTTATAGATGTTTAATGATGAAAGAGTCGATGAGCCAGGTCGGTGAGAAAGTCATATATGGATATATGACTAATCCGGAGTGCTCTTGAAAAATGTGTATGCATGTCATAAATCGAGACTTCTATTTCTTCCTGGTATGTTGGTTGTAGTGTAGGAGATTTGTGTTTCCTTTGCATCTTAGCTTAGGAAAAATAAGATTAGTACTCTTTAGTTGTTGCCGGATTCTTTCCAAAGTGGCTTTTAGCGCTTTGGAGTTCGAGTTGTTGTATGTGTATCATTTTGGGTTCAAGGGTTTTGGTTGAGCTTACTCAATGATTGTACCCTTTGTTTTGATTCTTTCAAAGGAAGAATGCGAGGGCGAGACCTTCTTAGAAAGGAAAATTTAGTGTGGGTTGGTAATGACCTAAGATATTAGGCGTTGCTAGTGGTTGATTGTAACTAGTTTGGAAGTGAAGAGTAAATGAAGGTTGGGTATGACCCAATTAAAATTTTCTTGGAGAATTGTCATTGAGGTGTTCCTCGATAGGATTGATCAAATTATTACTAGACCACTTGGTGGTTGCTTGTAATTGCTTTCTGTTTTTGAACAGTATTGGATCTTTTGTCGCCGATCTTTGAGTGTGTTGTGCCAACCGAAGAGGAATGTTCAGTTGTTGTTGAATTTGCGGGTTTTCAGAACCTTGGTCATAACGTAGGCTTCTCCTTTCGGTGGTAGTGGGGTGGGTGTTGGTCTTGTTGTAAAAGATCAGCATGTAACCCCGTTGGTTCGAGCAGTTAGTAATCTTAGAGTGTTGTGTCTCACTTGGTTTGCGTCGTCTTGAATACGACGAACCAGAGTTGATAGGTTGAGACGTGAATCACTTTTGTGCGTGGGAGCGGAAGATAGATCTAGAAGTTGGTACCATGTCCTTATGGAGAGTGGCTTTGGTTAAAGGGATCGGGCACTTTAGTGCCAAGGAATGCATGGAATGTGGAGTGTGAGACCGTTTTATTTCGTGGACTGTTTGGGACTTTAACCTACCGCTTGGGTCGTGCTGAGGCCGTATGTGAGTGCTTTTGTGTTTCAATGTTGAGTAAGAATTCTGGCAAGTTTTGAATGTGAGTTATCTTTAGAGCTGTCAGTCTTTGATCCTTAGCTCCTTGCTTCTGAGTGCTGGCTGGTGCAAATCGTAGGGGCTTCTAAGCGGGTTCTGAGGCGTGAACCATAACTCCCATTGATTTGGTTGTTTGCGAAGAGGCGTGTCTTGGATTCGGGGTCGAATCCTGTTGAACGGGGGGAAGAATGTGACACTACGGAATGGTGTGACATTATAAAATGTGAATGTTGAGGTTAAAAACATTATGGAATGTGGAATTTGAGGTTGAAACCATAAGGTATGAGGTTTAACCGCGTTTCCGGGCCGATTCTAGGAGTTTGGGCCTTTCCGGTGGACGTTGGGCCTAAGGGGAATGGTCGTGGGCTTTGGTGGGAAGGAGTTTGAGTACAATTAGGAGTGGGAATCCTGGTTGGGGGCCTTCTCTCTGCCCTTTTGTGCGCCCCACCTCAGCCTTGTGCGCCCCCACCCCCCCTTGGAAGCCCTAGCTACCCCATTGCCTTCCTCCCACCTTGTGCGCCTCCCCAAGCCGCCCCCCATTGTGCCACCACCCCTCCACCACCTCTCCACCTCCCTTGATAACCCTAGGGGAGTTCTCCACCTCATCACCTCAAAGATCCATCCGTTGGAGCGCTCCGCGACGAGGAGATCCGGCGGGATTGGAGCGAGAAAGGAGATCGCGCGAACCGGGAAGAGATCCATTGGGTTTTCGTGCGTCGGACGAAGGTATGGCCATGGGAATCCTTGGGGTTGGTCTAGGTCTGTTCTAATGGTGATTATCACATTTTTAGATCAATTGGTGGTGCTGGAATTGAGTAGATTAGATGAAATCTAGAAGTTGCCACGTTCTCTGTTTCGGGTAGCATGAGCAGTCGACCTAGGGTTTGGGTTTTCGTCAATTTAGAGTCGGAATTTGGTCAGCCGCCTGTTGAAGCAGTTGTAGGTAATTTCAATACCTTTCATTGGGTATAAGAACGCGTAATTCCGATCAGCCGTTTGAAAGTTATGGCTGTTTTACCGAGCGTGTTAAAATCTGTGACGTGATTGGAACAGATCACGGTATTTTGTAGATTAAACAACTTTAGAATCCGAATCAGCTTTTCCATATACTTAGAAAAAGTTAGGAAATTTCCTAAGCTACGCGATAATGTACTCGTTTAATTGATTCGAAGTTTTAGAACCCGAGTTATGCCTTTTGGAAGGCTGCTGTCCCGACGGGACAGAACCTCTGTTTTTCGGTTTAGCGAGTTGTTTGCGATGTCGGGGTAGAAGAGGGATTGCTTACTCCTTTGTGGACATGATTGTGAGTTTGTGGTACCTATGTGCAGGTGGTGTGACTCCGGGAGTGCCGTCTACTTCTCGCCAATCCGTTGCCCGTGGTTGAGGCAAGTGTATTGTAATGGACAACGGTTTGTAGGTTGCTAGTTGAGACTAGATGAAATTGATTATATGATATGATCACTTGCCATGCTTTAATCTTTGCCAATGATATGATGAGTATGCTTATTATGTTATGATGCCATGTGTTAATGTACAAGTTAATTATGATGTTGGCATGTTTGCATACATGGCATGATACATGGCCTGGGCGGTGAGAAAGTCATAACTAGTCCGGGGAAGGTCGGTGAGAAAGTTATGACTATTCCGGAGAGCCAATGAGTAAGTCCTACATCGTGATTCCATCCACCGCGGTCTTTGGAAGCGAGGAGTAGGCACCCTCCATCTTCGGGATGGAAGGGGGGAGAGGGTGCACACTGACGGGTGTGTACTCAACCATACCGGTATGAGTTTCCAAGGAGACATAAGCATCGCATCGCATTGCATACATAATGAAGATGTTAACGATATGTGATCATGAATGAGATGATTTACATGATGTGAGTTGCTATAGCCATGTAATTGTTCTTTTGTACCATTGAAATATGCTTGCTGAGTGTTGAACACACGCTTGTGCTTTCTTGTTGTTTTAGGTACCATGAGACCGGCATGCGGGGAAGGGAAATAGTCACACTTCTACACGTAGCTTCACTCATTTGTTCCCACAAGTCATTCAATTGGGTCTTGATAATAAATTAAGTGTGATGCATATTGATTTATGGTTCAGTTTTGCGATATGAGTCTTATTGTTCGTTTGGCTCATGGAGACATTGAGTGCTTGGGATTAGACTTATATTGTTGTCATGCCTTTAATTATTGCTGTTTTAGATGCCTCTTATATATTGCCATATATTGCTATGCTGTTGATGTTCCTTCAATTCATGTTAAAACAAAGGAGATGCTGCCGAAATTTCGGTTTTTAGCATTTGCTCCTTTGCTGTAATTTACCTTAATTTATGGTATTTAGATGTTGTTTAGCCTATGTTTGGTAGCATTCAGGCATGCTAGATGCTGGGGTGTTACAGGGTGCACGTGTCACTGACACGTGGGACCCACTGGATGACGTCATGGAGCCGTTGGGCCAGCCCTAGACACGCGGGTCCCACGCTGACATCACACGTGATGCAATATGGGCCTTCGGTTTGATATCCAACGGTCTGGATTGGATCTAATCCGCCACAGTGCGGGTTAACGCGATTTGATCTGGACCGTTCGATTCAAATCGGACGGCTGAGATTCGATCGGGTTTAACCGCGTCGCTAAGGGGCGACGTGGCATGACCCGGTGCACAACACGTGGCTAGATCTGCACCGTTCGATCTCGATCGAACGGTTGAGATCACATCTAACGCTACCACGCGGATTAACCCCAACCGTACGATCTAGATCTAACGACTGGGATCTAACTAAGCACGGTGCAGCTATGGCTACGTGGCACAATCTAAGGCATTGGATCTAGATCCAATGGCCGAAATTAGATCTAGAAATCGAATGTGCGAAATACCTTCGAGCGACGTGGACGAATCTGGAACGTTGGATGGCGATCCGACGGTGGAGAAGCCTCGCGGACGGCGATGGCGATGCGGTGGCCTGCGTTTGCTGGAGATGAAGACGAAGATGAGCCCCGTGGTGCTTCGAGCACGCTCCGACAAGGTGAGTGGTACCCCTTGATGCGGCTCGACGCGGCGGATCCGGATCCGGGCACCAACACGACGGAGGACGGCGGACAACGGCGGAAAACAGTGGCGGACCTGTCCTCCAACTTCGGCGAGCGCTCACGGCCGAAAGGCGGCGGCTCGAGCTCGACGACTTAGGGCAACCGGTGTGCACGGGAATGGGGAACACGCTGGTGGCGGCGGCGCTTTAAATAGGGGTCTCGGTGTAACACCCCAAAATTTTGCTTTTCTTAAATCTATGTGTGATTTGGCACTTTGGTGAATTTTTGGAATTTTCTGGAATTTATTTGGATTTATTTGGAATTTATTTGAATTTATTCCATTTTGAAATAATTAAAGAATTAAATTTTGCAAATAAAGTTTTGTTGGAAATATTTTATTTGAGTCCCAAATACCCTAAAATATTTTCCAGAATTTTTCTGGAATTTTTCTGAGTCTTTTGCTATTTTTAATGAATTAAATGAATTACTGGGAATTATTTTAAATATTAAATCGCTGGAAATTCAACTCAGGTCGAAATCTTGTTCATCCGACCGAAGTCGAACCCGAAGTCGGACTCGAGTCCGACCGAGCGATCGACTCGACCAAACCCACTCTAACCCAATCGATCCGGCCGTTGGATCGGGATCCAACGGTCCGGATTGGACCGCCCGGCTCGAGCCCGAGTCGGTCGGACCGGTCAGCGCGTGAGCAATCGTAGCCGCTCATCGCGACACGTGGATGGTCCCGATCATCGTCTCCGTTCGAATCCCGGTAGGAGCTCCGCCGTGACCAAGCGGGACACGGTTAGGGTTCCGATTTGCGCGCACGTCGAGGCAGTATTTAAGGCGTGGACCCGTCCCTGAGAATCGTCGTTCGACGCCGCCCCTTTTTCCCCAAGCCACACCGCCCAAGCCACCGTCTTGGCCGAGGAATTGCTCGCCGTAGTAGGGTTAGGGCTTCGCTTCGGGTTCGTGCGCACGCCGCCGCCGTCAAGCCGTCTCCGCCGTGTTGAAGCCCAGATCTGGAACCGCACGAGCAAGGCGCATCGGACCGCACCATCCACCTCGCCGGAGACCCTCGGAAACGCCGCACGGAAGGTCGCCGTCCTCGTCTCCGGTAGCCCGAGCCCCGCCGCGCCGCCATCACCAGTGCGAAGCTTCTGGACCGTCCGATTCCGATCGAACGGCAGCGGTGAGTCACGTGCTTCCAAACCCGATTGGATCTGGACCGTTGGATCAAGATCCAACGGCCTACGATCACCTCAGGCCGTAGCAGTGTTATCGTAGGGTTAGATCTGGACCGTCCGATCTAGATCGAACGGCCCACGATCATCGAGTAGATTCCAACGTGTTAACCCTGGATCTAATCGCGGCCGTTGATTTTCAAATCAACGGACATGATCTTGCCACGTAGCCGCATGTCAGCCCGCATGTCAACCAGGGCCCGCATGTCAGCCGCACCAAGCCGTGCGCCAGTCCACCGTGGACCGTGCCGCCCGTGGACCCAGTCCATGGACCGGACACGTGGCAGCACCTGAGTGGTGCCACGTGGCATGATGACGTCATGCTGACGTCATCATGGAGGCCGTTCGGTGCTGACGTCAGCAGGTCACTGTGGACCAATCACAGGATGACACGTGTCCTCGCTGATGCAATAATTAATTTCCGAAAAAGAAAATGATTTATTAATTCGGAATAATGATTTCAGATTTTGTTTCAAACTTCAAACGCTTATAACTTTTGCGTTTCAACTCCGATTTGAGTGATTCAAATTTCTAAATTTGTATAAAATTGAGATCTATCTAATTATAAATTTTATTTAATTTTTGGACTAAAGTTTTCCTCTGTAAAATTATTTAATTGATTATTTAAACTTTAAATAATCATAACTTTTGCGTTTTAACTCCAAATTTGACGATTCCAGTTTCTAAAAATTCATAAAATTATGTTCTCTCTGTTTATGGATTTTATTTGGATGTTTGGACACTTTTTGCCTATTGTTTATTTGTGTATTGCTATTTGCACGCTTTACGAGTAGACGTTGAAGTGCCGGAAGGATTCGAAGGAGAAGTATTGACTCAGGATCCAATTCAAGACCAAGAACAAGTACTTTTTGAAGGCAAGTTGTGCTTTGACCATGTTGATCCTATTTCGAAATCTATTTTGATTTAACCTATTGCATGCTAGTTCAATTAGAAAATACTTTATTTAAATATGGGGGATTAGATAAATACCAATTTGCTGTATGACACCTTGATTACTTAAATATGTGCCATGACCCCTGGTCACCCTAGTTGTGGTTTACTAGTTGGACATTATTAACTTGCCAACATGGGTTTTAGACCGTTGTAGTAAACTGCTTAGACCTGCTACGTGCTCATGACATGATTTTGGACAATCAAATGTTAATATTGACTTAATGATATATTGAACCTGTTTGGAAAGGTATCATGTGATGTTGATGGCACGTGGTGCATGGTAATCAACTGGGGTTTGATAAATAGTTTTTCGGCCAGGGGCATGTGGCAAGAATAATCAGTGGGCAGTTGTGGCATTGGGGATGTTGATTTGGTTCTTGGGTAGTCTTGCCTGGTCACCCTAAGGACTTAACCTTGCAAGCCTTTGAACTGGGTCTAACAGCGCAACCACATGTCCGTAATGGGACGGACCTAGTTGACTAAGTTGCTAATAACGTGCACTGTGGGACCTCGGGAGGTCAACTACACCCTTTGTGTAAGTTGTGCGGGGGGCGTCTGGGTGAGGCCAGGTCCCCAGCTAACGGTTGACGGGCCTAACCTTCGCCTTAGCTCAGGGAAGGGTTAGCGTGCAATAACCGGGGAGGACCCCTTGTATGGTTAGAAGTTTCCGAACGATTTTGTTACGAGGAACTTCGCCTTTGTGGTGTTTGACTGTATCTTGTGGGTAAAGTGCATAACCTCTGCAGAGTGTAGAATCTATTCGAATAGCCGTGTCCGGCATGATATTGGACATCGCTCGGAATTACTGATCAAGGGTTAGATTTTCTCAAAAATAACTTGGATTTGAAAGGTTGGGGTTGGACTAATAATGATGTTGATGGAATTGTGGATTAGGATGGGAAAGATGTTTATTAAACTCTTTGAAAAGTTATCTATGCTATACTTACTTCTCGCTTTGAATCTACTTATGCTACTTGTCAAATCTTGTTTCGCAAATATACCTTGAGCTATTCCTTTGTACCAAGCCATGCATATAGTATATTAGCTTGCATTACATGCATGACTTGCTTGAGTACCAAGTACTCACCCTTGCCACAATACAACACCAGTTGAAGAGGAGACTACACCGGCTTTGGAGGAGGATCTCCAAGAGGATCCGTCTACTTAGGAAGCGAGCCGGTCGGTACTGTGATATCTTGGATGGCGCCACGAAGTTATTTGATTTTCATTGCTACTATTTCTCTCTTAATAAGTTTAGCCTGCGAAATCATACATTTGTGACTTGACCATAAAGTCGAGTAACTAGTTTGGTTATTTAAATAAAAGTACTTTATTAGCATCGAGTGGTATGATTGTGATATTTACCGATGTTAAGACTGTGTGCACTAGCGAGTTCCTGGACTAGTGCTGAATACACAGAGGGTCCGGATTTGCAAATTCGGGGTCCCGACAGAGGTGGTATCAGAGCCATACTGACCATAGGCTCAACCCTAAGCTAGAATGGTCGTAGTGAGGATAAAACCTATTTTCTAAAGCTAAAAGTTTGTCAAGACAAGAAATGACATCTCGACTCATCCCCTTCTCTCTTTCCTTGTCTCTTGCTGAATTTTTCCTTACCTTGTGACGATTTAAAAATTTCGAGTTCTTACGTGAGCACTCTTGTGACAGATGGAGGGAGAGTTCAACTACATTGATCTGGAGGTTGGTCACGCCGCGGAACTTTGGCATATGCTTCAGACTCTTGGAGATTTTGAGAAGCCACAATACCAAGTGGAAGTGATCAGACAAGCAGGATTGATCAAGGCTTGTGATGTGAAGATTGAGGTACCTGCTAGGAAGAAGGGCCCAGGCAATCGCCCGATACACTGCACTGCCAGGAGATCTACAATGCAGATGGGTATCCAAGAAGTATCACGACGAGCAATGCGGCACATTACCCGTATCTACGCTAGAGAGTTAGAGAGCACGGTATTCCGTTATCATCCGCGCAGCAATAACCTTCTTGACCCGAAGGCGATTCAGGATGAGGATGCCATGGTTACACAGTTGGCACGACTTGTTGTCGCCCAGGAGGATGTACTCGATGATACAAGCAAGGAGCTACAGAAGGCCCGCAAGGAGATCACGACAGAGAAGAACAGATGGCGGGAAGCTCAAGAGTATGTGTCACACCTTCTGCGAAGGATTGACGAGTTGGAGATGACTTTATACGGACCAGAACCAGAGCCAGTACTCGAGCTACACGAGCCAGATCCGGAGGAGTCAGATCTCGATGAGGACACTGCTTCTTCGACTACCACCGACGACACGATTCTTTGGACATGGCAATCGTTTCGCTCCTATGCCGTAGCACCCGTACCCAGGCCGTGGAGGTTTCCTCGATGAGTGAGCATAGGTTCTATAGTGAGACTCCTTCGCCGAGTCGCGTCATAGAATAAAGAGTCACCCTTTAGGCGTTAGACTCCAGTGTTAGTTCGATTTGGATTTTCATTGCCTGCTGAGTGTGCAGTATGTGTTGCGAGGCCCTTAGGCATTGTAAGCAACCATACCAAGTTATTAATATCATTAGTTAATAAAGTTGGACCTTAAAGTTACACCTTCGCCCCGCATAAGTTCCATATTACTTGTCTATTCTTGATTCCCCCTCATCTCTAAAACTTAGAGCAAATCGACAGATGGTGAACACCCGCGGAAACTTTGGGAGCAATGGAAGTGGTTCTCGCCCAGCAGAAAACCCCAATGATGGAGCACCGACCGCCGCTTGATTGATATGCAGAATTTTGTGGAATTTCTTGCTGCTCAGACTCATTTGATGCATGCTATGTTGCAAAAAATGCAACACGTCCTTTGCTCAGGCCACGGCTAATCAAGTCAATCGGGGACAACGCTGAATACAAGGCTGTCGAGAGTTTATGAGGACTCATCCACCCACTTTCTCAGGAACGCCAATCCATTGGAGGCCGATGATTGGTTAAGGTCAATTGAGAGGAAGCTACACATAGCTCAATGCATAGGAAATGAGAAGGTACTCTACGCTTCTCATCGGTTGGAAGGAACATTGGCCGAATGGTGGGAGAACTTCGTGCCACGCAAGAGAACCCTCAAGATATCACTTGGGAAGAGTTCACGGTGCATTCCGTCGGTATCACGTGCGAAGGAATCATGGACCTTAAGAAGGAGGAGTTGAGCATCAAGCAAGGTAATCAGCCGGTGGCCGACTACTGAACAAGTTCACACAGCCTAGCACGCTACGCTTTGAGGATGTAGCGACAGATAAAGCCAGACAGTCTCGCTTCATGAAGGGACTTAACTCAGGACTACAAGTAGGATTGATCACCCACACCTTCCCAGATTTCCAAGAGTTGGTGAATAAGGTGCTTGTTCTTGAGGACAAGCGCAAGGAACTGGAGGAGAACAGGACGCGCAGGATGCAACAAACAGGATCACGCCAGGAACGCATAGCGGCGCTGAGGTTGCACCAAATCAATTCTTGATTCCAGCCACGAGAATGCAATAAGGACACCGTCACCCGGCACCAAGACCCGTCAATCGAACTACGGACCCCACTTCGCTAGAAACGCCGCTCGAGCGATCAAAGAAGGAATAGTGAGACGCTGCTACAAGCGCAACGAGCCAGGACATTTTGCCAACATGATTGTCCAAAGAAGACAGCAGGAGTGACCCCGTTCGCTTTAACTTGGGAACCACCCGGCTAGGACGCCCGACACCGGGAACCACATTCCGCACCGTGGTGAGAGGCCGAGTCAACCATGTCACCGCAGATGCAATGCGAGAATGCTACGGACGTCGTCTTGGGTAAGTTACTTGTTAACTCAGTACACCTGCTTGATTTTGTTTGACTCGGAGCTTCGCATTCGTTTGTTTCGCAAGGCTTTGCTGCTGGTCATGATTTGGGGATTGAAAGACTTAAGTGCATGCTTTTAGTTCAAACCCCTGGTTAGAACTCCGAGCGAAAGTAGGATGTTCCGGGTGAGGATATTAATAGATGGAATAGAGTTCCTAGCGAACCTTATAATTTTGGAGACCCGGACCTTAGAGCGTTATTTTGGGAATGGGTGGTTATCCAAGCACAAGGCCGTATTGGATTGTGGACGAAGGACTATCTCGATTGAGAGCCCTTGTGGAAAGAAAGTGGAATTTCAAGCTCTGCCGTTAGAGAGGGGCAGTTGATGGTTAACAGTACCAAGACAATCGGCATAGAGGATGTCTCAAGAGTGAATGAGTACCCAGATGTTTTTCCGAAGATCTACGGTATGCCGAGACGAGGACATAGAGTTTGTGATAGAGCTTGTACAGTACAAAGACCGATAGCATAGAGACCCTATCGGATGTCCACCGTGGAGTTGTTATAGATTAAGATACAGCTAGAAGATTTAATGGAGAAAGGATTTATCGAGGCCAGGCTCGAGCCGTGGGTAGCACCAGTTTTGTTTGTCAAGAAAAAGGACGGGAGTTTCAGGATGTGCATTGACTACCGTGCACTCAATGAAGTCACCGTGAAGAATAAGTACCCGCTACCCAGGATTGATGATTTGTTCGATCAGCTGAGAGGAGCCGGAGTTTTCTCCAAGATTGATCTGAGATCGGGATACCATCAGTTGAAGATCCGATCGGAAGATATCGAACCGCATTCTCGTCAAGATATGGACATTACGAGTTCTGATTATGTCTTTTGGGTAGCGAATGCGCCAAAGATATTTCATGAATATGATGAATAAGGTGTTCATGGAGTATTTGGACAAGTTTGTTGTCGTGTTCATAGATGATATCCTAATCTACTCCAAGACAGAGGATGAACATGCCGAACACTTGAGGCGAGTTTTGGAAAAGCTGAGGGAACAGCAACTCTTCGCCAAGTTCAGTAAGTGTGATTTTTGGAAGGACAAGGTGGAGTTTCTTGGACATGTAATGACCACAGAAGGAGTCGCCGTAGATCCAAGCAAAGTAGAAACTGTGTTACATTGGGAGCAGCCGAAGACTGTGACCCAGATCCGGAGTTTCCTTGGAATGGCAGGATACTATCGCCGTTTCATTGAAGGCTTTTCGACAATTGCGAAACCTCTTACGCAATTGCTGAAAAAGGAGAAAAAGTTTGCATGGACGTCGGAATGTGAGAAAGGATTTCAGGAGCTGAAAAAGCGATTGACATCAGCACCGGTGTTAGTTTTACCGGATGTTGCTCAAAGCTTTGATATTTATTGTGACGCATCGCGCCAAGGACTTGGATGTGTCGATGAGAATGGAAAGGTCGTCGCTTATGCATCAAGGCAGTTGAGGCCGCATGAGGAGAATTATCCGACGCATGACCTAGAGTTAGCTGCCGTAGTGCATGCCTTGAAGATATGGCGTCACTATCTGATCGGGAACAGATGTGAAGTGTATACGGATCATAAGAGCCTTAAGTACATATTCACCCAGTCGGATCTGAACATGAGGCAGAGGAGATGGTTAGAGTTGATCAAGGACTACAATGTTGGAATCCATTACCATCCTGGAAAGGCCAACGTAGTAGCCGATGCTCTGAGTCGGAAAAGCCATACTGTGAGCACGTTGCTAGCCACAAGTCAGGATGAGCTATGTGAGGATTTCCAGAGAATGAAGATTGAGGTGGTACCTAGCGGATTCTTGGCCGCATTGGAAGTGAAGCCTACCCTAGAGGATCAGATCCGGGAAGGACAGAAGGATGATGACAAGATCCGCAGGATTAAGTCCATCAAGGAGGAAGGCAAGGCAGAGGACTTCAAGTTGGATGAGCAAGGCACGTTATGGATGAAGGATCGCATTTGTGTGCCCAACAAGAAGGAATTAAAGCAACTGATTTTGGAGGAAGCCCATGACTCCAAGTATTCAATTCAACATGGAAGCGCCAAAATGTATCAGGATTTGAAGGAAAGATTCTGGTGGCCAAGCATGAAACGTGAAGTTGCCGAGCATGTTGCATTGTGCGACGTATGCCAGAGAGTCAAGGCAATGCATCAGAGACCCGAGGTTGCTACTGCATTGAAAATACCTGAGTGGAAGTGGGAGGAAATCGGAATGGATTTCATTACCAGTTTGCCTAAGACTCAAGGAGGTTATGACTCCATATGGGTTATAGTGGATCGTTTGACCAAAGTAGCCCATTTTATCCCCGTGAAGACCACATACTCGGGGGATAAGTTAGCAGAGTTGTATATGATCAGGATCGTCTGTTTGCACGGAGTGCCAAAGAGGATTGTATCGGATAGAGCTACCCAATTTACCTCAAGGTTTTGGAATAAGTTGCATGAAGCCTTGGGAACCCGTTTGAACTTTAGTACAGCCTATCATCCACAGACGGATGGACAGACCGAATGAGTCAACCAGATTCTGGAGGATATGTTAAGAGCTTGTGCATTGGCTTATGCTGCCTCTTGGGATAAGAGTTTGCCGTATGCCGATTTCAGTTACAACAATAGTTACCAAGCTAGTTTACAGATGTCACCTTTTGAGGCACTGTATGGTCGACCCTGTCGAACGCCATTGAATTGGAATGAGACCGGCGAGCGCCGTGTCTTCGGGCCTGATATTCTTCAAGAGGCTGAAGAACAGATTGCCGTGATCAGGGAAAGGTTGAAGATAGCCCAATCACGACAGAAGAGTTATCCGACAACCGTCGCCGAGACTTGAGTTTTGAACCGTAAGACTTTGTATACCTCGAGTTACGCCTCTCGGGGAGTTAAGAGGTTCCATGCCAAAGGGAAACTCGCACCCGTTATGTTGGACTATTTAAGATTTTGAGCCGCAGAGGCGAAGTTGCCTATCACCGGAGTTGCCACGATCGTTAGCGAGGAGTACATGGCGTATTCCATGTGTCCCAGTTGAAGAAGTGTCTCTGAGTACGAGGAGCAGACACCGCTAGAGTCAATTGAGTTGCAAGAAGATTTGACTTACAAGGAGCATCAGTGAAGATTTTGGACACTATGGATCGAGAGACCGTAAAATAAGTCAACCCGTTTCTGTAGAGTTCAGTGGAGCAACCACACGGAGAGTGAAGCAACTTGGGAATGCGAAGAGGATTTGAGGAAAGAGTTTCCAAACCTATTTCTTTAGTAAGCCCTGAATCTCGGGGACGAGATTCTGTTAAGGGGGAGAGGTTTGTAACACCCCAAAATTTTGCTTTTCTTAAATCTATGTGTGATTTGGCACTTTGGTGAATTTTTGGAATTTTCTGGAATTTATTTGGATTTATTTGGAATTTATTTGAATTTATTCCATTTTGAAATAATTAAAGAATTAAATTTTGCAAATAAAGTTTTGTTGGAAATATTTTATTTGAGTCCCAAATACCCTAAAATATTTTCCAGAATTTTTCTGGAATTTTTCTGAGTCTTTTGCTATTTCTAATGAATTAAATGAATTACTGGGAATTATTTTAAATATTAAATCGCTGGAAATTCAACTCGGGTCGAGTACTGTTCATCCGACCGAGTCGGAACCCGAGTCGGACTCGAGTCCGACCCGAGCCAGTCGACTCGACTAAACCCACTCCTAACCCAATCGATCCCGACCGTTGGATCGGGATCCAACGGTCCGGATTGGACCGCACCGGCTCGAGCCCGAGTCCGGTCGGACCCGTTCGCGCGTGAGCAATCGTAGCCGCTCATCACGACATGTGGACGGTCCCCAGTCATCGTCTCCGTTCCAAATCCCAGCCGGAGAGCTCCGCCGTGACCAAGCGGGACACGGTTAGGGTTCCGATTTGCGCACACGTCGAGGCAGTATTTAAGGCGTGGACCCGTCCCCGAGAATCGTCGTTCGACGCCGCCCCTTTTTTCCCAAGCCACACCGCCCGAGCCGCCGTCTTGGCCGAGGAATTGCTCGCCGTAGTAGGGTTAGGGCTTCGCTTCGCGTTCGTGCGCACGCCGCCGCCGTCAAGCCGTCTCCGCCGTGTTGAAGCCCAGATCTGGAACCGCACGAGCAAGGCGCATCGGACCGCACCATCCACCTCGCCGGAGACCCTCGGAAACGCCACACGGAGGGTCGCCGTCCTCGTCTCCGGTAGCCCGAGCCCCGCCGCGCCGCCATCACCAGTGCGAAGCTTCTGGACCATCCGATTCCGATCGAACGGCAGCGGTGAGTCACGTGCTTCCAAACCTGATTGGATCTGGACCGTTGGATCAAGATCCAACGGCCCACGATCACCTCAGGCCGTAGCAGTGTTATCGTAGGGTTAGATCTGGACCGTCCGATCTAGATCGAACGGCCCACGATCATCGAGTAGATTCCAACGTGTTAACCCTGGATCTAATCGCGGCCGTTGATTTTCAAATCAACGGACACGATCTTGCCACGTAGCCTAGGCGCGCGCCGCGATGCAAGCGCCGTGGGCGGCCGACATGCGGGCCCGCATGTCGGCCGCACCAAGCCGCGGCGCGATCCACCGTGGACCGTGCCGCGTGGACCCGATCCATGGGCCAGGACACGTGGCGAAGACTTGAGTGGTGCCACGTGGCATGATGGCGTCATCTTTGGCGTCATCATGGAGGCCGTTCGATCTTGGCGTCAGCAGGTCACTGTGGACCAATCACAGGATGACACGTATCCTCGCTGACGCAATAATTAATTTCCGAAAAAGAAAATGATTTATTAATTCGGAATAATGATTTCAGATTTTGTTTCAAACTTCAAACGCTTATAACTTTTGCGTTTCAACTCCGATTTGAGTGATTCAAATTTCTAAATTTGTATAAAATTGAGATCTATCTAATTATGAATTTTATTTAATTTTTGGACTAAAGTTTTCCTCTGTAAAATTATTTAATTTATTATTTAAACTTTAAATAATCATAACTTTTGCGTTTTAACTCCAAATTTGACGATTCCAGTTTCTAAAAATTCATAAAATTATGTTCTCTCTGTTTATGGATTTTATTTGGATGTTTGGACACTTTTTGCCTATTGTTTATTTGTGTATTGCTATTTGCACGCTTTTACGAGTAGGCGTTGAAGTCTTGGGAAGGATTCGAAGGAGAAGTATTGACTCAGGATCCAACTCAAGACCAAGAACATGTACTTTTTGAAGGCAAGTTGTGCTTTGACCATGTTGATCCTATTTCGAAATCTATTTTGATTTAATCTATTGCATGCTAGTTCAATTAGAAAATACTTTATTTAAATATGGGGGATTAGATAAATACCAATTTGCTGTATGACACCTTGATTACTTAAATATGTGCCATGACCCCTTGTCACCCTAGTTGTGGTTTACTAGTTGGACATTATTAACTTGCCAACATGGGTTTTAGACCGTTGTAGTAAACTGCTTAGACCTGCTACGTGCTCATGACATGATTTTGGACAATCAAATGTTAATATTGACTTAATGATATATTGAACCTGTTTGGAAAGGTATCATGTGATGTTGATGGCATGTGGTGCATGGTAATCAATTGGGGTTTGATAAATAGTTTTTCGACCGGGGCATGTGGCAAGAATAATCAGGTGGGCCAGTTGTGGCATTGGGGATGTTGATTTGGTTCTTCGGGTAGTCTTGCCCTGGTCACCCTAAGGACTTAACCTTGCAAGCCTTTGAACTGGGTCTAACGTGCAACCACATGTCTGTAATGGGACGGACCTAGTTGACTAAGTTGCTAATAACATACCTGTGGGACCTCAGGAGGTCAACTACACCCTTTGTGTAAGTTGTACGGGGGAGCGTACCGGGGCTGAGGCCAGGTACCCATCTAACGGTTGATTGGCCTAAACTTCGCCTTAGCTAAGGGAAGGGTTAGCGTGCAATAACCGGGGAGGACCACTTGTATTGTTAGAAGTTTAGAAAGACTTTGTTACGGAACTCGCCTTTGTGGTGTTTGACTGTATCTTGTGGGTAAAGTGCATAACCTCTGCAGAGTGTAGAATCTATTCGAATAGTCGTGTCCGCGGTATTGGACATCGCTCGGGAATTACAGTCAAGGGTTAGATTTTCTCAAAAATAACTTGGATTTGAAAGGTTGGGGTTGGACTAATAATGATGTTGATGGAATTGTGGATTAGGATGGGAAAGATGTTTATTAAACTCTTTGAAAAGTTATCTATGCTATACTTACTTCTCGCTTTGAATCTACTTATGCTACTTGTCAAATCTTGTTTCTTGCAAATATACCTTGAGCTATTCCTTTGTACCAAGCCATGCATATAGTATATTAGCTTGCATTCTGTGCATGACTTCTTGAGTACCAAGTACTCACCCTTGCCACAATACAACACAGTTGAAGAGGAGACTACACCACTTTGGAGGAGGAGCTCCAAGAGGATCCGTCTACTTAGGAAGCGAGCCCGATCGGTTGCTGTGGTATCTTGGATGGCGCCACGGTTATTTGATTTTCATTCGCTGCTATTTCTCTCTTAATAAGTTTCGCCCTGCGAGGCATACATTTGTGACTTGACCATAAAGTCGAGTAACCAGTTTGGTTATTTAAATAAAAGTACTTTATTAGCATCGAGTGGTATGATTGTGATATTTACCGATGTTAAGACTGTGTGCACTAGCGATTTCCTAGACTAGTGCTGAATACACAGAGGGTCCGGATTTGCAAATTCGGGGTCCCGACACTCGGCTTCTGTGAAATCCGTGAAAACCGAGGCCCACACTGGGATTCGGATTGGGCGACGTTGGTCTTGGATCGAGATCCAATGGTCGCGGGGCTAGGGCTCGGGTCCGGCTCGGTTTGGCTTGAACGCGGTCCGGGTCGGGCTCAAATCGGACTCGAGTCCGGCTCGTTCGGATGAACTATACAAACCCTTTAGGTTTTTCCAGCGATTAAATAATTAAATTAATTCCCAGAAATTCATTTAATTCAAGAAAAATAGCAAACTACTCCGAAAAATTCCGGAAAAATTCTGGAAAATACTTTGAGATATTTTGGGCTAAAATAAATTATTTCCAACAAAATTTTATTTAAAACTTTTAATTCTTTAATTATTTCAACAGGGAATCAATTCAAATTAAATCCAAATAAATTCCAAAAAATTCCTAAAATTCATCAAAGTGCAAAATGACATTCAAATTCATGAAAAGCAAAAATTGGGGTGTTACAAACCTCCCCCCTTAACAGAATCTCGACCCCGAGATGTAGGGCTGACTAAGGAATAGGTTTGGAAACTCTTTCTTCAAATCCTCCTCGCGCTCCCAAGGCGCGTCACTCTCCGCATGGTTGATCCACTGGATTCTGCAGAAACGGGTTTAATTATTTCTCGTCTCTCGATCCATGGTGTCCAGAATCTTCACGGGGTGCTCCTTGTAAGTAAGATCCTCTTACAGCTCTATTGACTCTAACGGTGTCTGCTTATCTGGTACTCGAAGACACTTCTTCAGTTGTGATAGATGGAACACATCATGCACTCCTGCCAACGACTGCGGTAACTCCAACTGGTAGGCAACTTCGCCCCTGCGGCTCAAAATCTTAAATGGTCCAACATAACGCAGTGTGAGTTTTCCTTTAGCGTGGAACCTCTTAACTCCCTTGAGAGGTGTAACCCTAAGGTACACGAAGTCCTCCGGTTCAAAACTCAAGTCTCGGCGATGGTTGTCCGCGTAACTTTTCTGTCTTGACTGAGCTATATTCAGTCTTTCCTGGATCATGGCAATCCGCTCTTTGGCTTCTTGAAGAATGTCTGGCCCAAAGACATGGCATTCCCCTGTCTCATTCTAGTGCAACGGCGTCCGACAAGGTCGACCATACAGTGCCTCAAAAGGCGACATCTGTAGACTGGCCTGATAACTGTTATTGTAGCTGAACTCAGCATACGACAGACTCTTATCCCAAGAGGTAGCATAACCCAATGCACAAGCTCTTAGCATATCCTCCGGAATCTGGTTAACTCTTTCAGTATGCCCATCCGTCTGCTGGTGATATGTGGTACTGAAGTTCAAACGGGTCCCCATGGCATCATGCAACTTAGTCCAAAACCTCGAGGTAAATTGGGTACCTCTATCTGATATAATCTTCTTCGGCACTCCGTGTAGGCAAACAATTCTGGTCATATACAACTCCGCTAATTTGTCTCCTGAATAAGTGGCCTTCACAGGGATAAAATGGGTGACCTTAGTCAAGCGATCCACTATAACCCAAATGGGGTCATACCCTCCTTGAGTCTTAGGTAAACCGGTAATGAAATCCATCCCGATTTCCTCCCACTTCCAATCAGGTATCTTTAGCGGCTGCAGTAATCCTACTGGCCTCTGATGCATTGCCTTGGCTCTCTAACATATGTCGCACAACGCAACATGTTCGGCCAGTTCACGTTTCATACTCGACCACCAGAATCTTTCCTTCAGGTCTTGATACATCTTAGCGCTTCCTGGATGAATGGAATACTTGGAGTCATGGGCTTCTTCCAGACTCAGTTGCTTCAGTTCCTTCTTGTTCGGTACACAGATGCGATTCTTCACCCACGACGTGCCTTGCTCATCCAGTCTGAAGTCTTTTACCTTGCCTCCCTCCATCTTGGACTTGATCCTCTAGACTTTGTAATCATCTCTCTGTCCTTCTCGAATCTCATCTTCCAGGGTAGGCTTTACTTCCAATGCAGCTAGAAACCGTTCCGGTACCACCTCCAGCTTCACCTTCTGCAATTCCTAACACAACTCATCTTGACTGCCTGCGGCCATCATATTCACCGTATGGCTCTTCCGACTCAAGGCATCGGCCACCACATTGGCCTTCCCGGGATGGTAATGGATTCCGACATTGTAGTCCTTGATCAACTCTAGCCATCTCCTCTGGCTCATGTTCAGATCCGATTGGGTGAAGATGTATTTAAGACTCTTATGGTCCGTATACAATTCGCACTTATTTTCGATCAGATAGTGACGCCACAACTTCAAAACATGCACTACGGCAGCTAACTCCAGATCATGCGTTGGGTAGTTCTCTTCATGCGGCCTCAGCTGCCTTGATGCATACGCAACGACCTTTTTGTTCTGCATCAGCACGCATCCAAGCCCTTGGCGCGATGCGTCACAGTATATATCGAAGCTTTGATTGACATCCGGTGAAACCAACACCGGTGTTGATGTCAATCACCTCTTCATCTCTTGGAAACCTTTCTCACATTCCGGCGTCCAGTTAAACTTCTTCTCCTTTTTCAACAATTGCGTGAGAGGTCTCGCAATCTTCGAAAAGCCCTTAATGAAGCGGCGGTAGTAACCTGTCATCCCAAGGAAACTACGAATCTGGGTCACTATCTTCGGTTGCTCCCAATGTAACACAGCTTCTACCTTGCTTGGATCAACAGCGACTCCTTCTGCGATCAATACATGTCCAAGGAATTCCACCTTGTCTTTCCAGAAATCACACTTGCTGAACTTGGCAAAGAGTTGTTGTTCCCTCAACTTCTCCAAAACTAGCCTCAGATGTTCTGCATGTTCATCCCTTTGTCTTGGAGTAGACTAATATATCGTCTATGAACACAACAACGAACTTGTCCATATACTCCATAAAACCTTATTCATCATATTCATGAAATGAGCTGGCGCATTCATCAGGCCAAAGGACATAACTGTAAACTCATAATGTCCGTATCTCGACGAGAATGCGGTCTTCAGGATATCTTCTGATCGGATCTTCAACTGGTGATATCCCGATCTCAGATCAATCTTGGAGAAAACTCTGGCTCCTCTCAACTGGTCGAACAGGTCATCGATCCTGGGTAGCGGATACTTGTTCTTCACGGTGACCTCATTGAGTGCACGGTAGTCAATGCACATCCTGAAACTCCCGTCCTTCTTGACGAACAAAACTGGTGCTCCCCATGGCGACGAACTAGGCCTTATGAATCCTTTTTCCATCAACTCCTCGAGCTGCTTCTTCATCTCTACCAATTTTTTAGTTGACATCCGGTAGGGTCTCTTCGCTATTGGTGCGGCCTCGGGTACTAGCTCAATCACAAACTCTATGTCTCTGTCTGGCGGCATACCAGGTAGATTTTCAGGGAAAACATTAGGGTATTGATTCACCACTGAGACATCCTCTATGCTGATTGCCTTCGTGCTGTTGACCATCAGCTGCCCATCTCGAACGGCGGTTGCTTGAAATTCCACTTTTCTCCCACATGGGCCCTCAACTGAGATAATCCTTCGCCCACAATCTAGCACGGCCTTGTGTTTGGATAACCAATCCATTCCCAAGATAACATCTAAGGTCTGGGTTTCCAATATAATAAGGTTTGCTAGAAACTTTACCACATCTATTAGTATTCTTACCCCAGAACATCCTACTTTAGTTCAGAGTTTGGATCCAGGGGTTTGAACTAAAAGCATGCATTTAAGTCTTGCAATCTCAAAATCATTTTTAGCATCAAAGGCTTGAGAAACAAACGAATGCGAAGCTCCAGAGTCAAACAAAACTGTTGCAAGTACTGAGTTAACAAGTAACTTACCCAGTACGACGTCGGTGGCATTTTGAAGTGCATCTGCAGTCACGTGATTTACTCGGCCTCTCACCACGGTCTGAGGCACGGCGCCTGGCTGTGTTGTCCCACGATTTGCTCATGGTGCAGGTGTCCTGACTGTTGGAAAAGTGCCCTAGCTCGTTGCATGTATTGCAGCATCTCACCGTCCCGTGTTGACTGCTCGAAGCGGCATTTCTGGCTGGAGCTGGGGTCTAATAATTCTGATTGACGGGTCTAGTGCTGGTGACGGTGTCCTTGCTGCATTTTGGAACTGGAATTTGAAGAAGTGATCCGGCGCAACCCTCAGACGCTGCTGCGCTCCCTGGCGTGATCCCTGTTGTTGCATTCTGCACTTTCGGTTCTCATCCAGTTCCTTGCGCTGGTCCTCAAGAATGAGCACCTTGTTTACAAGCTCCTGAAAGTCTGGGAAGGTGTGGGTGATCAGTGCCACCTGTAGTCCCGAGTTTAGTCCCTTTAGGAAACGAGACTATCTGTCCTTGTCTGTCGCTGCGTCTTCAGGCGCGTAGCGTGCTAGCTGTGTGAACTTGTTCAGGTATTCAGGCACCAGCTGATTGCCTTGCTTCAGTGCCCTGCACTCCTCCTTAAGGTCCATGATTCCTTCTGGCACATGGTACTAGCGAAAAGCGGTGGTAAATTGCTCCCACGTGATATCCTGTGGGTTCTCCCGCGTGGCGCAGAAGTTCTCCCACCATTCTGTTTCGGTCCCATCCAATTGATGAGAGGCGTAGAGCACCCTCTCATTTCCCACACATTGGGTAATGTGCAGCTTCCTCTCAATTGACCTTAACCAATCATCTGCCTCAAGTGGATTGGTGTTTCCAGAGAAAGTGGGTAGATGAGTCCACATGAACTCTGACAACCTTGAGCCCTAATGTTGTCCCTGATTAACTTGATTAGCGGCGGCCTGAGCAGTGACCTTCTGCATCTACTGCATCATAGCATGCATCTGCTGAGTCTGTGCAGCAAGGAAGGCTCCAAAGTTCTGCATGTCGACTGGCGGTGCTGGTTGGGGTGCAGGTGCTCCATCATTAGGGTTTACTGCGGGGCGGGAACCACTCCCGTTGCCTCCAAGGTTTCCGCGGGTGTTCACCATCTGTCGAACGCTCCAAGTTTTAGAGATGAGGGGGAAACATGCATAGATAAGTAATAGAGAAAACTTACGCGGGGTGGAAGGTATAACTCAAAATCCAACTTTATTATTAAATAATAACTTGGTATGGTTGCTCACAATGTAACACCCCCACATTTAGAATGGCCGAATGCTACCAAACATAGACTAAGCATCACCAAAATACCATAAATAAAGATAAATTACAGCAAAGGAGCAAATGCTAATACCGAAAATTTCGGCACCATCTCCTTTGTTTTTCCAAGAATTGAAGCAACAACAATTTTAACATATCAAGATAGCATAATATACGATAGCAATAACATGACAAATCAGGAATTTCAGCCACCATACAACTAAGGATATAAGCCTATCCGTCACATGTCAAATATGGACTAATCATTTACTCATGACAACCAACGAAGCATCAAAACCACAACTAGTTCAGTAAATTAACCATCACAATTAAAGGAGAGAGCATGTCATTGTTTATGTGTGAAACAAAGTGATGACGTGTGACTAGCTCCCTTCCCCGCATGCTGGTTTCATGGTACCTAAGAAAAACAACATAAACACAAGCGTGAGTTCATCACTCAGCAAGTATATTGCAATGGAACAAGAAAATACATTCCAATACTTTCATCACCACTTTTCACATACAACATCATAAACATCTCATATTCACAGTGTAAGCATCTCATAGTCATCATCATATATCATCATCATGCAACATTATCATATAATGCAATGCAATGCACATGTCTCCTGGAAGCATATACCGGTATTGCTGAGTGCACACCCGTCGGCGTGCACCCTCTTCCCCCTTCCATCCCGTAGATGGAGGGTGCCTACGCATCGCTTCCACTCACCGCGGTGGATGGAATCATGATGTAGGTCTTACTCAATGGCACTCTGGATTAGTCATAACGTTCTCACCGACCTTACCGGACTAGTTATGACTTTATCACCGACCAGGCCATCTCTCGTGCCATGTATGCAAACATGCCACAAACATAAACAACTTGCGCATAACTGAATTAAGCATAACATGGCATCATAATAACCAATTTCATCACATCATGGGCGATCAATGCACATGGCAAGGTATCATAACATATAAACCATTTGCATATAGTCAATACACTTGCCTCAACCACGGGCGATGGCAAGGTATCATAACATGGCAAGGTATCATAACATATACCCATTCCAATACACTTGCCTCAACCACGGGCGATGGATTAACGAGAAGTAGAGGGCACTCCCGGGGTCACACCACCTGCACATAGGTACCACAAACTCAAAATCATGCCCACAAAACAATACGCAAACACTCTTCTACCCCGACTTCGCCAACTACTCGCAAAACCAGAAAACAGAGATTCTATCCCGTCGGGACAGCAGACTTCCAACGAGCATAACTTGAGTTAATACTCCGAATCGATTAAACAAGTACATTCTCGCGTAGCTTAGGAAATTTCCTAACTTGTTCTAAGTATATGGAAAAACTGATTCGGCCTCTAAAGTGGTTTAATCTACAGAATACCGTGATATGTTCCAATCTCGTCACAGTTTTGAATACGTTCGGTAAAACGAGCATAACATTCAAACGGCTGATCAGAATCAAGCATTATTTATGTCCAATTAAAGGTATTTCAATTACCTACAACTTCTTCAACAGGCAGATGACCAAATTCCAAATCTAAATTGGCGAAAACTCAAACCCTAGGCCGACTGCACAATCTGCCCAAAACAGAGAACGTGGCAAACTCTAGATTTCATCTAATCTACCCAATCACAGCACCACCAATTGATCTAAAAACATGATATCAACCCCTAGAACAGTACCTAGACCAACCCCAATGATTCCTCTAGCCATACCTTCGCCCGACGAATGAAGATCCGATGAATCTCCCCCCGGTTCACGCGATCTCCTTCCTCGCTCCAAATCCTCCGGATCTTCTCGTCGCGGAGCGCTCTAATGGACGGATCAGTGGGGTGGTGAGGTGGAGAACCCCCATAGGGGCAGCAAGGGTGGTGGAGAGGTGAGGAGAGGGGTGGTGGTGCAGTGGGGAGGAGGAGGGAGGAGGGTGGCGCACAAGGGGAAGGTGGCGGCTGGTTTGGGGGAAGAGGAGGAAGTGGGGGGCGGCTAGAGCATGATTGGGGGCGCACAAAGGGCAGGGGGTGGTGCCCAACCAGGTCTCCCACTCCCACATGGGCCCAAACACCTTCCCACAAAAGCCCACGACCCTTTCCCTTAGGCCCAAACTTCCCAGAAAGGCCCAAACTCCCGGAATCGGCCCGAAAACGCGATTAAATGGCATAACGTAGAGTTTTAACCTCTATTTTCACATTTTATAATGTCACATTCTCCAATTTCACCTTTTACGGTGTCCCGACATTCCGTAGTGACACACAATGCCTAAGAGCCTTGCAACACATACTGCACACTCAGCAACAATGAAAATCCAAATCAAGTATCACACTGAAGTCTAACGCCTCTAAGGGTGCCTCTTTATTCTTAGACGCGACTCGATGAAGGAGTCTCTACTACGATGCTTAACGCTCAGTCATCAATCCATCCTCCACTGCCTCCTTTTGGTGGGTGCGGTGGCATCGGCGCGAAGCAGTCTTTGTGACCAACAACAACTGTGGTCGATGACACAACGTCCTCCTCTGGCTCTGGCTACGGCTAAGGCGTGGGCTGTGGATCTGGCTGCAACTCCTCGGGGTCTGGCTCGTGCAGCTCCAGTACTGGTTCTGGCTCTTGTCCATACAATGCAATCTCCAGCTCATCAATCCTTCGCAAAAGATGGGACGTATACTCTCGAACCTCCTGCAGACTTTTCTTCTCTTTCTTGATCTCCTTCCGGGCCTTCTGTAGCTCCTGCACTGTGTCATCAAGTGCATCCTCCTGCGCGACGACGAACCTCGCCAGGTGTGTGACGGTGACATCTTCATCTTCAATCGGCTCCCGCTCGATCTTGTTGTCTCGACGTGGGTGGTGGCGAAACATTATGCCCTCAAGCTCTCTGGAGTAGGTGCGAGCGATGTGCCTCATAGCTCGGCGTGACACCTCCTGGATTCCCATCTCAAATGTAGACCTCCTGGCTGTGAAGTAGCATGGGCGACTGAACTTCGTCTTCTCTCGAGCATACACTGTGATCTTGACGTCCCACGCCGTGACCAAACCAGCCTGCACTATGGTGGTTCCCTGGTAAAGTGGCCTCTCAAAACCTCCAAGCACCTGTAACATACGCCACAACTCGGCGGCGTAGCCTCCTGCACGCTCGGCGTAATTGTTGAGCATCTTCATCTGCCAAAGGTACTCACATGAGAACGCAACATTTTAAACCAAAGTGGAGACAAAAAAGAATTCAACAAGGGGTATGAATAAGAGAGAAGGGGATAAGGCGAGAATTCATTCATTATCTTGGCAACTTTTAATTTTAGAAAATAGTTTTCAACCTCACTACGACCATTCTAACTAAGGGGTAGCCCTAAAGTCAGTATGGCTCTAATACCACCTCTGTCGGGACCCGAATTTGCAAATCCGGACCCTTTGTGTATTCAGCACTAGTCTAGGATAACGCTAGTGCACACAGTTTCAACATCGATATATATCACAATCATACTCAACGAAATAGTAAAGTACCTTAATTAATTAACCAAACTGGTTGCTCGACCTTATGGTCAAGTTACAAAGATAAAACTCGCAGGGCGAAGACTTATTAAAAGAGAAATAACTGCAACGGAATAAAATAGATTTCGTGGTGCCATCCAGTATACCACAGGCAACTGACTGGGCTCACTCCCTAGTTAGACGGCTCCTCCTTGTATTGTGACACTACGGGATGTCAAAACTTTATAAAATATGAATTCGGAGGTTAAAAACTTTACGTTATGCAGTTTAATCGCAGTTCTGGGCCGATTTCGGGAGCTTGGGCCTCTCCGGGGGAGTTTGGGCCTAAGGGGATGAGTCATGGGCTTTGGTGGGAGGGAGTTTGGGCCCATGAGGGAGTGAGGGACCAGGTTGGGCTACCTTGTGTGCCCCCTAGCCCTCTTGGGCGCCACCCCCCTAGCCTTAGGGTTTCCCCTCCCTTCCACCTCCTAGCCGCCACCCCCATGCGCCTCTCCTCTCCCCATTGCACCACCTCCTCCTCCACCACCTCTCCACATCCCTTGCTGCCCCTAGAGGAGTTCTCCACCTCACCAACCCGAAGATCCATCCATTGGAGCGCTCCAGGACGAGGAGATCCGGTGGATTTGGAGCGAGGAAGGAGATCGCGCTAACCGGCAGGAGATCCGTTGGGTTTTCGTTCGTCGGGCGAAGGTATGTCCACAGGGATCCTTGGGGTTTGTCTAGGTTCTGTTATAAGGGTTAATATCATGTTTTTAGATCAATTGGTGGTGCTGTAATTGAGTAGATTAGATGAAATCTAGAGTATGCCACGTTCTCTGTTTCGGGCAGCATGAGCAGTCGACCTACGGTTTGGGTTTTCGCCAATTTAGAATCGGAATTTGGTCGGCCTCCTGTTGAAGAAGTTGTAGGTAATTTCAATACCTTTCAGTGAGTATAAAGAACGTCCAATTCCGCCCAGCCTTTTGAAAGTTATGGTCATTTTACCGAACATATTAAAAACTGTGACGTGATTGGAACAGATCACGGTATTCTGTAGATTAAACCACTTTAGAGTCCGAATCAATCTTTCCATATACTTAGGAAAAGTTAGGAAATTTCCTAATCTACACGAGGATGTACTCGTTTAATTGATTCGGAGTCTTAGAACCCGAGTTATGCCTTTAGGAAGGCTGCTGTCCCGACGGGACATAACCTCTGTTTTTGGGTTTTGCGAGTAGTTTACGATGTAGGGGTAGAAGAGTCTTTGCGTACCGTTTTGTGGACATGATTGTGAGTGTGTGGTACCTATGTGCAGGTGGTGTGACCCCGGGAGTGCCTTCTACTTCTCGCCAATCCGTCGCCCGTGGTTGAGGCAAGTGTATTGGAATGGGTAGCGAGTTGTAGATTGCTAGTTTTGTTGAGTTAAAATTGAATATATGATATGTTCACATGCCATGCTTTAATGTTTGCCATTGATATTATGAATATGGTTTATTATGTTGTGATGCCATGTGTTAATGTACAAGTTATTTATGATGTTGGCATGTTTGCATACATGGCATGATACATGGCCCGGGCGGTGAGAAAGTCATAACTAGTCCGGGGAAGGTCGGTGAGAAAGTTATGACTATTCCAGAGAGCCAATGAGTAAGTCCTACATCGTGATTCCATCCACCGCGGTGTATGGAAGCGAGGAGTAGGCACCCTCCATCTTCGGGATGGAAGGGGGGAGAGGGTGCACACCGACGGGTGTGTACTCAACCATACCGGTATGAGTTTCGAGGAGATATGTGCATCGCATTGCATTGCATTATATGAGGATGTTATATGATGATGATATATGATGATGTCAATGATATGCTTACGCTATGAATATGAGATGTGTATGATGTCGTATGTGAAAAGTGGTGATGAAGGTATTAGAATGTATTTTTTTGTTCCATTGCAATAAACTTGATGAGTGATGAACTCACGCTTGTGTTTATGTTGTTTTTCTTAGGTACCATGAAACCGGCATGCGGGAATGGGAGCTAGTCACACGTCATCACTTAGCATCACACATATAAACAATGACATGTTCCTTCCTTTAAATTGTGATGGTTAATTTGTGTGCTTGGTTTCCTCATTTACTTCGTTTGGCTCATGAGATGGTTGAAATCTTTATTCTAGTCTTATACTGCTGCTAGAACCTTTATTATTGATGATTTAGATGTCATTCTTTATACTATATCCTGTGATCATATTGTTGTTGCTTCAATTCATGGAAAAACAAAGGAGATGCTGCCGAAATTTTCGGTTATAGCATTTACTCCTTTGCTATAATTTATCTTAATTTATGGTATTTAGATGTTGTTTAGCCTATGTTTGGTAGCATTCGGGCATATTAAATGCCGGGGTGTTACAGGTATTCTTCCTCCAAAGCTGGTGTCGACTCTTCTTCAACTGATGTTGTATTGTGGCAAGGGTGAGTACTTGGTACTCAACAAGTCATGCATAGAATGCAAGCTAATATTCTACATGCAGGGCTTAATACAAAGGATGGGCTAACAGGTTCATTCGCAGTAAAGTAGCATGAGTAAATACAATAATAGATTGCAAAGCGGTACAACAATAATGAATAAAGTACTTTCACAATGATCTCACAAATAAAGCATTTCCCAATCCTAGGTCCAATTCGTTGTCCCGAACCAACCATTCTTCCAAAGTAAAGTCATTTTTATGAAAGTCTAACCCTTGATTGTAATTCCCGAGCAATGTCCATTGCCACGGACTCGGCTATTCGAATAGATTTTACACTCTGCAGAGGTTATGCATTTTACCCACAAGATACAGCCAAACACCGCAAAGGAGAGTGTCCATAACAAAGTCTTTCGGAAACCTGTAACTGTACAAGTGGGCCTCCCCGATTATTGCACACTAACCCTTCCCTTGGCAAAGGCGAAGTCTAGATCCATCAACCGTTAGATGGGTACCTGGCCGCAGCCCCGATACACTCCCCCGTACAACTACACAATAGGTATAGTTAACACCCCGAGGTCCCACAAGTAAGTTATTAGCAACTTAATCAACTAGGTCCGTCCCATTACAGACATGTGGTTGCACGTTTGACTCAGTTCAAAGGCTTGCAAGGTTAAGTCCTTTGGGTGACCAAGGGATGACTACCCGAAGAACCAAATCAACTTCCCTGGTGCCACAATTGGCCCACCCGACCATTGTTGCCACATGCCCCGGTAGAAACTATTTATCAAACCCCCAGTTGATTACTATGCACCACGTGCCATTAACATCATCATCAATAACACATGCCACTTTCCAGGAGTATGTTCCATATCTCATTAAGTCAAGTTTAACATGTAATTGTCCAAAATCATGTCATGTATACGTGGCAGGTCTAAGCATTATACTACAACGGTCTAAATACCCATGTTAGCAATTTAATAATATCCAACTAATAATCCACAACTAGGGTGACAACGGTTCATGGCGCATAATTAAATAACCAAGGTGTCATATTGCAAGCTGGCTCTTATCTAATTTCCTGGAATTAATTAAAGCATTTTCTAATCAACATAGCATGCAATAGTTTAAATTAAATTAATTTCTAAGAGTAGGATCAACATGGTCAAAGCATAACTTGCCTTAAAAGATTACTTGATCTTGGTCTTGAGCTGGCTCTTGGGTCAAAACTTCACCTTCGAAGCCTTCGGGTACTTCCACGTCTACTCGTAACGCGTGCAAATAGCAATAAATAAATAAAAAAGTACATACACATTGCTCAAAAGTTCAAATAAAGTCCATAACCAGCAAGGGCATAATTTTACAAATTTTTAGAAATCTGAATCGCCCAAATCGGAGTTAAAATTCAAAAGTTATAATTGTTTAAAGTTTAAAGAATCCTTTAAATAAATATAAACATAGAAAAATTCATGTCCAAAAATAAATTAAAATTCATATTTAAGTAGATCTCAATTTTATAAAAATTTAGAATGTTGAATCGTTCAAATCAGAGTTGAAACGCAAAAGTTATAAGCGTTTGAAGTTGGAAAATTCAAATAAATCAATAAACCGAATTTATTTATTTATTTTTCTATTGAAAATCCGGATTTACGACGTCTGCTGATGTCAGCATGGAATTTGAATTTCCACCGAATTATTTTTCTATTGAAAAATAGAAATATGACATCAGCATGACGTCAGCCGGTCCATGGACTCGGCCCACGGTTCGTCTTCGGCCCACTGGATGACATCGTGGAGCCGTTGGGCTGGCCGCTGACACGCGGCTCCCGCGCTGACGTCATACGTGACGTCACCGATGCCCGCGTGGACCGCGTCGGTTCGTCTCCCGGACGCGTGGCGCAATCTGGGCCGTCGGTTTGAAATCCGACGGTCCAGATTGGATCTAATCTGCCACAATGTGGGTTAACGCAGTTTGATCTGGACCGTTCGATTCGAATCGGACGGCTGCGATCCGATCGGGTTTAACCGCGTCGCTGGGGGGCGACGTGGCATGACCCGGCGCACGACACGTGGCTTGATCTGCACCATTCGATCTCGATCGAACGGTTGAGATCGCATCTAACGCTACCACGCGGATTAACCCCAACCATACGATCTAGATCTAACGGCTGGGAACTAACTCAGCACGGTGTGGCTATGGCTACGTGGGACAATCTAAGGCGTTGGATCTAGATCAAACGCCTGAGATTAGATCTAGAAACCGAAACGTGCGAAATACCTTCGAGCGACGTGGACTAATCCGGAACGTTGGATGGCGATCCAACGGTGGAGAAGCTTCGCGGACGGCGATGACGACGCGGTGGCCTGCGTTTGCGGTAGCCGCAGATGAAGACGAGCCCCGCGGCGCTTCGGGCACGCTTCGACGAGGTGAGTGGTACCCCTCGACGCGGCTCGACGTGGCGGATCTGGGCACCAACACGGCGGAGGACTGCGGACAACGGTGAAAACAGCAGAAAATAGCGGCGGACCTCTCCTCCAACTTCGGCCATCGCTCGCAGCCGAACGGCGGCGGCTCGAGCTCGACGGCTTAGGCCAACGGGTGCCCACGGGAACGGGGAACACGCTGGTGGCGTCGGTGATTTAAATAGGGGCCTCGGCTTCCGTTAAATCCGCGGAAACTGAGGCCCACCCGGCTGCGCCGGCGAAATCCGTCTAGGATTCAGATTGGGCGACGTGGTGCAACGCTAGCCGTTGGATCGAGATCCAACGGTTGCGGGGCTAGGACTCGGGTCCGGCTCGGTCTGGCTCATACGCGGTCTGAGTCGGGCTCGAGTCCGGCTCGGTCGGATGAACAGTACAGACCCGATAGGTTTTTCCAGCGATTAAATAATTAAATTATTTCCCAGAAATTCATTTAATTCAAGAAAAATAGCAAAATACTCCAAACAATTCCAGAAAAAATCTGGAAAATACTTTGAGACATTTTGGACTCAAATAAATTATTTTCGACAAAATTTTATTTAAAGCTTTAAATTCTTTAATTATTTCAAAAGGGAATAAATTCAAATTAAATCCAAATAAATTCGAGAAAATTCCTAAAATTCACCAAAGTGCAAAATGGCATTAAAATTCATGAAAAGCAAACATTGGGGTGTTACACGTCAGCACGGCTCAGCCGAGCGGACTGACACGCGGGCCCCACGCTGATGTCACGCGTGACGTCAGCGACGACCGGGCACACCCACGTGGACCCACCGGTTCGGCTCCCATGCACGTGGCACGATCTGGGCCGTTGGTTTGGAATCCAACAGTCTAGATCAGATCTAACCTCACGCGTTTGGATAAAACATGGTCAATCTGGACCGTTCAATTTGAATCGGATGGCGGAGATCCGATCGGGTTTCACCGCGTCATGGGGGCGACGTGGCATGTCCCGGTGTGCGACGCGTGGGTCAATCTTCACCGTTCGATCTCGATCGAACGGCTGAGATCGCTTCTAACGCTACAACGTGGATTAGTCCTAACCATACGATGTAGATCTAACAGTGGAGATCAACCCTAGCACGGTGCATTTTACGGCTACGTGGCTCAATCTAGAGCGTCAGATCTAGATCCAACGGCGGATAACAGATCTAAAATTAAAACTTGGAACATACCCAAGGGTGACGTGGACGAATCTCGACCGTTCGGTGCTGATCCAACGGCGGAGAAGCTTTGCGGGTTCAGTGATGGCCACGGCGGAGCTGGGTTGCTAGAGACGAAGATGATGACGAGCCTGACAACGTTTTAGTGTAGTTCCGACGAGGTGAGTGGTACCCTCCGACGCGTCTCGTCATGACGGTTCTGGATCTGGGCTTGTTCACGGTTGAGGACGGCGGAAATGACGGCAAACAGCGGAAAACCGCAGCGGGGCAGAGATCCAACTACAGCGAGCTCTCGCGAGCGAACGGCGGCGGCCTGTGTAACACCCCGGCATCTAGTATGCCTGAATGTTACCAAACATAGACTACACAACATCTAAATACCACAAATAAAGATCAGTTACAGCAAAGGTGCAAATGCTAAAACCGAAAATTTCGGCAGCATCTCCTTTGTTTTTTCCATGATTGAAGCAACAACAATACTATGACAAGATATAAAAAGATATGAGAGATCTAAAACAACATTAACATTGGATATAGCAACATTTTAAATCAATAATACCAAGTCCAACCACTTCTCAAACTAAAACAAAGCAATTGTGGAAAACAAGCACATAATTTAACCATACACCAAGATTCATGGCACTATTCTTATTAACATGACTTCAAACGATTAAATTGTTTATAAGTGTGGAGCTATGTGTGGAAGTGTAGCTAATGCCCTCTCCCACATGCCGGTTTCATGGTACCTAAAAACAACATGAAACACAAGCGTGAGTTCATCACTCAGCAAGCATATTGCAATGGATCATAAGAACAAATCAAAGCCAACATCGATACATACCATACTTAACATCATGATCAGGTCATAATTTCATATACAACATCATAACTATTTCCCAATCTCATTGTACATACTTGATTATCATCATCATGTATGCAATGCAATGCACATATCTCCTCGAAGCACATACCGGTATTGCCGAGTGCACACCCGTCGGCGTGCACCCTCTTTCCCCTTCCATCCCGTAGATGGAGGGTGCCTACTCCTCCCTTCCACTCACCACGTGGATGGAATCACGAGGTAGGTATTACTCAATGGCGCTCCGGATTAGTTATAACTTTGTCACCGACCTTACCGTACTAGTTATGACGTTCTCACCGACTGGGCCAGTTTTCATGCCATGTATGCAACATATGCCATAAACATAAACAATCAATCATTGCATAGCATCATGACATACCATTTTCATCATATCGTGGGCAAACACTAGTCATGGCAAGATAGCATTGAGGGAGAGGGGACTGGGGGCACTCCAAGGGGTGGGGGCTAGGTTTGGCTGCCCAAAAGTCCCCCCTTGGGCCCAAACCCTTCCACCGGAGGCCCAACTCAACCCCCATGGCCCAAAGTCCCCCGCAAAGGCCCAAACACCCGGAAACGGCCCAAAAACACGCTATAAAGTCGTACCGAAATGCCAAATTCTATAATGTCACATTCTGGGGTGTCACATTCTCTCCCCCTTAACAGGATTCGACCCTGAATCCGAGACACAACACTTCGCAACCAACCAAATCGAAGGGAGCTAAAGTTCACTTCTCAGAACCCGCTCAGAAAACCCTACGATTTGATCTAGCCTGTACTCAAAAGCGAGGAGCTAAGGCTCGAAGATTGACTGTGAATCATGTGTGAAAAATTGGCTTGATCATGTGCTGAAAAATTGGTTAGGATTAATCTTGCAAAATTGCTTGTATCAAGGACCAAACATTCAAACATCCAAAAACAGAGACTTTGCATTTGCGCCAGACCAAACATCCAAAAACAGTGAGTTTCGCATGTATGACGGACCAAACTTTTTGGTCTGTCATAAACGTGATTTTGATGCTTTTACGCTTGTTCAAGAAATCTCGTTTTTCCCATGTATGACAAACCAAATTTTTTGGTCTGTCATACACATGCTTTTGGCGAACTCGTTTTTCCCATGTATGACAAACCAAACTCTTTGGTCTGTCATACACATGCTTTTGGTGACCTCGTTTTTCCCATGTATGACAAACCAAATTTTTTGGTCTGTCATACACATGTTTTTTTGGCGCCGAACCTAAGTCTCATAAATCCAAGCGTAGTGCATGTATGACAGACCAAACTTTTAGTCCGTCTTAAACGTGCTTTTTGGCATGATCTGATTTCTTTGCCGGGTTCGAAGGCATGTGTGTGACGGACCAAAACTTTGGTCCGTCATGAACGTAAGTTTCTGGAATTTGTGCGCTGGACTGGTTTTTGGTCCGTCTTTGGATGTTTTGTGCACGGTTAAGGGTTTTGAGCTAATGTGGACTTTATGCAATGCTCGTGTGAGTATTTGCATGGACTAATGTTGAGTCAAGTCGTGGACTTGTGCTCGGATTTGTTTTTGCGGTTTGTTCATGTGCAGGTATTGCTCGAAGACGAATGTGGTCGATGACGGGACCGGAACTAGGTTCATGGAGGAACTGAGGTTCGGGACTAGGTTAAGGAGGAATTGAGGTCTTGGTGGTCAAGGATGTCATGCGGGATGTTCGGGCTAAGAGAATGGTGCACATGAAGAATGGTTAGTCACGTGAGAATGGCAGGAGGTCATTCGCGTGCAAAGTATTAGTCACGTGAGTATGGCAGGTGGCCATACGCGTGCAAAGTGTTAGTCACGTGAGTATGGTAGGGTTGCCATACGCGTGCAAGAGTTGTACTCGGCCAGGTTGGGCCAAGTAGAGTTGTGTTGGATACAGATTCCTTCTAGGGAATAGGAATTGTATTCAGGACTACTTGTGGGTTGGTCCTTTAAATAGGAGGGGTTGTCTCCTGTTGAAGGGCATCAAGCTTTGAGCAAGTTTTAGGGTTTGTACTCTTTTGATGAGAGTACTTTAGACAAAAGAAATAAAGATCAATTCTTCCAAGATTTTTGCGTGCTACAGTAACCACGTTGCTACAGTGTTTTCTGTCTTGGTTCTTGTTTGCATGCTTGCTCTAAATCTAGATTGGTTTTTGATCCTTGAGTGTCATCTTGATTTGATCCATCAAAAACCTTTCTAGGGTATTGATTTAGAGTTCCTCAAAGTCTAGTTGATTAAACTTTTGTCGGTTCTGTTAAAACTTTCAAGTTTACGTTAGATCAATTCTCGTCAAGTTCTGGATCAGCAAGCTTGCGAAGTTCATAACTTTTGATCCGTAAGTCCGATCAAGCTGATTCTTTTTGGGTTCGATTCATATTGGAATTGAGTTTCTTTTGTCCAAATTTCATATCGTTCCGAAGGTTGGATATCCAGGAATGCGCGTTTTACCGAACCTCTGTCATTCTGTTTTTGTCGAAAACGAGGCAATTATTTGGTTCTGTTTTGGGGTGAACTTTTAATAGATCAAGAATTTGGTTTTAGCTTCCGCACAATCATTCACCCTCTCGATTGCTATATTCGTATACTTCGATCCTACAAGTGGTATCAGAGCAAGGTTTCTCTAATCTATCTTAACCGGTGATTAGATCAATGGATCGTTATTCGACAAAACCATGTGTGTTCGATGGTGTTGATTTTCAGTTTTGGAAGGCCAAGATGGAGGCGTTCATCCAAACACAAGGCTTCACAATTTGGGAGAAGGTCTACAAGCCATATGAAGTCCCTGCAAACGACAACGTCAACGACACCAATCGCACACATGTTGAAGCAAACAGCAAGGCACGCAACTTGATCATCCAAGGTTTGGGACGCAGCGACTTTGACCGTGTGATCCATCTCAAGTCCGCATATGAGGTATGGAAATCTCTTTGTGATTACCATGAGGGTTCTAACCCTATTAAAGAGGTTCGTCAAGATCTTTACAAAAAAGAATACATGCGATTTGAGATGAAACCCGGTGAGTCGCTAGATGACTTCTTTGCACGTTTCAATAAAATTCTTAGTAATCTTCGTCTTTGTTGGAGTTAGCTTTGATGATGCTGCTAATGCTAGACAATTGCTTGGTGCTTTAGACATGTCTATTTGGGAGATGAAAATTACATCCATTAGAGAATCTACTATCATGAGTACACTTACATTAGATGTTCTGTATTCTAAATTGAAAACTCATGAGTTGGATGTTCTTGCAAGGAAAGGTAATATTAAATCAATTGCCTTGATCTCTAACCCTAACATGTCAGATGCAAATTCTTCTTCTAGCTTTGCCTTGTCTTCCATGTCTTCTTTAACAGATGAGCAACTTGAAGAGTTTCCTGAAGAAGATCTGGCACTACTCTCTTCTCGCTTTAACAAAGCTTTGCAGAATGTGAGAATGAGAAAGAGAGGTGGTCCTCCAAGATGCTATGAGTGTAGTGACCTCAACCATATTCGCACAAATTGTCCTAAGCTTGCAGGAAAAACATCAAAGGAGGAGAAGGACAACGACAGAAGGAATGAGAAGAAAAGGTTCTCGTCAAATGATAGGAAGAAGAAGAGCTTCATCAACCGCAAGGTGGTTCACCGAGTTCTTTCCGCTCTTGAACAAGTCAATTTGAGCGATGTGGACTCGGAGAGCAGCGAAGATGATACAACTCCAAGCAAGCATGATTTGATGGGATTGTGTCTCATGGCAAGCAGCAAGGATAGCTTCACCGAGGACGGCAATGACAGCGACTTCAACGAGGTAGATCCTTCTTATGATGAATTAGCCAATGCTGTTGCCCGTCTTGGAAAATTACTTGACAAACGTGATAAAAAAATTAAGAAACATGATATTCTTGTGGAGTCATTGAATGCTGAAATTGCTATACTTAAGACATTGATTCCTAATGATGATACTTGTAAATCATGTGACTTAATTTACAATGAGCTCACCTTGCTTAGGAAAGAACACGCTCTTCTGTTGCATCTAAATGAGAAAAATGAGAAACATGTTAAACATGCTAGCTGTTCCACTGATGATTTGCATGGTTCAACTTCTTGTTCTAAATGCTCAACTCTTGAATTAAAATTGAAAGATGCAAATGCTAGGGTTTCTCAATTGACTGATAATCTGCTTACTCATGAGGTTCTTTCATGCTCTACTTGTCGTAAACAGAAAGGGAAGGTCAATATTATTTGCAATAATTGTTTAACTCTTGCTAAGAAAGTTGATTACTTGCAAAATTCTTTGGAACGTTTCACTAATGGCAAGAAAAAGTTGAACATGATTTTGGATCAATCTAAGGTTAGCACAAACAAAAGAGGTTTAGGTTTTGATCCTTATGCCACATACGAAACTAAACCTCGCACTGTTGTTCAGGCTCCTTGCAAAATTGAGTTATCTAATGAGCCTAAGAAAATTGCGTTTTTTATCTTCTACTATGATGAATGCAAAATGTGCTTTTACTGTTAAAGCTAAACATCATGTCAAGTACACTTGCACTCATTGTGGTAGAGATGGACACTTAGTAGATTTTTGCTTTAGACTAGCCAAACAGCAAAAGAAGGAAAGAACTAAGGCTAGGTCAAATTTCAGCAAAGCATATTTTTATGCGGCTAGAGTGATGAAAACACCTTCTGTTCCTAGAAACATGGGAAAAGGCAAATCTGATTTTGTGCATAAAAATTATCGTGTTGTACCTACTGTTGTGCGTCGTGTGTCTCGATCTTTGGATTCCCAAAAATCTCATTCCTAACCCGATCGAGACCTCGACATGTTTTGCTATGTAGGCTTCTCGCAAGGAAGGAGAACATATGGCTAGTGGATTCGGATGCTCACGCCACATGTCCGGTGATAAGAATTGGTTCTCCTCCTCACTCGTGCATCTCGTCTTTGAAAGTGTTACTTTTGGAGATGCTTCTTCCTCTTCTGTTGTGGCAAAAGGTACAATAAAGGTAAGTGACAAGTTTATGTTCAAAGATGTGGCTCTTGTTGAAAATTTGAAATATAACTTGCTTTCTGTCTCACAAATGCTTGATGAAGATCTTGAGATAAGCTTTAAGAAAAATGAATGCAAAGTGCTAGATGCTTCAGGTGATCTTGTGTTCAAAATTTCTCGTTTTGGAAGAGTATTTAAAGCTGATTTTGATGCATCATCTTCTTCTAAGCATAGGTGTCTAATTGCCAATGATTCTAAAGATTTATTCTTTTGGCATCGTAGACTTGGTCATGTTGGTTTTGATCATCTTACTCGTGTAAGTGGTTTAGATCTTATACGTGGCTTGCCTAAGCTTAAGGGTGATAGCAATCTAGTATGTTCTTCTTGTAGACATGGCAAGATGATTGCAGGTTCACATCCACCTCTTACCATGGTGATGACAAACGCTCCAGGACAGCTTCTACATCTTGATACAGTTGGACCATCTCGAGTTCAATCTTTTGGAGGCAAGTGGTATGTGCTTGTGATTGTTGATGATTTTTCTAGATACTCTTGGGTATACTTTATGGCATCTAAGGATGAGGCTTTTAGTCATTTTAGAAGTCTTGTTCTTAGGCTTTCTGTTGATCATCCAAGAGCTCTTAGAGCGATTAGAAGTGATAATGGAACTGAATTTAAAAATTCTTCTTTTGATCTCTTTTGTGCTGAAAAAGGAATTGATCATCAATTTTCATCACCTAGAGTGCCTCAACAAAACGGTGTAGTCGAAAGGAAAAACAGAACGTTGGTTGAGATGGCTAGAACCATGTTAGATGAACATCACACTCCTAGAAATTTTTGGGCTGAAGCTATTTCAACTGCTTGTTATGTTTCAAACCGTGTGTTTTTTAGATCAAAATTGGGTAAGACACCATATGAGCTTCGGTTTGGACATAGACCTTCTGTTTCTCACTTTCGAGTTTTTGGATGCAAATGTTTTGTCTTGAAATCTGGAAACCTTGATAAATTTGAAGCTAGATCAACTGATGGCATTTTTCTTGGATATCCTGCTCATACTCGTGGCTATCGTGTGCTTGTTTTGGAGACTAACAAAATTGTGGAAACTTGTGAAGTTACTTTTGATGAGGCTAGTCCAGACACTAGTCCAAGTGATGCAGGTACAGGCGCATACATTCAGGGGGAGAAAATCTTTGAAGATAATGATGATGTTGAAGATGAGGTCTTGACTCTTCCTAATGCACAACAAGCTGTAGCACCCTTGGCACCTACTACTACATCACCTATGACTAACCATCCTCAAGCTACAACATCATCTGTACATGCTGAAAATGAAGAAGGAGAAGGAGAAGTCTCAAAAGCCAATGCTCCCTTGCACATTCAAAAAATGCATCCATCTGAACAAATGATTGGAGACCTAAATGAGAGAGTCACTCGATCCAGGTTTATTCATTCTGACACTCATGCTCATTCTGCTTTAGTTGCTTCTTTTGAACCCAAAGATATATCTCACGCATTATCTGACGAATCTTGGATCAATGCAATGCATGAAGAATTAGAGAATTTTGAACGAAATAAAGTTTGGAAACTTGTCTCACCACCTCCTGATTTTAATGTTATTGGAACTAGATGGGTTTTCAAAAATAAACAAAGTGAGGATGGTGTTGTTGTTAGAAACAAGGCTAGATTGGTTGCTCAAGGTTACACTCAAATTGAAGGCTTAGATTTTGATGAAACCTTTGCTCCTGTTGCTAGAATTGAAGCCATTAGAATTCTTTTAGCTTTTGCTGCATCCAAAGGTTTCAAATTGTATCAAATGGATGTGAAAAGTGCTTTTCTTAATGGCTACATAAATGAGGAGGTTTATGTCAAGCAACCACCTGGTTTTGAAAATCCAAAGTTTCCAAATCATGTGTTCAAACTATCAAAAGCTTTGTATGGTTTGAAACAAGCCCCTAGAGCATGGTATGATAGGCTAAAAACCTTTTTACTTGAAAGGGGGTTTTCAATGGGAAAGGTTGACAAAACTCTCTTTTTACTCAAGCAAGGCAATGATCAACT
Source organism: Rhipidocladum racemiflorum (assembly GCA_036346355.1). Classification (NCBI taxonomy): domain Eukaryota; kingdom Viridiplantae; phylum Streptophyta; class Magnoliopsida; order Poales; family Poaceae; genus Rhipidocladum; species Rhipidocladum racemiflorum. The sequence continues at coordinate 12,872,394 of CM070592.1, read as the reverse complement.
ATTCGTTCAGATTTATGTTGATGATATTATCTTTGGTGGTTCCTCTCATGTTTTAGTGTCTGAGTTTTTAGAAACAATGAGGAAGGAGTTTGAGATGAGTATGATGGGTGAGTTGACATACTTTTTGGGATTTCAAATCAAGCAAACAAAGGATGGTACTTTTGTGCATCAAAGCAAATACACAAAAGACTTGTTGCATAGATTTGGGATGGAAAACAGCAAACCGATCATGACACCCATGGAGAGCACTTGCACACTTGATCCGGATGAAGATGGTGAGCCGGTTGATCAAAAGGAATATAGAAGCATGATAGGTTCACTTTTGTACCTCACTGCATCAAGGCCGGATATACAATTTGCTGTGTGCTTGTGTGCTCGTTTTCAAGCTTCCCCACGTGCTTCACATCGACAAGCTGTCAAGCGAATTTTCAGGTATCTTCATGGAACTCAAGATTTTGGCATTTGGCTTTCTGCTTCCTCATGCATTAGTTTAAGAGCCTTTTCTGATGCTGATTTTGGAGGATGTAGAATTGATAGAAAAAGTACATCTGGTACATGTCATTTCTTGGGCAATTCTTTTATTGCATGGTCATCTAGAAAACAATCTTCTGTTGCACAATCAACTGCTGAATCTGAATATGTGGCTGCTGCTATTTGTTGTTCTCAAATTCTTTGGATAGTAGCTACACTTAAAGATTATGGGGTTAATTTGGATAGTGTTCCTCTTTTGTGTGATAACACTAGTGCAATTTGCATTGCTAAGAACCCCGTGCAACACTCTAGAACAAAACACATTGACATCAGATTTCACTTTCTTAGAGATCATGTTGAAAAAGGCAACATTGTGCTTCATCATGTGGATACTGAACATCAATTGGCCGACATTTTTACAAAACCTTTGTCTTCTTCTCGTTTTGCTTTTATTCGGGGAGAACTTGGGATTGTTCATCCAATGGGTTTGTTTTGAGGGGGAGTTTCTTTGCCAAGTTCTTTCACTTGATGAGCTCACTTTATCATATTTCTTTATATATTATGTAATTGAGCTAATATATGATAATATAATTGTCTCACCTGAACTAAAAATGACATTGTGGAATTCTCTGGACTGATTGCCTATAGCTAAATACTCTGTGATATCTCACTCTTTTAGGCTTGATATTGAATCCTCTTGACAAATTTGGGCTATGAAGCAAGTGTGGTTTCAACTTTACTCTTTCATAAGACCTTTTAATCACTTTTGCATGTTTATAATCAAGAAAAATGAAAAAAAAGGGAATCAATAAAAAGGGTTGTTAAAAGCAAAAAACCTCAAGTTATGTGCTTCAGGGTGCTTTCCCTAAAAAGATAAGATGTATGCTTCAAGCATGCCATTCCCTCAAAAGATAAGATGTATGCTTCAAGCATGCCACTCCTAGAAAATAAAAGAAGTATGCTTCAAGCATGCCACATGCAATTTATTGTTTAAAGATTAAATTGGTCTACTAGATTGGAGTTGAAACTACTTGCTCACCCTAAGTTGTTAGTTGCTTCAATTTGTAAAGCCTTGCTTTTTCTGCTAAGATCTTGCTTAGTACTTGGCTATAGTTGACTAAATTGAGGTTGAGATGCATGTCATTCCCTAACTTGTTAAAATCACATCAAGATCATGTATTTTGCATATTATGTGATATTGTAGGATCGAAGTATACGAATATAGCAATCAGAGGGGGGTGAATGATTGTGCGGAAGCTAAAACCAAATTCTTGATCTATTAAAAGTTCACCCCAAAACAGAACCAAATAATTGCCTCATTTTCGATAAAAAACAGAATGACAGAGGTTTGGTAAAATACGAATTCCCGGAGATCCAACCGTTAGATTGATCTAAAATTTGGACAAGAGAAACTAGATTCCAATACGAATCGAACCCAAAAAGAATCAGCTCGATCGGACTTATGGATCAAAAGTTATGAGCTTCGCAAGCTTGCTGATCCAGAACTTCACGAGAATCAATCTAATCAAAACTTCAAGATTAAACAAGAACGACAAAAGATTGATCAACTAGACTTTGAGAAACACTAGATCAATACCCTAGAAAGGTTTTTGATGGATCAAATCAAGATGAAACTCAACGATCAAAAACCAATCTAGAATTAGAACAAGCATGCAAACAAGAACCAAAACAGAAAACACTGTAGCGACGTGGTTACTGTAGCGCGCAAAAGTCTTGGAAGAATTGATCTTTATTTCTTGTCTAAAATACTCTCATCAAAAGAGTACAACCCCTAAAACCAAGCTCAAGGCTTGATGCGCTCAGCTCTCCTTGGTGCCTTTCAACAGGAGACCCCCCACCTATTTAAAGCACCAACCCACAAGGAGTTCTGAATACGATTCCTATTCCCTAGAAGGAATCCGTATCCAACACAACTCTACTTGGCCCAACCTGGCCGAGTGCAACCCTTGCACGCGTATGGCAACCCTACCATACTCACGTGACTAACACTTTGCACGCGTATGGCCACCTGCCATACTCACGTGACTAACACTTTGCACGCGAATGACCTTCTGCCATTCTCACGTGACTAACCATTCTTCATGTGCACCATTCTCTTAGCCCGAACGTCCCGCATGACATCCTTGACCACCAAGACCTCAGTTCCTCCTGAACCTAGTCCCGAACCTCAGTTCCTCCATGAACCTATTTCCGGTCCCGTCATCGACCACATTCGTCTTCGAGAAATACCTGCAGATGAACAAACCACAAAACAAATCCGAGCACAAGTCCACGACTTGACTCAATGTCAATCCATGCAACTACTCACATGAGCATTGCATAAAGTCCACTTCAAAAGAAGCATCATGAAATCATCACAAATTTCATAATCTCAAATTCAAATTATTTCAATTCTGCTCAAAACCCTAATTCAGCAAAAACGCATTCACGACGGACAAGGAAATATGGTCCGGCGTACACATGAAAAATCACTCAAAAAACCATTCACAACGGACAGACAAAATCGGTCCGTTGTACAAGTGAAAGTTTCGGTTCCAAGAAGAAATCATTCTGGCGAAAACACGTTCACGACGGACAAACAAAATCGGTCTGTCGTACATGCGAAATCAAACCTCAAAAAGCCATTCACGACTGACCAAAGAAGTTTGTCCGCCGTACATGCAAAACTTACTGGTTTCTTGGAAGATTGAGTTCGACTCATGAGCTCAAAAACACGTTCACGACAGACCCAAAAACTTTGTCCGTCGTACGTGCACAACTTACTAGTTTTTGAGAAAAATTGAGTGTAACACCCTACAAATCTAAACTGTCGTACAAGAAAATTTCGACAGCATCTCTCCTAAAATTAGGACAAAACGGAAGCGACAACAAGATTCATAACCATTATAAACAGGAACAACATAAAAGCATCAATACTAGAGATAACAAGTCTAAATCAACCAGAAAACAAACATAAACGTAAAACAGCTCCAAAGAGGACTTCAACAGGTCTATGATTAATAAAATTTCAGCAAGCTAATGAATTATTAAATGCACTAGTCCATGTGATTCGTGATGACCCCGGAGGGTTGAATGTGCTACTAAGCCCACCCTTCAAGCTTACGACTCGCGAGAACTACCTGAAAACAACAAAATAACAAGGGGTGAGATTGGGTAATCTCAGCAAGCGGAACAACTTCTAACAAATAACACAGCCACAGTAAAACTAGCATACCAAATTCCTCATATACAATACCACATCAAAGAGTCCACATTCCCCATATACAATACCACAACAAAGAGTCCACATTCCTCATATCCAATACCATATTACGGAGTCCACACAACCTCAGTAAAATGCATATGATTGTGCACGTGCTTATGCCATGATCCTCCTCACCGTGCCCTTTCTCAGGAACACACGGGGTTGTACCGGTACGGTCGCGCACGCTGGCGTCGACAAACTTCCAATGCATGATTGTGCAGTTAATGCTTCATGCATGAATTCATTCATAATTTTCCACATTGAGTCCACATATTTGCATGCCATCATATAACATGGATAGAAAACAAATAACATTGAGATGAACTATTTAGACAATTCAACCAATAGGCAACATCATTCTTCTCTTTACTCATGGTTCAAAGCCAAAGCACATCATCACATTGCTAATCTAATTATTGCAATCTTCCCAGCAAATGATCAAACCATGTATGATTAATGTCATCGGGAAATATAACGAAGGCAATGCAAACAACGATGTATAGCTCAACCATAACACTACTTCCACTTGCCTTTACCGACGTAGACGACGGATCTAGTTGCGTCCAGAAGGGGCACCACCTGTACAAGCATATTTTCAGTATGCAATAACACCACAATTGATCACACAACTCAAACACGCAATTCCTACAACCCGTTCCCCTTTTCCAACACCGAAACCCCGATCTGTTCGGATCGAACAGCAGCAACCCCCATTCTCTTTTTCGTATCTTTTTTTCCACAGAACATAAAAATATGAAAAAATTACAGGAGCTAGATATTGACGAGATCTACAACTTTCCAGAAGATCATAAATTCTAATTCCTCTGTTAAATATGCCTAAACAGTCGTCCAACACAGTGGATGAAATCTGTTCCCAGATTCTGTTCGTCGGTTTGCAACAGCGATAACTCTCAGAAAACTTCCCCAAAAATTCTGAAAAAATTACAGAAGCTAGATCTCGACGTTATCTACAACTTTCTAGTTATAGGTTTTTGCAGGAAAAATCTTCTATGCCACGTAAAACGCGAAACAATCCGCGCTGCACAATCTCCCCTTCCAAAAACAGCACCACGTGAACATCTACCCTTCTCCCCCATCAAGATCCATCCAAACCACTCACCACCAGATCTAATACACTCCTAATCCCTAGGTAGAACAGGGGTAAAAGATTGGGAATTTTACCTTGAGTTCTCCCTGAGATCCCACGAAGAACACGCGACGATCCCCGAAACGGAAATCTGATCGAACTCCTCGCCTCCACGGATCCCCTTCTCGCTCTCTCTCCTTCGCGTTTTCGTGGTGGATCTTGAGCCACCATGCAAGGGAGGAAGAACAGGGGGTGGCGGCTGCTAGGGGGAATGGGGAGGCGCCCTAGGGTTGGGGGTGGCCGGCCACATGGTGGGGCGCACCCAAGTGGGCCGGCCCACTAGGGGGTGGGGAGGTGGAGGTGGGAAAAGAATTTGCCCAGGCCCAAGTTTTCCTCGGCCCACTGTTTCTAGCCCGAATACTCCAAATTTAATATTAATACGCCGCATAAACTTCAATTATTTAATTCCCCAAAAAATTTCCCTCATTCCTCCCGAAACAAAACCAGGAAAAAGGAACCCTAGAATCGCTCTGACGCTCTAAGGCATCACATTCTCCCCTCCTTAAAAGGATTCGTCCCCGAATCTACTCCTATTTGCTACGGAACCTAAAAAAAAGGAAGGAAAAATGGTAATCAACACTTTACCTTCTGCATCCACAAAAAGTGTAGGATACTTCTTCGCATCCGGTCCTCAAGTTCCCAAGTTGCATCCCGCTCAGACTAATTGGTCCACAAATCTTTCATTGGACACTAACACGAACTATTCCCCTATTAAAAAAAAAGGACACCTATTAGGTGAATCTGGTATCGATCTGGAATCTCAACTCCCACTTCTCTCTTCAACCCGATCGCGAAACTCCGCATTCCAATCTCAACTCCTCTACCATAGTTCGTCGCATTCTGGACGACGCGAACCATGTGAGACACAACGCTCTAGGTAAGTCTCTAAATCAACCCAAACACAAACCCCTATCTCCTACAAGTGATTGATCTTTTACAAAAAGAACCAATATCCACCCTTACCAACGACAGAGATAGCCTACTTTACAACCAGGGTCCGTAAATCCACAGAAAACAATAACAACCGAACACAATCACTACGGTTGACACAAACTCGCTCGAACCCAGCGACAAAAGTTCCAAAAAATTAATGTAATTACCTGCAACTTCCAAGTTGTCCACTACTAAATTAAGCAACCCCACCGAGGAACACATCAATGAAAACAATTCTCCAAAAAAGGTTTGAATTGAGTCATACACAACCTTCCTTTACTCTTCACTTTTAAACTACTTACGATCAGCGACCCACACTAGTTTTCCCTTGTAAGAAGGTTTCGCCTTCACATTCTTCCACCCAAGGACCAGGGCAAGGAGTACAATCCTTAAATATACTCAACCATAACATAAACATTCATTTTCTTACCCCCAAGCTTGAACGTAAAAGAAATCTTAATTCTCACTAACACAACGAACGACAATCACCATCTTTAAACCAAAGGGCTGAAATTCACATACACGGGAACTCAACTTGGAAGAGGAACTCCATAGAACCAAAAACACCAAAAAAAAAAATTCTTCGGGGAGAAGCTCTATTCAAAAGAGAAACACCGCGAAAGTCTTCTGCAAATGCATTTCACTTTTACCAAAACAAATCATCTCACTTTTATCCAAGGCCAAGCCATTCAGAAAAAAGAAACCGATCAAGGAATTAAATGCTTCCACACAACCACCATCTCTTTTTCCTTAAAAAGGAACCAAACTCACTTCCCAACAGAAATTTTTTTTTTCAACCACGAATATATCATTCATGTCACAACCAGAAGAATCGTCTCTTAAACAAAAACTGTCAAACACCTCACACCACAACACAACTCTAGCCCAAAATAGAAATACAAATATTTCCACATCATGAAGTTCCAAATCTTACATTTGATTAGCTACTTCTTTTGATCAACAATGCAACCGATAACTCGACCTTGAAAACTACGGACAGTCAAAGCATACATCCTTGAGCATAAATGTCGCATTCATAACTTAAGCTAGTTTTCTTATCAAAGATGAATGAATGACGATATTTAATAGAATAACATTCCAAAATCTCCACAAATTACTTCAAGGTTAATCATTCTTTTATCCTTGTTTTAAGCCTCGAAATTAACCCACATTTGGCAGAATCATTCTAAGTTTAGGGAAACTCTGAAACACAGCACAAAGAATACTTTGACCGAAAGTATTCAACCCAAATATCAAACAAACAAACCAATCCATATGAATTTTTAAATATAAGTTCAGCATAACTCCCGCCATCTATAGCATTCCACTACCCTTACCATTTAGATTTCAATATTCCCTATTTACTCATTGAGAAGGCCCATCAGGATTTAACAACAACTACACAACAAATTCTTACTCTTATTACCTTTTCCACAATTATAAATAAAGTTCACAGTGCTTATCAAAAACACATCCAACCAACACTACCTCATCAAGATCCCCACTGAGCGACCTAACCTATATCATCATATTCTAAATTTGAAAGGCAAGTGCTTCAACAAGTCTTTCAAAGATGATGAACCTATAAATTCCATACCACATACGCGTCAACATCTCGACAATGGAAATTTATTCACCTAAAAGATGACTCAACAAGTAAATATTATCTCAACAAGGCACCTATCGTAAATAGAAGTTTAAAACATACATTTATTAAGGACAAAATCACGCGTCATGCTAACTATCCCTGGTTCACTCCATCACAACATGTTACAATTTCCACCATTTTAACAAAGGTTTTCAACAATTAATCTAATCAGTTACCACCACTACTAAGTCATCAATATCAATAATTGGCATAATTGTAAAACAACAACATTGCTTTTAGTTACCCTATCCATAGGCTATGACAAACTGTCACTACACAACATACTCCAACTATGTAAAATAGATAGAATAATTTAAGCCATCCAAAGCTCTTATAACAACAACGCTAAATTAAATTTAATTTTTTTTAATTTTTTTTTTAGCTACCCTATACACGGGTTATAGCAAAATTGCCACTCCAAGACATACTCCAGCTTTTTTTTTTAAAGTGAACTGAATAGGTGAAATCATCATAAAGCTCTTACGGCAATGGCAAAAACTTATGTCTTCCCAATTGATATCGATACTAGCATTATTGGAACGCAACTGCATACTTCCGAATCTAATCAATTTCCAAGTTAACGTCACTAGCCAACACGATTAAATTAGAACATCTTTAAACAACCAGCATGGTTTCTTTAATAATATCGGTAGTCCACCATTACAATTAAATTGTTCTACCGACCTTATATTAAAAAGTCTCTAAATAACCCACTAATTTTCTATTACCTTCACAGTAGTTTACATCATCGTAATGTTCTAACTACGCATCAAGATTTAAAGCTTTAAACATTGTCCATGGTCAAGGGCACATTAAAATAATGCAATAAATCCTAAGCATGCACATTAACACATTCAATCATTATCGCTATAGAGCAATCTACAATACTAGAAGTTTATTTAATCTCAAGCTAAAGATAACAATTACATTTTAATTGATTCAACTCACAAATTAACTTAGAAGTACATCATTCCATAAACCACATTGTTACATACTACGTAACACAGACATAAAATTTCTAAACACCATCATGGGTCACCTACCCTTGACAAACAGGAGGCAATCCCAAACATTTAAAAAAACAAACACAGTTCTAGATCAAGAACAAACACCGATAAAAATTTCTTCTTTTCAGGCAAGGAAGAAAAGCAAAATCCAAACATAAATGCAAGAGAGCTCGACCCTCAAATGTCCAATCATAGTAGCCAAAACTCTTCAAGAAATCCAAAACCTACACTTTCCACAAAGGAAGACGGATGCAAAAGGGAAGACCAAATGTCCAACTAAAATTTTCCGATAAAGATTCAAACTTAGCTCCATCCACGATGCAACAGGAGAAACTCCAACCCCCTTTTTTTAAAAAAAAAATCGGGGAAACAACAACCACAGAAATTTCCTCCCAACGACAGTCCATCACAATAAATCAGGTGCCAAAGCAAAATTGTGACCAAAAGACGCGCAACGTTGAACTCTTCTTCTGTGTCTTCACTCAAAGTAGACAAAACCACAAACCGCCAAAAGGACAAATCAGCGAGTGCTCAAAACTAAGCATTTTCCTCGGTTTCGAACCAACCACATACCCAGAAAACCAACCAAAACCGACCGTCAGCACGGTAAAGAACATCCGAAGGAATCCATCACCGACCTCTTCTATTTGACTCCAGTCACTACCCGATCTACGACAGACACGGATAAGTACTCTTTCCCTACAGGGGTTTAATAGTTCTTCGGTGGTGACTCTACCCGGTCACACCGTCAAACCACAGCCTCACTACAAACAAAAGGTGACCGAAACCCTTCGGCACCACAACCACACTTTATCACAAATGAAGCAACTCCATCAAATCTATCATAAATATAGCATTATACATCATCAAAAGTAGCATTCAACAACAAAGCTTAAATTCAACCTTTAAGCATAAGGCAACGATACCCATACCCTGTCCTACTGTGCATCCATGTGTGTCAAATTTTAAATTAGTGATTCCACTTACACAAGTTTTAATGTTGCTATCCTATGACAAAATTTTAGTTAAAACCTAGGCCATGTTTCTAAGTTATTCCACATCACATTTTAGTTGTATCCTATAGTATGACACTAAAAATAGACATTCCAAGGACCTACAGCCCGCTCTGATACCAACTGTAACACCCTACAAATCTAAACTGTCGTACAAGAAAATTTCGACAGCATCTCTCCTAAAATTAGGACAAAACGGAAGCGACAACAAGATTCATAACCATTATAAACAGGAACAACATAAAAGCATCAATACTAGAGATAACAAGTCTAAATCAACCAGAAAACAAACATAAACGTAAAACAGCTCCAAAGAGGACTTCAACAGGTCTATGATTAATAAAATTTCAGCAAGCTAATGAATTATTAAATGCACTAGTCCATGTGATTCGTGATGACCCCGGAGGGTTGAATGTGCTACTAAGCCCACCCTTCAAGCTTACGACTCATGAGAACTACCTGAAAACAACAAAATAACAAGGGGTGAGATTGGGTAATCTCGAAGCGGAACAACTTCTAACAAATAACACAGCCACAGTAAAACTAGCATACCAAATTCCTCATATACAATACCACATCAAAGAGTCCACATTCCCCATATACAATACCACAACAAAGAGTCCACATTCCTCATATCCAATACCATATTACGGAGTCCACACAACCTCAGTAAAATGCATATGATTGTGCACATGCTTATGCCATGATCCTCCTCACCGTGCCCTTTCTCAGGAACACACGGTGTTGTAAGACTCTGATCGCGCAGACGCTGGCGTCGACAAACTTCCAATGCATGATTGTGCAGTTAATGCTTCATGCATGAATTCATTCATAATTTTCCACATTGAGTCCACATATTTGCATGCCATCATATAACATGGATAGAAAACAAATAACATTGAGATGAACTATTTAGACAATTCAACCAATAGGCAACATCATTCTTCTCTTTACTCATGGTTCAAAGCCAAAGCACATCATCACATTGCTAATCTAATTATTGCAATCTTCCCAGCAAATGATCAAACCATGTATGATTAATGTCATCGGGAAATATAACGAAGGCAATGCAAACAACGATGTATAGCTCAACCATAACACTACTTCCACTTGCCTTTACCGACGTGACGACGGATCTAGTTGCGTCCAGAAGGGGCACCACCTGTACAAGCATATTTTCAGTATGCAATAACACCACAATTGATCACACAACTCAAACACGCAATTCCTACAACCCGTTCCCCTTTTCCAACACCGAAACCCCGATCTGTTCGGATCGAACAGCAGCAACCCCCATTCTCTTTTTCGTATCTTTTTTTTCCACAGAACATAAAAATATGAAAAATTACAGGAGCTAGATATTGACGAGATCTACAACTTTCCAGAAGATCATAAATTCTAATTCCTCTGTTAAATATGCCTAAACAGTCGTCCAACACAGTGGATGAAATCTGTTCCCAGATTCTGTTCGTCGGTTTGCAACAGCGATAACTCTCAGAAAACTTCCCCAAAAATTCTGAAAAAATTACAGAAGCTAGATCTCGACGTTATCTACAACTTTCTAGTTATAGGTTTTTGCAGGAAAAATCTTCTATGCCACGTAAAACGCGAAACAATCCGCGCTGCACACTCTCCTTCCAAAAACAGCACCACGTGAACATCTACCCTTCTCCCCCATCAAGATCCATCCAAACCACTCACCACCAGATCTAATACACTCCTAATCCCTAGGTAGAACAGGGGTAAAAGATTGGGAATTTTACCTTGAGTTCTCCCTGAGATCCCACGAAGAACACGCGACGATCCCCGAAACGGAAATCTGATCGAACTCCTCGCCTCCACGGATCCCCTTCTCGCTCTCTCTCCTTCGCGTTTTCATGGTGGATCTTGAGCCACCATGCAAGGGAGGAAGAACAGGGGGTGGCGGCTGCTAGGGGGAATGGGGGAGGCGCCCTAGGGTTGGGGGGGTGGCCGGCCACATGGTGGGGGGGGCGCACCCAAGTGGGCCGGCCCACTAGGGGGGTGGGGAGGTGGAGGTGGGAAAAGAATTCCCGGCCCAGGCCCAAGTTTTCCTCGGCCCACTGTTTCTAGCCCGAATACTCCAAATTTAATATTAATACGCCGCATAAACTTCAATTATTTAATTCCCCAAAAAATTTCCCTCATTCCTCCCGAAACAAAACCAGGAAAAAGGAACCCTAGAATCGCTCTGACGCTCTAAGGCATCACATTGAGTTTGGCTCAATGAGTTCAAAAGCATGTCCACGACAGACCAACAAAGTTTGTCCATCGTAGATGGGAAACTTACTGTTTCTTGAGATCTTGGTCCGGCGCAAAAGCGAAACCATCGCTTCTTGTCAAATTGACAAAACACATGAACAAACATATTTGCAAATTCAATTCTAAGCCAATTTTTCAGCACATGATTTCACAATCTCCCCCTTGATGAAAACATTGGCAACACCACTTAGAATTGAACATTTGGCATTCACTTTACAAAAGATTTTGAAATCCAAAGGATCAAGGACCAAAAAGAAAACACAGAATTCCCCCTTTGACCAAAATGCAAAACAAAATCTCCCCCTGAGAAGGAAAATGTGTGTGAATGTGCAATGTGCCCAAGAATTTCAAAATTCTCCAAACTTCTCCCAAAATCCTCAAACAACTCCCCCTTTTTTTTCTTCTCCCCCCTTTTTCCTTAAACTTTTAACGATTCCCAAATTTCTCCCCCTTTGACAACGAATTCATCAAGAGTACAAAAGAGAGAACATGTTTAAAATTTTTCCTGAAACAATGATTTCACAAGAAGAAACAAGGGAGTGCCAAGATAGGAAAAGATGAGCTCATTCGATCATATAACCTTATATATCACATAATATGCAAAATACATGATCTTGAAGTGATTTTAACAAGTTAGGGAATGACATGCATCTCAACCTCAATTTAGTCAACTATAGCCAAGTACTAAGCAAGATCTTAGCAGAAAAAGCAAGGCTTTAAAAATTGAAACAACTAACAACTTAGGGCGAGCAAGTAGTTTCAACTCCAATCTAGTAGACCAATTTAATCTTTAAACAATAAGTTGCATGTGGCATGCTTGAAGCATACTTCTTTTATTTTCTAGGAGTGGCATGCTTGAAGCATACATGTTATCTTTGAGGGAATGGCATGCTTGAAGCATACATCTTATCTTTTTAGGGAAAGCAAGCCTGAAGCACATAACTTGAAGCTTTTGCTTTTAACAGCCCCCTTTTTTATATTGATTCCCTTTTCTTTTTCCTTTTTCTTTGATTGTAAACATGCAAAAGTGATTAAATGTCTTATGAAAGAGTAAAGTTGAAAACACACTTGCTCCATAGCCCAAATTTGTCAAGAAAATTCAATAACAAGCCTAGAAAAGTTAGATATCACAGAGTATTTAGCTATAGGCAATCAGATCAGGGAATTCCGCAATGTCATTCTTAGTTCAAGTGAGACAATTTAGATTATCATATATTAGCTCAATTATATAGTATATAAAGAAATATGATAAAGTGAGCTCATCAAGTGAAAGAACTTGGCAAAGAAACTCCCCCTCAAAACAATCCCATTGGATGAACAATTCCAAGTTCTCCCCGAATAAAAGCAAAACGAGAAGAAGACAAAGGTTTTGTGAAAATGTCTGCCAATTGATGTTCAGTATCCACATGATGAAGCACAATGTTGCCTTTTTCAACATGATCTCTAAGAAAGTGAAATCTGATGTCAATATGTTTTGTTCTTGAATGTTGCACAGGGTTCTTAGCAATGCAAATTGCACTAGTGTTATCACACAGAAGAGGAACACTATCCAAAATAACCCCATAATCTTTAAGTGTAGCTACTATCCAAAGAATTTGAGAACAATAACTAGCAGCAGCCACATATTCAGATTCTGATTGATTGTGCAACAGAAGATTGCTTTCTAGATGACCATGCAATGAGAGAATTTCCCAAGAAGTGACATGAACCAGAAGTGCTTTTTCTATCAATTCTACATCCTCCAAAATCAGCATCAGAAAAAGATCTCAAACTAATGCATGAGGAAGCAGAAAGCCAAATGCCAAAATCTTGAGTTCCATGAAGATACCTGAAAATCCTTTTGACAGCTTGTCGATGTGAAGCACGTGGGGAAGCTTGAAAACGAGCACACAAGCATACAGCAAATTGTATATCCGGCCTTGATGCAGTGAGGTACAAAAGTGAACCTATCATGCTTCTATATTCCTTTTGATCAACCGGCTCACCATCTTCATCCGGATCAAGTGTGCAATTGCTTTCCATAGGTGTCATGATTGGTTTGCTGTTTTCCATCCCAAATCTACGCAACAAGTCTTTTGTGTATTTGCTTTGATGTACAATGGTACCATCCTTTGTTTGCTTGATTTGAAATCCCAAAAAGTATGTCAACTCACCCATCATACTCATCTCAAACTCCTTCCTCATTATTTCTGAAAACTCAGACACTAAAACATGAGAGGAACCACCAAAGATAATATCATCAACATAAATCTGAACGAATAGTTGATCATTGCCTTGCTTGAGTAAAAAGAGAGTTTTATCAACCTTTCCCATTGAAAACCCCCTTTCAAGTAAAAAGGTTTTTAGCCTATCATACCATGCTCTAGGGCCTTGTTTCAAACCATACAAAGCTTTTGATAGTTTGAACACATGATTTGGAAACTTTGGATTTTCAAAACCAGGTGGTTGCTTGACAAAAACTTCCTCATTTATGTAGCCATTAAGAAAAGCACTTTTCACATCTATTTGATACAATTTGAAACCTTTGGATGCAGCAAAAGCTAAAAGGATTCTAATGGCTTCAATTCTAGCAACAGGAGCAAAGGTTTCATCAAAATCTAAGCCTTCAATTTGAGTGTAACCTTGAGCAACCAATCTAGCCTTGTTTCTAACAACAACACCATCCTCACTTTGTTTATTTTTGAAAACCCATCTAGTTCCAATAACATTAAAATCAGGAGGAGGTGAGACAAGTTTCCAAACTTTATTTCGTTCAAAATTCTCTAATTCTTCATGCATGGCATTGATCCAAGATTCGTCAGATAATGCATGAGATATATCTTTGGGTTCAAAAGAAGCAACTAAAGCAGAATGAGCATGAGTGTCAGAATGAATAAACCTGGATCGAGTGACTCTTTCATTTGGGTCTCCAATCATTTGTTCAGATGGATGCATTTTCTGAATGTGCATGGGAGCATTGGCTTTTGAGACTTCTCCTTCTTCATTTTCAGCATGTACAGATGATGTTGTAGCTTGAGGATGGTTAGCTGTAGGTGATGTAGTAGTAGGTGCCAAAGGTGCTACAGCTTGTTGTGCATTAGGAAGAGTCAAGACCTCATCTTCATCATCATCATTATCTTCAAAAATTTTCTCCCCCTGAACATATGCGTCTGTACCTGCATCACTTAGACTAGTGCCTGGACTAGACTCATCAAAAGTAACTTCAAAAGTTTCCACAATTTTGTTAGTCTCCGAAACAAGCACACGATAGCCTCGAGTATGAGCAGGATATCCAAGAAAAATGCCATCAGTTGATCTAGCTTCAAATTTATCAAGATTTCCAGATTTCAAGACAAAACATTTGCATCCAAAAACCCTAAAGTGAGAAAGCTTGAGGCCTGTGTCCAAACCGAAGCTCAAATGGAGTCTTACCCAATTTTGATCTCAAAAACACACGGTTTGAAACATAACAAGCAGTTGAAATCGCTTCAGCCCAAAAATTTCTAGGAGTGTGATGTTCATCTAACATGGTTCTAGCCATCTCAACCAACGTTCTGTTTTTCCTTTCGACTACACCGTTTTGTTGAGGCACTCTAGGTGATGAAAATTGATGATCAATTCCTTTTCAGCACAAAAGAGATAAAAGGAAGCATTTTTGAATTCAGTTCCATTATCACTTCTAATAGCTTTGAGAGCTCTGGATGGTCAACGAAAGCCTAAGAACAAGACTTCTAAAATGACTAAAAGCCTCA
The DNA here is from genome assembly GCA_036346355.1 of Rhipidocladum racemiflorum. Classification (NCBI taxonomy): domain Eukaryota; kingdom Viridiplantae; phylum Streptophyta; class Magnoliopsida; order Poales; family Poaceae; genus Rhipidocladum; species Rhipidocladum racemiflorum. Next base: position 12,856,899 of record CM070592.1, on the reverse strand, counting down.
TCCTTAGATGCCATAAAATACACCCAAGAGTATCTAGAAAAATCATCAACAATCACAAGCACATACCGTTTGCCTCCAAAGGATTGAACTCGAGATGGTCCAACTGTATCAGATGTAGAAGCTGTCCTGGAGCGTTTGTCATCACCATGGTAAGAGGTGGATGTGAACCTGCAATCATCTTACCATGTCTACAAGAAGAACATACTAGATTGCTATCACCCTTAAGCTTAGGCAAGCCACGTATAAGATCTAAACCACTTACACGAGTAAGATGATCAAAACCAACATGACCAAGTCTACGATGCCAAAAGAATAAATCTTTAGAAACATTGGCAATTAGACACCTATGCTTAGAAGAAGGTGATGCATCAAAATCAGCTTTAAAGACTCTTCCAAAACAAGAAATTTTGAACACAAGATCACCTGAAGCATCTAGCACTTTGCATTCATTTTTCTTAAAGCTTATCTCAAGATCTTCATCAAGCATTTGTGAGACAGAAAGCAAGTTATATTTCAAATTTTCAACAAGAGCCACATCTTTGAACATAAACTTGTCACTTACCTTTATTGTACCTTTTGCCACAACAGAAGAGGAAGAAGCATCTCCAAAAGTAACACTTTCAGCACGAGATGCACGAGTGAGGGAGGAGAACGAATTCTTATCACCGGACATGTGGCGTGAGCATCCGGAATCCACTAGCCATATGTTCTCCTTCCTTGCGCGAGAAGCCTACATAGCAAAACATGTCGAGGCCTCAGTACTGGGGTTAGGAATGAGATTTTTGGGAATCCAGTACTGAGACACACGACGCACAACAGTAGGTACAACACGATAATCAGATTTGCCTTTTCCCATGTTTGTAGGAACAGAAGGTGTTTTCATCACTCTAGGCGCATAAAAATGTGCTTTGCTGAAATTTGACCTAGCCTCAGTTCTTTCCTTCTTTTGCTGTTTGGCTAGTCTAAAGCAAAAATCTACTAAGTGTCCATCTCTACCACAATGAGTGCAAGTGTACTTGACATGATGCTTAGCTTTAACAGTAAAAGCACATTTTGCATTCATCATAGTAGAAGATAAAAAACCAGCAGATTGAAAAGCAATTTTCTTAGGCTCATTAGATAACTCAATTTTGCAAGGAGCCTGAACAACAGTGCGAGGTTTAGTTTCATATGTGGCATAAGGATCAAAAATCTAAACCTCTCTTGTTTGTGCTAACCTTAGATTGATCCAAAATCATGTTCAACTTCTCCTTGCCATTAGTGAAACGTTCAAAAGAATTTTGCAAGTAATCAACTTTCTTAGCAAGAGTTAAACAATTATTGCAGGGAACATCTACTTTTCCTTTTTGCTTGCGACAAGTTGAGCATGAGAGAATTTCATGTGAAAGCAAATTATCAGTTAATTGAGAAACCCTAGCATTTACATCTTTCAATTTTAATTCAAGAGTTGAGCATTTAGAACAAGAAGTTGAACTATGCAAATCATCAGTGGAACAGCTAGCATGTACAACATGTTTCTCATTTTTCTCATTTAGATGCAACAAAAGAGCATGTTCTTTCCTAAGCAAGGTGAGCACATTGTAAATTAAGTCACATGATTTGCAAGTATCATCACTAGGAATCAAAGTCTTAAGTCTAGCAATTTCAGCATTCAATGATTCAATAATGAAATCATGTTTCTTAATTTTCTTATCACGTTTGTCAAGCAATTTTCCAAGACGAGCAACAGCAATAGCTAATTCATCATAAGAGGGATCTACCTCATTGAAGTTGCTGTCGTGGTCGTCCTCGGTGAAGCTATCCTTGCTGCTTGCCATGAGACATAATCCTATCAAATCATGCTTGCTTGGAGTTGCATCATCTTCGCTGCTCTCCGAGTCCACATCGCTCAAATTGACTTGTTCAAGAGCGGAAAGAACTCGGTGAACCACCTTGCGGTTGATGAAGCTCTTCTTCTTCCTATCATTTGACGAGAACCTTTTATTCTCATTCCTTCTGTCGTTGTCCTTCTCCTCCTTTGATGTTTTTCCTGCAAGCTTAGGACAATTTGTGCGAATATGGTTGAGGTTACCACACTCATAGCATCTTGGAGGACCACCTCTCTTTCTCATTCTTACATTCTGCAAAGCTTTGTTAAAGCGAGAAGAGAGTAGTGCCAGATCTTCTTCAGGAAACTCTTCAAGTTGCTCATCTGTTAAAGAAGACATGGAAGACAAGGCAAAGCTAGAAGAAGAATTTGCATTTGACATGTTAGGGTTAGAGATCAAAGCAATTGATTTAATGTTACCCTTCCTGGCAAGAACATCTAACTCATGAGTTTTCAACTTAGAGTAAAGAACATCTAATGTGAGTGTGCTCATGGTAGTAGATTCTTGTATAGATGTTACTTTCATCTCCCACACTGACATGTCCAAAGCACTAAGCAATTGTCGAGCATTTTCAGCATCGGTGTAGCTAACTCCAACAAAGACGTAGATTCCTAAGAAAATTATTCAAACGAGCAAAGAACTCATCAACACATTCACTAGCTATCAACTCAAAACGAATGTATTCTTTTTAGTAAATATATTGGAGAACATCTTTGACAAGTGTTAGAACCCTCATGGTAATCACAAAGAGATTTCCATACCTCATATGCGGATCGAAGATGAACCACACGATCAAAGTCGCTGCGTCCCAAGCCTTGGATGATCAAGTTGCGCGCCTTGCTATTTGCTTCAACATGTGTGCGATTGGTGTCGTTGACGTTGTCGTTTGCAAGGACTTCATATGGCTTGTAGACCTTCTCCCAAATTGTGAAGCCCTGTGCTTGGATGAACGCCTCCATCTTGGCCTTCCAAAACTGAAAATCAACACCATCGAACACACATGGTTTTGTTGAATAACGATCCATTGATCTAATCACCGGTTAAGATAGATTAGAGAAACCTTGCTCTGATACCACTTGTAGGATCGAAGTATACGAATATAGCAATCAGAGGGGGGTGAATGATTGTGCGGAAGCTAAAACCAAATTCTTGATCTATTAAAAGTTCACCCCAAAACAGAACCAAATAATTGCCTCGTTTTCGATAAAAAACAGAATGACAGAGGTTTGGTAAAACACGAATTCCTAGAGATCCAACCGTTAGATTGATCTAAAATTTGGACAAGAGAAACTAGATTCCAATACGAATCGAACCCAAAAAGAATCAGCTCGATCGGACTTATGGATCAAAAGTTATGAGCTTTGCAACCTTGCTGATCCAGAACTTCACAAGAATCAATCTAATCAAAACTTCAAGATTAAACAAGAACGACAAAAGATTGATCAACTAGACTTTGAGAAACACTAGATCAATACCCTAGAAAGGTTTTTGATGGATCAAATCAAGATGAAACTCAACGATCAAAAACCAATCTAGAATTAGAACAAGCATGCAAACAAGAACCAAAACAGAAAACATCATGGCAGCGTGGTTCTTGTAGCATAAAAGTCTTGGAAGAATTGATCTTTATTTCTTGTCTAAAATACTCTCATCAAAAGAGTACAACCCCTAAAACCAAGCTCAAGGCTTGATGCGCCAGCTCTCCTTGGTGCCTTTCAACAGAGACCCCACCTATTTAAAGCACCAACTCACAAGGAGTTACGAATACGATTCCTATTCCTAGAAGGAATCGTATCCAACACAACACTACTTGGCCCAACCTGGCCGAGTACAACCCTTGCACGCGTATGGCAACCCTACCATACTCACGTGACTAACACTTTGCACGCGTATGGCCACCTGCCATACTCACGTGACTAACACTTTACACGCGAATGACCTTCTGCCATTCTCACGTGACTAACCATTCTTCATGTGCACCATTCTCTTAGCCCGAACGTCCCGCATGACATCCTTGACCACCAAGACCTCAGTTCCTCCTGAACCTAGTCCCGAACCTCAGTTCCTCCATGAACCTAGTTCCGGTCCCGTCATCGACCACATTCGTCTTCGAGAAATACCTGCACATGAACAAACCACAAAACAAATCCGAGCACAAGTCCACGACTTGACTCAATGTCAATCCATGCAACTACTCACATGAGCATTGCATAAAGTCCACTTCAAAAGAAGCATCATGAAATCATCACAAATTTCATAATCTCAAATTCAAATTATTTCAATCGCTCAAAACCCTAATTCAAAGAAAACGCATTCACGACGGACAAGGAAATATGGTCCGGTGTACACATGAAAAATCACTCAAAAACCATTCACAACGGACAGACAAAATCGGTCCGTTGTACAAGTGAAAGTTTCGGTTCCAAGAAGAAATCATTCTGGCGAAAACACGTTCACGACGGACAAACAAAATCGGTCCGTCGTACAAGCGAAATCAAACCTCAAAAAGCCATTCACGACTGACCAAAGAAGTTTGTCCGCCGTACATGCAAAACTTACTGGTTTCTTGGAAGATTGAGTTCGACTCATGAGCTCAAAAACACGTTCACGACAGACCCAAAAACTTTGTCCGTCGTACGTGCACAACTTACTGGTTTTTGAGGAAAATTGAGTTTGGCTCAATGAGTTCAAAAGCATGTCCACGACAGACCAACAAAGTTTGTCCGTCGTAGATGGGAAACTTACTGTTTCTTGAGATATTGGTCCGGCGCAAAAGCGAAACTTACTGCTTCTTGTCAAATTGACAAAACACATGAACAAACATATTTGCAAATTCAATTCTAAGCCAATTTTTCAGCACATGATTTCACAGATATATAAGGTTATATGATCGAATGAGCTCATCTTTTCCTATCTTGGCACTCCCTTGTTTCTCATTGTGAAATCATTGCTGCAGGAAAATTTTTTGAACAAATTCTCTCTTTTGTACTCTTGATGAATCCATTGTCAAAGGGGGAGAAATTTTGGGAATATTTGAGAAGTTTAAAGAAAAAAGGGAAAAAGTTTTTTTTTAAATTTGAGCTTTTTGGGAGAATTTTGGAATTCTTGGACACATTGCACATTCACACACATTTTCATTCTTAGGGGAGATTTTGTTTTGCCTTTTTGTCAAAGGGGGAGGTTCTGTGTTTTGGTGTTAATCCTTTGGATCTCTTTTTGTCAAAGGGGGAGGTTCTGTGTTTTGGTGTTAATACTTTGGATCTCAAAATCTTTTGTAAAAGAGAATACCAATGTTCAAATCTAAAGTGGTGTTGCCAATGTTTTCATCAAGGGGGAGATTGTGAATCATGTGATGTAAAATTGGCTTGATCATGTGCTGAAAAATTGGTTAGGATTAATCTTGCAAAATTGCTTGTATAAAGGACCAAACATTCAAACATCCAAAAACAGAGACTTTGCATTTGCGCCAGACCAAACATCCAAAAACAGTGAGTTTCGCATGTATGACGGACCAAACTTTTTGGTCTGTCATAAACGTGATTTTGATGCTTTTACGCTTGTTCAAGAAATCTCGTTTTTCCCATGTATGACAAACCAAATTTTTTGGTCTGTCATACACATGCTTTTGGCGAACTCGTTTTCCCATGTATGACAAACCAAACTCTTTGGTCTGTCATACACATGCTTTTGGCGACCTCGTTTTCCCATGTATGACAAACCAAATTTTTTGGTCTGTCATACACATGTTTTTTTGGCGCCGAATCTAAGTCTCATAAAACCAAGCGTAGTGCATGTATGACGGACCAAACTTTTAGTCCGTCATAAACGTGCTTTTCGGCATGAACTGATTTCTTTGCCGGGTTCGAAGGCATGTGTGTGACGGACCAAAACTTTGGTCCGTCATGAACGTAAGTTTCTGGAATTTGTGCGCTGGACTAGTTTTTGGTCTGTGCTGGATGTTTTTGTGCACGATTAAGGGTTTTTAGCTAATGTGGACTTTATGCAATGCTCGTGTGAGTATTTGCATGGACTAATGTTGAGTCAAGTCGTGGACTTGTGCTCGGATTTGTTTTTGCGGTTTGTTCATGTGCAGGTATTGCTCGAAGACGAATGTGGTCGATGACGGGACTTGAACTAGGTTCATGGAGGAACTGAGGTTCGGGACTAGGTTCAGGAGGAATTGAGGTCTTGGTGGTCAACGATGTCATGCGGGACGTTCGGGCTAAGAGAATGGTGCACATGAAGAATGGTTAGTCACGTGAGAATGGCAGGAGGTCATTCGCGTGCAAAGTATTAGTCACGTGAGTATGGCAGGTGGCCATACGCGTGCAAAGTGTTAGTCACGTGAGTATGGTAGGGTTGCCATATGCGTGCAAGAGTTGTACTCGGCCAGGTTGGGCCAAGTAGAGTTGTGTTGGATACAGATTCCTTCTAGGGAATAGGAATTGTATTCAGGACTACTTGTGGGTTGGTCCTTTAAATAGGAGGGGTTGTCTCCTGTTGAAGGGCTTCAAGCTTTGAGCAAGTTTTAGGGTTTGTACTCTTTTGATGAGAGTACTTTAGACAAAAGAAATAAAGATCAATTCTTCCAAGATTTTTGCGTGCTACAGTAACCACGTTGCTACAGTGTTTTTCTGTCTTGGTTCTTGTTTGCATGCTTGCTCTAAATCTAGATTGGTTTTTGATCCTTGAGTGTCATCTTGATTTGATCCATCAAAAACCTTTCTAGGGTATTGATTTAGAGTTCCTCAAAGTCTAGTTGATTAAACTTTTGTCAGTTCTGTTAAAACTTTCAAGTTTACGTTAGATCAATTCTCGTCAAGTTCTGGATCAGCAAGCTTGCGAAGTTCATAACTTTTTATCCGTAAGTCCGATCGAGCTGATTCTTTTTGGGTTCGATTCGTATTTGAATCGAGTTTCCTGTGTCCAAATTTCAGATCGTTCCGATGGTTGGATCTCCAGGAATTCGCGTTTTACCGAACCTTTGTCATTCTGTTTTTTTTGAAAACGAGGCAATTATTTGGTTCTGTTTTGGGGTGAACTTTTAATAGATCAAGAATTTGGTTTTAGCTTCCGCACAATCATTCACCCCCCTCTGATTGCTATATTCGTATACTTCGATCCTACATTGACGACTCTAACGATAACTCACAATCAAAACTTGCCAGAATCTTACTCAACTTTGAAACACAGAGTACAAACATAAGGACTCATAACATCCTAAGCAGTAGGATAAATCCTCAAACAGACCATAAAAGAAAACGGTCTCACATTCCTCGTTCTATGCATTCCTTGGCATTAAAGTGCCCGATCCCTTTAACCGATGTTTCTCCCCAGAAGAACATGGCACCAACCTCTAGAACCCTCTTCAGCTACCACGCACAAAAGTGCTTTCACACCTTGTAACACCCCAAAATTTTGCTTTTCTTAAATTCATGTGTGATTTGGCACTTTGGTGAATTTTTGGAATTTTCTGGAATTTATTTGGATTTATTTGGAATTTATTTGAATTTATTCCATCTTGAAATAATTAAAGAATTTAATTTTGCAAATAAAATTTTGTTGGAAATATTTTATTTGAGTCCCAAATACCCTAAAATATTTTCCAGAATTTTTCTGGAATTTTTCTGAGTCATTTGCTATTTTTAATGAATTAAATGAATTACTGGGAATTATTTTAATTATTAAATCGCTAGAAAATGCGAGTTGGTTTGTACTGTTCATCCGACCGAGCCCGAGTCAGACTCGAGTTCGAGTCCGACCCGAGCCACGTGACTCGACCGAACCCACTCGTAGAGCCCTAACCAGCGTGACCGTTGGATTCAGATCCAACGGCCATGATTGAGCCACGCCACCGAGCCCGACTCGACCGAGCGGCCCGGCCGGCTCGCGAGTCCGACCGGACCCAAACTCGCGCACCATTGATCTCGATCCAACGGCGCGGCGTGCCACGCCACCTCACCGTGTTCGAACGGACTCGCCGCCGCCGTCTGCTCGCTCGCCGCTGAAACCGAGCGGATCTCGACGTCAGCCGGTATTTAAGGTGTGGATCGTTGCCGAGGATCGCCTCGACCTGCGGCGCATCGCCTTCCCCAACTCCCGAGCCTTATCCGCCCGTCACCTCGCAATTGCTCGCCGGAGTTCTCTCTCCCGGCCATGATTCTTTGCTTCATTCCGCCGCCGTTCGCCGTCTTCCGCCGCGGTTGAGCCCAGTTCCGAGACCCCCAAGCCAAGGCGCACCCGAGGGTACCTCTCACTCCGCCGGAGCGACCCCGAAGCGCCGACGGGCTCGTCGTCGTTCTCATCTCCGGTGGCCTTGCTCCGCCGCGTCGCCATCGTCATCATGGCGCGGCGTGAGCCGTTGGATCTCCATCGCACGGTCCAAGATCACGCCACGTCACCCGACGGTGAGATCCCGTCCAAAAATCCTAGATCCAATCTCAGCCGTTAGATCTAGATCCAACGGTCCAGATCAAACGCGTTAACCCAAACGCGTGAGACTCAGATCTAATCTGGGCCGTTGACTTTCAAATCACCGGCCGAGATTGCGCCACGCGTCCGGGGAGGCTGACCGTCGCGTCAAGACATGTACCACGGCAGGCGTGTGACGCTGACACGCGGGGCCCGCATGTCAGCGGCCTGGCCAAACTGCACCATGACGTCACGCTGACGTCATGGCGGGCCCGCATGTCAGCGGCTGTCCCAGCCAAGCGCTGACGTCAGAAATGACGTCACCCGAGGCGGACCCACATGTCAGCGACACGTGGATTCGTGGACCGTGTCCACGGTAGACCCGAGCCGAGCGTGGACCACGTCCATGGACCGCCGACGCCAGCAGCCAATCGAGAAGCTGCCACGCGTGTCCTGCCGACGCAATAATTAATTTCGAAAAGAAAATGATTTATTAATTCGAAATAATGATTTCAGATTTTGATTCAAACTTCAAACGCTTATAACTTTTGCGTTTCAACTCCGATTTGAGTGATTCAAATTTCTAAATTTGTATAAAATTGAGATCTACCTAAATATGAATTTTATTTAATTTTTGGACTAAAGTTTTTCTCTGTAAAATTATTTAATTGATTATTTAAACTTTAAATAATCATAACTTTTGCATTTTAACTCCAAATTTGACGATTCCAGTTTCTAAAAATTCATAAAATTATGTTCTCTTTGTTTATGGATTTTATTTGGATGTTTGGACACTTTTTGCCTATTGTTTATTTGTGTATTTGCTATTTGCACGCTTTACGAGTAGACGTTGAAGTGCCGGAAGGATTCGAAGGAGAAGTATTGACTCAGGATCCAACTCAAGACCAAGAGCAAGTACTTTTTGAAGGCAAGTTGTGCTTTGACCATGTTGATCCTATTTTGAAATCTATTTTGATTTAACCTATTGCATGCTAGTTCAAGTAGAAAATACTTTAGTTAAATATGGGGGATTAGATAAGTACCAACTTGCTGTATGACACCTTAATTATTTAAGTATGTGCCATGACCCCTTGTCACCCTAGTTGTGGATTACTAGTTGGACATTACTAAAATTGCCAACATGGGTTTAGATCGTTGTAGTATACTGCTTAGACCTGCTACGTGCTCATGACATGATTTTGGACAATCAAATGCTAATGTTGACTTAATGATATATTGAACCTGTTTTGAAAAGGTATCATGTGATGTTGATGGCACGTGGTGCATGGTAATCAACTGGGGTTTGATAAATAGTTTTCGACCGGGGCATGTGGCAAGAGTAATGAGGTGGGCCAGTTGTGGGATTGGGGATGTTGATTTGGTTCTTCGGGTAGTCTTGCTCTGGTCACCCTAAGGACTTAACCTTGCAAGCCTTTGAACTGGGTCTAACGTGCAACCACATGTCTGTAATGGGACGGACCTAGTTGACTAAGTTGCTAATAACGTACCTGTGGGACCTCAGGAGGTCAACTACACCCTTTGTGTAAGTTGTACGGGGGAGCGTACCGGGGCTGAGGCCAGGTACCCATCTAACGGTTGATTGGCCTAGACTTCGCCTTAGCTAAGGGAAGGGTTAGTGCGCAATAACCGGGGAGGACCACTTGTATTGTTAGAGGTTTCCGAAAGACTTTGTTACGGGAACTCGCCTTTGTGGTGTTTGACTGTATCTTGTGGGTAAAGTGCATAACCTCTGCAGAGTGTAGAATCTATTCGAATAGCCGTGTCCGTGGTATTGGACATCGCTCGGGAATTACAGTCAAGGGTTAGATTTTCTCAAAAATAACTTGGTTTGAAAAGTTGGGTTGGATTAATAATGATGTTGATGGAAATGTGGTTTAGGATGGGAAGATGGTTGTTAAACTTCTTGAAAAGTTATTTATGCTTTACTTGTTTCTACTGCTTTCGAATCTACTTATATTACTTGTCAAATGTCAAGCATCGCAAATATACCTTGAGCTATTCCTTTGTACCAAGCCATGCATGTAGTATATTAGCTTGCATTCTGTGCATGACTTGCTGAGTACCAAGTACTCACCCTTGCCACAATATAACACCAGTTGAAGAGGAGACTACACCAGCTTTGGAGAAGGAACTCCAAGAGGAACCGTCTACTTAGGGAAGCGAGCCCGCCACTGCCTGTGGTATCTTGGATGGCGCCACGAAGTTATTTGATTTTCCGCTGCTACTATTTCTCTCTTAATAAGATTCGCCCTGTGAGGCGTATATTGTAACTTGACCATAAGGTTGAGTAACCAGTTTGGTTATTTAAATAAAAGTACTTTATTAGTATCGAGTGGTATGATTGTGATATTTACTGATGTTAAGACTGTGTGCACTAGCGCGTTCCTGGACTAGTGCTGAATACACAGAGGGTCCGGATTTGCAAATTCGGGGTCCCGACAGAGGTGGTATCAGAGCCATACTTGACCGTAGGCTCAACCCTAAGCTAGAATGGTCGTAGTGAGGATAAAACCTATTTTCTAAAGCTAAAAATTTGTCAAGACAAGAAATGACATCTCGACTTATCCCATTCTCTCTTTTCTTTACTCCTGCTGAATATTCCCTTACCTTGTCACGATTTGAAACTTTCGAGTTCTTACGTAAGCACTCTTGTGACAAATGGAGGAAGAGTTCAACTACGTTGATCTGGGAGTTGGTCACGCCGCGGAACTTTGGCATATGCTTCAGACTCTCGGAGATTTTGAGAAGCCACAATACCAAGTGGAAGTGATCAGACAAGCAGGATTGATCAAGGCTTGTGATATGAAGATTGAGGTACCTGCTAGGAAGAAGGGCCCAGGCAATCGCCCGATACACCGTGACCGCCAGAGGTCTATAATGCAGATGGGTATCCAAGAAGTATCACGACGAGCAATGCGGCACATTACCCGTATCTACGCCAGGAGAGTTGGAGAGCACGGTGTTCCGTTATCACCAGCAGCAATAACCTTCTTGACCCGAAGGCGATTCAGGATGAGGATGCCATGGTTACACAGCTTGGCACGACTTGTTGTTGCCCAGGAGGATGTACCGATGATACAAGCAAGGAGCTCTGAAGGCCCGCAAGGAGATCACGACAGAGAAGAACAGATGGCGGGAAGCTCAAGAGTATGTGTCACACCTTCTGCGAAGGATTGACGAGTTGGAGATGGCTTTATACGGACCGTAACCAGAGCCAAGATTTGAGCTACACGAGCCAGATCCGGAGGAGTCGATCTCGATGAGGACATCGCTTCTTCGACTACCATAGATGACACGATTCTTTGGACATGGCAATCGTTTCGCGCCTATGCCGCAGCATCCGTACCCAGGCCGTGGAGGTTTTCTCGATGAGTGAGCGTAGGTTCTATAGTGAGACTCCTTCGCCGAGTCACATCATAGAATAAAGAGTCACCCTTTAGGCGTTAGACTCCAGTGTTAGTTCGATTTGGATTTTCCTTGTTTGCTGAGTGTGCAGTATGTGTTGCAAGGCCCTTAGGCATTGTAAGCAACCATACCAAGTTATTAATATCAATAATAAAGTTGGACCTTAAAGTTACACCTTTCGCCCCGCATAAGTTCCATATTACTTGTCTATTCTTGTTCCCCTCTCATCTCTAAAACCTAGAGCAAATCGACAGATGGTGAATACCCGCGGAAACCTTTGAAGCAACGGAAGTGGTTCTCACCCAGCAGAAAACCCCAATGATGGAGCACCAGCACTGCCAGTTGATATGCAGAATTTTGGAGCATTTCTTGCTGCTCAGACTCAGTTGATGCATGCTATGATGCAACAAATGCAACACGTCACTGCTCAGGCCACTGCTAATCAAGTTAATCAGGGACAACGCTAGAATACAAGACTGTCAGAGTTCATGAGGACTCACCCACCCACTTTCTCTGGAAATGCCAATCCATTGGAGGCCGATGATTGGTTAAGGTCAATCGAGAGGAAGCTACACATAGCTCAATGCATAGGAAATGAGAAGGTACTCTACGCTTCTCATCAGTTGGAAGGAACAGCCGCCGAATGGTGGGAGAATTTCTGTGCCACGCAAGAGAACCCTCAAGACATCACTTGGGAAGAGTTCACAGCTGCGTTTACAAGATTATCACGTGCCTGAAGGAATCATGGACCTTAAGAAGGAGGAGTTCAGGGCACTGAAGCAAGGTAATCAGCCAGTGGCCGACTACCTGAACAAGTTCACACAGCTAGTACGCTACGCACCTGAGGATGTAGCGACAGATAAAACTAGACAGTCTCGCTTTATGAAGGGACTTAACTCAGGACTACAAGTAGGATTGATCACCCACACCTTTCCAGATTTCCAAGAGTTGGTAAATAAGGCGCTTATTCTTGAGGACAAGCGCAAGGAACTGGATGAGAACAGGAAGCGCAGGATGCAACAGCAAGGATCACGCCAGGGAACGCAATAGCGTCTGAGAGTTGCACCAAATCAATTTTTCAGATTCCAGCCACAGAATGCCACAAGGACACCATCACCAAAGACTCAAGACCTCGTTAATCGTAACTACTGCACTCAGCCTCGCTAGAAACGCCGCCTGTGCAACAAGAAGGAACAAGTGAGACGCCGCTACAATCGCAAGAACGAGCCAGACACTTTGCCATGATTGTCCGAAGAAGACAGCAGGAGTGACCATTCGCTTCAATCTAGGAACCACCCGGCTAGGACGCCCGGCACAGGAGCCACACATCGATCGTGGTGAGGGGCCGAGTCAACCATGTCACCGCAGATGCACCGCAGAATGCTACTGACGTAATCGGGTAAGTTACTTGTTAACTCAGTACCTGCAACAGTTTTGTTTGACTCTGGAGCTTCGCATTCGTTTGTTTCGCAAGGCTTTGCTGCTAGAAATGATTTGGGGATTTCAAGACTTAAGTGCATGCTTTTAGTTCAAACCCCTGGTTCCGAACTCCGAACGAAAGTAGGATGTTCCGAGGTGAGAATACTAATAGATGGAATAGAGTTCCTAGCGAACCTTATTATTTTGGAGACCCAGACCTTAGACGTTATTTTGGGAATGGACTGGTTATCCAAGCACAAGGCCGTATTGGATTGTGGACGAAGGACTATCTCAGTTGAGAGCCCGTGTGGAAGGAAAGTGGAATTTCAAGCCACTGCCGTTAGAGATGGACAGTTGATGGTTAACAGTACCAAGGCAATCAGCATAGAGGATGTCTCAGTAGTGAATGAGTACCCAGATGTTTTCCCTAAAGATCTACCTGGTATGCCGCCAGACAGGGACATAGAGTTTGTGATAGAGCTTGTACCTTGTACAGCACCGATAGCAAAGAGACCCTATCGGATGTCCACCGAGGAGTTGGTAGAGATGAAGAAACAGCTAGAGGAGTTAATGGAGAAAGGATTTATCGAGGCCAGTTAAATCGCCGTGGGGAGCACCAGTTTTGTTTGTCAAGAAAAAGGACGGGAGTTTCAGGATGTGCATTGACTACCGTGCACTCAATGAAGTCACCGTGAAGAATAAGTATCCGCTACCCAGGATTGATGATTTGTTTGATCAGCTGAGAGGAGCCGGAGTTTTCTCCAAGATTGATCTGAGGTCGGGATACCATCAGTTGAAGATCCGATCAGAAGATATCCGAAGACCGCATTCTCGTCAAGATATGGACATTACGAGTTCTGATTATGTCCTTTGGACTGACGAATGCGCCAGCATATTTCATGAATATGATGAATAAGGTGTTCATGGAATATTTGGACAAGTTTGTCGTCGTGTTCATAGATGATATCCTAATCTACTCCAAGACGGAGGATGAACATGCCGAACACTTAAGGCGAGTTTTGGAAAAGCTGAGGGAACAGCAACTTTTCGCCAAGTTCAGCAAGTGTGATTTTTGGAAGGATAAGGTAGAATTCCTCGGACATGTAATGACCGCAGAAGGAGTCACCGTAGATCCAAACAAAGTAGAAGCGGTGTTACATTGGGAGCAGCCGAAGACTGTGACCCAGATCCGGAGTTTCCTTGGAATGGCAAAATACTACCGCCGTTTCATTGAAGGCTTTTCGACAATTGCGAAACCTCTTACGCAATTGCTGAAAAAGGAGAAGAAGTTTGCATGGACGTCAGAATGTGAGAAAGGATTTCAGGAGCTGAAAAAGCGATTGACATCAGCACCGGTGTTAGTTCTACCGGATGTTGCTCAAAGCTTTGATATTTATTGTGACGCATCGCGCCAAGGACTTGGATGTGTGCTGATGCAGAATGGAAAGGTCGTCGCTTATGCATCAAGGCAGTTGAGGCCGCATGAGGAGAATTATCCGACGCATGACCTAGAGTTAGCTGCCGTAGTGCATGCCTTGAAGATATGGCGTCACTATCTGATCGGGAACAGATGTGAAGTGTATACGGATCATAAGAGCCTTAAATACATATTCACCCAGTCGGATCTGAATATGAGGCAAAGGAGATGGTTAGAGTTGATCAAGGACTACAATGTTGGAATCCATTACCATCCCGGGAAGGCCAACGTAGTTGCCGATGCCTTGAGTCGGAAAAGCCATACTGTGAGCACGTTGCTAGCCACAAGTCAGGATGAGTTATGCTAGGAATTTCAGAAAATGAAGATTGAGGTGGTACCTAGCGGATTCTTGGCCGCATTGGAAGTAAAGCCTACTCTAGAGGACCAGATCCGAGAAGGGCAGAAGGATGATGACAAGATCCGTAGGATTAAGTTCATCAAGGAGGAAGGCAAGGCAGAGGACTTCAAGTTGGATGAGCAAGGCACGTTATGGATGAAGGATCGGATTTGTGTGCCTAACAGGAAGGAGTTAAAGCAACTGATTCTGGAAGAAGCCCATGACTCCAAGTACTCAATTCATCCTGGAAGCGCCAAAATGTATCAGGATTTGAAGGAAAGACTCTGGTGGCCGAGCATGAAGCGTGAAGTAGCCGAGCATGTTGCATTGTGCGACGTATGCCAGAGAGTCAAGGCAATGCATCAGAGACCAGCAGGATTGCTACAGCCACTAAAAATACCTGAGTGGAAGTGGGAGGAAATCGGAATGGATTTCATTACCGGTCTGCCTAAAACTCAAGGAGGTTATGACTCCATATGGGTTATAGTGGATCGCTTGACCAAAGTAGCCCATTTTATTCCCGTGAAAACCACTTACTCAGGGGATAAATTGGCAGAGTTGTACATGATCAGGATTGTCTGTTTGCACGGAGTGCCAAAGAGGATTGTATCGGACAGAGGTACCCAATTTACCTCAAGGTTTTGGAATAAGTTGCATGAAGCCATGGGAACCCGTTTGAACTTCAGTACAGCTTATCATCCACAGACGAATGGACAGACCGAAAGAGTCAACCAGATTCTGGAGGATATGTTAAGAGCTTGTGCATTGGCTTATGCTACCTCTTGGGATAAGAGTTTGCCATATGCCGAGTTCAGTTACAATAATAGTTACCAAGCTAGTTTACAGATGTCACCTTTTGAGGCACTGTATGGTCGACCCTGTCGGACGCCATTGAACTGGAATGAGACCGGCGAGCGCCGTGTCTTCGGGCCTGATATTCTTCAAGAGGCTGAGGAGCAGATTGCCGTGATTAGGGAAAGGTTGAAGATAGCCCAATCACGACAGAAGAGTTATGCTGACAACCGTCGCCGAGACTTGAGTTTTGAACCAGAAGACTTTGTATACCTCAGAGTTACGCCTCTCAGGGGAGTTAAGAGGTTCCATGCCAAAGGGAAACTCGCACCCCGTTATGTTGGACCATTTAAGATTTTGAGTCGCAGAGGCGTAGTTGCTTATCAGTTGGAGTTGCCTCAGTCGTTAGCAGGAGTACATGACGTATTCCATGTGTCCCAGTTGAAGAAGTGTCTCCGAGTACCTGAGGAACAGACTCCGCTAGAGTCAATTGAGTTGCAAGAGGATTTGACTTATAAGGAACATCCCGTGAGGATTCTAGACACAATGGATTGAGAGACCAGAAATAAGTCAACCCGTTTCTGTAGAGTTCAGTGGAGCAATCATGAAGAAAGCGAAGCGACATGGGAGCGCGAAGAGGATTTGAGGAAAGAGTTCCCAAACCTATTCTTTAGTAAGCCCTGAATCTCGGGGACGAGATTCTATTAAGGGGGAGGTTTGTAACACCCCAAAATTTTGCTTTTCTTAAATTCATGTGTGATTTGGCACTTTGGTGAATTTTTGGAATTTTCTGGAATTTATTTGGATTTATTTGAATTTATTCCATCTTGAAATAATTAAAGAATTTAATTTTGCAAATAAAATTTTGTTGGAAATATTTTATTTGAGTCCCAAATACCCTAAAATATTTTCCAGAATTTTTCTGGAATTTTTCTTAGTCATTTGCTATTTTTAATGAATTAAATGAATTACTGGGAATTATTTTAATTATTAAATCGCTGGAAAATGCGAGTGGGTTTGTACTGTTCATCCGACCGAGCCCGAGTCAGACTCGAGTTCGAGTCCGACCCGAGCCACGTGACTCGACCGAACCCACTCGGCCGAGCCCTAACCGCGTGACCGTTGGATTCAGATCCAACGGCCATGATTGAGCCACGTCACCGAGCCCGACCCCGACCGAGCCAGCCAGCTCGCCCGAGTCCGACCCGGACCCAAACTCGCGCACCGTTGGATCTCGATCCAACGGCTGTGCGCGTGCCACGTCACCTCACCGTGTTCGGAACGGACTCCGCCGCCCGTACCGGCTCCGTCGCGGAAACCGAGCGGATCTCGACGTCCGCGCCGGTATTTAAGGTGTGGATCGTTGCCCGAGGATCGCCTGACCCGTGCGCATCGTCTTCCCCAACTCCCGGAGCCTTATCCGCCGCCGTCACCTCGCAATTGCTCGCCGGAGTTCTCTCTCTCCCCGCCGCGGTTGCTGCTTCATTCCGCCGCCGTTCGCCGTCTTCCGCCGCGGTTGAGCCCAGTTCCGAGACCCCCAAGCCAAGGCGCACCCGTGGGTACCTCTCACTCCGCCGGAGCGACCCCGAAGCGCCGTCGGGCTCGTCGTCGTTCTCATCTCCGGTGGCCTTGCTCCGCCGCGTCGCCATCGTCATCCGCGAGCGCTGTGAGCCGTTGGATCTCCATCGCACGGTCCAAGATCACGCCACGTCACCCGACGGTGAGATCCCGTCCAAAAATCCTAGATCCAATCTCAGCCGTTAGATCTAGATCCAACGGTCCAGATCAAACGCGTTAACCCAAACGCGTGAGACTCAGATCTAATCTGGGCCGTTGAATTTCAAATCAACGGCCGAGATTGCGCCACGCGTCCGGGGAGGCTGACCGTCGCGGTCGGGCGCACCACGCGCTGCGCGCGTGACGCCGACACGCCGGGGCCCGCATGTCACGCCCGGCCAAATCGCACCATGACGCCACGCCGACGCCATGGTGGGCCCAAGATGTCACGGGCCGCGGTTGCCAAGCGCCGACGCCGTAAATGACGCTATCCGAGGCGGACCCACATGTCAGCGACACGTGGATTCGTGGACCGTGTCCACGGTAGACCCGAGCCGAGCGTGGACCACGTCCATGGACCGGCCGACGCCAAGAGCCAATCGAAGCTGCCACGTGTCCTGCCGACGCAATAATTAATTTCCGAAAAAGAAAATGATTTATTAATTCGAAATAATGATTTCAGATTTTGATTCAAACTTCAAACGCTTATAACTTTTGCGTTTCAACTCCGATTTGAGTGATTCAAATTTCTAAATTTGTATAAAATTGAGATCTACCTAAATATGAATTTTATTTAATTTTTGGAGTAAAGTTTTTCTCTGTAAAATTATTTAATTGATTATTTAAACTTTAAATAATCATAACTTTTGCATTTTAACTCCAAATTTGACGATTCCAGTTTCTAAAAATTCATAAAATTATGTTCTCTTTGTTTATGGATTTTATTTGGATGTTTGGACACTTTTTGCCTATTGTTTATTTGTGTATTTGCTATTTGTACGCTTTACGAGTAGACGTTGAAGTGCCGGAAGGATTCGAAGGAGAAGTATTGACTCAGGATCCAACTCAAGACCAAGAGCAAGTACTTTTTGAAGGCAAGTTGTGCTTTGACCATGTTGATCCTATTTTGAAATCTATTTTGATTTAACCTATTGCATGCTAGTTCAAGTAGAAAATACTTTAGTTAAATATGGGGGATTAGATAAGTACCAATTTGCTGTATGACACCTTGATTATTTAAGTATGTGCCATGACCCCTTGTCACCCTAGTTGTGGATTACTAGTTTGACATTACTAAAATTGCCAACATGGGTTTAGATCGTTGTAGTATACTGCTTAGACCTGCTACGTGCTCATGACATGATTTTGGACAATCAAATGCTAATGTTGACTTAATGATATATTGAACCTGTTTTGAAAAGGTATCATGTGATGTTGATGGCACGTGGTGCATGGTAATCAACTGGGGTTTGATAAATAGTTTTCGACCGGGGCATGTGGCAAGAGTAATGAGGTGGGCCAGTTGTGGCATTGGGGATGTTGATTTGGTTCTTCGGGTAGTCTTGCTCTGGTCACCCTAAGGACTTAACCTTGCAAGCCTTTGAACTGGGTCTAACGTGCAACCACATGTCTGTAATGGGACGGACCTAGTTGACTAAGTTGCTAATAACGTACCTGTGGGACCTCAGGAGGTCAACTACACCCTTTGTGTAAGTTGTACGGGGAGCGTCTGGGTGAGGCCAGTACCCATCTAACGGTTGATTGGCCTAGACTTCGCCTTAGCTAAGGGAAGGGTTAGTGCGCAATAACCGGGAGGACCACTTGTATTGTTAGAGGTTTCCAAAGACTTTGTTACTGAACTCGCCTTTATGGTGTTTGATTGTATCTTGTGGGTAAAGTGCATAACCTCTGCAGAGTGTAGAATCTATTCGAATAGCCGTGTCCGCGGTATTGGACATCGCCGGGAATTACAAATAAGGGTTAGATTTTCTCAAAAATAACTTGGTTTGAAAAGTTGGGTTGGATTAATAATGATGTTGATGGAAATGTGGTTTAGGATGGGAAGATGGTTGTTAAACTTCTTGAAAAGTTATTTATGCTTTACTTGTTTCTACTGCTTTCGAATCTACTTATATTACTTGTCAAATGTCAAGCATCGCAAATATACCTTGAGCTATTCCTTTGTACCAAGCCATGCATGTAGTATATTAGCTTGCATTCTGTGCATGACTTGCTGAGTACCAAGTACTCACCCTTGCCACAATATAACACCAGTTGAAGAGGAGACTACACCAGCTTTGGAGGACGAACTCCAAGAGGAACTGTCTACTTAGGGAAGCGAGCCCAGTCAGTTGCCTGTGGTATACTGGATGGCACCACGAAGTTATTTGATTTTCCGCTGCTACTATTTATCTCTTAATAAGATTCGCCCTGTGAGGCGTATATTGTAACTTGACCATAAGGTTGAGTAACCAGTTTGGTTATTTAAATAAAAGTACTTTATTAGTATCGAGTGGTATGATTGTGATATTTACCGATGTTAAGACTGTGTGCACTAGCGCGTTCCTGGACTAGTGCTGAATACACAGAGGGTCCGGATTTGCAAATTCGGGGTCCCGACACACCTCAACCTCTCTACTGTGGTTCGTCGTATTCTAGACTACCAACTGCTTGAACAATCAGCTAAAACCTTGCAAAAGATTGATCAAAAGACCAATACCCACCACTACCACCGAAGGAAAAACCTACTTTATAACCACGGTCCTTAAAACCCGCAAAAACATTATCAACCGAGCAATCCACATCGGTTGACACAACTCGCTCAGAGATCGGCGACAAAAAGATCCAATACACTTCCAAAAGGAAAAGCAATTACTTGCAACCACCAAGTGGTCCACTAATAATTTAATCAACCTCACTGAGGAACACATAAACGGAAACAATTCTCCAGGAGGGTTTGAATTGGGTCAAACCCAACCTTCCTTCACTCTCCACTTCCAAACTAGTTACGATCAACCACTAGCAACGCCTAATATCTTAGGTCTTTTCCAGCCCACACTAGATCGCTCTTGCTTAGAAGGTCTCGCCCTCACAACCTTCCACTCAAAGGATCAAAACACAGGGTACAATCATTGAGTAAGCTCAACCATAAGCCATGAACCCAAATTGATCCACACACAACAACTCGAACCCCAAAGCGCTAAAAGCCACTTTGGAAAGAATTCGGCAACAACCAAAGAGTACTCATTTTATTTTCCTAAGAAAAATCACAAAGGAAACACAAATCTCCTATACCACAGCCGAAATACCAGAAGTTACTCATTATTTCTTTTCCTACCAGAAAGAAATGGAAATCTCGATTTATGACATGAATGCACACTTTTCAAGAGCACTCCGGATTAGTCATACTAGGAAGATTTGCGCGCTCCGCCGCGCCGTACGAAATTTGATCTAAGTTTTTATTTCTGAAAAAAGGCAGGAATATCCAAGATAATACACGTTTTGAAAAATATTAGAGATCGTTCTGGACAATATTAGATTTCGAGTTGACAAAAAAATTACAGATGTCGAGTTTAACACTATGCGTTCACCGGGTAATATAAGAGATCGAGCTGCAAAAAAACTATCCCCCTTGATTTTCCACCGGGAAAAGTGACGAACCTCCATTTTTTTTGGAAAATGACCAACGAAAACATTTTTCCCATGATCTGGAGAAAAACGGACCACGAAAACATTTTTTTCCAAGCAACGGTTTTCCTTTTTTTTTTGGAAAACGGCGAACGAAAACATTTTCGCCATGCTCCAGAGGAAAAACGGATTACGAAAACATTTTTTCTGAGCAAAACGGAGAAAGGAAACTGTTTTTTCATTTATTTTTTTGGAAAAGCGGTCAACGAAAATATTTTTCGCATGCTCTGGAGGAAAAACGGACCACGAAAGCATTTTTTCGTGCAAAACAGAGAAAGGACCTGAACGTAAAGCGCGGGGACCTATTTGTTATAATTTTGGACCTATTCGCTATTTTAAAAAATTAGGAAATGGCTCATTCGCGATTCTCATTTAACGGGAGGTCCTTCCTGTAAAACGGCCAACTAAGGACCTAAACGCGAACCGAGAAAAAATATTTTCCTCTCACATAAAATCACGCAGGGACCTATTCGTAATTTTGAAGAACCTCAGGGTTTTTTTGCAAAAACAAGAGTGGACACGTGAGGTGCCTGCATTTGCGCCAATTCCTTACTCTATAATAGAGGGTATATATCTATATATAACTTTCTCACCGACCTGGCTCATCGACTCTTTCATCATTAAACATCTATAAACAATGGCATGCTTCCTTTTGACCATTCATTCTTCATGTAACAACAATACCGAATAGTCATTCACAAAAAGACTTCTTCCTCGGTATCACATGAATGAGACACAATTAACATAAATGGTTGTGAAATTCATATAAACTATGACGGCAACACCATTAACTGAGAAACACCACAACTGTCGGGACCCGAATTTGCAAATCCGGACCCTCTGTGTATTCAGCACTAGTCCAGGAACGCGCTAGTGCACACAGTCTCAACATTGGTAAATATCACAATCATACTCAACGAATAATAGGGTATTTTAATTAGTTAACCAAACTAGTTGCTCAACCTTAGGGTTGAGTTACAAATATACGCCACGCAGGGCGGAACTTAAGATTAAGATATCGTCTCAAGTGCTCGGCATGTTCATCCTTCGTCTTGGAGTAGATTAAGATATCGTCTATAAACACAACAACAAACTTGTACAAATATTCCATGAACACCTTGTTCATCATATTCATGAAATATGCCTGCGCATTCGTCAGACCAAAGGACATGACTGTAAACTCGTAATGTCCGTATCTTGACGAGAATGCGGTCTTCGGAATATCTTCCGATCGGATCTTCAACTGGTGGTATCCCGATCTCAGATCAATCTTGGAGAAGACTCCGTCTCCTCTCAGCTGATCAAACAAATCATCAATCCTGGGTAGCGGGTATTTGTTTTTCACAGTGACTTCGTTGAGTGCACGGTAGTCAATGCACATCCTGAAACTTCCGTCCTTCTTCTTACTGAACAGAACTGGCGCTCCCCACAGCGACGAACTTGGTCTGATGAATCCTTTTTCCATCAACTCTTCAAGTTGCTTTTTCATCTCTACCAATTCTTCGGTGGACATCCGATAGGGTCTCTTTGCTATCGGCGCTGTACCAGGTACAAGTTCTATTACAAACTCTATGTCTCTGTCTGGCGGCATACCAGGTAGATCTTCGGGAAAAACATCTGGGTATTCATTCACCACTGAGACATCTTCTATGCTGATTGCCTTGGCGCTGTTAACCATCAACTGTCCATCTCTAACGGCGGTGGCTTGAAATTCCACTTTCCTTCCACACGGGCTCTCAACTGAGATAATCCTTCGTCCACAATGCAATACGGCCTTGTGCTTGGATAACCAATCCATTCCCAAGATAACATCTAAGGTCTGGGTTTCCAATATAATAAGGTTCGCTAGGAACTCTACCCCATCTATTAATATTCTCACCCCAGAACATCCTACTTTAGTTCGGAGTTCGGAACCAGGGGTTTGAACTAAAAGCATGCATTTTAGTCTTGCAATCTCCAAATCATTTTTAGCAGCAAAGCCTTAAGAAACAAACGAATGCGAAGATCCAGAGTCAAACAAAATCAAGCAGGTGTGCATCGAAAGTTGACAAGTAACTTACCCAGCACGACGTCCGTGGCATTCTGGAGTGCCTCTGCGGTGACATGGTTGACTCGGCCTCTCACTATGGTCTGGGGTGCGGCTCCCGGCTGCGCTGTCCCTCGGTTGGCTCCTGGTGCAGGCGTCCTGGCTGGTGTGGATCCCAGATTGAAGCGGACTAGGGTCACTCCTGCTGTCTTCTTAGGGCAACTGTTGGAAAAGTGCCCTTGCTCGTTGCAGTTGTAGCAGCGTCTCACTGTCCCCTGTTGACCGCATGAAGCAGCGTTTCTGGCTGGAGCTGGGGTCTGATAGCTCTGATTGACGGGTCTTGGTGCTGGTGACGGTGTCCTTGTTGCATTCTGCGGCTGGAATCTGAAAAACTGATTTGGCGCAACCCTCAAGCATTGCTGCGCTCCCTGCTGTTGCATCCTGCGCTTCCGGTTCTCATCCAGTTCCTTGCGCTTATCTTCAAGAATAAGCGCCTTGTTCACAAGCTCCTGGAAATCTGGAAAGGTGTGGGTGATCACCCCACTGCAGTCCTGAGTTAAGTCCCTTCATAAAGCGAGATTGTCTGGCTTTATCTGTCGCTACGTCTTCAGGTGCGTAACGTGCAAGCTGTGTGAACTTATTCAGGTATTCGGCCACCGGCTGATTAACTTGCTTCAGTGCTCTAAACTCCTCCTTCTTGAGGTCCATAATTCCTTCAGGCACGTGATACTGACGAAATGCAGTTGTAAACTCCTCCCAAGTGATGTCCTGAGGGTTCTCCCGTGTGGCACAGAAGTTCTCCCACCATTCGGCGGCTGTCCCTTCCAAATGATGAGAAGCGTAGAGTACCTTCTCATTTTCCCATGCATTGAGCAATGTGTAGCTTCCTCTCTACTGACCTTAGCCAATCATCGGCCTCCAACGGATTGGCATTCCCGGAGAAAGTGGGTGGATGAGTCCTCATGAACTCTGACAGTCTTGAATTCTGGCGTTGTCCCTGATTGACCTGATTATTCTGATTAGCATTGGCGTGAGCGGTGATCTGTTGCATCATCGCATGCATCAACTGGGTCTATGCAGCAAGAAAAGCTCCAAAATTCTGCATGTCAACTAGCGGTGCTGGCTGGGGTGCAGGTGCTCCATCATTGGGGTTCCCAGTTGGGCGAGAACCACTCCCATTGCCTCCAAGGTTTCCACGGGTGTTCACCATCTGTCGATTGCTACAAGGTTTCAGAGATGAGAGGGAACAAGAATAGACAAGTAATAGGGAAACTTATGCGGGGAAAAGGTGTAACTCAAAATCCAACATTATTATTAATAATAATAACTTGGTATGGTCGCTCACAATGCCTAAGGGCCTTGCAACACATACTGCACACTCAGCAAACAATGAAAATCCAACGCCTCTAAAGGGTGACTCTTATTCTATAACGCGACTTGACGAAGGAGTCTCAACCTTAACGCCTAAGCTCACTCGTCGAGAAAACCTCCACTGCCTCCTCGCGGCGGGTGCGACGGCATAGGCGCGAAACAATCGCCATGCCCTGCAACTGCAGCTGTGGTTGACGACGCGGCGTCCTCCTCTGGCTCGGGATCTGGCTGGTGCTGTGGCTGTGGCGTGGGTGCAGGTGGCGCCTCTTCTGGGTCCTCCTCTGGCTCTGGGGCGTCCAACTCCAACACTGGATCGGGGCCCTGTCCATACAGTGCGGTCTCCAGCTCTGCGATCCTTTCCGCAGCATAGGCGACGTACTCACGAGCATTCTCTAAATGCTTCTTCTCCTCCTCGACCTGCTCGCGAGCCTTCTTCAACTCTTGAATTGTGTCATCGATCAGCTCCTCCTGAGCGGCGACGAATCTGGCTAAGTGAGTGACGGTAGCATCTTCATCTTCTATCGGCTTCCGCTGAGCTCTGCTGTCTCGGCGTGGGTGGTGACATAATAATGTGCCTTCCAGCTCCCTGGAGTAGGTGCGAGCGATTTGCTGCATTGCTTGACGCGACACCTCCTGGATTCCCAACTTAAAGGTACACCTCCTGGCGGTGAAGTGGAAAGGGCGGCTGAACTTTGTCTTCTCTCGGGCATACACCGTGATCTGGACGTCCCATCCTATGACCACTCCCGCTTGCACGAGTGTAGTCCCTCAGTAGAGCGGCCTCTAAAAACCTCCAAGAAACTGAAGCATACACCAAAACTCGGCGGCATAGCCTCCCTCGCGCTCGGCGTAGTTGTTCTTCATCATCACTTGTCAAAAGATGCTTGCGTAAGAACGCAGCATTTTGAAATCAATGTGGAAGACAGAAAGAACTCAGCAGGGGTATGAACAAGGAAGAAAAGGGGTAAGTCGAGAATTCATTCATTATCTTGACAATTTTATCTTTAGGAAATAGGTTTTATCCTCACTACGACCATTCTAACTATGGGTGAGCCTACAGTCAACCTGGCTCTGATACCACCTCTGTCGGGACCCGAATTTGTAAATCCGGACCCTCTGTGTATTCAGCACTAGAACAGGAACGCGCTATTGCACACAGTCTCAACATTGGTAAATATCACAATCATACTCAACGAATAAAAGGCTATTTTAATTAGTTAACCAAACTGGTTGCTCAACCTTAGGGTCGAGTTACAAATATACGGCACGCAGGGCGGAACTTAATAAGAAAGAAATAACAGCATCGAAAAATAAGATAAATTCGTGGCGCCATCCAGTATACGACAGGCAACTGACTGGGCTCGCTCCCTAGTTAGACGGTTCCTCTTGGAGCTCCTCCTCCAAAGCTGGTGTAGACTCTTCTTCAACTGATGTTGTATTGTGGCAAGGGTGAGTACTTGGTATTCAGCAAGTTAAGCACAGAATGCAAACTAATATACTATATGCATGGCTTAGTACAAAGGAATAGCTCTGAGCATAATTGAAGTAAACAGTATTTGACAAGTAGCAATAGTAGATTCAAAAGCAGTAGAAACAAGTTTAAGATCAATAACTTTTCCAGGAATCACATAAACATCTTTTCCATTCCTAATCCACATTTCCGTCAACATCATTAATAAACCAAACCCAACCTTTCAAGTCCAAGTTATTTTCAAGAAAGTCTAACCCTTGACTGTAATTCCCGAGCGATGTCCAATACCACGGACACGGCTATTCGAATAGATTTTACACTCTGCAGAGGTTATGCACTTTACCCACAAGATACAGTCAAACATCACAAAGGCGAATGTCCGTAACAAAGTCTTTCGGAAACTTCTAACAGCACAAGTGGTCCTCTCTGGTGATTGCACACTAACCCTTCCCTTAGCGAAGGTGAAGTTTAGGCCAATCCACCGTTAGATGGGTACCTGGCCGCAACCCCGGTATGCTCCCTCGTACAACTACACAAAAGGTATAGTTGACAACCCGAGGTCCCACAGGTATGTTATTAGCAACTTAATCAACTAGGTCCGTCCCACTACAGACATGTGGTTGCACGTTTGACTCAGTTCAAAGGCTTGCAAGGTTAAGTCCTTAGGGTGACCAGGGCAAGACCACCCGAAGAACCAAAACAACGTTCCCGGTGCCACAACTGGCCCGCCCTATCATTCTTGCCACATGCCCCGGTCGAAATCTATTTATCAAACCCCCAATTGATTACCATGCACCACGTGCCATCAACAATCATAACACATGATACTTCTTTCAAAAACAAGCGCAGTATCTCATCAAGTCAATATTAGCATTTGATTGTCCAAAATCATGTCATGAGCACGTAGCAGGTCTAAGCAATATACTACAACGATCTGAATTCCCATGTTGGCAATTTAATAATGTCCAACTATTTAATCCTCAACTAAGGTGACAAGGGGCATGGCACATATTTAATTAACGAAGGTGTCATACAGCAATTTGGCATTTATCTACTTCCCCGGAATTTAAATAAAGTATTTTCTATTTAAACTAGCATGCAATAATTTAAACAAATTAATTTGAAAACGGGATCAACATGGTCAAAGCACAACTTGCCTTCAAAGAGTACTTGTTCTTGATCCTGAGCTGGCTCCTGGGTCAACACTTCACCTTCGAAGCCTTCAGGCACTTCAACCACTATACGACGGTTCACTTACAGCGACCTACGGTTGGTTGCTAAAAGCGGCTTCAGCGACCTACGGTTAGTCGCTAAAAACCCTTAGCGACCCATAAGGATGGTCGCTGTAAGTGCCGTCGCTAAAGGCTTTAGCGACCGACATCTTTTTAGCGACCGAGCGTAGGTCGCTGAAGTTGTATATTTAGCGACCAACTGTGGGTTGTTGTACTATAGATTTAGCGACCAACCGTGAGTCGTTATACTATACATTTAGCAACCAACAGAAAGTCGCCCTCTTTACAGTTGTTATTAATAATAATATACAGTTAATTATATATACAAAAGCACCACAAATCACAGATTTTTATACACATAATCACATAGACATACAAAGTATAATACCACAATCATAGATCCATCACATAAACACAAAAGCACCACAATTAGATATTCACAAAAGCACCACAGTTATATTACTCACAAATAGATCATTCACAGATAGCTAGCTAGATCATTCACAAAAGCTCCAGAGCTGATCAGTCACAAAAGCACCACAGCTACATCACTCCAGCTTCAAGCAGTTCAAAAGCCCACAACTACATCACTAATGCTTCACGACACTCCAGCTACAGTTCAAAAGCCCACAGCTACATCACTCTAGCTCCAGTCTTTGTCAGTCACAAAAGCACCACATCTACATCACTAATGCTTCAAGCGATTCACAACCACTCCAACTTCTTGTATGACTTATCTACCAACTTCACCGATGCAATCAAGGTTAATCATCGGTGAATGATTGCTCATATAAATCTAAACATAAACAAGATAAGATATAGACTATTACTTTCTTGTAGGGCCATGCAACCGACATCATGTAAGCATCAGCCATGGAGTCCACATTGGCACAAGGACGAGGCAAAATCAGATCTCAAGCTTCAAAGACACAAGTTACAATAACTTCACAATATTGGCTTCCAAGGGTCTGACCTCCAACTCGTGCTTGGTTTAGTTGAAACAATTGTCCCTTTAGCCACAGGCAAATCAGATCTCAACATAGCATATAATATGACATCTTTTCCAACTTTGATGCAAATGATTAAGAATAATTTAGTTCAATGTTTTTGAAGGTTTATGAAAATAAAGGTAGAAAATGTATGAAATGAATGAGAGCATTACAAGATCATCATGTTTAGAGTGTGAAGCTTCAAAGAAAGTGCCTTGTAGATCTTGGTGAGTTTGCACCTTGCATCTGGTCAAATATTTGATCCTCCTCATCATACAATTCCTCATCTCCGAAGCACAATATTCTTCATTGTCTTCCTCATCCTCATCAACAAACTTGTTCCTTATCACCTTAAGAATAACAATTTCATAGCATAGCACAAGGAATCTAGAAAATTAGGATAAAGCAGCATGAATGAAAATATTGAATACCTTATGTTGAAATGAAGTAGAGCCGCGATGTGACATTGGCTCATCCTCATCAACAAACTTGTTCCTCATCACCTTAAGAATCACAATTTCATAGCATAGCATAAGGAATCTAGAAAATTAGGATAAAGCGGCATGAATGAAAATATTGAATACCTTATGTTGAAATGAAGTAGAGCCGCGATGTGACATTGGCTCTTCACTTGCCCGATCTGGTTGAGCCCTTTGATCAATTTGAGTTTGTAGCTCAAGTACACGCTGTTCTAAAGCAACCTTCTCACTTTGAACCTTTGTACGAGCAAGAACCTCCATTTGTAGTCTTGTTGCAGTATAAGACTTCAACTCTGGAGTGCCAATATCTTGAGGAGTAGGGCCTAAACCCAAAACACGAACATATCCTTTTGGCTCTTTCGCTCCACAAACAACAGAGAATGCATCACCCTCTTGAATTGACCGGTCCTTTAACTCTGGATATACTCCAATAACATCATTAAGTTTGTCCTATAGAGAATTAAAGATGATTAACATCATAAAAGGTTATTCGGGTAGAAATGCATATTTGTCGACGATTGGGGAACAGGCCCCCGCCGAGCTTACTTGTTGGTGGAGGGACCAACTGTGACCCCTTCTCACGTGAGGGATTACTTAAGGAACGGCTCACCAGATTTCAACGAGCGTGGACACAGCAGTTTACCCTGGTTCGGGCCTCTCAGGAAAGAGATAATAGCCCTACTCCAGCTCTTGTATATTCCTGCAATGTATCTGAGTGTATGTCTCTTGTCTTACAGTCTGTCTGTCCCCTTCACGGTGGGGATGCTTTTATAGCTTACAAAGGGGCGTGCTTGTTCAAACCCACTAACTCCACGTCCGACCAGGTCCAACGTGGTAACTAACGGATCCTACACTCTGTCCACGTCCCTGCGAGGATCGCAACGAACTAGCGGAGGTTACGCTCGGGCGGTTACTCCCACTCCCGCCGACCTCGAGATCACGTTAGGTCGGCCGATAGCCGGCACCGAGCTCGTACATCTTACCCAAACTCGAGCCCGGAATCGACTGGAATACGTGGCATCCCAGGTCCCACCCGAGCCCGAGCTCGGAACAGGCCGAAATACGTAGCCTTCCAGGTTCTAACTAACCCGTCCAGGGTAACGACCTCCTGGTGGCTCGGGCGGGAGCGAGCTTGGTCGTTGGTGGCACCCGAGGTAATTTACGGGAATTACCCGAGCCCCCGGCAGCTCGCCCCCGAGGTTCAAGTGGGAAAAAGGTCTAAGGAAGGCCTTCCCCTTGGGCCTACCGTTCTACGAGCATATCGGTTCTGCCGCGGCGAACAAATGCCGCGACCAACGAGCTATTAACCTTCTCCGGGAACGAGCTTGTTGCTCCAGCTCGTCGCGTTTCGAGCGAACAGAAGTGGGCCCCTCTCAACGGTTCCTTCTCCCGGAAGCCTCATTCGGGAAGTTCGAACCGTCTTCTCTGGCAGGACGGTTTCGATTTGCGTGCCCACGTGTCATTTCCCGGATGGCGAATGCCTCAACTGCCCTCTGTGCCTCTAGGGCTTCCTCGATCATAACGGCGGGAAGTCCCTTTACTTTCCCGCTCCCTGGAGGAGTTTTTTTTTAAAACACTCGAAGAGAATCCTTTAGACTCACTTGGCCATTTTGCGATTGCTGCGCCTCATACTCTTCTGCTTCGGCGCTCATCCTCATGGCAAAGTTCGGCGCCAGCAAGCCCGACGGGCGCAAGCTGGAGATCCTTGAGCGGGCGAAGTACCTCGACGCCGGCACATGGAGAGCCCCTGGCGCCGAGGAGAGCCCGCAGCCGGAGGAGGGGGAGATCGTTTCCACCGAGCTCTACGCCATGAACGGGCTCCGAACGCCCGAAAGCGAGTTCGTCGAGGCCGTACTCGCCTTCTGCGAGTGCGAGATCGTTCACTTCCACCCCAACTCCATTCTCATCATGGCCATCTTCTCCCATCTATGTGAAGGGTTCGTGGGCGTCGAGCCCACTCCCAGCCTCTTTTTCCACTTCTACACCCTCGCTGCACGCAAGACGCTCGCAGTGGCCTGGCCTCTACTTCCGCCTTCGACCTACACGCCCATATGAGTATCCGAGCTTCACGCTCAAGGACTCGGTGTCGGGGTGGGCCGACTCTTGGTTCTACCTGAGGAAAGCAGAGGGCGGCTCGCTTTCCTACTCCGGTGCCAGAGGTCGCGC
This sequence comes from Rhipidocladum racemiflorum, assembly GCA_036346355.1. Taxonomy (NCBI): domain Eukaryota; kingdom Viridiplantae; phylum Streptophyta; class Magnoliopsida; order Poales; family Poaceae; genus Rhipidocladum; species Rhipidocladum racemiflorum. The sequence continues at coordinate 12,826,191 of CM070592.1, read as the reverse complement.
CGTCGAGACACCCCGACCGCCCGTGGAGCCCGAGGAGGAGAAGGTCCTCATGCTAATCAACGAGCTCACGTGCTTGGGGCTGACCGGCCGGGACGTTACCCGGGACTACGTCAGGAACCGGATATCACCCCTTAGGAGGAGGGAGCATCCCTTCTTCAAGGTCGAGGGGTGGCAGGACATCACCCGCGAGTCGCGTTCAGGTATGTCATCACCCCCGATCTTCTTTTCAGAGCAGAGGATGCCCGTTCTCACGACCTCTTCTTTGGCTGGTACGCAGCTCCGCCAGAGGACTGGGTGGACGCGAGGGTGTCCGAGATGTTCGGCACCCCTAAGGGCAAGGAAATCATTGAGGGCCGCCAGATCCCGAACAACGTCCTTAACCGGACCGAGGCGGTAAGTCTCTGATTCGGACTTCTTTCGGAGCTTTTGTCCGGACAGGTTTTTCCGGGGGCCTTCCGACCTCATTCGAGTTTTTTTTTTTTCTTTTTTAAAGGAGAAGGTTGCCTCGGTCGCCGTGACTCACCGGGATCGCAGTTGGTGGGACGGGGTCGAAAGACCAAGGGACAGGCGGGTCGCAAGCGACGCGCTCGATCTCCGTCGGCCACGCCGTCCCCGCCTAGGCGCACACGCAGGCGTCCCGGCCCGGACGACCGCTCACCCCGCCAGCACTTGGAGTATGCAGATCGGCAGGAGGTGAGTGAACTAAAATTGTGGATGGATGAGTACACCAGGGACAACCCCGAGCTGATGGCTCGTTTGCGCCAGCTTGCCGCGCGGGCGAAGAAGGAGGCCGCTGCCGCGGCTGGTCCGGCGCGAAAGGTTGAACTGGAGGGCCAGATCGCAGCCCTTCAGGCGGAGCTCGCGCGGGTGATCTAGAGCCCGGCTCCCGGGGACGGCGAGGAGGAGAAGGACGAGCTGGACCCCGCCCCCTTGGTCGCGAGGTCCCGCAGGTCGGCTGCTGCGCCTCAACCGCGCCCAGCGCTGACCATCTCCGAGGTCGGCTTGGGGGAGGCCGACCCCTCGGTCGCCATGGCCGACAAGGCGCGCGAGGACATGGCCGCCCTCCTTGTCCGCGCCCGAGCTCAAATAGCGACGTAGCGAGGTCGGGCCTCCTATTCCCCTCTCGTCTGTCTCTTTCCCCTCCGGCACCACACTAACCCCACATCGTCTATAGTGGGGGTGGCGGCTGGTGCGGAGTTATGGGATTTCGAAGCAATGGCTGACGATGTTCTTGACCTCGTGCTAGAGAGGGAGCTTGCCCGGGCTGCCGAGGCCGTCATGGGCGACGAGGCCGAAGTGGGGGCTGAGGCTGCGGAGGCCCAATCCCCACGGGCCGCCGGTGGCGATGACGCCGAGGTGGGGGAGTCTGGCCGCGAGCCCCGGGACCGGAGGTCGTGTCTCGAAGAGGAGGCACGGAGGAAGATCGCGCCGCCGATGCCCGAAAGCGACGGAGGGCATCCCCCACATCATAGTTGTGGAGGATGACGGCTCGGGGGAGTCTGATGGTGGTGAGCAGGCCGCTGAAACTCCCCGCGAGGACTCCGCCGGCGCCAGCGACATCATCACCGCGACTCTTCAGGAGATTGCCGAGGTCTCTCCCCGGGCTCACGACGTCATGCCGGGTCCTGGCCGCCGGCGTCAGGGGACCCCAATCCGATCGGGAGCCCGTCCGGCGAGGAAGAGACGGCTAGCCTGCTGGTCGGGGAGACGAGCCCGGCCATCGCAGGCGGGCCGGGGGAGCTTCCAGACGAAGGGGATCTGCCGGGCACCGAGGCCACTCCAATCGAGACCGACCTCCCAGCCGACCCGGTGCCCCCAGTCGACCCTGCGTCCGGAGATGCTGCCGCAGTCCAGGGCCTGGATGTCGAGGAGGTGGAGCCCCCGGGCGCAACTTCTGCCCGGGAGGAAGAAGAGCGGGAGGTGATCCTTGCTCTTGAGGCCGTCCCTCTCCAGGAGGCGGAGGTTGTCCCCCAGGGCAAAGGTCCTTCGCCTTCGGGGGACGGGGGAGCTCGGGCTCAAGCCTCCGTGCCCGATCAAGGAGAAGGGACCAAGGCGGGGGATCCCTTGCCTGCCCAGAACGAGGCGGAGGACCCCGCCGAGTTGTTCCATCAGGGGCTGGAGGCTCGGCTTTGTTGGGTAAGTACTCCTGACTCTTATGTGCTTTTACCAAAAACTTCGATCACGACCTGAAAACGCCTTGCTGCGCAGGTGCTGGAGTCCACCATGAAGGACTTCCATGCCGCGACCGTGCCGCCAGAAGTTGTCGCGAAGCACCAAGCCGAGCAGGACGCCAAGATCGCGGAGCTCGAGCGCCGAGTTGCCGAGCTGACATCTTCTGAGGCCGAGATCCGGCGGAAGGTGGAGGAGTCCGTGCATGAGCTCCAGGAGCGCCTCGACCGGAGTGAGCAAGCAAGGTCGGGCCTGGAAGCCACGGTGGCGACCTTACGTGACGCTGCTCGAAGCGCCGAAAGGACAATCGACCAGCAACGGGAGGAGTCCAGGCGGCTTCGACAGGCGGCAAGCGAAGGTCGTGAAGCTCGCCGGCGGGTGCTCGACCTTGAGTCCGAGCTCGACTCGGTGCGGGACGAGCTCGTCGCTCTGCAGGACGAGAAGCGTGCCGGCCTCCTGTAATTTTCTTCTTCCTGTCTTTACCTGTAAAAAACTTAAGGAGAAACCGCCCAGTTGAACATAGAAAGAGCGTTATTTTTAATGGACGTCTTTTGTTTTTCTCCGAGATGACAACGATTTGTTTCGCGGCCGTGGTTCCTTACTCGGCGGAGTTCGGCCTTACGCGACTTAGCAATCAATCGTGACGAGGGAGTGACTACTTCGCCACAAAGTCGCACGAGGTCGTGGCCACATGGTACCCTATGGCCCCGCCGCCAACGGAGGTCGTGGGCGATCGCGAGCACGACCTCGTTGGCGGAGTAGAGTTCTCGCGAGACCGTGTGGCCCTTAGGGTACGGTGCGTTGACGCCGCCCACCGGCCGACCTGAGCTCGGAACCGTTCGGAAGGGTGTCCTGTGCGAATCTTTACTTGCGGCGGAGGTCTACCGCGAAAAAGATGGTCGTCTTACGAGGAAGGAAGCCCTCGAGGTCGAGCTCTTGTCGTACGGTGTTTTGCCCCAACGACCGACCTGCCCCTGACACTTTGTCTGGGTCGAGCTTAATCGTAGAATTTTGCGGAGGTAAAGGAGAAAGAGAGAGAGAAAGAATGGAAGGGTAAGGTGACAAAGTTTATTAAAAAGGTAAAAGCGGGTGTGGTTAGACATGGAACTTACGCAGTTGGTCGATGTTCCAAGTGCTGGCTAGTTCTCGACCATCTTCCATCGCGAGTCGGACAGCCCCCGGGCGTGCTGTAGAGACGACCGTGTAAGGACCTTCCCATCGCGGCGTTAGCTTGTTGGCTTTTGACAGGTCTTGGACCCATCGTAGAACGAGATCGCCGGTGTGCAAGGTCCTTGGTCGTAACGATTTAGCGGCGTGCCTGCGAAGAGCTTGCAGGTAGACCGCGGATCACAGCAGAACCCATTCACGGGTTGCCTCTGCGAGGTCGAGGTCGAGAAGGCGCTCGCCTCCTGTGTCGATGTTATCGGCTAGGTTCACCCTTGGGGACCCCAGGACGATTTCAGCGGGCAGGACGGCCTCCGTGCCATATACGAGCTGAAAGGGGGTCTCACCCGTAGCTCGGCTCGTCGTGGTGCGTATCGACCAGAGGACGGGAGGTAGCTCGTCCACCCAATCTTGACCATGTCGACCTAGGTTCCTGAAGACCCTCTTTTTGATTCCTTGGATGATTTGTCCGTTCGCGCGCTCGGCCGCCCCATTGCTCTGTGGGTGGGCCATAGATGCAAAGCATATCTTGGTCCCGACCTCCTCGCAATAAACCTGAAATAGCTCGCTTGTGAACTGAGTGCCATTGTCTGTGATGAGGCGACTCGGAACGCCGAAGCGGGTCACTATGTTATTGCGGAAGAACCTTTTAGCCGCCTGGGCCGAGATGGTCGACACGGGCTCGGCCTCGATCCATTTAGTGAAAGTGTCGATTGCGACGAACAGGTGTTTGCAACCCTTCCTCCCTCTGGGAAATGGACCGAGGATGTCGATGCCCCAAACCGAGAACGGCCAGGTTAGTGGCATGGTCTGTAGCGCGTATGCCGACTGATGGACCTTCCGAGCATGGAACTGGAAAGATCGGCAGGAGGTTACCATGGAGCGCGCGTCGGCCAGAGCCGTCGGCCAGTAGTAACCTAACCGGAAGGCTTTGCTTACCAAGGTCCTGAAGGACGAGTGAGCTCCACACATTCCGTCGTGGATATCCTTGAGGAGATATTTGCCTTCCTCTTGGGTGATGCATTTGGAGAGGACTCCGAGTGCACCTTTGCGGTATAAGAGGCCTTCGACCATTTTGTAGGCTGAGGAGCGTCTTATGAGCCGGGATTTCTCGGCTTCTTCCTCGGGCAGTGTCCCGTGTGCGAGGTACTGGATGAATGGCGTCATCCAACTCGCATCCTGCTCGAGGAAGGAGACGGTACCACCCGTCTCGGTTGCCCCCTCCTTGGTGGGTATGGAGGGCTTGTAAAGGTGCTCGACGAGCACCCCCGCCGGGGCGGGAAGGTGGGCGGAACCGACCTTCGATAGATGGTCGGCCAGGGCATTGTCCTTCCCGGGATGTACAAGACCTCGAAGTTTCAAGTACTTTTCCATCTTCCTTACTTCAGCCAGGTAAAGCGCCATTGAGTCATCGAGCACCGATACTCCTTGTTAACCTGGTTGGCGACCACCGCGAGTCGCCCTTCGCAGCTAGTCGTTGGACTCGAGCGCTTTGCATGCCCAAAGCCCGCCAGCGGACCTTCAGATTCTGCTGCGTTGTTTGTTGCGCCGAAATGCAGTTGGAGGGCGTACTGGATCCGCTCCCCCTGAGGGGATTCGAGGACCACTCCAGCCCCCGAGCAATCGTAAGCTCGGGATCCGTCGAAGTGCATGACCCAGTGACCGTGCTCGGCCTGGTTGGGTTCGGACTCGGACGGGGCGGGGTTTGTCCATTCGGCTAGGAAGTCCGCTAGGACCTGAGATTTGATCGCGGTTCTGGCCGAGAATTCGATCTCGAATTCGGCGAGCTCCATGGCCCATTTCGCGATCCGCCCGCTTGCGTCCTGATTCCCGAGAATTTCTCTCAGCGGGAAGTTGGTCGGGACTTGGATTTTGTGTGCCTGGAAGTAGTGTCTTAATTTCTTCGAGGCCACGAGGAGCGTATAAAGGAGCTTCTGGACCTCGGGGTAACGCTCCTTTGGTCCGTGCAGCACCTCGCTGATGTAGTAGATCGGGCGCTGTACCCCGTCCCGTTCTACTGTGATGACGGTGCTTACCGCATGGGGTGTGGCGGCCAGGTAAAGCAAGAGGACCTCTCCTACTCTTGGCATGGTCAAGACCGGGGGTCTCGACAAATATAGTTTAAGCTCTTTGAAAGAGCGGTCTGCTTCATCTGTCCAAGTGAAACCGTCGTGCTTCCGGAGCGCCTTGAAGAAAGGTAGGCCACGTTCCCCGAGCCGCGAGATGAAACGACTTAAGGCCGCCATTCTCCCGGTCAGGGACTGGACCTCTCGCGTGCAAGTCGGTGGTCGCATGTTCTCGATGGCTTCTATCTTCTCTGGGTTGGCCCCGATCCCTTGTGGGCCGATCATGTATCCGAGCACCTTGCCAGCTTTGACCCCGAACACATATTTTTCAGGGTTTAACTTTATTCGATGCTTATTGAGGTTATGAAAAGTCTCCTCCAGATCGGATACATGGTCCGAGGCCATCTTGCTCTTGACGACTATGTCATCTACATATACTTCCAGGTTCCGACCTATTTGGTTCGAGAAGGTTTTCTGCATGAGGCGCTGGAAGGTCGCTCCAGCGTTCCTTAGACCGAAGGACATGGTCGTGTAGCAGAATGTGCCAAACGACGTGATGAAGGAAGTTTTCTCCTCGTCGTCGGGCGATATGCCGATCTGGTGATAGCCTGAGTAGGCGTCCAGAAAGCTCATCGCCTCGGAGCCGGCCGTCGCGTCGACCAACTGGTCTATCCGAGGTAGCGGGAAATTATCTTTCGGGCATGCGGCATTCAGCCCCGTGTGATCGACACACATGCGCCACTTGCCCCCCCTTTTTCATCACGATAACTGGGTTGGCCAACCAATCGGAATGGTCGACCTCCCGAATGAAACCGGCTTTGAGGAGCTTGTCCAGTTCCTCTCTGATGATGGCTTGCTTCTCCGGGGAGAAGCGCCTGAGCTTCTGCCGCACAGGCTTTTTGTCAGGCCGAACTGCTAGCCTGTGCTCGACGACCTCCCTTGGGACTCCGGGCATGTCGGACGGTTCCCAGGCGAATGTGTCCGCGCTTCTCCGGAGGAAGGTCACGAGCTCGAGTTCCTATTTAGGATCTAGGGAAGCCCCCACGTGTACGACCTTGTCTGGCTCTGCGTCGCACAACGGATGGCCTTGGTTTCTCCTCGGCTTGGAGGCTAGCCTTGGGTCGGGAACTCCTCGGCTCTTGCTCGGCCCGCTGGGGCAGTTGACCGATCATGTCTAACGCCTCTCGTCGCAGCTTTAGAGCTGCTTTCGGGCTTCCTTGACCGTGATCACGCCACGGGCCGGACCTTCAAGCATTGGTACCGTGATGAGTGGCGGCCATGAATTTGGCGAGCGCTGGTCGGCCCAGGATGGCGTTGTAAGCCGATTCGAAATCGACCACTTCGAACGTGATTAGCTCCGTTCGGAAGTTGCTCGGATGGCCGAACGTTACTGGCAAGACGATCTGGCCGAGTGGCCTGACCGACGTTCCGGGTACTATCCCGTAGAACGGGACCACCAGGCTTTTGATCTTGGAGCGAGGATGCGCATCTCGCCCAAGACCTTGGCGTATATCAGGTCTAGGAGCTCCCGCAATTCACAAGGACCCGACTCCATGCGGTGTTGCAGATCGTTGGGCTAACGACCATCGGAAGCCTTTGGGGCTTCGTCATCCCCAGGGGGCAGTCCTGCTTGGAGGAGGTGATCGGCAGCGAGGACCACTTGAGGCTGGCGAACAGAGGCTTCCTGAGTGACACGGAGTACCTCGCGTGCGGCCTCCTTTAACTCCCGACGCGACCCATAGGCGGCGGAGCCCCCGAATATCACGGCGATGTGGTTTCTCGGCTCTTGGTATTCCATGTCGGTATCTTGCTCCTCGGCGGGCTTCTTGCCCTTGACGTCTCCTTCCATCTCGGGGAGCGTGGGCATGGGACCCTTACCATTGTAGAACTGCTCCAGGCGGGAGGCCCACGTTCTGCAATTCCGAAGGTCATGCCCATGCGCCTGGTGGAGCGGGCAGAAATAGGCACTAGCCCGTCCGCGTTGGTCGCCGCGTTCTTGGTCGTCCCGGTTCTGCTCGTTGTTCCGCTGAACCGGTCGACCCTTTCCTTTCGGGGCTCCCCCCCTATACGACTGCGAGGTCGGTCGTTGTCTTTCGATAGCTGCCACCATGTCGGAGACAGAGGGTTTTTTCTTCTTTTTGATCTTTTTCTCGATGGAGCTCACGCTCTTTCGGCTGGACGCCCCTTCGAGCCCGGGTTGAGGGGGCAGCTTTCCTTCGTCCAGCAGCCTCTTCCACTGGACCGCTTCGTCCGCGTTGGCATAACGGTCGGCCATGCGGAACAGCTCGTTCGCCGTGATGTCTGGGTCAATCTCGAGGTCTTGAGTAAAGCGGATGTCTCGAACCCCAAACTTGAAGGCCCGGACAACCGCCTCATCTGAGATGCTCGGGATGGAATTCCGCACTTGCATGAAGCGCTGGACGAACTGGCGCAATGTCTCGCCCTCCGTCTGTATCAGACGCTCAAGGTCGCGTTCCTTTCCCGGGCGGACATAGCAGCTCTGGAAGTTAGCCCGGAGAGTGCTGCTCAGCTGTGCCCAGGACCGGATCGAGTTTTCCTTCTGGTTAAATAGCCACGTCCGGGCCGGCCCATCCAGCACTGTAGGCAGAAAGTTGGCCATGACCCTTTCGTCGCCTCCGGCAGCTAGGATGGCCGTGGTGTAGATCGAGAGAAACTCGTCGGGGTTCTGCGTCCCATCGAATCTCTCAACGTGGCCTGGCTTGAACCTTACTGGCCAGGTCACACGTCGTAGTGACGCCGCGAACGCCCTACACCCGAAGACAGGACTGCAGGGGCGGTCGTTGCGAGTGCGGCGGTCGGGGCGATCCCCACTGGTCGAGCCCGAGGTGCGTGGGCCCAGGCGAGAGAATACCTCCCTAGGCCGGTAAGATGGAGAGTGGCCCGAGGAGGAATGTCCGGCCCGGCTCTGCCCGAGGCTCGTATCCCGTCGGCCTCGAGGGGGCGCCCGGGAATTGCTCCGGGTATCCTCTCGGGCCCGATCGCGTTCGCATCGATAATCCCGGGTACGGCTGCGTGAGTCGTCGGGGTGGAGGCGCACGGCCGCCTGGCGGCGGTGTTCCCAGGAATCACTCCGGGCGTCCCTTCCTCGAGAGGCCTCGGCCGCTTTTATGTCTGCGGCGATTTCCTCAAGGTCATCGGCCACGGCCGCACCCATGGCTTCTAGGTCGACTTGCTCAGGGAACTCTCTGAGGTTGCGCACTACTGCGGCCAGGGCATGAAGGCGTTCCCCGCTCGGGGGAACGCGAGGTGACGAGCTCGTTCGTCGGCGCACGGGTTCCGGCGTCGTGTGGAAGTTCTCACGAGCTCCGCCCCCGGTTTTGTTGGCCGGGCCCTCACGGACTTGCCGGCGCAGGCTGACCAGCGTCCGGTTCAGAGACGTCTGCAGGTGCTCCTTGGCCGCTTCATAGCGGTCAAGGCGTGTCTCGCCCGGGGATTTACCTCCGACATTTCCATCCTCCTTCGCAACGAAGACGTTACGGGATTGGGCGGATCGTGAGGGTGACATCACGGTGTCACCCCGTGATGCGGTCGCCTGATCGAGTTCGAGTATGTCGGGAATGTCCAGGCCATCGTAGAGCCCGTCATACTCGTCGTTCGAGAGGGCGTCGAGCTGGGAGCGAAAGAATCGCCCGGCAGCAGCAGCGGCTTCCAGGGAAAAGCTCCCGGAACCGTCATGATTCTTAATACCGGCGACGTCGCCAGCCCCATTGTCGAAGAACTGCTTGTCCTCTTCCCCGATCTCGGGGGCGTAGAGGCCCCGGTGGTTCTGGGATTCTGACATTCTTCGGGATTCCTCACGAAAGGGAAAGTCGGTCCCCACGGACGGCGCCAGCTGTCGACGATTGGGGAACAGGCCCCCGCCGAGCTTACTTGTTGGTGGAGGGACCAACTGTGACCCCTTCTCACGTGAGGGATTACTCAAGGAACGGCTCACCAGATTTCAATGAGCGTGGACACAGCAGTTTACCCTGGTTCGGGCCTCTCAGGAAAGAGATAATAGCCCTACTCCAGCTCTTGTATATTCTTGCAATGTATCTGAGTGTATGTGTCTTGTCTTACAGTCTGTCTGTCCCCTTCACGGTGGGGATGCTTTTATAGCTTACAAAGGGGCGTGCTTGTTCAAACCCACTAACTCCACGTCCGACCAGGTCCAACGTGGTAACTAACGGATCCTACACTCCTGTCACGTCCCTGCGAGGATCGCAACGAACTAGCGGAGGTTACGCTCGGGCGGTTACTCCCACTCCCGCCGACCTCGAGATCACGTTAGGTCGGCCGATAGCCGGCACCGAGCTCGTACATCTTACCCGAACTCGAGCCCGGAATCGACTGGAATACGTGGCATCCCAGGTCCCACCCGAGCCCGAGCTCGGAACAGGCCGAAATACGTAGCCTTCCAGGTTCTAACTAACCCGTCCAGGGTAACGACCTCCTGGTGGCTCGGGCGGGAGCGAGCTTGGTCGTTGGTGGCACCCGAGGTAATTTATGGGAATTACCCGACCCCCCGACAATATTGTACTAAAAATTAATAACAAAGTCTTACAATTATTCGTTTTGCCTGTTCTGTAGGAACTCCATTTTTTCTCGTATGGGTTTGGATAAAGTTTTCATCTCTTCGTGGAGGACGTCCTAGTTTCACAGCCTGCACACATACTTTGTTATTTGGGCCCCACTTTTTAGCAGCTGTTCAACCCAGTAGATTCTTTATATGAGCAATAAGGACTAATAAATACCATATATAAAGAGTTCAACCCAAAAATGAATCACTCCGTTTCAAAAGGAGGAGAGCAAAACTAAGTGTACTAGTGGCTGCTTGGATAATAAAAATTATTAAGTAGTCAAATTACATATACAAAAATCGAGCGTAAGATATACACAAGTAGATAGGGCCATGTTCTGTTGTGTTTGCATTTACGGTTTTTAGTATACATATCTTTTATCTTGTAATGGCTGCAAATAAATGGTTTCACGCATGTCATATGTATGCAAGAGGTAGTTTACATGAAGCTGCAAATAAAAGATCTTTGCTTTCGGTGTTTGGAAGTGGAACCGAGGGATGTATCATGAATATGAAGGACTAGATTAAGCGCTGCTACTATCAAACAACACTAGAAAAAGCTCAGCCAATATGGAGGAGCAGCAGGATGTAATCATGAATATAATAGGGATAGTAAAATAGAAAGAACATATTACCAAATCATGTTCTAAACATGCATAGCTCACACTCCCAGCTGTATGGTGCATCTTTAGCTTTTGTCGATTTATTTTAGCTTTTTCTGAGCGATCCTAAAAATAGAATAAAAAATAAATGTGTTACAGGATTGAAGTAGCAGTTGCATTTGAACTAAAGTGTAGAGCTTACCTGAAATTCAGAAGACATCCAATTGTTGTATATAGAGTGCCAATCATCATCATTAACCCTCTTATCAGGACATTCTGGAATTTCTTTTATAGACAATTCAGGATTGAAGTATCGTTTCTTTATGGATGCTTTAAATTGCTTCCACTTCTTCCCAGCTGTGCGCATCACCCAATTTAAGGCAGCAGCATCTACATCATAATACGTCTTTATATCCTCCCACAACTCATACTTCTTGTTTATATCAACAAGCCTCCAGTCCATGGTAGCAATAGATAATTTCTTTCTAACTTGACACCCAATAGCACTTGAAAGTTGTCTAGCACTTTTACCAACAGGCTGACCTCGATCATTGAGTAAAATTTTGATTTTTGGCATTTCGGTGACCTTGAGAATACTTCCTCCATCTTAGTTATGCCCCTTGCAGTCCTATTTATTGTAGATTTGATGGATCATTCTCAGTACCTTCAACTGAACCAAATGAAAAGCACACATTGGTAACTGTTAAAAGAAGACATTGGTAATGTATATACATGATATATAAGTATGAGGATGTTGAATCATCACCATTGTCGGTGAGAAAATCTCCCACTGTCTGCAAATCAGCAATCACTTGTTCGTCTTGAGGTTGAGCATTTTGTCTTTGTGGCCTTGGTCGCAAGTTTGGAGGTTTAGTAGTTGGAACACTTTGTCTTTCTGGCCTTGGTCGCAAGTTTGGAGGTTTAGTTGTTGGAACACTTGTCTTCAGCTTTTTCTACAAGCAAATGGCATGAATGTGAAAGATCCATAAATAGACTTAAGTGAATATATACATACTTTGAAATAGCTTCATAGAAATAGCAGACTGAAGTGAACTGTGAACTTAAGTGAATATATGCAGACTGTGAAATACAGAAATATATACAGAAATACATCGCAGTAGTATCATGTATAGTTCACATAAAAGGTACATATGAGGTTAAATGTAGTCTACAGAATAAAAGTATGGACTGCAAATTTTAATATGTGTGTAAGCGATTTCCTAATGATGACAAATAAGAATAGTTCTTGCAATGTGAATCAAACACAATGCTGATGAGGTGGCCGAGGGAACTGCAAAATTACAATTAGTACGAACTATTCTGTAAATCAAGGAGAGCTCCTCATATTGCTGCATATATGCTTTCAAAGGCATTTTGTTAACTAAATCATAGGCCTCCTCTTAATGACTTAATTAATCTCTTAATCAGTTTGGAGGTTTAGTTCTGCATGAAATATATGCGCTTTGGAGGTTTAGTTGTTACTGCAGTTTACAGCTTATAGTGCTTTATAAACTATTTTAGTGCAGTACAAAACAGAGAGCTGCAGTTTATAGAGCTGTTACAAGCTATATGAACTTTAAATTCATGTGCAACAGATATATGAACTTTAGTTTATGCAACTAAAACAGATAGCTGTTACTGCAGTTTATGCAACTAAAACAGATATATGCAACAGATATATGAACTTTAGTTTCATGTGAGCTGTACAAGCTGCAGTTTATACAGAAATATATGCAGTTTATAGTGAACTGTACAAGCTGAAGTCTTTCACTGCTTTAGTAAACTGAACACTAAATAAGCACAAAGAAATAAGGACTAAAACAGTTAGACTGCAGGCACTTAAGAGCTACCCACCTTTGAAATTTTTTTGGATGGACCTTCTTTCTCCATACTCCTGACGATTTCAGGGATGTTAAGAGCTGCCAACCTCCTTTTATTTCTTTCAATATTTTCTCGCTTCAGCTGCTCGTATTCACTACATGATCCATCTTTATTGCTTTCTCTTGCGCTTGACATTTTTTTTCCTGAAATAAGTGGCAACAATGACATTAGCTATTTATACTCAAACAACAAGGAAGTGCATACATATATTAAAAAAATATCATCAAACATGGAACCATCAAGTCAAGGAGTAAAAAAATATCAAAACTTACTTTCTTGTTTTTTTCCCTTGTTTTACTCCACTAACAATGACACCATCTATATCTGTTCTAGCACATGGGACACATCCAACAATAAGTCTTTCAAACACATTAGAGTGCAGATCAAGGATTGCCGGAACTACATCATTTTCATCATCAATGATACCATAATCAACATCACTTCCATACAAATCTCGTGGTTACGGCTGAACAACAAAGAACTCCATTCTCAGTATCAACCGGGTCAACAACATAGTAAACTTGTGTTGCCTGTGATGCTAATATGAAAGGTTCATCCAAGATCTTTTCACCAGTATTGAATAAATGTTTGAAATTCACTGTGGTAATTCCAAATTGATCCGTTCGAACCCATTTGTTGTTTACACGGTTATCAACCCAATCACACTTGAAAAGCACAACATTTCCTTTGTGGTGGTAGTTCAGTTCAAGAATTTCTTTTATGATACCATAAAAGATGTTTTTCCCTATAGTATGGTTATCATCATTTCCTCTTTCGAAATGAGTTGTCTCAGCAGCTACCGCTACCCCACTACTTTGGACAGACCTATTCTCATCATATGACTGTGTACGAAAGTTGAAACCATTTATTGAGTAGCTGTTATACTGATGTGCAATCATCATTGGTCCCTTAGCTAAAATTTTGATCTCTTCGAGGCCTCCTCACATGTTTCCTCAACATGTGGTACCAATACTATTGTTAAAGTGAAATCCTTTATGAGATTGTAAATTCACTTCTCCTTTTATACTTACATGTAACCTGAACCACTCATGGAAGGTTTTATGTTGCATGTGGTTGATCTCACGCTGATTTCGAACACCAATTGAAGAGAGGTATTGAGCATGTTTGCTGAAATGGCCAACATGAAATTTTTTGATGGTCGCTATTGAGCAAAACGAAGAGTAAATAATCACACGATACTCGTTGAGTTAGATAGCTTACTTTAAATATGTTTCTATATTGGAATAGTTGAAAAGGACATATCTATGTGCTTGAAGCCATGTCTTGTGATCTAAATTGACAACACACTTTCCAGCCAATGCTCGACCAATTTTGTGAAAGAATGGAGTTGTAACACAAACTTGTGTTGGTAGGCGATTTCTAACTCTATGGTTGAAGTGGGTCTCATCTTGTAAATACCGAGAACAAAGCGTGAGAGCCTCATCAAACAAAGAACCCTCCATAATTGATCCTTCCGGGTGACATTTTGCACGCACATAGCCCTTGCATTTTTTTAGATACCTATACATGTAAACAATAACACTCATCCCATTATTGAAAAATAATAGGATGTTTTGTTTGCTATGTAATATACCAAAGAAAATTACCTCTCCACCGTCCAGATGATTAGAAAATGGATTGGACCTGCCACTCTTGCTTGGGCAGGAAGATGTACCATCAAATGTACATTAATGGTAAAAAATGATGGAGGGAAAATAATCTCTAAAAGGCTCAAGATTTCAGCTATTTCAGATTCTAGCCTTTGCATGTCACTTATTCGAATAACAGGAGTACAATTTTCTAAAGAACGTGCTTAAACGAATCAAAGACAAAGACTAACTTCTTGAGGGAGAACTCTCCTGACAGCAAGTGGCGATAAATCTTGTAAAAGAATGTGGTTGCCATGAGTATTAAGATTAACTATCTTTTTTCATTGACAAGAACATTATGTCGTATATCACTTGCATATCCATCAGAAACTTGACCCCTTTTAATACTTGACAAAACAATTTCTTCTCACAGAGCTCATTGAGTAGGGTGCAGGAGGCAAATAAAATTGATTAGCTTCTAGTTCAATAGGATGAAGGTCGCTTCTAATACCTAAAGCTTGAAGATCCAAGCGAGCATTCAGATTATCCTTAGATTTTCCAAAGAATGTCCAACAAAGTATTAATTATATTTTCACACACATTCTTCTCTATGTGCATGACATCAAAATTATATCGAATTTGCAAGTCCTTCCAATATGGAAGAGTGAACCAAATAGGTCTCCTTTTCGTAAAGACTAATGGTTTCCCATCCTTGCGTTTCGATTCCTTATTGGCTTACCTGATGGGTTCTTGCCATAAACTGTTTTCAGATTTTTTGTACAATCCAAAATTTCATGCCCTGAAAGAGGAGTAGGTGCTGGCCTCAACTCACTTTCACCAAATGAATCAACATCAGACCTAAATGGGTGGTGCGGATGTAAGAACTCACGATGTCCCATGTAGCAAGACTTGCTACCATTTCCAAGTCTGAGAGAACAAATCAATGAGTGGCAATCAGGACACGCTGCTTCACCAGAGGTGACAAATCCGGATACACTGCCTAAACCAGGGAAATCAGTGATGGTCCAAATAATTGCAAAGACGCAATGAAAGTATTCACCCTTTGAGGCATCATAGGTCTTCACACCATTAACAAACATATCAAGCAGATCATAGACAAGGGGCTGAAAATAAATGTCCATATCACTACCCGCAGAAGATCGACCAGGAATTAAGACAGACAAGATAAAGTTTGAATCCTTCATGCACATCGATGGTGGAAAGTTGAGTGGAATCAATATGCCAGGCCAACATCAGTAACTAACATTCATTGTCCTATATGGATTGAAACCATCTGTAGCAAATGCTAGGCGGATATTACGACTATCCATAGCAAATTCTGGATACTTTTGATCAATATCTTTCCATAAGGGTGAATCGGCAGGATGCCTAAGCAAACCATCTTTTACTCTGTGTTCATCATGCCACCTTGTGAGACTTGCAAATTTACAAGAAACAAACAATCTTTGGAGTCTTTTTTTAATAGGGAAATAACGAAGCACCTTCCTAGGAACTTTGTACTCACGTTTCCCATCTAGACTCTAATTTTCTGATTTCCAACGTGAGACACTACATACCGAGCATGAATCAAGTTTATGATGCTCCTTCCAAAATAGAATGCAATCATTTTCACATGCATGAATTGTAGTGTACCCAACTCCTACAGATTTGACCACTTTCTTTGCTTCATGAAAGTTTCTAGGAAGTGCCGAACCCTTAGGTAGTGCATCAACAAGTAAATCTACCAACAAATCAAAACTTCTATCTGTCCATCCTCCAAGAAGTTTGATGTGAAGCAAACGAACTAGGAAACGTAGCTTTGAGTAGTTTTGGCAACCCGGATATAATTCTTGACTATTGTCTTCTGCTAGCTTACGAATGGCTACTGTGTCCTCATTAGGTTGCTCAAAAGACCCGTCATCCTCCATATCCCCTCCATCATCTAAACCACAAGCTAAATCCTTTAACAACTCAGATATTGCATCATCTTCTGTAGGATGCTCACTAAACTCATCATCATTGTTACCATGATTCACAAAAGAGGACGAAGCTTCTCCATGTAAAGTCCACGTTGTGTACCCTTTTAGAAAACCATCACATATCAAGTGTTCTCGCACTTCACTGGCCTCTCTCCAAAATGAGTTAACACACTTCCTACAAGGGCATAGTATCTTGTTTCCTATTGCTGAATGTCTAAATGCAAAAGCTAGGAAACCATTCACCCCTTGTTTATAAACCTTTGTCGCCCTACATACAGTTCCTATGTTACATATCAATATAACTATAGAATAACATAAGAGTTGCTGTGAAAAGTTGCTTTGTACCTAGCCTCACTTGTGATCCATGATTTATCCATACTCTTTATGTAGGATTTGAAACGACTTTCAACTCGAATCTAAGATCATATAAGCACAAAGAACACATTGCATACTATAGTCATGTCCATACATAAACAAACCATGAAATAAACAAAGAAGCAATATTAAAGGGAAATAAATCACCGGACGAGGGACGGGGGCGGGGCGGGGCGTGGCGGCAGGGGCGAGGGCGAGGGCAGCGGCGGACGGGGCAGCGGCGGCAAAGACGAGGGCGAGGCGCGGCGGGACAGAGGCGGAACGGAACGGAGGCGGTGGACGCGGCGGGGGCGGGGACACGGCGACGGCGGCGAGGGCGAGGGCAGCGGCGAGCGGCGAGGGGCAGGTGGCGGCTAGGGTTGGGGAGGGGCGGGGGCACGGGGCGGGAGCGGCTAGGGTTGGGGAGGGGCGGGGCACGGACGAGCGGCGCCCTTGTGACGCTGACGGCTGGGTGGGTCCACCGATCCAGGGCTCCAAGTAGTGACCCCTTCTCTATAGCGACCCACCGTTGGTCCCTAACGACATCTATAGCGACCAACCATAAATTGTTAAATTTCTAGACTTTTAGCGACCGACTAACCGTCGCTAAAAACTCATTTAGCGACCAACCGTCGGCCCATAAGTTTTAGCGACCAACCATCGGTCCCTAATAAGGGTCGCTAAAGATCAACCGTCGTATAGTGAACGTCTACTCGTAAAGCGTGCAAATAGCAATAAATAAATAAACAGTAGACAAAAAGTGTCCAAACATCTAGATAAAGTTCACAAACAGAGAGAGCATAATTTTATGAATTTTTAGAAACTGGAATCGTCAAATTCAGAGTTTAAATGCAAAAGTTATAACCGTATAAAGTTTAAATAAAACATTAATTAATTATAAACAGAGAAATATTCATAATCAAAAGTTAATTAAAATTCAAATTTGAGTAGGTCTCACTTTCATGAAAATTTAGAAATTTGAATCACTCAAATCGGAGTTGAAACGCAAAAGTTATAAGCATTTGAAGTTTGAATCCATTTTTGAAATCAATAATTCGAATTAATAAATCATTTTCTTTTTCGGAAATTAATTTATTGCGTCAGCATGACACGTGGACCAATCGGGAGCCACCACGTCGCCTCGGGTCCATGGACCCGGCGCACGGTTTGGCTCGGTCCACCGCGGACCCGGTCCACGGCGCACGTGTCTCACTGACAGGTGGGCCCTTCGGATGACGTCAGCAATGATTTCATCACGCACGGCTGAGGACGGCTGACAGCTGGGCCCCACCATGACGTCAGTGGTGACATCATGGTGCGGTTGGCTGGGTCGCTGACACGCGGGCCGGCGGCGTCACGCAGCGTGGCGTCCAGCGGCGGCATGATGCGACCGCGACGCGACGGTCCATGTTCTGGACACGCGGCACGATCTGGGCCGTTGATTTGAAAATCAACGGTCCAGATCAGATCCAACCTCATGCGTTTAAAAACTACTCAGCTGATCTGGACCGTTCGATCTTGATCCGACAGTCAAGATCCAATCTAACGTTTACAACGCGGCTAACACTAGCCGTTCGATCTAGATCTAACGGCTGAGATTGGATCTAGTACGGTGCGGTGTTAGCTACGTGGCACAATCTAAACCGTTGGATCTAAATCCAACGGTTGGAAATAGATCTAAAACTGCAACGTGAGAAAATACCTCCGGGCGACGTGGCGCAATCTCAGCCGTGCCATGAAGATCCAACGGCTGAAAAGCTTCGAGGCCATGGCGATGTCCACGGCGGAGCTCGTTGGCCAGAGTTGGACACGACGACGATGGCAATGGCGTTGCGGGCGCGCTCCGGCGGAGTGGAAGGTCCCCTCCGACGCAGCTGGTCCTTGCGGTTCTGTCGGGACCCCGAATTTGCAAATCCGGACCCTCTGTGTATTCAACACTAGTCCAGGAACGCGCTAGTGCACACAGTCTTAACATCGGTAAATATCACAATCATACCACTTGATACTAGTAAAGTACTTTAATTAAATAACCAAACTGGTTACTCGACCTTATGGTCAAGTCACAAATGTACACCTCGCAGGGCGAAACTTATTAAGAGAGAAATAGTAGCAGCGGAAAATCAAATAACTTCGTGGCGCCATCCAGTATACCACAGGCAACTGACTGGGCTCGCTCCCTAAGTAGACGGATCCTCTTGGAGCTCCTCCTCCAAAGCAGGTGTAGTCTCCTCTTCAACTAGTGTTGTATTGTGGCAAGGGTGAGTACTTGGTACTCAGCAAGTCATGCACAGAATGCAGGCTAATATACTATATGCATGGCTTGGTACAAAGGAATAGCTCAAGGTATATTTGCGATGCTTGACATTTGACAAGTAGCGTAAGTAGATTCGAAAGCAGTAGAAACAAGTATAGTATAGATAACTTTTCAAGGAGTTTAATGAACATCTTTCCCATCCTAATCCACATTTCCATCAACATCATTATTAATCCAGCCCAACCTTTCAGATCCAAGTTATTTTTGAGAAAATCTAACCCTTGACTGTAATTCCCGAGCGATGTCCAATACCGCGGACACGGCTATTCGAATAGATTCTACACTCTGCAGAGGTTATGCACTTTACCCACAAGATACAAGTCAAACACCACAAAGGCGAGTTCAGTAACAAAGTCTTTCGGAAACTTCTAACAATACAAGTGGTCCTCCCCGGTTAGTGCACACTAACCCTTCCCTTAGCTAAGGCGAAGTTTAGGCCAATCAACCGTTAGATGGGTACCGGCCTCGGCCCAGACGCTCCCAGTACAACTTACACAAAGGGTGTAGTTGACCTCCCGAGGTCCCACAGTGCGTTATTAGCAACTTAATCAACTAGGTCCGTCCCATTACGGACATGTGGTTGCACGTTAGACCCAGTTCAAAGGCTTGCAAGGTGAAGTCCTTAGGGTGACCAGGGCAAGACTACCCGAAGAACCAAATCAACATCCCCAGTGCCACAACTGGCCCACCTGATCATTCTTGCCACATGCCCCGGTCGAAAAACTATTTATCAAACCCCAGTTGATTACCATGCACCACGTGCCATCAACATCACATGATACCTTTCCAAAACAGGTTCAATATATCATTAAGTCAATATTAACATTTGATTGTCCAAAATCATGTCATGAGCACGAAAGTGTGTCTAAGCGATACTACAACGGTCTAAAACCCATGTTGGCAATTTAATAATGTCCAACTAGTAAACCACATCTAGGGTGACAAGGGGTCATGGCACATACTTAAATAATCAAGGTGTCATACAGCAAATTGGTATTTATCTAATCCCCCATAAAGTATTTTCTAGTTGAACTAGCATGCAATAGGTTAAATCAAAATAAGTTTCAAAATAGGATCAACATGGTCAAAGCACAACTTGCCTTCAAAAAGTACTTGCTCTTGGTCTTGAGTTGGATCCTGAGTCAATACTTCTCCTTCGAATCCTTCCGGCACTTCAACGTCTACTCGTAAAGCGTGCAAATAGCAAATACACGAATAAACAATAGGCAAAAAGTGTCCAAACATCCAAGTAAAATCCATAAACAGAGAGAACATAATTTTATGAATTTTTAGAAACTGGAATCGTCAAATTTGGAGTTAAAATGCAAAAGTTATGATTATTTAAAGTTTAAATAATCAATTAAATAATTTTACAGAGAAAAACTTTAGTCCAAAAATTAAATAAAATTCATATTTAGGTAGGTCTCAATTTTATACAAATTTAGAAATTTGAATCACTCAAATCGGAGTTGAAACGCATAAAAGTTATAAGCGTTTAAAGTTTGAAACAAAATCAAATCATTATTTCGAATTATTAAACCATTTACTTTTTCGGAAATTAATTATTGCGTCAGCCTGGACACGTGGCAACCGCTGATTGGTTGGCTGACGTCAGCCGGTCCATGGACTTGGTCCACGCTCGGCTCGGGTCTACCGTGGAAACGGTCCACGGCTCACGGTCGCTGACAGGTGGGTCCCCCTCGGGTGACGTCATCGGCGTCGTGAGGCTCGACCGGCGACAGGTGGGACTCAGGCGTCATTCTTTGGCGTCGGCGCTCGGCTGGGACGATCGATATCGCGGTTCGCCATGACGTCAGCGTGACGTCATGGTGCAGTTTGGCTGGGCCGCTAACATGCGGGCCGCGTGTCGGCGTCACGCACGCTGGCGTGGGCCCGACCGCGCGGCGGTCAGCCTTCCCGACGCGTGGCGCCAATCTCGGCCGTTGATTTGAAAATCAACGGCCCGCATTAGATTCGCTCTCACGCGTTTGGGTTAACGCGTTTGATCTCGACCGTTGGATCTAGATCCTACGGCCGAGATTGGATCTGGGATTTGGATTGGGATCTCACCGTGAGATGGCGTGGCGTGATCTGGGGCGTTGGATCTTGATCGGACGGTGAGAAGCTTCGAGCGGCAGCGATGGCGTCTTGCGAGCTAGCTGGCCGAGCCGGGACGGCGACACGGCAACGGCGTTTGCGGCTCCTCCGGCGAGGTGAGTTGTCCTTCGGTGCGTCTCGTCGCGGTGAGTCGGATCTGGGGTCAACGGCGGGGGCGGACGGCGGCGACGAGCGAAGCAAAACCGCGGCGGAGAAGTGCTACAACTCCGCGGCGATTGCGAGCGTCGGGGGCTGCGGCGACGACGGCTAGGGCAACGATTGCGCAAGGTCAAGGTGATCCTCGGGGTGTGATCCGGGCATTAAATAGCCTCGGCTTCCGCGCGGAAAACGGAAACCTAATCCCTCACGACGGCGGGCGCGGCGAGTCCGGCTTCGACTTCGGGCGGAGATGACGACGGAGGACCGTCCACGTGGCGCGATCAACGGCCATGATTGGCTCGGGCGCGATCGGATCCGGTCGGATCGGTGCGGCTCGATTTCGGCCGTTGGATCTTGATCCAACGGTTCACAGGGTTAGGGTTTGGACTTGGTTCGGTCGAGTCACGTGGCTCGGGTCGGACTCGAGTCGGACTCGGACTCGGGTCCGGTCGGATGAACAGTACTTGACCCGACTTGATTTTCCAGCGATTTAATATTTAAAATAATTTCCAGTAATTCATTTAATTCATTAAAAATAGCAAAATACTCAGAAAAATTCCAGAAAAATTCTGGAAAATATTTTAGGGTATTTGGGACTCAAATAAAATATTTCCAACAAAATTTTATTTGCAAAGTTTAATTCTTTAATTATTTCAAAATGGAATAAATTCAAATAAATTCCAAATAAATTCCAGAAAATTCCAAAAATTCACCAAAGTGCCAAATCACACATGAATTTAAGAAAAGCAAAATTTTGGGGTGTTACAGGTTCCGGATCTGAGCTCAACGGCGGCAGAGGACGGCGGACGGCGGCGGAAACGGCGAATAACCGCGGCGGGGCGCTAGACCAACTATGGCGAGCTCTAGCTGGTAGACGGCGGCGGCTCATGTGACGTGAGCTAGGGCTACGGGTGCGCACGGAAGTTGGCTACCCGGTGGCGGCGGCGGCGCTTTAAATAGGAGCCTCGGCTTCCGTGAAAAGCGCGGAGACCGAGGCCCACACGAGGGCGGCGGTAGAGTCCGACGAGGACTTGGAGAGGGGTGACGTGGCTCAACGTGAGCCATTGGATCGAGATCCAACGGTGCGGGGGTTTGGGCTCGGGTCTGGCTCGGGCGAATTGGCTGGCTCGGTCGGGCTCGGGTTCGGCGACGTGGCTCAATCTCGGCCGTTCGATCTTGATCGGACGGTCGAGACGGTTAGGGTTAGGCGACTGGGTTCAACCGGATCGGCTGGCTCGGGTCGGACTCGAGTCTGACTCGGACTCGAGTCCGGTCGGATGAACAGTACAAAGCAACTCGATTTTTCCAGCGAATAAATATTCAAATTAATTCCCAGAAATTCATTTAATTGATTAAAAATAGCAAAACACTCAGAAAAATTCCAAAAAAATTCTAGAAAATATTTTGGAGCATTTTGGACTCAAATAAAATATTTCCAACAAATATTTATTTGTAAAATCAAATTCTTTAATTATTTCAAAAGGGAATAAATTCAAATAAATTCCAAATAAATTCAAATAAATTCCAGAAAATTCCAAAAATTCACCAAAGTGCCAAATCTTATTTAAATTCATGAAAAGCAAAAATTTGGGGTGTTACAACAACGCATCACAACCCGACGACAGTTGCAAGCTAAACTTGCAAAGCATCGCTTTTTAACCAAAAATCAACATTTTGGAAAAGAATATCGACTCCAAAGTCAAACATCTGCACCCACAATCGCCACAATTTTCTCAAAGAAAAAGGGAAACTCATTCCCAAACGAGAACACTTCACTATCAGAACCACTTATGAAACATTCATGAAATCCACCCTTTTGAAGCACACGCAAACACCTCACACCTTTTCCACATAACTCCAACTCTAGCCAAATATAATTACAAATTAAATCTCAAAGATTTCCAACACATCCCACTATGTCCATCTACTCCCTTTAAAATTCATTCCAAGGATAATTCAGTGTGAACACGAAGGAGCGTGATACACTCAAAAACTTTTGAGTGTAAATCCATACTCATAGCATAAATTAAACAAATAGGACAAAACCAAAGATCAACACCAATCACTACGAGTTTTGGGGAAACTCTGAAACTCAACAAAAGGAACACCTCAACCGAAAGCATTGAACCCAAATAGCCAACAACCAAACCAGTTCAAAGGTTTTAAACACAAGCTCAACAGGACTTAACAAAAACCACAAAACAAATTCTTTTTGTAATTATCTTTCCCAAACTTATAAATAAAATTTATGATGCTTATCATGAGACATCCATCTAAGACTACATTAACTTGATCCCCACAGACCAACATATTATATAACATCATATTCTAGATTTGAAACAAGTACTTCAACAAATACCTTGGCATGATTAAACTATGCATTTTATACCACCTATACGTCAACATCTCAATAATCGAATCTAGTATGCCTGAATGTTACACGGACCTAAAACCTGGCTCTGATACCAACTGTAACACCCCGGCATCTAGTATGCCTGAATGTTACCAAACATAGACTAGACAACATTTAAATACCGCAAATAAAGAAAAATTACAGCAAAGGTGCAAATGCTAAAACCGAAAATTTCGGCAGCATCTCCTTTGTTTTTCCATGATTGAAGCAACAACAATGCTATGACAAGATATAGCAAGATATGAGACATCTAAAACAGCATTAACATTGGATATAGCAACATCTTAAATTAATAATACCAAGTCCAACCACTCCTCAAACTAAAACGAAGCAATTGAGGAAAACAAACACATAATTTAACCATACACCAAGATTCTTTGCACTATTCTTATTATCATGACTTCAAACGATTAAATTGTCTATAAGTGTGGAGCTACGTGTGGAAGTGTAGCTAATGCCCTCTCCCGCATGCCGGTTTCATGGTACCTATTCATCAATCAGCAAGCATATTGCAATGGATCATAAGAACAAATCAATGCCAACATCGATACATACCATACTTAACATCATGATCACGTCATAATTTCATATACAACATCATAACTATGTCCCAATCTCATTGTACATACTTGATTATCATCATCATGTATGCAATGCAATGCACATATCTCCTCGAAGCACATACCGGTATTGCCGAGTGCACACCCGTCGGCGTGCACCCTCTTTCCCCTTCCACCCCGTAGATGGAGGGCGCCTACTCCTCGCTTCCACTCACCACGTGGATGGAATCACGAGGTAGGTCTTACTCAATGGAGCTCTGGATTAATCATAACTTTCTCACCGACCTTACTAGACTAGTTATGACGTTCTCACCGACCGGGCCAGTTTTCATGCCATGTATGCAACATATGCCACAAACATAAACAATTAATCATTGCATAGCATCATGACATACCATTTTCATCATATCGTGGGCAAACACTAGTCATGGCAAGACAGCATATCATGAAAACAATCTTCATCTAATCGTTTGAAGTCAGCATATCATCAAAGCATATCATGAAGATAGCATATCATGAAAACAACACACTACCCATTCCAATACACTTGCCTTAACCGCGGGCGACGGATTGGAGAGAGGATGAGGGCACTCCCGGGGTCATACCACTTGCACATAGATACCACACACTCAAAATGTGCCCACATAGTACACCATCGCTCATCTACCCCGACTTCGCAAACTACTCCCAAGGCCGAAAAACAGAGAATTTGTCCCCTGCGACAACAGTCTTCAAACTAGCATAACATGAGTTCTAGAACTCCAAATCAAGTAAACCTACACATCATCGCGAAGCTTAGGAAATTTCCTGGCTTTTTCTAAGTATTGGGAAAAGCTGATTCGATCTCTAAAATTGTCTAATCTACAAAATATTACGTTTTGTACCAATTATGTCACAGATTTGAACACGCTTGGTAAAACAATCATAAATTTCAAACGGTTGGGCGGAATTGGACGTTCTTGGTGTCCAATTAAAAGTATTGAAGTTATCTACAACTTTCTCGACAGGTGGCCGACCAAAATCCAATTCTAAAATTGAGAAAACTCAAACCCTAGGTCGTGTGCCCAATGTGCCCGAAGCAGAACGTGGGACAGCAAATGCAATCTCCATAATCTCATCTAGGAACAACACCTAAACACCAGATTTAACCATGAAATTACCCATCTAATAGCACCCAGACCACCCCGAACAAGACCCCAAATCCGTACCTATTCTTGACAGATCACCCGGTCGACGAACGCCTCTTCCTTGCGACTCGATATCTCCTCCAATCGTCGGCAACGTCGGAATCGCCCGGAACGCCAGATCCTCTTGGACGGAGAGTTCCCGGACAGCGAGATCACATGGAGGGAGAGGCTCTAGGGCCGTCTAGCGGAGGTGGGGAGGTGGAGGAGCAAGGTGGCAGCTAGGGGAGGCAATGGGGGAGGCGCATGGGGGGAGAGGTGTGGGTGGCGGCTAGGGTTGAGGGAGAGGGGAGTGGGGGCACACCAAGGGGTAGGGGCTACGTTTGGCTGCCTAAAAGTCCCCCCCTTGGGCGCAAACCCTTCCACCAGAGGCCCAACTCAACCCCCAAGGCCCAAAGTCCCCCGGAAACGGCCCAAACACCCAGAAACGGCCCAAAAACACGCTATAAAGTCGTACCGAAATGCCGAATTCTATAATGTCACATTCTGGGGTGTCACAGCTTGAGCTCGGAGACTTAGGGCTACGGGTGCGCACGGAAGAGGAGACCACGACACGGGTGGCGGCACATTAAATAGTGGCCTCAGTGTCTGTGAAATCCGTAGAAACCGAGGACCACTCGGCGGTGGCGGCGGAATCCGACGGTCGCGAGGTTAGTGTTCGGTTGCACTCGGGTCGGGCTTGAGTCCTCTTCGAATCTGACTCGAGTCTGACTCGGGTCCGACTCGGTCGGATGAACAGTAAAACCCACTTAGGTATTTTCCAGTGATTTAATAATTAAAATAATTTCTAGAAATTCAAATAATTCAAGAAAACTAGCAAAATAATCAGAAAAATTCTGGAAAATACTTTGAGACATTTTGGACTCAAATAAAATATTTCTGACAAAATTTTATTTATAACTTTTGATTCTTTAATTATTTCAAAAGGGAATAAATTCAAATTAAATCCAAATAAATTACAGAAAATTCCAAAAATTCTCAAAAATGCAAAATAACATTTAAATACATGAAAAGAAAAAATTGGGGTGTTACAAACCTCCCCCCTTAACAGAATCTCGACCCCGAGATTCAGGGCTGACTAAGGAATAGGTTTGGAAACTCTTTCTTCAAATCCTCCTCGTGCTCCCAAGTTGCTTCACTCTCCACATGGTTGCTCCACTGGACTCTGCAGAAACGGGTAGACTTATTTCTTGTTTCTCAATCCATGGTGTCCAGAATCTTCAGGGGGTGCTCCTTGTAAGTCAGATACTCTTGCAGCTCTATTAACTATAACAGTGTCTGCTCATCTGGTACTCGAAGACACTTCTTCAGTTGTGACACATGGAACACATCATGCACACCTACCAACGACTACGGTAACTCCAACTAGTAAGCAACTTCGCCTCTGCGGCTAAAAATCTTAAATGGTCCAACATAACGTGGTGCGAGTTTCCCTTTGGCATGGAATCTCTTAACTCCCTTGAGGGGTGTAACTCTAAGATACACGAAATCCTCCAGCTCAAAACTTAAGTCTCGGCGATGGTTATCGCTGTAGCTCTTTTGTCTTGACTGAGCTACCTTTAACCTTTCCCTGATCATGGCAATCTGCTCTTCGGCTTCTTCAAGAATATCCGGCCCAAAGACATGGAGTTCACCTGTCTCATTCCAATTCAATGGTGTTCGACAAGGTTGACCATACAGTGCCTCAAAAGGTGACATTTGTAGACTGGCCTGATAACTATTATTGTAGTTGAATTCTGCTTACGCCAAACTCTTATCCCAAGAGGTAGCATAAGACAATGCAGAAGCACTTAGCATATCCTCCAGAATCTGATTAACTTTTTCAGTCTGTCCATCCGTCTACGGATGATATGTAGTACTTAAGTTTAAACAGGTCCCCATGACTTCATGCAACTTATTCAAAAACCTTGAGGTAAATTGGGTACCTTTGTCTGATACAATCTTCTTCGGCACTCCGTGCAAACAGACGATCTTGGTATTCCGCTAATTTATCTCTCGAGTAAGTGGTCTTTACAGGGATAAAATGGGCGACTTTAGTCAAGCGGTCCACTATAACCCATATGGAGTCATATTCTCCTTGAGTTTTAGGTAAACCAGTAATGAAATCCATTCCAATTTCCTCCCATTTTCACTCAGGTATCTTCAATGGATGCAGCAACCCTGCAGGCCTCTGATGCATTGCCTTGACTCTCTGACATATGTCGCATAGTGCAACATGCTCGACAACTTCACGTTTCATGCTCGGCCACCAGAACCTCTCCTTCAGGTCTTTATACATCTTAGCGCTTCCTGGATGAATGGAACACTTGGAATCATGGGCTTCTTGCATAATCAACTGCTTCAGCTCCTTCTTGTTCAGCACACAGATGCGATGCTTAATCCACAACATGCCTTGCCCATCCAGTCTGAAGTCCTTAGCCTTGCCTTCATCCTTCTTGGACTTAATACTGTGAATCTTGTCGTCATCCTTCTATCCTTCTCGGATTTGGTCCTCTAAGGTAGGCTTCA
The DNA here is from genome assembly GCA_036346355.1 of Rhipidocladum racemiflorum. Classification (NCBI taxonomy): domain Eukaryota; kingdom Viridiplantae; phylum Streptophyta; class Magnoliopsida; order Poales; family Poaceae; genus Rhipidocladum; species Rhipidocladum racemiflorum. The sequence goes on along the minus strand of CM070592.1, from coordinate 12,798,573 downwards.
CTTCCAATGTGGCTGGGAATCCTTCCTGTACTACTTCTAGCCTCAGCTTCTGAAATTCCTTACACAGCTCATCTTGACTCCCTACGGCGATCATATTCACAGTTTGGCTCTTTCGACTCAAGGCATCGGCCAACACATTGGCCTTCCCGGGATGGTAATGGATTCCGACATTGTAGTCCTTGATCAACACTGGCCATCTCCTCTGCCTCTTGTTTAGATCCGATTGGGTGAAGATGTATGTAAGACTCTTATGGTCCGTATACACTTCGCATCTGTTCCCAATCAGGTAGTGTCGCCACAACTTCAAGGCATGCACTACGGCTGCTAACTCTAGGTCATGCGTCGGGTAATTCTCTTCATGCGGCCTCAGCTGCCTTGATGCATATGTGACGTCCTTCCGGTTCTGCATCATCACGCATCCAAGTCGTTGGCGCGATGCATCACAATATATATCAAAGCTTTGATTAACATCCGGTAGGACTAACACTAGCACTGACGTCAATCGCTTCTTCATCTCTCGAAAACCTTTCTCACATTTCGGCGTCCAGTTAAACTTCTCCTTTTTCAACAATTGCGTAAGAGGTCTCGCAATTGTCGAAAATCCTTCAATAAAACGGTGGTAGTAACCTGCCATCCCAAGGAAACTCCGAATCTGGGTTACTATCTTCGGCTATTCCCAATGTAACACAGCTTCAACTTTGCTTGGGTCAACAGCGACACCTTCTGCGGTCATCACGTGTCCAAGAAACTCCACCTTGTCCTTCCAAAAGTCGCATTTGATAAACTTGGCGAAGAGTTGTTGTTCTCTCAGCTTCTCCAAAACTAGCCTCAAGTGTTTTGCATGTTCATCCCTTGTCTTGGAGTAGAGTAAGATATCGTCTATGAACACAATAATGAACTTGTCCAAATACTCCATGAAAACCTTATTCATCATATTCATGAAATAAGCTAGCGCAGTCGTCAGACCAAATGACATAATTGTAAACTCGTAATGTCCGTATCTCGATGAGAATGCAGTCTTCGGGATATCTTCTGATCGGATCTTCAACTGGTGATATCCTGATCTTAGATCAATCTTGGAGAAAACTCCAGCTCCTCTCAACTGGTCAAACAGATCATCGATTCTGGGTAGCGGGTACTTATTCTTCACGTTGACTTCATTGAGAGCACGGTAGTCAATGCACATCCTGAAACTCCCGTCCTTCTTCTTGACAAACAGAACTAGCGCTCCCCACGGCGACGAACTCGGCCTGATGAATCCTTTATCCGTGAACTCTTCAAGCTGTTTCTTCATCTTCTCCTATTCTTCAGTTGACATCCGATAGGGTCTCTTTGCAATCGGTGCTGTTCCTAGTACTAACTCAATCATAAATTCTATGTCCCTGTCCGGTGGCATACCAGGTAAATCTTCTGAAAAAACATCAGGATACTCATTTACCACTGGAACATCTTCTATGATGACTGTCTTTACACTGTTGACCATCAACTATACATCTCGAACGACAGTCGCTTGAAATTCCACTTTTCTTCCACACGGGCTCTCAACAGAGATGATCTTTCTTCCACAGTCAAGCACAGCCTTGTGCATGGATAACCAATCCATCCCCAAGATAACATCTAGGGTTTGGGTTCCCAATATAATAAGGTTCGCTAGGAACTTTACGACAATATAATAAGGTTCCCAATATATTAGTATTCTCACCCCAGAACATCCTACTTGAGATCGGAGTTCTGACCTAGGGGTTTGAACTACAAGCATGCATTTAAGATCCACAATCTCCAAATAAATCTTAAAAACAAAATCTCGAGAAACAAACGAATGCGAAGCTCCAGAGTCGAACAATACTGTTGTAGGTACTGAGTTAACAAGTAACTTACCCAGCACGACGTCCGTGGTATTCTGAAGTGCATCTGCAGTCACGTGATTGACTCGGCCTCTCACCACGGTCTGAGGCGCGGCTCCTGGCTGTGCTGCTCCATGGTTTGCTCCTAGTGCGGGTGTCCTGGCTGGTGTAGAGCCCAAGTTGAAACGAACTGGGGTCACTCCTGCTATCTTCTTGGGGTAGTTGTTGGAGAAGTGCCCTGGCTCGTTACATGTATAGTAGCGCCTCACTGCTCCGTGTTGACTGCCCGAAGCAGCGTTTCAGGCTAGAGCTAGGGTCTGGAAATTCTGATTGACGGATATCGGTGCTGGTGACGGTGTCCTTGCTGCATTCTGCGGTTGGAATCTAAAAAACTGATTCGGCACAACCCTCAGACGCTGCTTGCTCCCTGGAGTTATCCCTATTGTTGCATTCTGCGCTTCTGGTTCTCATCAAGTTCCTTGCGCTTGTCCTCAAGAATGAGCGCCTTGTTCACAAGTTCCTGAAAGTCTGGGAAGGTGTGGGTGATCAGTCCCACCTGCAGTCCAAAGTTTAGTCCCTTCAGGAAATGACACTGCCTGGCCTTGTCCGTCGCTAAGTCTTCAGGTGCGTAGCATGCAAGCTATGTGAATTTGTTCAGATATTCCGACACTGGTTGATTTCCTTGCTTCAGTGCCCTGAACTTGTAACATCCCAAAATTTGCTTTTAATTTATTTAGTGTGTTTCTGGGTTTATTTGAATTTTTCAGAAATTATTTAAAGTCCTCGCGGTTAACTCGAATTGAAGTCTATTGAAATAATCATGTTAAATAAATATCCTACCTTATCGCATATGCATAAAATCTAAAATTTTGTTTATAATTAAGATAATTGCTAGACGAGAGTGTTCGCTTCAAATATTTTCGAAAAACATGCTATATAACTTAAGTCGTTGATTTTTCGAAAATATGTACAGGTGTCTGATTCACTAAAAGAATTTATGCGGAAAATCTATACGTCGAAAAATCGCGAAACCAACTTTGTTAAGTTCCAAATAGTTCCTAGTATTTTAGAAGAAATTTTCAGGGTCTCTGGAACCTTTTTTCTATTTTATTCTAAACCCGTTTTTCATTTTGAGAACGTATATACGTATACCATACATGTATACCTGGTTGCTAGACCTTTCCTTTTCCCATACGTGTGGACGTTTGAGTTCAAGCCGTTCTAATTAGCTTTTCTATTCCCAGTCGTGTGCGTGTTTGCATGTGCACATGAATACTTGATGTTTGATTTCCATCCGTTCCATGCCTTGCTATTTCCCACACGTGGACGTTGATTCTTCCAACCTTTTCAGTTTTAGGCAATGCTTGAGTGCTAGCCGGTTTACACTACTAGCAATGTTACCAATTACTAGCATACAACTCTCTCCATTTATTTTTCTCCACCGTTTCGATCCTCCATTTCCTCCAGCCGTTACAAGTGCGTCTCTCCATCTGAGCTACAGCACGTCAACTAAGGTGTGGTCATCCATTTTGATTCACGTGCAAAAATCCTCCAGCCATTCCCATTCATTTCCTCCAAGCCCTACTAGCACACCAGCCTAACTTTCCATTGCCTTATTTCTGTCGCCGTCGGTGCACTCTTCGGTGTCGGGACCCCGAATTTGCAAATCCGGACCCTCTGTGTATTCAGCACTAGTCCAGGAACGCGCTAGTGCACACAGTCTTAACATCGGTAAATATCACAATCATACCATTCGATATTATCAAAGTACTTTATTTAAATAACCAAACTGGTTACTCGACCTTATGGTCAAGTTACAAATGTATGCCTCGCAAGGCGAAACTTATTAAAAGAGAAATAATAGCAGCGAAAAATCAAATAGCTTCGTGGCGCCATCCAGTATACCACAGGCAACTGACTGGGCTCGCTTCCCTAAGTAGACGGATCCTCTTGGAGTTCCTCCTCCAAAGCTGGCGTAGTCTCCTCTTCAACTGATGTTGTGTTGAGGCAAGGGTGAGTACTTGGTACTCAGCAAGTCATGCACGTAATGCAAGCTAATATACTATATGCATGGCTTGGTACAAAGGAATAGCTCAAGGTATATTTGCGATGCTTGACATTTGACAAGTAATATAAGTAGATTCAAAGCGGTAGAAATAAGTAAAGCATAAATAACTTTTCAAGAAGTTTAATAAACATTTTCCCCATCCTAAACCACATTTCCATCATCTTCATTATTAAACCAACCCAACCTTTCAAACCAAAGTTATTTTTGAGAAAATCTAACCCTTATTTGTAATTCCCGAGCGATGTCCAATACCGCGGACACGGCTATTCGAATAGATTCTAAACTCTGCAGAGGTTATGCACTTTACCCACAAGATACAGTCAAACACCACAAAGGCGAGTTCCGTAACAAAGTCTTTGGAAACCTCTAACAATACAAGTGGTCCTCCCGGTTATTGCGCACTAACCCTTCCCTTCGCTAAGGCGAAGTCTAGGCCAATCAACCGTTAGATGGGTACCTGGCCTCGGCCGATGACGCTCGCCTGCATACAACTTACACAAAGGGTGTAGTTGACCTCCTGAGGTCCCACAGTGCGTTATTAGCAACTAAGTCAACTAGGTCCGTCCCATAACAGACATGAGGTTTCAAGTTAGACCAAGTTCAAAGGCTTGCAATGTTAAGTCCTTCTGGTGACCAGGGCAAGACTACGAAAAACCAAAACAACACTCCCAATGCCACAATGGCCCACTGATTACTCTTTGCCACATGCCCTACTAAAAGCGTTTATCAAACCCGATTGATTACCATGCACCACGTGCCATCAACATCACATGATACCTTTCCAAAACAGGTTCAATATATCATTAAGTCAATATTAACATTTGATTGTCCAAAATCATGTCATGAGCACGAAAGGTGTCTAAGCGATACTACAACGGTCTAAACCCATGTTGGCGATTTAATAATGTCCAACTAGTAATCCACAACTAGGGTGACAAGGGTCATGGCACATACTTAAATAATCAAGGTGTCATACAGCAAATTGGTACTTATCTAACCCCCATGTTTAAACAAAGTATTTTTCTAATTGAACTAGCATGCAATAGTTTAAACCAAAATAGATTTCGAAATAGGATCAACATGGTCAAAGCACAACTTGCCTTCAAAAAGTACTTGTTCTTGGTCTTGAGTTGGATCCTGAGTTAATACTTCTCCTTCGAATCCTTCCGGCACTTCAACGTCTACTCGTAAAGCGTGCAAATAGCAAATACACAAATAAACAATAGGCAAAAATTGTCCAAACATCCAAATAAAATCCATAAACAGAAAGAACATAATTTTATGGATTTTTAGAAACTGGAATAAATCAAATTTGGAGTTAAGGCCTTAAAAGTTATGATTATTTAAAGTTTAAATAATCATTTAAATAATTTTGCAGAGAAAAATTTAGTCCAAAAATTAAATAAAATTCATATTTAGGTAGATCTCAATTTTATACAAATTTAGAAATTTGAATCACTCAAATCGGAGTTGAAACGCATAAAAGTTATAAGCGTTTGAAGTTTGAATCTAAATTTGAATCAATATTTCGAATTAATAAATCATTTTCTTTTGAAAATTAATTACTGCGTCGGCGAGGACACGCGTCGGCTCTGATTGGCTGGTGGCGTCGGTAGGCTCATGGGCTCAGCCAGCGGCTGATTCGATCCACGGTGGACCCGGTCCACGGCTCGGAGTGAGGCCCGGCGGTGGGACCCATCTGTCGGTCGCGAGGGTCTCACGCAAACGCGGTGGCCAGCGTGGGCCCTCGACTTGCGGGGCCAGCGTGTCGAGGACACGCGCTCACACGCGTGGGTGCGGCTAGGCACACGTGGCGCAATCTCGGCCGTTGATTTGAAAATCAACGGCCCAGATTGGATCTAGGCTTCACGCGTTTAGGTTAACGCGGCGGATCTGAGCCGTTGGATCTTGATCCAACGATCCGCATTCGATCTGGTTTCCGTGGTTTGGGATAGAACGTGGGCTCACCTCAACCGTCCGATCTGGATCGGCGGTTCACCGAGCTTCGCGAGTACGGCGATGGCGCGGCGAGGCTTGGGCACCGGAGGCGTGACGGCGACCTCCCACGCGGCGTGTCCGTGCGACTCGGCGTGAAGATGGGCACTCCCAGGCGCGGCGTGACGTGGGGATGTGGGTCCTGGGCTTGGTGTCGTCGGAAAGCGGCGGCAGCGGCGGGGATCGACGAAAAACCGCGGTGGAGAACTTCTCCTACTACGGCGAGCAATAGCGGCTCTGTGGCGGCGGCTAGGGCTCGAGGCTAGGGGCAAAGATGCCGCGACAACGGGCTTCGCGGGGTGACCTCGGGGCTTTAAATAGTGCCTCGGCGTCGCGCCAAAACACGAAACCCTAACGCACACGGCGGCCCGGCGGAGCTCTCGGCTTCCGGATTCGGACGGGAGCGATGGCGCACGGTAGTTGGATCTCGATCCAGCGGCTTTCGCGTCTTGAACGGCTCGGTCGAGCGGCCGACGCGGCCGGTCGGGTCGGACTCGAACTCGAGTCGACTCGGGCTCGATGCAGTGAGCGATGTAGGCTTCGGTTTGCTTTTCTAGCGATTTAATATTTAAAATAATTCCCAGAAATTCAATTAATTCATTAAAAATAGCAAAATACTCAGAAAAATTCCAGAAAAATTCTGGAAAATATTTTAGAACATTTTGGACTCCAATAAAATATTTCCAACAAAATTTTATTTGCAAAATTAAATTCTTTAATTATTTCAAAATGGAATAAATTCAAATAAATTCCAAATAAATCCAAATAAATTCCAGAAAATTCCAAAAATTCACCAAAGTGCCAAATCACACATGAATTTAAGAAAAGCAAAATTTTGGGGTGTTACAAACCTCCCCCCCTTAATAGAATCTCGTCCCCGAGATTCAGGGCTTACTAAAGGAATAGGTTTGGAAACTCTTTCTTCAAATTCTCTTCGCGCTCCCAAGTCGCTTCGCTCTCTGCATGGTTGCTCCACTGAACTCTACAGAAACGGGTTGACTTGTTTCTAGTTTCTCGATCCATTGTGTCTAGAATCCTCACGGGATGCTCCTTATAAGTCAAATCCTCTTGCAACTCAATTGACTCTAGCGGTGTCTGTTCCTCAGGAACTCGGAGACACTTCTTCAACTGGGACACATGGAATACATCATGCACTCCACCAGCATTGTGGCAACTCCGGTGGTAAGCAACTTAGCCTCTGCGACTCAAAATCTTAAATGGTCCAACATAGCAGGTGCGAGTTTCCCTTTGGCATGGAACCTCTTAACTCCCCTGAGAGGCGTAACTCTGAGGTAAACAAAGTCTTCTGGTTCAAAACTCAATTCCCTGCGACGATTGTCAGCATAACTCTTTTGTCGTGATTGGGCTATCTTCAACCTTTCCCTAACCATGGCGATCTGCTTCTTGACCTCTTGAAGAATATCAGGCCCAAAGACACGGCTCGCCGGTCTCATTCCAATTCAATGGCGTCCGACAGTCGACCATACTGATGCCTCAAAAGGTGACATCGTAAACTAGCACGATAACTATTATTGTAATCGAACTCGGCATCACGGTAAACTCTTATCCCAAGAAGTAGCATACGCTAATGCACAAGCTCTCAACATATCCTCCAGAATCTGGTTGACTCTTTTCGGTCTGTCCATCCGTGCGTGGATGATAAGGTATCTTGAAGTTCAAGCGGGTTCCCATGGCTTCATGCAACTTATTCCAGAACCTTGAGGTAAATTGGATTCCTCTATCCGATACAATCCTCTTTGGCACTCCGTGCAAGCAGACAATCGATCATGTACAATTACGCTAATTTATCTCCGAGTAAGTGGTCTTCACGGGGATAAAATGGGCTACGTTAGTCAAGCGATCCACTATAACCCATATGGAGTCATAACCTCCTTGAGTCTTGACAAACCGGTAATGAAATCCATTCCGATTTCCTCCCACTTCCACTCAGGTATTTTCGGCGGTTGTAGCAATCCTGCTGGTCTCGATGCATTGCCTTGACTCTACGGCATACGTCGCACAATGCAACATGCTCGGCAACTTCACGTTTCATACTCGGCCACGAGAATCTCTCCTTGAGATCTGATACATCTTGGCGCTTCAGGATGAATTGAGTACTTGGAGTCATGGGCTTCTTCGAATCGATTGCTTTAACTCCTTTTTGTTAGGCACACAAATGCGATCCTTCATCCACAACGTGCCTTGCTCATCCAACTTGAAGTCCTCTGCCTTGCCTTCCTCCTTGATGGACTTAATCCTGCGGATCTTGTCATCATCATACATCCTTCTCGGATCGATCCTCTAGGGTAGGCTTTACTTCTAATGCGGCCAAGAATCCGCTAGGTACTACCTCAATCTTCATTTTCTGAAAATCCTCACATAACTCATCGACTTGTGGCTAGCAACGTACTCACGGTATGGCTTTTCCGACTCAGGGCATCGGCTACTACGTTGGCCTTCAGGGATGGTAATGGATTCCAACATTATAGTCTTTGATCAACTCTAACCATCTCCTCTGCCTCATATTCAGATCCGATTGGGTGAATATGTACTTAAGGCTCTTATGATCCGTATATACTTCACATCTGTTTCCAATCGAGATAGTGACGCCATATCTTCAAAGCATGCACTACGGCAGCTAACTCTAGGTCATGTGTCGGATAATTTTCCTCATGCGGCCTCAAGCGCCTTGATGCATAGCGGCGACCTTTCCATCCTCGCATCAAGACACATCCAAGTCCTTGGCGCGATGCGTCACAATAAATATCGAAGCTTTGAGCAACATCAGGTAGAACTAACACCGGTCTTTGTTGTCAATCGCTTCTTGACTCTGAAATCCTTTCTCACATTATAGCGTCCATGCAAACTTCTTTTCCTTCTTCAGCAGTTGCGTAAGAGGTTTCGCAATTGTCGAGAAGCCTTCGATGAAACGGCGGTAGTATCCTGCCATTCCAAAGAAACTCCGAATGCAGGTCACAGTCTTGTTTGCTCCCAATGTAACACAGCTTCTACTTTGCTTGGATCTACGTCGACTCCTTCTGCGGTCATTACATGTCCAAGAAACTCCACCTTGTCCTTCCAAAAATCACACTTGCTGAACTTGGCGAAAAGTTGCTGTTCCTCGACTTTTCCAAAACTTCGCCTTAAGTGTTCGGCATGTTCACTCTGTCTTGGAGTAGATTAGGATATCGTCTATGAACACGACGACAAACTTGTCCAAATATTCCATGAACACCTTATTCATCATATTCATGAAATAAGTGGCGCATTAAATCGGCCAAAGGACATAACCGTAAACTCGTAATGTCCATATCTTGACGAGAATGCGAGTCTTGAATATCTTACGATCGGATCTTCAGCGATGGTATCCCGATCTCGAGATCAATCTTGGAGAAAACTCCGGCTCCTCTCAACCGATCAAACAAATCATCAATCCTGGGTAGCGGATACTTATTCTTCACGGTGACTTCACCGAGTGCACGGTAGTCAATGCACATCCTGAAACTCCGTCCTTGTTCTTGACAAACAAAACTGGTGCTCCCCACGGCGACGAACTCAGTCGATAAATCCTTTCTCCATTAACTCTTCTATTTGTTTCTTCATTTCTACCAACTCCTCGGTGGACATCCGATAGGGTCTCTTTGCTATCGGTCTTGTGCAGTACAAGCTCTATCACAAACTCTATGTCCTGTCTGGCGGCATACCAGGTACATCCTCGGGAAAAACATCTGGGTACTCATTCACTCTTTGGGACATCCTCTATCTTGATTGCCTTGGTACTGTTAACCATCAACTGTCCATCTCTAAGCTGCAGTGGCTTGAAATTCCACTTTCTTCCCACACGGGCTCTCAATCGAGATAGTCCTTCGTCCACAATCCAATACGGCCTTGTGTTTGGATAACCAATCCATTCCCAATATGACGTCTAAGGTGCAGGTCTCCAAAATTATAAGGTTTGCTAGGAACTCTATTCCATCTATTAGTATTCTCACCGGAACATCCTACTTTCGTTCGGAGTTCGGAACCAGGGGTTTGAACTAAAAGCATGCACTTAAGTCTTGCAATCCTCAAATCATTTCTAGTAGCAAAGCCTTGCGAAACAAGCGAATCTGAAGCTCGAGTCAAACAAAGCTGTTGCAGTGCGAGTTAACAAGTAACTTACCCGATCTGACGTCAGTAGCATTCTGCGGTGCATCTGTGGTGACATGGTTGACTCGGCCTCTCACCACGATGCAGGGTGTGGCTCCTGGTCTTTGGCGTCCTAGCTGGGGTGGTTCCTAGATTGAAGCGGCTGGGGTCACTCCTGCTGTCTTCTTGGACAAGCTGTTGGCAAAGTGTCCTGGCTCGTTGCGATTGTAGCGGCGTCTCACTTGTTCCTTCATTTGCTGGAGTAGCGTTTCTAAGCGGGGCTGGGTGCAGTAGTTCGATTGACAGGTCTTGGTGCTGAGGATGGTGTCCTTGTTGCATTACGTGGTTGGAATCGAAGAATTGATTTGGTGCAACTCTCGAGGCCATTGCGTTCCCTGGCGTGATCCTTGCTGTTGCATCCGGCGCTTCCTGTTCTCATCCAGTTCCTTGCGCTTGTCTTCAAGAATAAGCGCCTTATTCACCAACTCTTGGAAATCTGGGAAGGTGTGGGTGATCAATCCTACTTGCAATCCTGAGTTAAGTCCCTTCATAAAACGAGACTGTCTGGATTTATCTGTCGCTACATCCTCAGGTGCGTAGCGTGCTAGCTGTGTGAACTTGTTCAGGTAGTCGGCCACTGGCTGATTACCTTGTTTCAGTGCTCTGAACTCCTCCTTCTTAAGGTCCATGATTCCTTCAGGCACGTGATCTTGTCGAATGCGGTGTGAACTCTTCCCAAGTGATATCTTGAGGGTTCTCTTGCGTGGCACAGAAGTTCTCCCACCATTCGGCGGCTGTTCCTTCCAGCTGATGAGAAGCGTAGAGTACCTTCTCATTTCCTATGCATTGAGCTATGTGTAGCTTCCTCTCGATTGATCTTAACCAATCATCGGCCTCCAATGGATTGGCATTCCAGGAGAAAGTGGGTGGGTGAGTTCTCATGAACTCTGACAGTCTTGTGTTCTGGCGTTGTCCATGATTAACTTGATTAGCAGTGGCCTGAGCGGTGACGCGTTGCATTTGTTGCATCATAGCATGCATTAACTGAGTCTGGGCAGCGAGAAAAGCTCCGAAATTCTGCATATCCAGTGGCGGTGCTGGTGCTCCATCATTGGGGTTTTCTGCTGGGCGAGAACCACTCCCATTGCTTCCAAAGTTTCCAAGGGTGTTCACCATCTGTCGGTTTGCTTCTAGGTTTAGAGATGAGAGGGAAACAAGAATAGACAAGTAACATGGAACTTATGCGGGGCGAAAGGGGTAACTTTAAGGTCCAACTTTATTATTAATAACTTGGTATGGCTGCTTACAATGCCTAAGGGCCTTGCAACACATACTGCACACTCAGCAAACAAAGCAAATCCAAATCGAACTAACTCTGGAGTCTAACACCTAAAGGGTGACTCTTTATTCTATGACGCGACTCGGCGAAGGAGTCTCACTATAGAACCTATGCTCACTCATCGAGAAAACCTCCACGGCACAGTGCGGGTCTTTGTGGCATAGGCGTAACGATCACCATGTCCAAAGAAGCTGTGTCCTCTGTGGTAGTCGAAGAAGCGGTGTCCTCATCGAGATCGACTCCTCACGGATCTGGCTCGTGTAGCTCAATCTTGGCTCTGGAGTGCAGTCCGTACAAGGTCATCTCCAACTCGTCAATCCTTCGTAGAAGGTGTGCCACATACTCTTGAGCTTCCCGCCATCTGTTCTTCTCTGTCGTGATCTCCTTGCGGGCCTTCTGTAGCTCCTTGCTTGTATTATCTAGTACATCCTCCTGGGCGACGACAAATCGTGCCAATTGTGTAACCGTGGCATCCTCGTCCTGAATCGCCTTCGGGTCAAGAAGGTTATCGCTGCGCGGATGATAACGGAACACCGTACTCTCCAACTCTCTGGCGTAGATATGGGTAATGTGCCGCATTGCTCGCCGTGATACTTCTTGGATACCCATCTGCATTGTAGATCTCCTGGCGGTCTGGTGTATCGAGCGATTGCACTGGCCCTTTTTCCTAGCAGGTACCTCAATCTTCACGTCACAAGCCTTGATCAATCCCGCTTGTCTGATCACTTCTACTTGGTATTGGGGCTTCTCAAAATCTCCGAGAGTTTGTAGCATATGCCAAAGTTCCGCGGCGTGACCAACTCCCAGATCAACGTAGTTGAACTCTTCCTCCATCTGTCACAAGAGTGCTTTACGTAAGAACTCGGAATTTTTTTTAAATTGTGACAAGGTAAGGGAAAATTTCAGCAAGAGACAAGAAAAGAGAGAAGGGGATAAGTCGAGATGTCATTTCTTATCTTGACAACTTTTTAGCTTTAGAAAATAGGTTTTGTAGGATCGAAGTATACGAATATAGCAATCAGAGGGGGGGTGAATGATTGTGCGGAAGCTAAAACCAAATTCTTGACCTATTAAAAGTTCACCCCTAAAACAGAACCAAATAATTGCCTCGTTTTCGACAAAAACAGAATGACAGAGGTTCGGTAAAACGCGAATTCTCAGAGATCCAACTGTTAGATTGATCTAAAATTTGGACACAAGAAACTAGATTCCAATACAAATCGAACCCAAAAAGAATCAGCTCGATCGGACTTACGGATCAAAAGTTATGAGCTTCGCAATCTTGCTGATCCAGAACTTGACGAGAATCAATCTAATCAAAACTTCAAGATTAAACAAGAACGACAAAAGATTGATCAACTAGACTTTGAGAAACACTAGATCAATACCCTAGAGAGGTTTTTGATGGATCAAATCAAGATAAAACTTAAAGAACAAAAACCAATCTAGAACTAGAACAAGCATGCAAACAAGAACCAAAAAGAGAACGTTGAAGCAATGCGGGAACTAGAAGAATTGATCTTTATTTCTTTTGTCTAAAGTACTCTCATCAAAAGAGTACAAACCCTAAAACCAAGCTCAAGGCTTGATGCGCTTAGCTCTGCTTGGTGCCTTTCAACAGGAGACCCCCCACCTATTTAAAGCACCAACCCATAAGGAGTTCTGAATACGATTCCTATTCCCTAGAAGGAATCCGTATCCAACACAACTCTACTTGGCCCAACCTGGCCGAATACAACTCTTGCACGCGTATGGTAACCCTACCATACTCACGTGACTAACACTTTGCACGCATATGGCCACCTGCCATACTCACGTGACTAACACTTTGCACGCGAATGACCTACTGCCATTCTCACGTGACTAACCATTCTTCATGTGCACCATTCTCTCAGCCCGAACGTCCCGCATGACATCCTTGACCACCAAGACCTCAGTTCCTCCTGAACCTAGTCCCGAACCTTAGTTCCTCCATGAACCTAGTTCCGGTCCCGTCATCGACCACATTCGTCTTCGAGCAATACCTGCACATGAACAAACCACAAAACAAATCCGAGCACAAGTCCACGACTTGACTCAATGTCAATCCATGCAACTACTCACATGAGCATTGCATAAAGTCCACTTCAAGCATCATGAAATTCTCACAAATTTCATAATCTCAAAAACAAATCAAAATTCAAAGTCCAAATTTGCACAAACCCTAATCGAGCAAAAAGCCATTCACGACGGACCAAAAAATTTGGTCTGGCGTACATGTAAAACTTACTGTCTTTTAAGAACTTGGTCCCGCGCGTAAAAACGAAACTTACTGTTTCTTGTCAAATTGTCAAACACATGCACAAGCACATTTTGCAAAACTAATTCTAAGTTAATTTTTCAGTTCAAAGCCATTTTTTCAGCACATGATTTCACAATCTCCCCCTTGATGAAAACATTGGCAACACCACTTAGAATTGAACATTTGGCATTCACTTTACAAAAGATTTTGAAATCCAAAGGATCAAAGACCAAAGTAAGAAAACACAGAATTCCCCCTTTGACCAAAAAGTAAAACAAAAACTCCCCCTGAGAAGGAAAATGTGTGTGAATGTGCAATGTGCCCAAAAATTTTAAAATTCTCCAAACTTCTCCCAAAATTCTCAAACAACTCCCCCTTTTTCTTCTCCCCCTTTTTCATTAATCTTTTCAACAATTCCCAATTTTCTCCCCCTTTGACAATGGATTCATCAAGAGTACAAAAGAGAGAATTTGTTCAAAAAATTTCCTGCAGCAATGATTTCACAATGAGAAACAAGGGAGTGCCAAGATAGGAAAAGATGAGCTCATTCGATCATATAACCTTATATATCACATAATATGCAAAATACATGATCTTGATGTGATTTTAACAAGTTAGGGAATGACATGCATCTCAACCTCAATTCAGTCAACTATAGCCAAGTACTAAGCAAAACCTTTAGTAGAAAAACAAAGGCTCAAGGTTGAAGCAAATAACAAATCAGGGCGAGCAAGTAGTTTCAACTCCAATCTAGTGGACCAATTTAATCTTTAAACTGTAAACTGCATGTGGCATGCTTGAAGCATACTTCTTTTATTTCCTTAAAGTGGCATGCTTGAAGCATACATCTTGTCTTTGAGGGAATGGCATGCTTGGAGCATACATCTTATCTTTTTAGGGAAAGCATTCCTGAAGCTCATAACTTGAGGCTTTTGCTTTTAACAACCCTTTTTTATTGATTCCCTTTTCTTTTCATTTTTCTTTGATTATAAACATGCAAAAGTGATTAAAAGGTCTTATGAAAGAGTAAAGTTGAAACCACACTTGCTTCATAGCCCAAATTTGTCAAGAGGATTCAATATCAAGCCTAGAAGAGTGAGATATCACAGAGTATTTAGCTATAGGCAATCAGTCCAGGGAATTTCGCAATGTCATTTTTAGTTCAAGTGAGACAATTAGATTATCATATATTAGCTCAATTACATAACATATAAAGAAATATGATAAAGTGAGCTCATTAAGTGAAAGAACTTGGCAAGGAAACCCCCCCTCAAAACAAACCCATTGGATGAACAATCCCAAGTTCTCCCCGAATAAAAGAAAACGAGAAGAAGACAAAGGTTTTGTGAAAATGTCTGCCAATTGATGTTCAGTATCCACATGATGAAGCACAATATTTTCTTTTTCAACATGATCTCTAAGAAAGTGAAATCCAGTATCAATATGCTCAAGAAAGGGGATTACTCAAGAGGTGGCACGAACCAAATCAATTCAACATTCTCCAAAGTCAACATCAGAATAAGCTCTTAAACTAATGCATAAGGAAGCAGAAAGCCAAATGCCAAAATCTTGAGTACCATGGAGATACCTGAAAGTTCACTTGAACGCTTGTCGATGTGAAGCACGTGGGAAGCTTGAAAACAAGCACACACAAGCACGTGGGAAGAGTCTCTCATGTAAACCTCCAATTATCTCATCCTCAACAGCATCATCATCATCTTTTATGAACAAAGACACTCTCCCCCTGAACATATGCACCTGTACTTGCATCATTTGGACTAGTGCCTTTTGCGAAAACAGAGGTGGAAGAAGCATCTTGAAAAATAACACTTTTAGCACGAGATGCACGAGTGAAGGAGGAGAACCAATTCTTATCATCGGACATGTGGCGTGAGCATCCAGAATCCACTAGCCATATGTTCTCCTTCCTCGCGTGAGAAGCCTACATAGAAGCAGAAAGTGTCGAGGTCTCGGTACTGGGGTTAGAAATAAGATGTTTAGGAATCCAGTACTGAGACACACGACGCACAACAGTAGGCACAACACGATAATTTTTATGCACAAAATCAGATTTGCCTTTTCCCATGTTTCTAGGAACAGAAGGTGTTTTCATCACTCTAGCCGCATAAAAATATGCTTTGCTGAAATTTGACCTAGCCTTAGTTCTTTCCTTCTTTTGCTGTTTGGCTAGTCTAAAGCAAAAATCTACTAAGTGTCCATCTCTACCACAATGAGTGCAAGTGTACTTGACATGATGTTTAGCTTTAACAGTAAAAGTACATTTTGCATTCATCATAGTAGAAGATAAAAAACCAGCAGATTGAAAAGCAATTTTCTTAGGCTCATTAGATAACTCAATTTTGCAAGGAGCCTGAACAACAGTGCGAGGTTTAGTTTCATATGTGGCATAGGGATCAAAACCTAAACCTCTCTTGTTTGTGCTAACCTTAGATTGATCCAAAATCATGGTCAACTTTTTCTTGCCATTAGTGAAACGTTCCAAAGAATTTTGCAAGTAATCATCTTTCTTAGCAAGAGTTAAACAATTATTGCAAGGAATATTGACCTTCGCTTTCTGTTTACGACAAGTAGAGCATGAAAGAACCTCATGAGTAAGCAGATTATCAGTCAATTGAGAAACCCTAGCATTTGCATCTTTCAATTTTAATTCAAGAGTTGAGCATTTAGAACAAGAAGTTGAACCATGCAAATCATCAGTGGAACAGCTAGCATGTTTAACATGTTTCTCATTTTTCTCATTTAGATGCAACAGAAGAGCGTGTTCTTTCCTAAGCAACGTAAGCTCATTGTAAATTAAGTCACATGATTTGCAAGCATCGTCATCAGGAATCAAGGTTTTAAGTCTAAAAATTTCAGCATTCAATGACTCCACAAGAATATCATGTTTCTTAATTTTTCTATCACGTTTGTCAAGTAATTTTCCAAGACGGGCAACAGCATTGGCTAATTCATCATAAGAAGGATCTACCTCATTGAAGTCATTTGTCATTGCCGTCCTCGGTGAAGCTATCCTTGCTGCTTGCCATGAGACACAATCCCATCAAATCATGCTTGCTTGGAGTTGCATCATCTTCGCTGCTCTCCGAGTCCACATCGCTCAAATTGACTTGTTCAAGAGCGGAAAGAACTCGGTGAACCACCTTGCGGTTGATGAAGCTCTTCTTCTTCCTATCATTTGACGAGAACCTTTTCTTCTCATTCCTTCTGTCGTTGTCCTTCTCCTCCTTTGATGTTTTTCCTGCAAGCTTAGGACAATTTGTGCGAATATGGTTGAGGTCACCACACTCATAGCATCTTGGAGGACCACCTCTCTTTCTCATTCTCACATTCTGCAAAGCTTTGTTAAAGCGAGAAGAGAGTAGTGCCAGATCTTCTTCAGGGAACTCTTCAAGTTGCTCATCTGTTAAAGAAGTCATGGAAGACAAGGCAAAGCTAGAAGAAGAATTTGCATTTGACATGTTAGGGTTAGAGATCAAAGAAATTGATTTAATATTACCTTTCCTGGCAAGAACATCTAATTCATGAGTTTTCAGTTTAGAATAAAGAACATCTAATGTAAGTGTGCTCATGACAGTAGATTCCTGTATAGATGTTACTTTCATCTCCCACACCGACATGTCTAATGCACCAAGCAATTGTCTAGCATTAGCAGCATCATCAAAGCTAACTCCAACAGCACGAAGATTACTAAGAATTTTATTGAAACGTGCAAAGAAGTCATCTAGCGACTCACCGGGTTTCATCTCAAATCGCATGTATTCTTTTTTGTAAAGATCTTGACGAACCTCTTTAATAGTGTTAGAACCCTCATGGTAATCACAAAGAGATTTCCATACCTCATATGCGGATCGAAGATGAATCACACGATCGAAGTCGCTACGTCCCAAGCCTTGGATGATCAAGTTGCGGCGCCTTCTTTGTTTGCTTCAACATGTGTGCGATTGGTGTCGTTGACGTTGTCGTTTGCAGGGACTTCATATGGCTTGTAGACCTTCTCCCAAATTGTGAATCCCTGAGCTTGGATGAACGCCTCCATCTTGGCCTTCCAAAACTGAAAATCAACACCATTGAACACACAAGGTTTTGTCGAATAATGATCCATTGATCTAATCACCGATTAAGATAGATTAGAAAAACCTTGCTCTGATACCACTTGTAGGATCGAAGTATACGAATATAGCAATCAGAGGGGGGGTGAATGATTGTGCGGAAGCTAAAACCAAATTCTTGACCTATTAAAAGTTCACCCCTAAAACAGAACCAAATAATTGCCTCGTTTTCGACAAAAATAGAATGATAGAGGTTCGGTAAAACGCGAATTCTCAGAGATCCAACCGTTAGATTGAACTGAAATTTGGACACAAGAAACTAGATTCCAATACGAATCGAACCCAAAAAGAATCAGCTCGATCAGACTTACGGATCAAAAGTTATGAGCTTCGCAATCTTGCTGATCCAGAACTTGACGAGAATCAATCTAATCAAAACTTCAAGATTAAACAAGAACGACAAAAGATTGATCAACTAGACTTTGAGAAACACTAGATCAATACCCTAGAGAGGTTTTTGATGGATCAAATCAAGATAAAACTTAAAGAACAAAAACCAATCTAGAACTAGAACAAGCATGCAAACAAGAACCAAAAAGAGAACGTTGAAGCAATGCGGGAACTAGAAGAATTGATCTTTATTTCTTTTGTCTAAAGTACTCTCATCAAAAGAGTACAAACCCTAAAACCAAGCTCAAGGCTTGATGCGCTTAGCTCTGCTTGGTGCCTTTCAACAGAGACCCCCACCTATTTAAAGCACCAACCCACAAGGAGTTACGAATACGATTCCTATTCCTAGAAGGAATCTGTGATCCAACACAACTCTACTTGGCCCAACCTGGCCGAATACAACTCTTGCACGCGTATGGCAACCCTACCATACTCACGTGACTAACACTTTGCACGCATATGGCCACTGCCATACTCACGTGACTAACACTTTGCACGCGAATGACCCATCGCCATTCTCACGTGACTAACCATTCTTCATGTGCACCATTCTCTCGGCCCGAACGTCCCGCATGACATCCTTGACCACCAAGACCTCGGTTCCTCCTGAACCTAGTCGAACCTCAGTTCCTCCATGAACCTAGTTCGGTCCGTCATCGACCACATTCGTCTTCGAGCAATACCTGCACATGAACAAACCACAAAACAAATCCGAGCACAAGTCCACGACTTGACTCAATGTCAATCCATGCAACTACTCACATGAGCATTGCATAAAGTCCACTTCAAGCATCATGAAATTCTCACAAATTTCATAATCTCAAAAACAAATCAAAATTCAAAGTCCAAATTTGCACAAACCCTAATCGAGCAAAAAGCCATTCACGACGGACCAAAAATTTTGGTCTGGCGTACATGTAAAACTTACTGTCTTTTAAGAACTTGGTCCCGCGCGTAAAAACGAAACTTACTGTTTCTTGTCAAATTGTCAAACACATGCACAAGCACATTTTGCAAAACCAATTCTAAGTTAATTTTTCAGTTCAAAGCCATTTTTTCAGCACATGATTTCACAGGTTTTATCCTCACTACGACCATTCTATCTTAGGGTTGAGCCTACGGTCAAGTATGGCTCTGATACCACCTCTGTCGGGACCCCGAATTTGCAAATCCGGACCCTCTGTGTATTCAGCACTAGTCCAGAACGCAGCTTAGTGCACAGTCTTAACATCGGTAAATATCACAATCATACCATTCGATATTATCAAAGTACTTTATTTAAATAACCAAACTGGTTACTCGACCTTATGGTCAAGTTACAAATGTATGCCTCGCAAGGCGAAACTTATTAAAAGAGAAATAATAGCAGCGAAAAATCAAATAGCTTCGTGGCGCCATCCAGTATACCACAGGCAACTGACTGGGCTCGCTTCCCTAAGTAGACGGATCCTCTTGGAGTTCCTCCTCCAAAGCTGGCGTAGTCTCCTCTTCAACTGATGTTGTGTTGAGGCAAGGGTGAGTACTTGGTACTCAGCAAGTCATGCACAGAATGCAAGCTAATATACTATATGCATGGCTTGGTACAAAGGAATAGCTCAAGGTATATTTGCAGTAAACAGCATTTGACAAGTAATATAAGTAGATTCGAAAGCAGTAGAAATAAGTAAAGCATAAATAACTTTTCAAGAAGTTTAATAAACATTTTCCCCATCCTAAACCACATTTCCATCATCTTCATTATTAAACCAACCCAACCTTTCAAACCAAAGTTATTTTTGAGAAAATCTAACCCTTGACTGTAATTCGGCGATGTCCAATACCGCGGACACGGCTATTCGAATAGATTCTATACTCTGCAGAGGTTATGCACTTTACCCACAAGATACAGTCAAACACCACAAAGGCGAGTTCCCATAACAAAGTCTTTCGGAAACCTCTAACAATACAAGTGGTCCTCCCCGGTTATTGCGCACTAACCCTTCCCTTCGCTAAGGCGAAGTCTAGGCCAATCAACCGTTAGATGGGTACCTGGCCTCAGCCCCGGTACGCTCCCCCGTACAACTTACACAAAGGGTGTAGTTGACCTCCTGAGGTCCCACAGGTACGTTATTAGCAACTTAGTCAACTAGGTCCGTCCCATAACAGACATGTGGTTGCACGTTAGACCCAGTTCAAAGGCTTGCAAGGTTAAGTCCTTAGGGTGACCAGGGCAAGACTACCCGAAAAACCAAAACAACACTCCCAATGCCACAACTGGCCCACCTGATTACTCTTTGCCACATGCCCCGGCCGAAAACTGTTTATCAAACCCCAGTTGATTACCATGCAGCACGTGCCATCAACATCACATGATACCTTTCCCAAACAGGTTCAATATATCATTAAGTTAATATTAAAATTTGATTGTCGAAAATCATGTCATGAGCACGTAAGGTGTCTAAGCAGTATACTACAACGGTCTAAACCCATGTTGGCAATTTAATAATGTCCAACTAGTAATCCACAACTAGGGTGACAAGGGTCATGGCACATACTTAAATAGTCAAGGTGTCATACAGCAAATTGGTACTTATCTAACCCCCATGTTTAAACAAAGTATTTTTCTAATTGAACTAGCATGCAATAGTTTAAATCAAAATAGATTTCGAAATAGGATCAACATGGTCAAAGCACAACTTGCCTTCAAAAAGTACTTGTTCTTGGTCTTGAGTTGGATCCTGAGTTAATACTTCTCCTTCGAATCCTTCCGGCACTTCAACGTCTACTCGTAAAGCGTGCAAATAGCAAATACACAAATAAACAATAGGCAAAAAGTGTCCAAACATCCAAATAAAATCCATAAACAGAAAGAACATAATTTTATGGATTTTTAGAAACTGGAATAAATCAAATTTGGAGTTAAGACGCAAAAGTTATGATTATTTAAAGTTTAAATAATCATTTAAATAATTTTGCAGAGAAAAACTTTAGTCCAAAAATTAAATAAAATTCATATTTAGGTAGATCTCAATTTTATACAAATTTAGAAATTTGAATCACTCAAATCGGAGTTGAAACGCAAAAGTTATAAGCGTTTGAAGTTTGAATCTAAATTTGAATCAATATTTCGAATTAATAAATCATTTTCTTTTTCGGAAATTAATTACTGCGTCAGCGAGGACACGCGTCGGCTCCTGATTGGCTGGCTGACGTCAGCCGGCTCATGGGCTCAGCCCACGGCGCGGTTCGATCCACGGTGGACCCGGTCCACGGCTCGGGTGAGGCCCGGACAGTGGGACCCATCTGCCGGTCGCGGGGTCTCACGCAAACGGTGGCCGACGCGTGGGCCCTCGACTTGCGGGGCCAGCGTGTCGGACACGCGCCACACGCAGCGTGGAGTGCGGCTAGGCACACGTGGCGCAATCTCGGCCGTTGATTTGAAAATCAACGGCCCAGATTGGATCTAGGCTTCACGCGTTTAGGTTAACGCGGCGGATCTGAGCCGTTGGATCTTGATCCAACGGTCCAGATTTGATCTGGTTTCCAGGGTTTGGGATAGAACATGGGCTCACCTCAACCGTCTGATCTGGATCTGACGGTTCACCGTGCTCGCGGAGTCCGGCGATGGCGCGGTGAGGCTTGGGCACCGGAGACGTAGACGACGACCTCCCACGCGGCGTGTCCGTGCAGCTCCGGCGTGAAGATTGGCACTCCCAGGCGCGGCGTGACGTGGGGATGTTGGTCCTGGGCTTGGTGTCGTCGGAAAGCGGCGGCAGCGGCGGGGATCGACGAAAAACCGCGGTGGAGAACTTCTCCTACTACGGCGAGCAATAGCGGCTACGCGGCGGCGGCTAGGGCTCAGAGGCTAGGGGCAAAAGATGCGCACGACAACGGGCTTCGCCGGGGTGACCTCGGGGCTTTAAATAGTGCCTCGGCGTGCGCGCAAAACACGAAACCCTAACGCACACGGCGGCCCACGGCGGAGCTCTCCGGCTCGGATTCGGACGGGAACGATGACGCACAGCCGTTGGATCTCGATCCAACGGCTCGCGTGCGAACGGGCTCGGTCGAGCGGCGGC
The DNA here is from genome assembly GCA_036346355.1 of Rhipidocladum racemiflorum. NCBI lineage: Eukaryota > Viridiplantae > Streptophyta > Magnoliopsida > Poales > Poaceae > Rhipidocladum > Rhipidocladum racemiflorum. The sequence continues at coordinate 12,776,340 of CM070592.1, read as the reverse complement.
TGTGGCCGGGTCCGGTCGGACTTCGAACTTCGAGTCGACTCGGGCTCGATCAGTGAAACGAGAATCGACTCGGTTTGCTTTTCCAGCGATTTAATATTTAAAATAATTCCCAGAAATTCAATTAATTCATTAAAAATAGCAAAATACTCAGAAAAATTCCAGAAAAATTCTGGAAAATATTTTAGAACATTTTGGACTCCAATAAAATATTTCCAACAAAATTTTATTTGCAAAATTAAATTCTTTAATTATTTCAAAATGGAATAAATTCCAAATAAATCCAAATAAATTCCAGAAAATTCCAAAAATTCACCAAAGTGCCAAATCACACATGAATTTAAGAAAAGCAAAATTTTGGGGTGTTACATTCGGCCACGCCTCTTTCCGCGCCCGTCGACCCGCGCTGTTGTCACCGTCTGTACTCCGCTATTTGACTGACCAACTTGGCCGCCGTTGACATCGTTGCCGTCGTCGTTGCCATTGTGTACTGCCACCGTCGCCGCCACCATTGTTGCCGCCGCTACCGTCTCGCCGCCGCTGTTGTCAACGCCATCTACGTTGTCACCGCTGCTACCGTCTCATCGCCGCCGCTGCCGCCTCATCGTCGATGGTCCCGCGCTGCTGCCTTCCGCCGATCGGTATCTTTTTCTCTTTTGTGCGCGCTATCTTTATCAATCGGATGATCTTGTCACGTGTATTACGTATGTTTAGACATGTTAGCGTTATATATGCTAGCACGGATATATAGATATATATTGAACGCATGCATAGGTTTATATATTTGTATGTATATATGGCTGTGCGCATGTATTGGGTTGTCTACGTGTATGTATATCCATGTATTCTAGGCCGCATGCGAGTATATATATATTGCGGCAATGATGTTTTTTCTCGGTTCTCCTGAGTTGCTCGTTCTGGCCGCGCTGCCACTGTCTACGCCGCCGCCGTTGCCATTGCTGTCATCGCCTTCGCCGTAGCCGCCTGCGCGCCGTAGTCGCCGTTGCCGTCGACTGAGTCCGGCTGACTGCGTTCGCCGCCGCCGTCGCTGCCTCCGGCCGACTGTACTCGCTGTCCCGCTCTGGTCGTTTGGCTGATCTCTGTTTTTTTTTCTCACGTAGCAATTGCCTAAACCGAACCTTATACAACCAAGGAGTATACACATATACAAGGGGGAATAGTGCTATGCAAAATTCTCACGTAATTCATTTTTCTCCAAATTACGAATTATGTCTTTTTCGCTAAAAATTTATTCTAAGTCCGAATCACTTGCAACAAATTTTGTTAATTAGTATAAATTAATACCTTTCTACAGTAATTTTTATGAAATTTTATAATTAAATTTATACTGTTAAATTATTTGCGGAAGGTCCAAATTTATGAATTTTGTAGCTCTTAAACTATACGTTCAAAAATAGCGAAATAAATTTTGTAAATCTTAGAAAATGCTAAAATAATTATCTAGAAATTTGCATGGGGATTATAAGCAAGTTTGATTTGTAGAATTGTTTTCGAATATGTGTTTATACGTTGTTCCGAGTGTTTATTTGGTTCTTTATTTGCTACGCGTAGATGTCGAGTTGTGTGACGCTGTCGGAAGTGAAGATCAGGACCAAGATCAAGATCTAGACCAAAGCTAGCTGATCTTCGAAGGCAAGTTGTGCTTTGACCATATTGCTCCTAATTTTTGGAAATATATTTTGGTTTAAATTATGCGTGCTATGTTGTTAAAATGAATTAATTTAATTTGGGTAAAGTACCTAATCAACCTAATTGTTAACTCCACCCTTGATGATAATATTTGTATGCTAGGTATGCATTGTCACCTTAAGTTGGTTTATTTAGTTGGATGTTAATATTGTGCCAACAAGGGAGGCTAGACCATGAAATAGTTGCTTAGCCATGCTTACGTGAAATGTGTTTCAAATGGCAAAATAATATTGACTAATGATATACGGAATGAATTTTGGAATCAGTGTAATCTTGCCACGTGATGATGTCAAGTGTAGGTACCTTTGTGGTTCTACATGGTAACTGATATTATTGTTGGCATGTGTTGCACAATAATGGAACAGGGGTGGGAAAATATTTAGTCTGGGGCAAGTGGTATGAGGCTTTACGCCAGGTGGGCCTTTATGGCACAGATTTTGAAATAACAGCCTTTGCGGCAATGGGATGAGTGATGTGAGAAGATTTGGGTCAGGGACTATGAGAATGATGTCTTGCCATGGACAGTTAAGGACTTCACCTTGCAAGCCTTTGAACTGGGCCTTACGTACAACCACATGACTGGAGTGGGATGGTCCTAGTTTAGTAGGATTCTGAAATCTTACCTTTGATACCTCAGGGTGACAGTTACGTCTGGGTAACTGTGTGAGGGAACTATTCGAATAGCCGAGTCCACGGTACTGGACAAAGCTCGGGGATTACAGTCAAGAGTTAGATCTTTTAAAATAAAATGGGGAATGTGTGGCTGTAGGCCAGAGATAATTGCTAAGGTGACATAGGGCTATGTGCCAAACTGTTTGAGAAGAGATTGATAACTTATTATACAATATGATTTCATTGCTTTTGAATCTATTAAGATTATTTAATCAAAGCAAAATGCTATTTGAGGCAAAACAACCACTTAAGCCATTCCTTTGGAACAAGCCATGCATATAGTAATAGGATTGCACCCATGTGCATGACTTGCTGAGTATGTTGTATACTCACCCTTGCTTCGAACATAATCATCAGCTGAGGAGAAGACTACAACTTCAAAGGAGGAGAAGTTCCGCGAGGAGGCAGTTATCTGGAGTTGAACCTTGTCAGTTGCATGTGGCATACTGATGGGTGTCACCGACGTTCTTTGTTCCGCTGCTGATTATTAACTTTTGTTATTGTAAGCCCTGCGTGGCAGACTATTTGTAAGTTGACCTTAAGGTCTTGTAACCAGTTTATTTAATGTTTGAAGTACTTTCTTATTAATTCCGCTGTGTATGATTGTGGTACTTCATCCCTGTTATTACTGTGTGTACTAGCGTGATCCTTGACTAGTACAGAATACATAGAGGGAGTAGACCCTGTCACGTGGCTGACTGTGGTACAGATCGACCACAGGACGGTGTGTACATCGTCCACCCAGGACCAGCCATGCTGCTCGAGCCCTTGAGAAACCTATCACTTGATGCCTTGAACAATCTGTCCATTGGCGCGCTCCATAGCTCCATTGCTCTGTGGATGGCTCACCGAGGCGTAGCACACCTTGGTCCCAATGTCTTCACAAAATTCTTGGAACAGCTCGCTGGTGAACTGAGTTCCATTATCAGTAATGATTTTGCATGGGACTTCGTACCTTCCATTGTCATTAATGATTTTGCATGGGATTTCGTACCTGTCTACCATGGAAGAGCGGAAAAACTTGACCGCTTCTTGTGCAGTGATCGCAGAGACCGGCTCGGCCTCAATCCATTTGGTGAAGGTGTCGATGGCGACGAATAGGAATCTTTTCCCACCGACAGCCTATGAGAAAGGACCCAGGATATCCAGCCCCCAGGTCGAGAAAGGCCAGGCGAGTGGGATGGTCTGGAGGGCGTAGGTCAGTTGATGCGACTTCCGATCTTGGAACTGGCAAGTCTGACAGGTGCGGACTATATCTCGTGCGTCTTGGAGTGCTGTTAGCTAGTAGAACCCCATGTGAAATGCCTTCCCGACCATCGTCCTGTAGGAGAAATGCGCACCACAGAGACCCGAGTGGATATCGTTTAGCAAGAACTTACCCTCCTCCGAGGAGACGCATTTTGACAGGACGCCTGACACACTCCGATGGTACAGCTGGTCGCCAACGATCTTGTACAAACAAGCTCGGTGCTTGATTCTGCTCCTCTCTGTGGGGTTGTCTGGCAGCTGACCTCGCTCGATGTAGTTGTAGATCGGTTTGGTCCAGGTCGGGCCCCCTTCGAGAAGGTTGCCAAGGGCTCTGATTCTGAGATTGAGGGGCTGCCAGTGACTCGACGATGACGTCTGGTGGTATATCGTCATCAGAGGATCCGAGCTTGGCCAGGAGTTTGGCGCTGGTGTTGTCCTTTCGGGGCATGAGACTGACCTCCAGGTTCTGTAACCACTTCTCCGCTTTACGTACCTCTGCGTGGTACTTGCCCATCGAGTACTCCATGCACTGGTATTCCTTGTTGTACTGGTTGAAGATGAGCTATGAGTCGCTCTTTACGACCAGATGGTGCACGCCTAATGCCTTGCAGGCTGGGAGTTCGGCAAGAAGGGCTTCATATTCTGCCCCATTGTTATTGGCCGTGAAGCCAGAACGGATCACGTACCTCAACTTATCTCCATTTGGTGTGATGATGAGGATGCCGGTCCCTGAGCGCTCGAAGGATCTTGAGCTATCGAAGTGCATGATCCAGGGCTCCTCCTTGTCGACCTCGAGCTTGGGGGCTAGCTGTGGGGTTTGCTTGACTACGAAGTTCGCTAGTGCTTGTGCTTTAATGGCTGTGTGTGCCATGAACTTGACATCAAATTCAGCCAACTCCATGGCCCATTTGGCAATCTGAGCCCCAGCCTCCGGGTTCCTTAAGATCTCACCGAGCAGGAACCCGCTCGAGACGATCACCGAGTGCACCTGGAAGTAGTGCCAGAGCTTGCGCGAAGCCATGAGTACGGCATACAGCAGCTTCTGAACCTGAGGGTAGAGCTCCTTGGGCCCGTGAAGCACCTCGCTGACATAGTAGATTGGTTGCTGCCGACCATCTCGCTCGGCGGTTAGAACGGCGCTCACGGCTTGAGCCATAGCTGCAAGGTAAAGCAGCAGGTCCTTGTTTGGCCATGGGGTCATAAGCAAAGGCGGGCTTGAGAGGTAAGTCTTCAGCTCGTCGAAAGACCGTTGCGCCTCGGGCGTCCACTCGAAGCCCCAGTGCTTGCGCAGTGTCTTGAAGAACGGCAACCCACGTTTGCCGAGTCTTGAGATGAACCGGCGACCGGTGAGGTTCTGCACCTATTTCACTGAGGTCCGGGGAGCCATCCTTTCTATTGCCTCGATCTTTTCTGGGTTCGGGCTGACTACCGACCCCCCGATCATGAAGCCGAGCACCTTCCCTGAAGCGGCATTGAACACACACTTTTCAGGGTTGAGCTTGATCATGTGCCTGTTTAGGTTGGCGAAGTTCTCAGCGAGGTCTCAGGCGTGGTTGCGTTCTGAGGAACTGTTCACGATGATGTCATCCACGTAGACCTCGAGGTTGCGAGCAATCTAAGGGTCGAAGGTTTTGGCCATGAGGCGCTGGAATGTCGCGCCTGCATTGCGAACACCGAATGACATGGTCGTGTAGTAGTATGTTTCGAACGGGGTGATGAAGGCCGTTTTACTCTCATCGTCGACCGCCAACTTAATCTGGTGATAACCAGAGTTGGCATCTAGGAAGCACAGCATCTTGGCATTTGCCATGGAGTCAATGATCTGGTTTATCCGTGGGAGGGAAAAGTTGTCCTTCGGGCACGCTGAGTTCAAGCCCATGTGGTCGACACACATCCTCCACTTCCCACCTTTTTTAGACGATCATAGGGTTGGCCAGCAATTCGGAATTGTAACACCCCGGCATCTAGCATGCTTGAATGCTACCAAAAATAGGCTAAACAACATCTAAATACCATAAATTAAGATAAATTACAGCAAATGAGTAAATGCTAAAACCGAAAATTTTGGCAGCATCTCCTTTGTTTTTCCATGAATTGAAGCAACAACAATATGATCACATGATATAGTATAAAGAATGACAGAAAAGGTGAGCACTCTTCTGCTACGGGGGTTAATAATTCTTCGGTGATGGCGTTAATGTGCCGATCACAAACCACACCCTTACTATGAACAAAAAGAGGTGACCGAACCCTTCGGCATCACAACCCCACTATATCACAAATAACAAGAACAATTCAATCATTTATCTCATAGACATAGCAACATGCATTATCAAATGAAGCATTCAACATCAAAGCTTAAATACAACACTTAAGCGTAAAGAAACGATACCCATACCCTTTCCTACTGTGCAGCCATGTGTGTCAAATTTTAGAATAGTTATACCACTTTTGCAAGTTTTAATGCTGCTATCCTATGACAAAATTTTAGTTAAGACCTAAGCCATGTTTCTAAGTTATTCCACATCACATTTTAGTTGTACCCTATAGCATGACACTAAAAATACACATTCCAAGGACCTACAACCTGGCTCTGATACCAATTGTAACACCCCGGCATCTAGCATGCCTGAATGCTACCAAACATAGGCTAAACAACATCTAAATACCATAAATTAAGATAAATTACAGCAAATGAGTAAATGCTAAAACCGAAAATTTCGGCAGCATCTCCTTTGTTTTTCCATGAATTGAAGCAACAACAATATGATCACAGGATATAGTATAAAGAATGACATCTAAATCATCAATAACAAGGGTTCTAGTAGCAGTATAAGCCTAGAATAAATATTCCAACCATCTCACGAGCCAAACGAAGTAAATGAGGAAAACCAAGCACACAAATTAACCATTGCACCAAGTTGCATGGCACTACTCTTATTATCATGACCAAGATGAATAAATTGTCTATAAGTGTGGAGCTACGTGTAGATGTGTAGCTAATGCCCTCCCCGTATGCCGGTTTCATGGTACCTAAAACAACAAGAAAGCACAAGCGTGAGTTCAACACTCAGCAAGTATATTGCAATGGCACAAAAGAACAATTACATGGCTACAACAACTCACATCATGGCTATCATCTTATTCATGATCACATATCATTATCATCATCGTGATGTATTCAATGCGATGCGATGAACATGTCTCCTTGGAAACTCATACCGGTATGGTTGAGTACACACCTGTCGGTGTGCACCCTCTCCCCCCTTCCATCCCGAAGATGGAGGGTGCCTACTCCTCGCTTCCATGCACCGCGGTGGATGAAATCATGATGTAGGACTTACTCATTGGCTCTCCGGAATAGTCATAACTTTCTCACCGACCTTCCCCGGACTAGTTATGACTTTCTCACCGCCCGGGCCATGTATCATGCCATGTATGCAAATATGCCAACATCATAAATAACTTGTACATTAACACATGGCATCATAACATAACAAGCATATTCATCATATCAATGGCAATCATTAAAGCATGGCATGTAATCATATATTCAATTTCAATCTCAACCAATCTAGCAAACTACAACCCGCTACCCATTCCAATACACTTGCCTCAACCACGGGCGAAGGATTAGCGAGAAGTAGAAGGCACTCATAATCATGTCCACAAAACAGTACGCAAATACTCTTCTACCCCGACATCGCAAACTACTCGCAAAACCCAAAAACAGAGGTTCTGTCCCGCCGGGACAGCAGACTTGCAACGAGCATAACTCAGGATCTAGGAGTCCGAATCGATTAAACGAGTACATCCTCGCGTAGCTTAGGAAATTTTCTAACTTTTTCTAAATATATGGAAAGACTGATTCGGACTCTAAAGTGGTTTAATGTACAGAATACCGTGATCTGTTCCAATCACGTCATAGTTTTTAATACATTCGGTAAAATGAGCATAACTTTCAAACGGCTGGGCGGAATTGGACGTTCTTTATACCCACTGAAAGGTATTGAAGTTAACTACAACTTCTTCAACAGGCAGACGACCAAATTCCGAGTCTAAATTGGCGAAAACCCAAACCCTAGGTCGACTGCTCATGCTGCCCGAAACAGAGAACGTGGCAAACTATAGATTTCATCTAATCTACCTAATTACAGCACCACCAATTGATCTAAAAACATGATATTAACCCTTAGAATAGAACCTAGACCAACCCCGAGGATCCCCGTGGCCATGCCTTCGCCCGACGAACGAAAACCCAACAGATCTCCTCCCGGTTCGCGCGATCTCCATCCTCGCTCCAAATCCACCGGATCTCCTCGTCGCGGAGCGCTCCAATGGATGGATCTTCAGGTTGGTGAGGTGGAGAACTCCCCTAGGGGCAACAAGGGAGGTGGAGAGGTGGTGGTGCAATCGGGAGAGGAGAGGCGCATGGGTGTGGCGGCTAGGAGGTGGAAGGGAGGGGAAACCCTAAGGCTACGGGGGTGGCGCCCAAGAGGCCTAGGGGGGCGTACAAGGCAGCCCAACCTGGTCCCTCCCTCCCTCATGGGCCCAAACTCCCTCCCACCAAGGCCCACGACTCATCGCCTTAGGCCCAAACTCCCCCGGAGAGGCCCAAACTCCCGAAATCGGCCCGGAACTACGATTAAACTGCATAACATATGGTTTGAACCTCCAATTCCACATTCCATAATGTTTTTGCCCTCAACATTCACATTTTATAAGGCTACGACACTTCGTGGTGTCACAGGAATAGTCGATTTCCCAAATGAAGTTGGCCTTCAGGAGTTTATCTATGTTCTCCCTTATTACGGCCACTTTCTCATTCGAGAAGCGGCGCAACTTATGTCGTACGGGCCGTGAGCCGGGCCGTACTTGCAGTTTGTGCTCGATCACCTCCCTCGGGACACCTAGCATGTCCGCTGGCTCCCAGGAGAATATATCTTTGTTAGCTCAAAGGAAGGTGACGATCTCGAGTTCCTATTTGGGATCCAGCTCAGCCGCTACTGGGTGCACCTGCTCGAATTGTTTTCCTTGAGCTGCACAGCCTTTGTTACGCCGCTGGGCTGGATCGTTGCCTTCTGGCGAGCATTCTTCACGATCGTCTCCGGGCCCGGCTGGGGCAGCAGGCCGGCGAGAGCCAAGGCTTTACTCTCACAACCATGCATTGCCTTAAGGTCGCCCCGTACCGTGATGACGCCGTTGGGTCCCGAAAGTTTCAGGTAGCGGTGGCCGTAATGGTTAGTCGCCATGAACTTGATCAAAGCCGGGCGCCCGAGGACGGCATTGTATGGGAAATCTACATCGACCACTTTGAAGGTGATCAGCTCGATGAGGAAGTTGTTCAAGTCGGCGAAAGTGACGGGCAGGACAACTTGCCCGAGGGGGTGGTCGAGCTGCCTAGAATGATCTCGAAGAAAGGAACCGCAATGTTCATGATTTCCGATCGGGGAATTTTCATCCGGTCGAGTGCGCTTGCCAGCAGCAGGTTGAGGGAGCTGCCTCCATAGAGCATGACACGGCCCACCATGGTGTTGTTTATGGTCGGGGTCATGACCAGGGCGATCTTGAGATCATTTGACATGCCTTGGGGGGCGTCCTCCCCAGTGAAAGCGATCGTTGTGCCAGCCCATTTGCAGGGCTGGTTGACAGGCTTTCCGGCGGAGGCGTGGTAGACTGTCCGGGCGGTAGTCTTAAGCTCGCGCCAGGACTGGTAGGCAGATGAGCCACCAAAGATCACATTTATCTGCCGCTCGCCTTGTTGGAATTACAGGTCAAGGCCATCTAGGTCCTCACATGCATTGACCCTGTGAAATCATGTGCTTAACAATTGGCTTAGAATTGAATTTGCAAATGTGTGTGCATGTGGTTCTTTTAGCGCCGGAATGAATTTCAGAAAAAAAAGTAAGTTTCCCACCTGCGCCGGACCTTTTCTCGCATCTACGCCGGACTAAAAATTCGGTCCGCCGTGAACATGCTTTTGAGGCCCGATTTCGTTGGCGCCAGACCGGTTTTTGTGTTTGCTCCGGACCAAAATTTTGGTCCGCCGTGAATATGAAATCTAGGGTTTTACGCCGTGGTTTAAATGATTTTGTACAGGACCAAATTCTTCAAAAACAGTAAGTTTCTATGTTACGCCGGACCAAATTCTTGGTTCGTCGTGAACGCATTTTGAGCGTTGTTTTTGCATATATGCCGGACCAAAAATTTGGTCCGTCTTAAACGTGTTTTTGAACATGTTTTCTCTTATTTGAACTGAGAGTTTCGCATGTACGCCGGACCGGGTTTTTGGTCCGTCGTGAGCTGCGCTAGACCGATGTTTAGTCCGGCGTGAATGGTTTTTGCTCGAGGTTGATTTTTGTGATTTTGAAAATTGTTTGGTGATTGATCTGTGGTTATGAAATTTGTTTGAATTTCATAATGCATGTTTTGAACTTATGCAATGCTTGTGTGAGTATTTGCATGGACTAATGTTGAGTCAAGTCGCGGACTTGTGCTCGCATACCTTTGTGTTTGTTCATGTGCAGGTATTGCTCGAAGACGAATGTGGTCGATGATGGGATTGGAACTAGGTTCATGGAGGAACTGAGGTTCGAGACTAGATTCAGTTAGGTATCGAGATCTTGGTGCTCAAGTATGTCATGTGGGACGTTCGGGCTAAGAGAATGGTTCACATGAAGAATGGTTAGTCACATGAGTATGGCATGGTGGCCATACACGTACAAAAGTTGTTAGTCACGTGAGTATGGCTGGGTTGCCATACGCGTGCAAGAGCTGTATTTGGCCTGGTTGGGCCAAGTGGAGTTGTGTTGAATACATACTCCTTCTAGGATTAGGAGTGGGACTCCTTCTAGGATTAGGTGTAGGAATTGTATTCAGGACTCCTTGTGTTTTGCTCATTTAAATAGGAGGGGTTGTCTCCTGTTGAAGGGAATTAGTTACAACTTTAGGGTTTGTACTCTTTTGATTGGAGTACTTTTAGACAAAAAGAAATAAAGATTAATTCTTCTAGATCCTTTGAGTGCTACAGTAATCGCGAAGCTACAGTGCCCGCGTTGCTACAATGTTTCCTGTTTTGTTCTTGTTTGCATGCTTGTTCTGGTTCTAGATTTGTTTTTGTTCTTTGAATTTCATCTAAATTTGATCCATCAAAAACCTTTCTAGGGAATTGATTTAGAGTTCCTCAAAGTTTAGTTGATTAATCTTTTGTCATTCTTGATTAATCTACAAGTTTTGATTAGATCAGCTTTCGTCAAGTTCTGTCACAGCAAGCTTGTGAGGCTTATAACTTTTGATATGTAAGTCCGCTCAAGCTGATTCTTTTTTGGTTCGCTTCGTATTGGAATGTAGTTTCTTATGTCCAAATTTCAGATCGATCCAAAAGTTGGATCTCCAAGAATTCGTGTTTTACCGAACATCTATCAATCTGTTTTTGTCGAGTACGAGGCAATTATCTGGTTCTGTTTTGGGTTGAACTTTTAGTAGATCAAAAATTTGGTTTTAGCTTCCGCACAATCATTAACCCCCCCTATGATTGCTATATTCGTATACATCGATCCTACAAGAGGTATGTAACACCACGGCATCAAGTATGCCCTGAATGTCACCAAACATGATAGAAGAAGCATCTAAATACCATAAATAAAGATAAATTACAGCAAAGGAGTAAATGCTAAAACCAAAAATTTCGGTAGCATCTCCTTTGCTTTTCCATGAATTGAAGCAACCACAATATTAACATATCAAGATGGCATATTGAACGATAGCAATAACATGACAATCAGGAATTTCAGCCACCATACAACTAATGATATAAGCATATCCTTCACATGTCAAATATGGACTAATCATTTACTCATGACGACCAACGAAACATCAAAACCCATCATTTAGTTCCATGAATTAACCGTCACAATTAAAGGAAGGAACATGTCATTGTTTAAATGTGTGATGCTAAGTGATAACGTGTGACTAGCTCCCTTTCCCGCATGCCGGTTTCATGGTACCTAAAAACAACATAAACACAAGCGTGAGTTCATCACTCAGCAAGTATATTGCAATGGAAACACGAAACACATTTCAATACCTTCATCACCACTTTTCATATTCAACATCATAAACATCTCATATTCACATTGACCTCTTCATATAACATCATCATATAATGCAATGCACATGTCTCCTTGAAGCACATACCGGTATTGCCGAGTGCACACCCGTCGGCGTGCACCCTCTTTCCCCTCCCATCCCGTAGATGGAGGGTGACTACTCCTCGCTTCCATTCACAACCGTAGATGGAATCACGAGGTAGGACTTACTTAATGGTGCTCCGGATTAGTTATAACTTTCTCACCGACCTTACCGGACTAGTTATGATGTTCTCACCGACCGGGCCAGTTTTCATGCCATGTATGCAACATATGCCATAAATATAAACAATTAATCATTGCATAGCATCATAACATATCATTTTCATCATATCATGGGCAAATACTAATCATGGCGAGATAGCATATCATGAAAACAATTTGCATCAATCAAGACAAGCAACATACAACACGCTACCCACTCTAATACACTTGCCCTAACCGCGGACGATGGATTGGCGAGAGGATGAGGGCACTCCCGGGGTCACACTACCTGCGCATAGATACCACACACTCAAATTGTGCCCACAAAATAGTACACAATCGCTCATCTACCCCGACTTCGCAAACTACTCCCAAAACCGAAAAACAGAGAATCTGTCCAACAGGACAGTAGCCTTCGGAAGGCCATATCTCGGGCTTAAATACTCCAAATCAAATGAACGAGTACATTTTCTCGAAGCTTAGGAAATTTCCTAGCTTTTTCTAAGTATTGGGAAAAGCTGATTCAGCATCTAAAATTGCCTAATCTACAGATCAACCCAATCTGTCCCAATCGCGTCACAGATTTGAACACGTTCTGTACAACGATCATAACTTTCAAACAGCTGGGTGGAATTGGACGTTCTTGGTGTCAATTAAAAGTATTGAAGTTATCTACAACTTTCTCAACAGGCGGCCGACCAAATTCCGAATCTAAAATTGCGAAAACTCAAACCCTAGGTCGTGTGCCCAATCTGCCCAAAACAGAACGCTAAGAAATCTCAAGTTTTCACCAATTCCATATAATTGCAGCACCACTTTTTGATCTAAAAACACCAAAATCTCCTCTAGATCAGCACCTAATCCAACTCAGAGATCTCCCCATAGCCATACCTTAGCCCGACGAATGAAGAACCGATGAACACGCCTCCCGATTGCCTGATCTTCCTCCACGCGCCAATCCCGCCGGATCCTCTCGTCGTGGAGCTCCCCAATGGCGAGGGCAACGGCGTGGAAGAACGTGGCAACAAGGGGTGGAGGTGGTTCTTGCCTAGGGCCGGCTAGAGGTGGTGGGGAGGAAGGGGAAGGAGGGGCGCATGGCATGGGGTGGGGGAGAGAGAGGGTGACAGCTAGGGTTTGAGGGAAGAGGGGTGGGGCGCAATGGGTAGGGGCAGCAGGGTTTGCTGCCCGAAAACCCCCTCCACATGGGCTAGATTCCCCCCACCTTCGGCCCACAATGATCCCCACAAAGCCCAAGCTCCCCCGAAAGGCCCAATTCCCCCCGGATAGGCCCAAACTCCGGTAACAACCCAAAAACACGCTACAAAATCATACTGTAAAGCCACAAACTATAAAATCACAATTTATAATGTTACATTTTAAAAATCACGTTCTGTAGTGTTACATTCTCTCCCCCTTAACAGGATTCAACCTCGAATCTGAAGAACGCCAAAAACAGAAACAAAGTACCCAAGGGACAAAAGACTTCTTTGCACCACAAAATATTCATGCAAAGACTCAAACCGGAACAAACGACAACCAAGTTCCAAAAACCAACACTTAGCTAGAAAAGAGTTGGTTTAGCTCAACTAAGCGCAACCTCTCACAGTTCCACCTTCATTTCAATTCCCAAAAACATTAGCGAAAGCCAACCGAAGTCCTCGATTTCACCCACTAAAAGGGCTCAATCAAAATTATTTCGCCCAAATCCTAACATCAAACACTTCATACTACTATCACAACCAACCTGATGATCTCTGAACAACTTCCCTTTTTGGCACTAAAGGTACGACCCGTGTAATTAGAAATTTTCTTCCGAAGAATACAGAACCAAAATCCAAACTCAACTCCGAACTCCCTTTTCAACTTCCTTCAGAAAACCTTAATTTCTTATCTCAACATGTCTACCACATTTCATTAAACTCAACCTAACACAATCAAAACGAATCACACCTCTTTTACTCTCTACCAACAAATCACCAATGGTATCTTATTAATGACTGGGGTTCTAAACATGAATCTCCAAAGAATCGATTACACAAAATCCCATCTCTTCCAATTATTTGACCCTTTTCACAAAGAATCAAAATTAACCAATGTCATCTACATACAAAGCCCACAAAGGCAATAATACTTTTTTTTCATTTCGACTACAAACCACGTTACACTTTCATTCTATCCCCTCCCAGGAATAACACATACCCAGGGACAACTAGCTAAGACAATGTTCATGGCAGAACATTTTACATCACAATTTCTATAACCTTCACTACCACCAAACGGTACTCTCAACAAAATTTAAACCATGACACCTATAACCTCCATCATGACCATCCTTTAAACCACAACCATAGTTCTACGCCTAGCCCAAGCTAGGGCTGAAAATTATTACCAAACCACCATTGGTTCTTTTCCTAAGAGGGTCTCGCCCTCACATATTCACACTCAAAAACAACCAAGCCCATGAGTATATTCCTCCAATGTACTCAACAATTCCATAAACATTTCTATTCATATCCCAAACGAGAATGCTAACAAAAGCAACTCCCTTTAGCCGGATGAACCATATTCATCGACTCGAATCCCCAAAACGCCACAAATCACTTTGGAACAAAGATTTGACAACATCGAAAGATCACTCTATTTCTTTTCCTAAGTCAAGTCGCAAAGGAAAAACTCCAATCTCAAATCAATGCAATACATTTCGCATCGGGGAGCACTCAAACAAAAGAGAGACTCCACACAATTCTTTGACAGAAGTTATTAACAACTAATGACAACTCAACTACTTTCACCAATGCCAAACTTGTCATTTTAACCAAAATACCAACATTTGTCCATTCTTTCTTTTCATGCTAGAGAGCAATGGAAACCTCAATTCATGACATGAATGCAAACTTTTCAAGAGCACTCCGGATTAGTCATATATTCATATATGACTTTCTCACCGACCTAGCTCATCAACTCTTTTATGATAAACATCGCATTTTAACAAAAGTCAATATTTCAGAAGAGAACATCAATTCTCAAATAAAACATTTGCACCTACAATCGCTACAAATTCTTTCAAGGAAAAAGGGGGACTCATTCCCAAAAGAAACACTTCACCAGCAAAATCACTCATGGAACATTCATAAGATCCACCTTTTTAACGCACTTGCAAACACCGCACACATTTTCCAAATAAAGTCAACTCTAGTCACAATAGAGTTACAAGTTGAGTGCTTAAGTCCAGGGTTTCCAACACAACCCACCATGTCCATTTACTTCCTTTACATATGGTTTCCAAAGATAATTCAGTTGAACGCGAAAGAGCTCAATCCACTCAAAACTTTTGGGTGCAAATCCATACTCATAGCCTAAGCTAAACCAATTTGCCAAACCAAAGATTAGCATGGTTCAATAACATACAATATTCCATAATCCATCAGCCGATTACTTCCAAAACTACTCTTTCATCCATATTCCAATCATCGAAGTCAAATTCGTAACTTGACAAGATGCCACTTACTTAGGGGAGATCTATTGCACACTAATCAAGACGCCTTAACAAAAGGGCAGGCACTCACAGAAAGTTTATACATTCATTTAAATCCGTA
Source organism: Rhipidocladum racemiflorum (assembly GCA_036346355.1). Lineage (NCBI taxonomy): Eukaryota > Viridiplantae > Streptophyta > Magnoliopsida > Poales > Poaceae > Rhipidocladum > Rhipidocladum racemiflorum. The sequence continues at coordinate 12,760,766 of CM070592.1, read as the reverse complement.
AACCTTTAAAAGAAGGTTCGACTCAAATCCCACCATTTTTCGCATTCCAATACTCTTAGCCATTAAGGATTTCATAATCACCAAATCCTGAGAAGTCCAACACTGTTGAACACAGGTTACACCATCTAATCTTTGATAAAAACACTTCCTACTAATCATGTACCCACCACCGGTCATATGATCATCAAACTCTATCCATGTCTATCTTATAACAATCAACAAGGAGAACCACGTTCTCACAACTTCGGCACAACGAACTTACTAGTTACCTCAATATAAGACTCACGTCAACTTCTTCTTTTGGTCTACCAACCACTATGACTTATCGTTCAAACAATTGCTTATCCCAAGCTTAAAACACATCTCTTCATCACTTATTTTGGGCATAAACAACAAATGCCTCTCGCACAAACCATAAGGTACTTACTCAATATCCCTAGTTCATTCACCCAATGAATAATTCTAACCACTCAATACAATCTCCATTAGACATCTTTCATAACTACGGATCCTGCATGACATCTATCAAGGACAAATTCAACCTTTCCTACAATCATTCCATATCCCTATTCTTTGATTACCCATCAATTAAGTCATTTTGCCGATTCACCGCTTACTCGACCCCTAAACAACAAACCCAACAATCCTCGAGTCTTTAAACCATAACCCTACTATACTAATTTGTCACCCAGAAAATTCTAGACCTTCTCAATCGCACTCAGCACTTACTAATCTCTAACTTCCGACAACTCCCATAACTCACAACACTCTGCATAAAACACTAATCAACTTTCACTTTGGATCACCTATCATCTCGATTCATCATCTCTATCAACACAATAGTTTAGGTTATCTTTAAACAACCAACACAATCAATTTAACAGACTCAATGACCCACATCATCTGAAAACTTTAACTCCTCGACATACACTTAACTTCTTGAACATTTATGTGGGTCACACACTCCACTCTTAAGAAATCCACTGTTTCTCAAGGAAAGAACACCCAAAAACACCTTTCTTTACCAGAAAACTCAACCATAAAACAAAAGAAAAGTCAACTGTTTAAATTCCGAAATGCTGACATGCAGCTACTCCACAAATCTTGAGATCAACAACTTCCACGAAAGAAGATGGATGCAAGAGGGAAAACCAAACGATCAACCAAATCCTCTTCAGATAAAGCCTTAACACCAAAATCCAAACTTCCACGAAGCAAACGGGTTTGCAAGGATGATCTCCCAACCAAGTCAAATGGTGAGATCAAACATCCCCCTTACTCTTACAAAGACACATACTTCAGCCCTGACCACCAGGTCTGGCACAACACCACAAACTCTACTAATCCCGGAGAAAGACAAACACAAGAATAATTTGAGAGCTTTCTCCGTAAAGCAATCAACAAAACCGGACGCCAAAACTGAGATGGCAATTCGAAATAGGCATAGCACTAAACTCTTCTTCTTTGTCTTCAACCATACAAGGCAAAACCAAGAAAAACGCCGAAATATCATCAGCGAAAACTCAACACCAAGCATCTTTCCTTGATTTCCAATCACTAAAAACCACAGAAACCAACCCAAACCGATCATTAGAAAGGTAAAAGAAATCCAAAAGGATCCACCATCAACTCTTCTAATCAACTCCAACCAACTACCCGGTCTACGACAGAAAGGATAAGCACTCTCCCTACGGGAGGTTAATAGTCTTTTGGTGATGGCTCTCACCGGCCACACCGAAACTCCACACAACTTTACTACGAACTACAGAAGATAACCGAAACCATTCGGCACCACAACTATTTCAGATTTTAAAGTACTATTTCAGATTTTCAACTTTATCAAACATATAGCATCTCAATCAATACTTTCATAAGCATAACATCATACATCATCAAAATGCAGCATTCAACATCAAAACTTAGATACAATATCTAAGCGGATAGCAACGACACCCATACCCTTTCTACTGTGCATCAGAGTGTGTCAAGTTTTAAATTAGTTAACCAAACTATTTCAGATTTTAAAGTTATTGCCCTAAGGCCAAACTTTAACGAGTAGACCTATGCCATGTTTCTACTTTTCCAAGTCAACATTTTAGTTTACTCTATAGTAATTTGCTACCTTCACATTCCACGGACCTAAAGCCCACTCTGATACCAACTGTAACACCCCGGCATCAAGTATGCCCTGAATATCACCAAACATGATTGAAGAAGCATATAAATACCATAAATAAAGATAAATTACAGCAAAGGAGTAAATGCTAAAACCAAAAATTTTGGCAGCATCTCCTTTGCTTTTCCATGAATTGAAGCAACAACAATATTAACATATCAAGATGGCATATTGAACGATAGCAATAACATGACAATCAGGAATTTCAACCACCATACAACTAATGATATAAGTCTATCCGTCACACATCAAATATGGACTAATCATTTACTCATGACGACCAACGAAGCATCAAAACGCACCATTTAGTTCCATGAATTAACCATCACAATTAAAGGAAGGAACATGTCGTTGTTTAAATGTGTGATGCTAAGTGATGACGTGTGACTAGCTCCCTTTCCCGCATGCCGGTTTCATGGTACCTAAAAACAACATAAACACAAGTGTGAGTTCATCACTCAGCAAGTATATTGCAATGGAAACACGGAACACATTTCAATACCTTCATCACCACTTTTCATATTCAACATCATAAACATCTCATATTCACATTGAATGCATCACATTGACCTCTTCATATAACATCAACATATTACATCATCATATAGTGCAATGCAATGCAATGCACATGTCTCCTTGAATCACATACCAGTATTGCCGAGTGCACACCCGTCGGCGTGCACCCTCTTTCCCCTCCCATCCCGTAGATGGAGGGTGCCTACTCCTCGCTTCCATTCACAACCGTGGATGGAATCACGAGGTAGGACTTACATAATGGCGCTCCGAATTAGTCATAACTTTTTCACCGACCTTACCAGACTAGTTATGACGTTCTCACCGATCGGGCCAGTTTTCATGCCATGTATGCAACATATGCCATAAACATAAACAATTAATCATTGCATAACATGATAGCATACCATTTTCATCATATCATGGGCAAACACTAATCATGCCGAGATAGCATATCATGAAAACAATTTGCATCAATCAAGACAAGCAACATACAACACGCTACCCATTCCAATACACTTGCCTTAACCACGGACGACGGAATGGTGAGAGGATGAGGGCACTCCTGGGGTCACACCACTTGCACATAGACACCACACACTCAAAATGTGCCCATAAAAACAGTACACAGTCGCTCATCTACCCCGACTTCGCAAACTACTCCCAAAACTGAAAAACAGAGAATCTGTCCAACGGGACAGCAGCCTTCGGAAGGCCATATCTTGGGCTTAACAACTCCAAATCAAACGAACGAGTACATTTTATCGAAGCTTAGGAAATTTCCTAGATTTTTCTAAGTATTGGGAAAAGCTGATTCGGCATCTAAAATTGCCTAATCTACAGATCAACCCGATCTGTCCCAATTGCGTCACAGATTTGATTACGTTTGGTAAAACGATCATAACTTTTAAACGGCTGGGCGGAATTGGACATTCTTGGTGTCCAATTAAAGGTATTGATGTTATTTACAACTTTCTCGACAGGCAGCCAACCAAATTCCGAATCTAAAATTGCGAAAACTCAAACTCTGGGCTCTCCTAGGGTCCTCCGAAGGTAACGCTGGGCTCTCCTAGGGTCAGCTTGGTCGACCAAGTCGACTTCGAGCAAGAACGGTCTCTCGAGCTAACCCTAGCAAAAGAAGTAAGGTGCCGAGCATTGTTGTGATCGTCGCATTACCTGCAAACTCTTCGCAGATATGCATTTAGATCGGTACGATCAAGGGAGCTCCTTGTTGGGGACCTGGCTTTAAGGCGAATCCAGAGCTCATCCAACACCTACAAGTTATCTCCACAATGGGAGGGCCCCTACAAACTTGTCTCAACAGATCACACGGGGGCCTACCAGCTGGTGATGCCTGATGGCAAGGAGCTCACAAACTCATGGAATATTGACCAACTTTGAAAGTTCTATGTCTAACGCTCTTACTCCAGTTTTCAATAAAGACTGCCCTTGTTTGCCTTCGAAATCTTCGTATATCTCTATGTTATGCCACGCACTGTGGGTCCAGGGGGTCCTTGCGATTGCGTGATAACCTTTATCACACTCCGCCATAGCATAGTCGAGGTCGAGATCCAACACCCGAGCCTCTTTCGGGCCCGACCCATGTTTGCGTACTTCAAAGCTAGGTCCGAGTTCTGTGACTTGGACGTTCACCTCCGGGGGTCACGCTAGTAGTAAGCCGATCCTTATCGCGTCATGGCTTCCCCCGTTGCAAAGCTTGAACTAAAAGTCCATACTCCGGACAGGCCAGCACATGCAAGACCGGGTTTAACACAGGGGGCTCGAGGACCCTTGGGGGCTCGACCTCAACCTTCAAAATTTGTGCACGCTCTCTCGCTTTCTCATAACTTTGTAGGTCCCGGCCTAGAAGGGTTAATTTTCCCAAAGTCTTGCGCTTGCGCTCAACTTCCCACACGACCTCGATTGCATCGAGGGCCGAACCGCGGACTTTTCTTGCGCTTGACGTCCCGCACTACCTCGACCGCATCAGGGGATGGACCGCAGACTTCGCTTGCGCTCGATGTCTCGCACGACCTCGACCGAATCGGTGGTTGGACCACGGACTTCGCTTGCGCTTGACGTCCTACACGACCTCAACCGCATTGGGGGATGGACTGCGGACTTCATCAACTGCGCCCGATGTTGGCAACGCACGACCTCGACCACATCGAGGGTTGGCCAAGGGGGCATCATTCTACGAACAGCTGAGTACTCGAATGCTTGATCACAGATGTGCAAAAGACTATATTATAACCCACCTTTTTGCTCGTCAACTTTTGTTTCTTTCATTACATTGTTTTAAAAAACCTTAACTACAAAAGTTCTAGCCTACTCATATCTACAGTTCCGACGTCTCACGAGCAAGTTTCTCTTGCTCGAGCTTGGCGATCCTTGCCCTCAGCCCGGTGGCTTCACCTTGTAGGCGGAGCATCTCGGTGGCTATGTTGGCGGAGCGGCCTCGCTCCTTTTGAAGTTGGGCCAGGGCACCCTTGGCCATCTTCATTGCCCGCCCGAGCTTCTCCTCGAGCTCGACAACCTTCACTTCAAGCTCAGCGGAGGCCTTGGCTGGCACAACAGCCTGCTCTATGAACTGCTTCTGAATCCCCTCCACCTTCGCTCACTCCGCCTCCAGGGTCTTGGCGACTTCGGCACGCTTGGCTTCCAGGGCCTTGGAGGCCTCAGCTCGGGCAACTTTGAGCGCTTGGGATGACCTTAAGCGCTCAACCTCGACAGCTCGGTAGGCATGGTTGTGCTCGGTGTCAACGGACCCCCTGAGCTCGGCAGCGTGGGAGACCTCGAGAGCCCTCATGGTACCTTGAAGGGTGGTGAGCTCAGCGGAGTCTATCTTCATTCTCTATCAGGCCGCGTCTTACTCGGCCCCAAGGGTTTCCTCGAGCTGCTTCAAGCGAGTCTACCACTCTTCGACCAGGTTCAGCACGGCCCTTAGCGATTCTACGTGCTCCTGGAGACCTTGGAGTCCCTAGGCAATGTGATCCACGGCCTGAGGAAATCCAAAGTTAAGCACATGAAGTCTACTAAGGGGGAGGCAGAATGGAGAACACATGGGTAAGGCGACCTGTACCTAGCTGAGCTAGTTTTCGAAGGTGGCACGGTGAGGGCCAACGCTCCTGCCGCTTAAAGCCCCGATCATGGTTTGCCCTTCTGACCTGTCCTGGTCGGAAGAGGAGCTCGCCCAGTTTCCCTCATCAGGCCTAAGGCAGGTCCGGTCTTAGGACCTTCACCCCCAACCTGGTCGAGTCTGACATCCAAGCTCGAGGAATCCTCGGCTGCAACCCCCAAGGCAGCCCCAATCGGGGGAAGGTCACCCTCGTCGACTGTGAGGGGGCCGCTGGGGTCCATGACTAGGAGGATCCCAACCTCGACGGTCGGGGCGATCTCGGCCTCACCCGCCCTAACGGCTCCAGCCTCGAGGGTCTCGATCTCGACCTTGCCCGCCCCGGTGGCTCCAGCCTCTAGGATCTCGATCTCAGCCTCTCCCGCCCCGGCGGCCCCAGCCTCGAGGATCTCGACCTCGGCGGCATCTCTCGCCTGGTCCTCCGCCACGGCTTCACTTGGGGGGGCTCGGCTCGGGGAGGTCGAATGAGCTCTCCTGGGGGCATCCTCTGGAGGTCCGGTCCCCATGTGGTTGCGGACGGCGGACTAGTTGGAAGTCAACTTCCTCCTTGGACTAGGACTCGCCCTAGACAATAACCATTGTCAATGCCAGTTGTGAGCGTGCTCGGGCTCCAGATGTCTGCAGTAGGGAGCATTACTAAACCAAAGCAAGGAAAATTTCAAGAATGCCAGGGCAAGGTAGCACATGTACCTGAGTGGCGAGCCTTCTCCTCGAGGACGGGCGTTGGGAGTTAGAGTGCCTCGGAGGGTATAGGGAATTCCCCCTCTAGGCACCTTGGGCCGGAGGCACTGGAGTTCGGGAAGGTCTCGGGGCTGCGGAAGGGCTGGGCCCAGAGCCTCGGGTCTGGGGACCTGGAGCCCCTAGTGAGCTCGAGGTCCTTGCTACAGCTGCTGCTTGTTGCTGCTGCGCAAGTAAAGAAGAGTTCGTGAGAAGGAAAAGGTGCTAGAGCAAAACGGTCCGGGGAACGACCGAAATGCGGGAGAAGGGAACTTACCACCGCCCGATCCCCCCACTCGACGTGCGGATTCTTTGGGGCGCTGCTACTAGGGGAGTCTGGGGGTGGCATCTTGCCTCCCTCTTGCCTCTGCTTGCTCCGGGCAACGGCAGCATCTGCCTTGCGGTCTCGCACAGCTCCTGGTCGTCCTTCGGGCATATTTGGGATCAGTGCAAGCTCGAGAGGCCTTGAGCAAGGACTTGAGATCGAAGGATGGTTACCTCAACACTTCGGCTCAGCACGCTCTTAAGGACAGGCTCATCCAGGGTGTAGTCAAGGGCTGCCTTCCTGAACATCTAGTTCATCCTGGTGGCCACCCAAGATTCTTTTAGCGCTACTGAGGGCCATGTGAGAGTTAGGCAAAAAGAAAAGAAAAAAAATACATATCAGCTCGAGCTCAGAAAAGCCTCCTTGGATAAGGAAACTTACTAACGGGGGCCTCGCAAGTAGGGTCATCTTGCCCCATGATCTCGAAGAATGGGTGGAGCCTCTTTCGCAGAGGGCACACCCGATTCCGCAAGAAGTTGGTGGCGATGGCCTGCCCGGTGACGCCGCGCGTGCCCCAGATATGGATTGTGGCGATGGCTCTTGGTCCGCTTCTAGCTCGTCCGGCTCGGGGGTTTGGCGCTTGGTGCTGATAGGGGTCTCGTCGTAGGCGAGGGCGCCGTCCTCTCCCCTCTTCAGACAAAACCACCTCTCAGACCAAGGATTGAGGGAGTCACGGGCACAAAGCTGAGGAAAGGACCAAGAAAGCACTGGCCGTAGCTAGAAGTAAAGGCACCCGACCACGGGGTCCTTTCCGGTGCAGAATAGAGAGAAGTAGCGGAAGAAAAGAGAAGGGGTGGGGACAATCCCCAGGAAAACCTCGCACAGGTGAGAGAAGACAGAAAGGAGGAGGATAGAGTTGGACACCAGGTTGGTGAGCTCGATCTCGCATTGGGAGAGAACCGAGGCCAAGAAGTCGCTCTTCGGCGTCCGTAGGCTGATGAGCATGTACTGCTCGGTGCTAACGAGCTCGTCTTCTTGGGGCTGCGGCTCGATCTCCCGGCCAAGTAACCACCAAGTCGCCGGTTCTAACAACCCCGACTCCTCAAGATCCTTCATCCTCGCCACGGACAACGAGCTCTTCCTGAACTTGGGCATGGGAGCTTGTGAGGACTTGGCTGGGAGAACAAAGGGAGTTTTGGACAAGAGAGGGAGCGGTTTCGCCGGAGGTTGCGGGATCGTAGAAGATTTGGTGGCTTTTTCCTGGGAAGATGAGGTGACCTGGTATATGTAGGGTCCCGGTTTCGGATGGCTGGGAGTTATTGTGCCTCAAAAGACGTGCTGGGTGCGCTTGGGAAATCGCGCCAAGGGGAGTGGCAACGGTACAGATGGACTTTGATAGCCCCCATCACTCAAACCTAAGTGACGAGACCTGGGAATTCTTGGTCGAGGTCGAGGCGCCCGACGCGGCGACGAGCTAAGCTTAAACTCGGGGATGTGATGCCACATCAGGAGCTAGAGGAAACCCGAGGAACGTTCCCCTCCAAGGTTTTAAGGCTCGAGGTCCTCTTCGGCAACTAGGAGAGACTTGAGCCTTGGGGGCTAGATGTTAGGGACTGAGATATCCTGCCTGGTCATGAGCATGGTCAACAGACCCCGGCCCGAGCTCAAGCTCGTGGCCTAAGTTCGGGCCCCCTGCTATCCCGATGACTAGACGGTGCCCGTGCGACCTTGAGTAAGGGAACCAGAGGTCATCACGCGATCAAGACCTGAAGCTCAGGGAGACCCGATCAGAGGCTTGCGGTTATCGAGATCCGTAAGCATAGGGCGTGATGCGGACATGGGCGTAGGACCCGGGGATAGTTGCGATCCGGTTGAAGGGTACGTGGGCCCACCCTTTCCGGAAACTACTCTTGACCGATTGCCAAGAACGGGAAGGAGGGACTTTGTAATCTCTATATGAGAACGTGGGGGGCTCAGACGAGACACACAAAACAATAGACATCCACTTGTACTCACGCATAATCAATTTCTTCGCCTCAGGGCAAGACTGGAGTAGAGCTATTACCTAGCTCGGGGGCTCGAACCAGTATAACTCTTGGTGTCTTTTGTCTTCTTCTTCTCCAGATCATAACAGCAGCATCGTCGACCTCCCGAGGGGCGAGGCTAATCTTTGGGTCCCTGCTCACACACCCCCTAAACTTCATCTCTGCGGTCAGGCGATCCCGATCGTCGACAGTCATATTCTTTTATTAGGCTTTATTTACTATATTAGATCAGCTGGATATATATTTACTGTAAATGGTTATATATGTATATATCGATTCTATATTGTTTAGCTCCTTCTTACTGACCTTTTGTATATTCATGTATAGATGGAGTACACTCTACTAAAGGCCGTAACAGAGGAATCACATCGCTGGCGAGTCCGTGTTAGAGCAACGCGCTTCTCAGAGTATATCAATCCGGATTACCCACATAATACCCTATGTTTGGACTTTGTCATGCTTGATGAAGAGGTACAGCCAATGCCTCAGCTTTCCTTATTCTTGCATATGCCTTCGTATCCTTAGCTGAATTGATGCTCCCTTTTTAATACTATCAGGGCACCATGATGGAGGCTCAAATTCCAGAACAGCGCCTTTCAGTTTTTGAACCGATGTTAAGTGAAGGCGCGGTGTATTACATAGAATATTTCGAGGTTACTGATGCCTGTGCTAATTACCGTCCCATTGATAATACTATTATGGCTAAATTTACTGCCCACACCAAAGTCAAAGAGATATCTCCAATTCCAGACAGATTCCCTATATATGCTTGCAACCTGGATTCTTTCCAGATTCTAAGGAATAGAGTGGGTGAAAGAAAATTGCTATCCGGTATTTACGGTTTGATACCTAAATTTCTTGTTTATCTATACGTTTGCTTATACATGAATGCTTACTGTAATATTAGTTTCTGCTTTGACGAATTGCATCCTTTGTTTTCAGACACATTGGGCCTTATCACTTCTATCTCGCATTTAAAAACGGTTACCGTTAAGGGTGCTCCAAAACCCATTCTAAATATTGAGATAATGGATGGAAGGTATAACAAAGCAACTGTTTCAAATTAGTATTTTTCACGGTCGCACAACCCTGTTTACTTGGTGTAGATCTTATGTACTGTATACACCTATGCTCAACGTTTTCATGCTTGTGTTGCCTTTCCTTTAATTCTTTGCATTTGGCTAGTCTATTTGCCTCTTGCTGCGCCAAAATTATTGCCGGCCCCCAACAAATTTTCTTTCCTACATAGAGAATTTGCTAAGGTCGCATTGTGGGGCCCACATGCTACTCAATTTGATGCTGACGGTATTCAATACGAATCACAAAAAGAACCAATAATCATACTGCTCCTTGGGATCATGGTTAATCTGCGACGTGTTAAATATTCACTGACAATACTCTTTCGGGGCATGTCTAGATGCCCATAGTTTGCATCCCCTTTTATATAAAATGTTCTTTTCCATTGTTATCTGTTACCGGTACTCCCTCTGAATGTGCATTGTGCATTTGACATTTCTAGATCATTTGTCTCTACAAGGGAGCACGGTTTGCAAATGGTACATCAATGCTGAATTACATGAAGTTGCCCATCTCCAAAACATGTTTTATGCTTAACGATTTATCTGCTCAATTGTTTCCGTTATTGTAGATCTTATTCCGCCTATATGCAGCTATTGTTTTATGGTGATTCATGGTTTCGCTATATTCCTTGGCTCTGTTATGGCTTTCACGATTCACTTGCCTTATTATGTTCAAACATATTTCATGTTATAACGTATTAGGCTTTACACTATCCACTTGCCTTATTATGTTCAGACATATTTCATGTTATGGCGTATGAAACACTCTCATCACTTCTCTATAACAATTTATAATACAGTACCACTATTTTATGCCGTCTCTGTGATGCTATCATTACAGCATACGAAGTACACCACACAAGATTAAATGGATTGGCCAACCATCGGCACAGCAGGATATTGCAGCTGTAACAATACCACAGATCTATGATCTAAACCCACATGATGTCCTCGTGAGCCACGTTTTTATATATTACTAGTAAGGTGCCCGTGCATTGCAATGGTATCTCAAAAGAGGATAATGTATATTATCAATCGGTACCCCAAAACAACAAACAATGGCTTCGTACTATTTCAAATCACCCGATTGTGTAGATGTTGCATGGACATTCACATAGTTGACTTCTTCCCTTGATACCCCTGAATCAGCCAGCGCCTTTTCGATGCAGAGAGAAATCCCTCTTCCTGATATTGGACCAATGAAAATGTTGGCATAAGATGGTCCGGGTCTCATTAGATTTAGGTCAGAAAAAAGAACAGCACAACAAAATTAGGATGCACATTTCACCTTCAGGATGCGGCTCAATCATGTGGTATGCATCACATGTGAAGCTTCCACCTAGGAATTCAGCATATATTGTTGCACCTCGTAGCTGCAGAACATGCACCCATATCAGAAAATCTTATACCATTTCAACATATAACAAGTCTCCCAACTGGAAAAAACAAGCAAGTGAGCAACAGGTCCGCATGAAAAGGGATCGAGGAAATTGCATGTATAGAACCTTAGTGTGCTCATGTTCTTCCAATACAAGTACTCCTACCCCTTCTCCCATAACAAAACCATCACGGTCCTGCAAAATAAAAATACATCAGCATAGTCTGGCACAGTGCATGAACCAAGCCAGTCAGTTTATATTTTTAAAAAAACCCATATACCAGCAAGGTGCTGATATGTTGGTATGTGCTAAATGATGATAGTTACATAAGAAGCCAGTAACATTTGGTCAAGAATCTGATCTTGCAATAAATGGGCAGGGTCAATGCACATGAAGCAAAAAAATTTGGCTACAATGATGAAACCGGATTTTGCGCGTCAAATAATACTAACCACATCCTAGGGGACCGCCGTGCGAGCAGCCGGACGCGACACGCCGGGGCGGACGCCGACGTCTCCGCCACCCAGTCCACTGGGCCCGCGGCCTCCACCCTCGCCGTGTCCATGCGGCTGCTGGTAACCGCCACCACCTCCTCGACCACCAGGGCAGCGGCCTCCGCCCTCGTCGCGGCCGTACGGCTGCAGGTGCCCTCCGCCGCAGAATCCAAGTGCGTGGGAGGTGGGTTATGGTTGGAGGCTTGGACCAGACGGTTGCTACTTGCTATCTCGGAGAAGTGGTGGCGGAGCAGTTGCGGAGGAGGTGGGGTGGCTAGCCCGGGGACGGGAGTCGGGAAATGGGCTTCGGTTGCGTTGACGGTAAACGGCCTTAAGTTGGGCTTTACCATTAAGTTGGACGATCCAAAGACGGGGTAAACTCTATCTTTTATTAGTTAAGATTTGTCTGTGCCTTGTTTTTTTTAATCATTTCCCACAGATATCCTATTGTATGTTTTCCTGTATAGGGTAATAGTTATTTCGTCGATATTGCTATCAAAAGCCTTGCTTCCAATCAACCATGGTGGTATTTAGCGTGTACGGGCTGCAAAAGAGCAGTTAGTTCTTAAAAACATGCATACAAACGCTTGAAATGTGGTATCACAACGGCTGAAGCACGGTTTGCACCTTTTGCTCAACCATATTACCGCCGTTACATCATGCTTATGCAATTTCATATACATGGTTTCTTCCTGCCTTCATAATCACAGGTATTGACTCACCGTCCTTGGAGTAGACCTAGCTGACATCGATAAGAACGAGGTCAGGGTTACTGAATTCATATTCTTTTCTGACTTAGGCGAACGACTAGTTGGTTCCCCGGTGCATCCACTTATTGAATCTACTAAAGGCAATGACGGGTTCATACCTCCAGAAATAACGCGCTTATATGGAAGGCTTATATGGAAAACAATATATAGTCTCAAGGTATCTGTAACACGTTGAGCACTACAGAGAGTTCGAATATCGTTGATTCTATATCGATTCTATTGCCTGTTCCTGCCTCTGCTTCTACCAGCTAGCAAAACCACCAAGAAACCAATACGGCAATACCCTCCCTACTGATTCTCCAATGGAATCTATGTCTTACACGGTAATTTCTCAATGCTTACTTTCACAGAAACCAATACCCCCCTGCTGATTCATATTCATGTAACATTTTTATTAATGATTGGCTAATATTGTTCGGATTACTTAATGCCTGCACATTTCTCACTGGTTTAGCTCGCTTCTAACGACATCTCTGCCTCTGTACTTACCAATCATGAGAAACCTATCATACCCAATATTTATCTCTTATTGTTCTACGTCATGCACTTCTGTAAACCATGCATGATCACGCTTTCTATTACTACATCGTCTATTCTTATTAAAATAAATATGGTTCCCATAACAGGAAAGGACTATCGGATCTCCTATGACAGCTCAGTCGACGCCGCCTCCATTGCAGGTCACCCATTTACACTACCAAATGTCGGACCCTGGAGTAACGCCTCCAGAATCCTCTATGTATTCTGTACTAGTCCAGGAAATGCTAGTACACACAGTAGAAATGGAACCATAGCATATCCAACGTTCTTTATTAATAATAAATATTCAAGGTTACAAAGGAAATGGCGCGCAGGCCAACGAATAAATAAAAACAGCGGAATTAAAGAATAATAAATAGAGCCCAATTAATTTGCCACAGGCAATCGACTGGGGACGCAGCCTAGTCCAACTGGTCCTCACCATCGTGGTACTCCTCCTCTGAATTGGTAAATTAAGCAAGGGTGAGTACATACGTACTCAGCAAACCACACCGGAAATGCAGTATAAATGTACGGGTAATCAAAGGATGGCAATATGGTTTGTTTGAGCATAAAGCAACAGTTTAATAACATTTTCAACAATTTTAAAAGGCATACTTTATTCCAAAAATCAAATCCATACAGTTTTTAACTCAGGAATCTCTCCTGGAATTGGCTAAGTTTTACCCATGATGGACTCCCTCCATCCAACATTATTTTCAAAAAATCAAATTTTAATTTACCAAAGTCTAATCTGAGAATGGCTTGATCGGCATGCCCGTAACCGCGGGCGCGGCTAATCGATTAGTTTGACACTCTGCAGAGGTTGTACAACTTTACCCACAAGACATAATATTTCCCTTTTATGTCAACACACTTCCTTTGGTGAGTGACAGAGAAAATTATGACATGGCCCCTATATTAAATCATACATGTAGTCATGCCCGCTAAGGTTTCACCGCTGAAAGACTCCCTCTATTCAGAAGCCCCCTCTTGCGCCAAAGTGGCAGCGTCACGCTTTCACCACACTACTACCCCCATATAGCATGACTATCCATGAAATGATTGAATATGGCTAGCCAGGTCTGTCCCATTCCAGACTCGTGGTAGTACGGTTAGGCTTTACATTCAGCGAAACTCAGACCGGTCCTTAATCAACTAGGCGAGACTTTCCACAAACCCAGAACCATGACCTCCCCACTTTCCAACCAATTCTCGCCCGGTCTAAGTCATTTTCATTTTAACCATACTAATCTCCACATTAATACTAACATTGATCACGATAAGTTTCCAATTGAACATGATATCATTTTGGCAAAAAGTTCCCCAAAATTTCCTAAGTTCAGTTCTATGCATGGCTAAGCAATGTCTAACTATTACCATAGTCATAACTCATATTTTTACTAAGGTTACAAGGGTATCGGAATTCAAATGTCAAAGGTCGCATATCGGAATTGGATATAACTATCATTTAAAACTAGGTCGGCAATTAATGTCTATAATAAATAAGCATGCAATAATTGTAAATACAACATACAAGTTCATAAAACTGGGAGCAATATGGTCAAGGGGGTGTGACTTGCCTGGTTCGACGAGTTGCTGCTCGAAATCGTCGTTCGGGAACTCCTCGGACTCTCCGTAATCTACGCGCGAAAAACGACCAAATTCAAATAAGACTCAAAAGAATACAAATAGACACAAATTGAATTTCAAACTAGCTCTAAACTGAAGTTTGGGATTTCTAAAGAATTTAGGAAGAAGAACAGAGCCAATCGGAGTTCGAACGGGCGAAAACGGGCTCCCGAAAACTTAAAAACAAATAAAACGTGTTTTTCTGGAATTTTAAATCATTTTTAAAAGGAAAAACCGATTTACTGCGTCATGCTGACGTCAGCAGCAAATCGGATTTTTGGAAATTCATTTTTTTTCTTATTAAAACTGACAGGTGAGGCCCGGGGTGTGAATCATGTGATGAAAAATTGGCTTGATCTTGTACTGAAAAAATGGTTAGGATTAATCTTGCAAAATTGCTAGCATGAAGGACCAAACATTCAAACATCCAAAAACAGAGACTTTGCTTTTGCGCCAGACCAAACATCCAAAAACAGTGAGTTTCGCATGTATGACGGACCAAATTTTTTGGTCTGTCATAAACGTGATTTTGATGCTTTTACGCTTGTACAAGAAATCTCGTTTTTCCCATGTATGACAAACCAAATTTTTTGGTCTGTCATACACATGCTTTTGGCGAACTCGTTTTTCCCATGTATGACAAACCAAATTTTTTGGTCTGTCATACACTTGTTTTTGGCAACCTCGTTTTTTCTATGAACGACAGACCAAATTTTTTGGTATGACGTAAATGTGCTTCTGAAGGTTTTTGCGCAGGACAAAGTTCTTAAAAACAGTAAGTTTTACATGTACGCTGGACCAAATTTTTTGGTCTGTCGTGAATGCGTTTTTGCTCGATCAGGGTTTTGAGCAAAATTGGAATTGTGTTTGATTTGTTTTTGATATTATTAAATTTATGAGAATTTCATGATGCTTGAAGTGGACTTTATGCATTGCTCGTGTGAGTATTTGCATGGATTGAGTAGAGTCAAGTCGTGGACTTGTGCTCGGAATTGTTTTGTGGTTTGTTCATGTGCAGGTATTGCTTAAAGACGAACGTGGTCGATGACGGGATCGGAACTAGGTTCATGGAGGAGCTGAGGTTCGGGACTAGGTTCAGGGAGGAACTGACGTCTTGGTGGTCAAGGATGTCATGCGGGACGTTCGGGCTAAGAGAATGGTGCACATGAAGAATGGTTAGTCACGTGAGTATGGCAGGTGGCCATACGCGTGCAAAGTGTTAGTCACGTGAGTATGGTAGGGTTGCCATACGCGTGCAAGAGTTGTACTCGGCCAGGTTGGGCCAAGTAGAGTTGTATTGGATATAGATTCCTTCTAGGGAATAGGAATCGTATTCAGAACTCCTTATGGGTTGGTCCTTTGAATAGGAGGGGTTGTCTCCTGTTGAAGGGCATCAAGCCTTGAGCAAGTTTTAGGGTTTGTACTCTTTTAATGAGAGTACTTTAGACAAAAGAAAGAAAGATCAATTCTTCCAAGATTTTTGCGTGCTACAGTAACCACGTTGCTACAGTGTTTTTCTGTCTTGGTTCTTGTTTGCATGCTTGCTCTAAATCTAGATTGGTTTTTGATCCTTGAGTTTCATCTTGATTTGATCCATCAAAAACCTTTCTAGGGTATTGATTTAGAGTTCCTCAAAGTCTAGTTGATTAAACTTTTGTCGGTTTTGTTAAAACTTTCAAGTTTACGTTAGATCAATTCTCGTCAAGTTCTGGATCAGCAAGCTTGCGAAGCTCATAACTTTTGATCCATAAGTCCGATCGAGCTGATTCTTTCTGGGTTTGATTCGTATTGGAATCTAGTTTCTCGTGTCCAAATTTCAGATCATTACGACGGTTGGATCTTCAGGAATTCTTGTTTTACCGAACCTCTATCATTCTGTTTTTGTCGAAAACGAGGCAATTATTTGGTTCTGTTTTGGGGTGAACTTTTAATAGATCAAGAATTTGGTTTTAGCTTCCGCACAATCATTCACCCCCCCTCTGATTGCTATATTCGTATACTTCGATCCTACAAGTGGTATCAGAGCAAGGTTTCTCTAATCTATCTTAACCGGTGATTAGATCAATGGATCGTTATTCGACAAAACCATGTGTGTTCGGTGCTGTTGATTTTCAGTTTTGGAAGGCCAAGATGGAGGAGTTCATCCAAGCACAAGGCTTCACAATTTGGGAGAAGGTTTACAAGCCATATGAAGTCCCTGCAAACGACAACGTCAACGACACCAATCGCACACATGTTGAAGCAAACAGCAAGGCGCGCAACTTGATCATCCAAGGTTTAGGACGCAGCGACTTTGACCGTGTGATCCATCTCAAGTCCGCATATGAGGTATGGAAATCTCTTTGTGATTACCATGAGGGTTCTAACACTATTAAAGAGGTTCGTCAAGATCTTTACAAAAAAGAATACATGCGATTTGAGATGAAACCCAGTGAGTCGCTAGATGACTTCTTTGCACGTTTCAATAAAATTCGTAGTAATCTTCGTGCTGTTGGAGTTAGCTTTGATGATGCTGCTAATGCTAGACAATTGCTTGGTGCTTTAGACATGTCTATTTGGGAGATGAAAGTTACATCCATTAGAGAATCTACTATCATGAGTACACTTACATTAGATGTTCTGTATTCTAAATTGAAAACTCATGAGTTGGATGTTCTTGCAAGGAAAGGTAATATTAAATCAATTGCTTTGATCTCTAACCCTAACATGTCAAATGCAAATTCTTCTTCTAGCTTTGCCTTGTCTTCCATGTCTTCTTTAACAGATGAGCAACTTGAAGAGTTTCCTGAAGAAGATCTGGCACTACTCTCTTCTCGCTTTAACAAAGCTTTGCAGAATGTGAGAATGAGAAAGAGAGGTGGTCCTCCAAGATGCTATGAGTGTGGTGACCTCAACCATATTCGCACAAATTGTCCTAAGCTTGCAGGAAAAACATCAAAGGAGGACAAGGACAACGACAGAAGGAATGAGAAGAAAAGGTTCTCGTCAAATGATAGGAAGAAGAAGAGCTTCATCAATCAAGAAGGTGGTTCACCGAGTTCTTTCCGCTCTTGAACAAGTCAATTTGAGCGATGTGGACTCGGAGAACAGCGAAGATGATGCAACTCCAAGCAAGCATGATTTGATGGGATTGTGTCTCATGGCAAACAGCAAGGATAGCTTCACCGAGGACGGCAATGACAGCGACTTCAATGAGGTAGATCCTTCTTATGATGAATTAGCCAATGTTGTTGCCCGTCTTGGAAAATTACTTGACAAACGTAATAGAAAAATTAAGAAACATGATATTCTTATGGAGTCATTGAATGCTGAAATTGCTAGACTTAAGACATTGATTCCTAATGATGATACTTGTAAATCATGTGACTTAATTTACAATGAGCTCACCTTGCTTAGGAAAGAACACGCTCTTCTGTTGCATCCAAATGAGAAAAATGAGAAACATGTTAAACATGCTAGCTGTTCCACTGATGATTTGCATGGTTCAACTTCTTGTTCTAAATGCTCAACTCTTGAATTAAAATTGAAAGATGCAAATGCTAGGGTTTCTCAATTGACTGATAATCTGCTTACTCATGAGGTTCTTTCATGCTCTACTTGTCGTAAACAAAAAGGGAAAGTCAATATTCCTTGCAATAATTGTTTAACTCTTGCTAAGAAAGTTGATTACTTGCAAAATTCTTTGGAACGTTTCACTAATGGCAAGAAAAAGTTGAACATGATTTTGGATCAATCTAAGGTTAGCACAAACAAGAGAGGTTTAGGTTTTGATCCTTATGCCACATATGAAACTAAACCTCGCACTGTTGTTCAGGCTCCTTGCAAAATTGAGTTATCTAATGAGCCTAAGAAAATTGCTTTTCAATCTGCTGGTTTTTTATCTTCTACTATGATGAATGCAAAATGTGCTTTTACTGTTAAAGCTAAACATCATGTCAAGTACACTTGCACTCATTGTGGTAGAGATGGACACTTAGTATATTTTTGCTTTAGACTAGCCAAACAGCAAAAGAAGGAAAGAACTAAGGCTAGGTCAAATTTCAGCAAAGCACATTTTTATGCGGCTAGAGTGATGAAAACACTTTCTGTTCCTAGAATCATGGGAAAAGGCAAATCTGATTTTGTGCATAAAAATTATCGTGTTGTACCTACTGTTGTGCGTCGTGTGTCTCAATACTGGATTCCCAAAAATCTCATTCCTAACCCCAGTACTGAGACCTCGACATGTTTTGCTCTGTAGGCTTCTCGCGCAAGGAAGGAGAACATATGGCTAGTGGATTCCGGATGCTCACGCCACATGTCCGGTGATAAGAATTGGTTCTCCTCCCTCACTCGTGCATCTCGTGCTGAAAGTGTTACTTTTGGAGATGCTTCTTCCTCTTCTGTTGTGGCAAAAGGTACAATAAAGGTAAGTGACAAGTTTATGTTCAAAGATGTGGCTCTTATTGAAAATTTGAAATATAACTTGCTTTCTGTCTCACAAATGCTTGATGAAGATCTTGAGATAAGCTTTAAGAAAAATGAATGCAAAGTGCTAGATGCTTCAGGTGATCTTGTGTTCAAAATTTCTCGTTTTGGAAGAGTATTTAAAGCTGATTTTGATGCATCACCTTCTTCTAAGCATAGGTGTCTAATTGCCAATGTTTCTAAAGATTTATTCTTTTAGCATCGTAGACTGGGTCATGTTGGTATTGATCATCTTACTCGTGTAAGTGGTTTAGATCTCATACGTGGCTTGCCTAAGCTTAAGGGTGATAGCAATCTAGTATGTTCTTCTTGTAGACATGGTAAGATGATTGCAGGTTCACATCCACCTCTTACCATGGTGATGACAAACGCTTCAGGACAGCTACTACATGTTGACACTATTGGACCATCTCGAGTTCAATCTTTTGGAGGCAAGTGGTATGTGCTTGTGATTGTTGATGATTTTTCTAAATACTCTTGGGTATACTTTATGGCATCTAAGGATGAGGCTTTTAGTCATTTTAGAAGTCTGGTTCTTAGGCTTTCTGTTGATCATCCAGGAGCTCTTAGAGCGATTAGAAGTGATAATGGAACTGAGTTTAAAAATTCTTCTTTTGATCTCTTTTGTGCTGAAAAAGGAATTGATCATCAATTTTCATCACCTAGAGTGCCTCAACAAAACGGTGTAGTCGAAAGGAAAAACTGAACGTTGGTTGAGATGGCTACAACCATGTTAGATGAACATCACTCTCCTAGAAATTTTTGGGCTGAAGCTATTTCAACTGCTTGTTATGTTTCAAACCGTGTGTTTTTGAGATCAAAATTGGGTAAGACTCCATATGAGCTTCGGTTTGGACATAGACCTTCTGTTTCTCACTTTCGAGTTTTTGGATGCAAATGTTTTGTCTTGAAATCTGGAAATCTTGATAAATTTGAAGCTAGATCAACTGATGGCATTTTTCTTGGATATCCTGCTCATACTCGAGGCTATCGTGTGCTTGTTTTGGAGACTAACAAAATTGTGGAAACTTGTGAAGTTACTTTTGATGAGTCTAGTCCAGGTACTAGTCTAAGTGATGCAGGTACAAAGCATATGTTCAGGGGAGAAAATCTTTGAAGATAATGATGATGTTGAAGATGAGGTCTTGACTCTTCCTAATGCACAACAAGCTCAGTAGCACCTTTGGCACCTACTACTACATCACCTACTGACTAACCATCCTCAAGCTACAACATCATCTGTACATGCTGAAAATGAAGAAGGAGAAGGAGAAGTCTCAAAAGCCAATGCTCCCTTGCACATTCAGAAAATGCATCCATCTGAACAAATGATTGGAGACCTAAATGAGAGAGTCACTCGATCCAGGTTTATTCATTCTGACACTCATGCTCATTCTGCTTTAGTTGCTTCTTTTGAACCCAAAGATATATCTCATGCATTATCTGACGAATCTTGAATCAATGCCATGCATGAAGAATTAGAGAATTTTGAACGAAATAAAGTTTGGAAACTTGTCTCACCACCTCCTGATTTTAATGTTATTGGAACTAGATGGGTTTTCAAAAATAAACAAAGTGAGGATGGTGTTGTTGTTAGAAACAAGGCTAGATTGGTTGCTCAAGGTTACACTCAAATTGAAGGCTTAGATTTTGATGAAACCTTTGCTCCTGTTGCTAGAATTGAAGCCATTAGAATCCTTTTAGCTTTTGCTGCATCCAAAGGTTTCAAATTGTATCAAATGGATGTGAAAAGTGCTTTTCTTAATGGCTACATAAATGAGGAGGTTTTTGTCAAGCAACCACCTGGTTTTGAAAATCCAAAGTTTCCAAATCATGTGTTCAAACTATCAAAAGCTTTATATGGTTTGAAACAAGCCCCTAGAGCATGGTATGATAGGCTAAAAACCTTTTTACTTGAAAGGGGGTTTTCAATGGGAAAGGTTGACAAAACTCTCTTTTTACTCAAGCATGGCAATGATCAACTATTCGTTCAGATTTATGTTGATGATATTATCTTTGGTGGTTCCTCTCATGTTTTAGTGTCTGAGTTTTCAGAAACAATGAGGAAGGAGTTTGAGATGAGTATGATGGGTGAGTTGACATACTTTTTGGGATTTCAAATCAAGCAAACAAAGGATGGTACTTTTGTGCATCAAAGCAAATACACAAAAGACTTGTTGCATAGATTTGGGATGGAAAACAGCAAACCGATCATGACACCCATGGAGAGCACTTGCACACTTGATCCGGATGAAGATGGTGAGCCAGTTGATCAAAAGGAATATAGAAGCATGATAGGTTCACTTTTGTACCTCACTGCATCAAGGGCGGATATACAATTTGCTGTGTGCTTGTGTGCTCGTTTTCAAGCTTCCCCACGTGCTTCACATCGACAAGCTGTCAAGCGAATTTTCAGGTATCTTCATGGAACTCAAGATTTTGGCATTTGGCTTTCTGCTTCTTCATGCCTTAGTTTAAGAGCCTTTTCTGATGCTTATTTTGGAGGATGTAGAATTGATAGAAAAAGTACATCTGGTACATGTCATTTCTTGGGCAATTCTCTTATTGCATGGTCATCTAGAAAACAATCTTCTGTTGCACAATCAACTGTTGAATCTGAATATGTCGTTGCTGCTAGTTGTTGTTCTCAAATTCTTTGGATAGTAGCTACACTTAAAGATTATGGGGTTAATTTGGATAGTGTTCCTCTTTTGTGTGATAACACTAGTGCAATTTGCATTGCTAAGAACCCCGTGCAACACTCTAGAACAAAACACATTGACATCAGATTTCACTTTCTTAGAGATCATGTTGAAAAAGGCAACATTGTGCTTCATCATGTGGATACTGAACATCAATTGGCAGACATTTTTACAAAACCTTTGTCTTCTTCTCGTTTTGCTTTTATTCGGGGAGAACTTGGGATTGTTCATCCAATGGGTTTGTTTTGAGGGGGAGTTTCTTTACCAAGTTCTTTCACTTGGTAAGCTCGCTTTATCATATTTCTTTATATGTTATGTAATTGAGCTAATATATGATAATCTAATTGTCTCACTTGAAATAAAATGACATTGCAGATTCCCTGGACTGATTGTCTATAGCTAAATACTCTGTGATATCTTACTCTTCTAGGCTTGTTATTGAATTTTCTTGACAAATTTGGGCTATGGAGCAAGTGTGGTTTCAACTTTACTCTTTCATAAGACCTTTTAATCACTTTTGCATGTTTATAATCAAGAAAAATGAGAAAAAAGGGAATCAATAAAAAGGGTTGTTAAAAGCAAAAGCTTCAAGTTGTATGCTTCAGGCATGCTTTCCCTAAAAAAAAAAATAAGATGTATGCTTCAAGCATGCCATTCCCTCAAAGATAAGATGTATGCTTCAAGCATCCCACTCCTAGAAAATAAAAGAAGTATGCTTCAAGCATGCCACATGCAATTTATTGTTTAAAGATTAAATTGGTCTACTAGATTGAAGTTGAAACTACTTGCTCGCCCTAAGTTGTTAGTTGCTTCAATTTTTAAAGCCTTGCTTTTTCTGCTAAGATCTTGCTTAGTACTTGGCTATAGTTGACTAAATTGAGGTTGAGATGCATGTCATTCCCTAACTTATTAAAATCACATCAAGATCATGTATTTTACATATTATGTGATATATAAGGTTATATGATCGAATGAGCTCATCTTTTCCTATCTTGGCACTTCCTTGTTTCTCATTGTGAAATCATTGCTGCAGGAAAAATTTTGAACAAATTCTCTCTTTTGTACTCTTGATGAATCCATTGTCAAAGGGGGAAAAATTTTGGGAATATTTGAGAAGTTCAAAGAAAAAAGGGAAAAAGTTTTTTTTTGGAAATTTGAGCTTTTTGGGAGAAGTTTGGAGAATTTTGGATTTCTTGGACACATTGCACATTCACACACATTTTCATTCTCAGGGGGAGATTTTGTTTTGCCTTTTTGTCAAAGGGGGAGGTTCTGTGTTTTGGTGTTAATCCTTTGGATCTCAAAATCTTTTAAAAAGAGAATGCCAATGTTCAAATCTAAAGTGGTGTTGCCAATGTTTTCATCAAGGGGGAGATTGTGAATCATGTGGTTAAAAATTGGCTTGATCTTGTGCTGAAAAAATGGTTAGGATTAATCTTGCAAACTTGCTTGCATGAAGGACCAAACATTCAAACATCCAAAAACAGAGACTTTGCTTTTGCGCCAGACCAAACATCCAAAAACAGTGAGTTTCGCATGTATGACGGACCAAATTTTTTGGTCTGTCATAAACGTGATTTTGATGCTTTTACGCTTGTACAAGAAATCTCGTTTTTCCCATGTATGACAAACCAAATTTTTTGGTCTGTCATACACATGCTTTTGGCGAACTTGTTTTTCCCATGTATGACAAACCAAATTTTTTGGTCTGTCATACACATGCTTTTGGCGACCTCGTTTTTTCCATGAACGACAGACCAAATTTTTTGGTATGACGTAAATGTGCTTCTGAAGGTTTTTGCGCAGGACAAAGTTCTTAAAAACAGTAAGTTTTACATGTACGCTGGACCAAATTTTTTGGTCTGTCGTGAATGCGTTTTTGCTCGATCAGGGTTTTGAGCAAAATTGGAACTGTGTTTGATTTGTTTTTGAGATTATGAAATTTGTGAGAATTTCATGATGCTTGAAGTGGACTTTATGCATTGCTCGTGTGAGTATTTGCATGGATTGAGCAGAGTCAAGTCGTGGACTTGTGCTCGGAATTGTTTTGTGGTTTGTTCATGTGCAGGTATTGCTTGAAGACGAACGTGGTCGATGACGGGATCGGAACTAGGTTCATGGAGGAGTTGAGGTTCGGGACTAGGTTCAAGGAGGAACTGAGGTCTTGGTGGTCAAGGATGTCATGCGGGACGTTCGGGCTAAGAGAATGGTGCACATGAAGAATGGTTAGTCACGTGAGTATGGCAGGTGGCCATACGTGTGCAAAGTGTTAGTCACGTGAGTATGGTAGGGTTGCCATACGTGTGCAAGAGTTGTACTCGGCTAGGTTGGGCCAAGTAGAGTTGTATTGGATACAGATTCCTTCTATGGAATAGGAATCGTATTCAGAACTCCTTGTGGGTTGGTCCTTTAAATAGGAGGGGTTGTCTCCTGTTGAAGGGCATCAAGCCTTGAGCAAGTTTTAGGGTTTGTACTCTTTTAATGAGAGTACTTTAGACAAAACAAATAAAGATCAATTCTTCCAAGATTTTTGCGTGCTACAGTAACCACGTTGCTACAGTGTTTTTCTGTCTTGGTTCTTGTTTGCATGCTTGCTCTAAATCTAGATTGGTTTTTGATCCTTGAGTTTCATCTTGATTTGATCCATCAAAAACCTTTCTAGGGTATTGATTTAGAGTTCCTCAAAGTCTAGTTGATTAAACTTTTGTCGGTTCTGTTAAAACTTTCAAGTTTACGTTAGATCAATTCTCGTCAAGTTCTGGATCAGCAAGTTTGCGAAGCTCATAACTTTTGATCCATAAGTCCGATCGAGCTGATTCTTTTTGGGTTTGATTCGTACTGGAATCTAGTTTCTCATGTCCAAATTTCAGATTGTTACGACGGTTGGATCTTCAGGAATTCTTGTTTTACCGAACCTCTATCATTCTATTTTTGTCGAAAACGAGGCAATTATTTGGTTCTGTTTTGGGGTGAACTTTTAATAGATCAAGAAATTGGTTTTAGCTTCCACACAATCATTCACCCCCCCTCTGATTGCTATATTCGTATACTTCGATCCTACACGGGGCCAGGCGTAGTCCCGTGCGCATAGCGCACGCTGCAGCAAGACGCACAGCGCCGCCGATCATGATGGGGCGGAGCTGTGGCGCTGGCGGCGGAACGCAGCACCGCAGCTGCTGGGCGGCGGAGGCGGCGGGCCGGGCGGGCGGGCTAGAGGAGCCGGAGGGGGCGGCGCGGCGCCGGGCGGCCGAGCTAGAGGAGACGGCAGCGGCGGCGGCGGCCGAGAGAGAGGAAGCAGAGTGGGAGAGGGGAGGGCTCGGGAGAGGAAGGGGGTCCCGAGGGGTTGCTTTATAGGGGCGAGGCAGGGCGGACGCGGCCGAACGGCGCGCGTGGAAGCGGCGGCCGTTGGCGCTGACCCGGGCGGCGGTTGCGCGGAAGACGGGCGTGACAAACCTATCCCCCTTAAAAAGAATCTCGACCCCGAGATTCGGAAAGGCTGACAAGAGAATAGGTTACGAATCCTTCAACTTATTTCTCAAACGTACCATGCTGCAAGTCTTGAGCCTTGATATTGTTCAGGAGTCCTTTGCCATAGATCTGTGGCTTCCTTGCTGCATTGCGAAAGGCTTCGGAATTGTTCACGCTTGGACTTGCATTCTGCTGCTTCTTGGGGCAATTTCTGGCGAAGTGTCCAATTCCATGGCAGTTGTAACATGTGACTTTGGACTGGGTTTTGAATTTTGCTGTGTTGGCCCTCCCTGATCTACTTTGTTGATTGCCAAGCTGTTGGTATTGTTCACCATTACTGGCTTCTTGGTTACTTCTGTCAGCTCAAACTTGGGAGACGATGATGGATTTATCCGTGTTTTGGTAAAAGCTCCAGGATTGAACCGTTGGGTAGTCATTCTTCGCTTGCGGTTCTCTATTTCCAAGTGTTTGCCTTCCTGGCGAAGTGCCTTGTTGACCAGTTGTTGGAAGTCGGAGTAGTCGTGGGAGATCAGTTGAATTGACAGTTCGTCATTGAGTCCGTCTAGGAATCTCTCTTGCTTGGCTTCATCTGTGGCCACATCTTCTGGTGCATAGCGTGCTAGCTGGTTGAACTTGTGTAGATACTCCGTCACCGTATGACCTCTTTTGCGTAAACTGCGGAACTCTTTCTTCTTTAATGCGATCAAGCCAGATGGAATGTGAGCTCGGTGAAAAGCTATCGCGAACTCATCCCAGATGATGGCTTGGGTGTTCTGGTGGGTGACACGGAAGTTGTCCCACCATTCTGCAGCGGGCCCACTCAGCTGATGAGAAGCGAATAGGACTCGCTCTCGGTCACTGCATTGAAGGATGTCCATCTTCTTCTCAATGGTTCTGAGCCAATCATCGGCGTCCAATGGCTCAGTGCTGCTGGAGAAGGTTGGAGGTCTCGTTCTCATAAACTCTGACAGTCTGGACTGAGGAGGTGCATGAGCTTGTTGAGTAGCTTGAGCAGTCTGATTACTGTTGATGGACTGAGCTAGGAGTTGGATGAGTTGGTTCTGATTGTCCAACATTTGCTGCCAGTTGGGTCCATCTACAGGAGGAAGTGGCAGACCGGGTGGAGGTGGACTGTCGGTGTTGCGGCGAGTGTTCACCATCTGACGGTTGGGGACAAGGTTTAGGGAGGAGAAGACTGGGAACAAAGGGGAAAAGGATTTTCGCACCCAAAGAAGCAATAAATTCCAACTTTTTTTTTAAACTATTGTGGCTGTCAACAAAAGAGAAAAATGACAGCACACAATCACCGTCTACTAAAAAATGGATAGCTTACTCTAGACCTTAATTGGGTATTCTTCTGGTCTTGACATTATTGATCTTCAGGTACGGAACGGGTCACCATGTTTTCGGAAGACACTTGTTAATCCATCACTTTGCTGGAAGCTCCGTATAATATTTTAAGAGTGGGGATGAAGTAGATAAAACTCCTTTTTAAATAAGAATTTAGATAAGAACAAGATAGCATAAGATGAGAGTGGAACTTATACAAAAATATTGTTTTTATTTCAAAATAAGTCCTTAAGGTTAAATCATTCTGACTAAGGCCACTCCTACAGTCGATATGGCTCTGATACCATCTCTGTCGTACCCCGGAGTAACGCCTCCAGAATCCTCTATGTATTCTGTACTAGTCCAAGAAATGCTAGTACACACAGTAGAAATGGAACCATAGCATATCCAACGTTCTTTATTAATAATAAATATTCAAGGTTACAAAGGAAATGGCGCGCAGGCCAACGAATAAATAAAAGCAGTGGAATTAAAGAATAATAAATAGAGCCCAATTAATTTGCCACAGGCAATCGACTGGGGATGCGGCCTAGTCCAACTGGTCCTCACCATCGTGGTACTCCTCCTCTGAATTGGTAAATAAAGCAAGGGTGAGTACATACGTACTGAGCAAACCACACCGGAAATGCAGTATAAATGTACGGGTAATCAAAGGATGGCAATATGGTTTGTTTGAGCATAAAGCAACAGTTTAATAACATTTTCAATAATTTTAAAAGGCATACGTTATTCCAAAAATCAAATCCATACAGTTTTTAACTCAGGAATCTCTCCTGGAATTGGCTAAGTTTTACACATGATGGACTCCCTCCATCCAACATTATTTTCCAAAAATCAAATTTTAATTTACCAAAGTCTAATCTGAGAATGGCTTGCTCGGCATGCCCATAACCGCGGGCGCGGCTAATCGATTAGTTTGACACTCTGCAGAGGTTGTACAACTTTACCCACAAGACATAATATTTCCCTTTTATGTCAACACACTTCCTTTGGTGAGTGACAGAGAAAATTATGACAAGGCCCCTATATTAAATCATACATGTAGTCATGCCCGCTAAGGTTTCACCGCTGAAAGACTCCCTCTATTCAGAAGCCCCCTCTTGCGCCAAAGTGGCAGCGTCACGCTTTCACCACACCACTACCCCCATATAGCATGACTATCCATGAAATGATTGAATATGGCTAGCCAGGTCTGTCCCATTCCAGACTCGTGGTAGTACGGTTAGGCTTTACATTCAGCGAAACTCAGACCGGTCCTTAATCGACTAGGCGAGACTTTCCACAAACCCAGAACCATGACCTCCCCACTTTCCAACCAATTCTCGCCCGGTCTAAGTCATTTTCATTTTAACCATACTAATCTCCACATTAATACTAACATTGATCACGATAAGTTTCCAATTGAACATGATATCATTTTGGCATAAAGTTCCTCAAAATTTCCTAAGTTCAGTTCTATGCATGGCTAAGCAATGTCTAACTATTACCATAGTCATAACTCATATTTTTACTAAGGTTACAAGGGTATCGGAATTCAAATGTCAAAGGTCGCATATCGGAATTGGATATAACTATCATTTAAAACTAGGTCGGAAATTAATGTCTATAATAAATAAGCATGCAATAATTGTAAATACAACATACAAGTTCATAAAACTGGGAGCAATATGGTCAAGGGGGTGTGACTTGCCTGGTTCGACGAGTTGCTGCTCGAAATCGTCGTTCGGGAACTCCTCGGACTCTCCGTAATCTACGCGCGAAAAACAACCAAATTCAAATAAGACTCAAAAGAATACAAATAGACACAAATTGAATTTCAAACTAGCCCTAAACTGAAGTTTGGGATTTCTAAAGAATTTAGGAAGAAGAACGGAGCCAATCGGAGTTCGAACGGGCGAAAACGGGCTCCCGGAAATTTAAAACAAATAAAACGGGTTTTTCTGGAATTTTAAATCATTTTTAAAAAGAAAAACCGATTTACTGCGTCATGCTGACGTCAGCAGCAAATCGGATTTTTGGAAATTCATTTTTTTTCTTTTTAAAACTGATAGGTGGGGCCTGGGTCAGCGATCACGTGCGCATAAGCGCACGCGCGGCGCAAGACGACAAAGCGTGAGCGGCGGGCGGAGCTGTGGCGGCGCCGGGCGGCGAGCCAGCCTGCCGGCGGCTTGAGGCGGCGCGGAGGCGCGAGCGGGCGAGGCCGGAGGAGGCCGGGCGGCGGCACGGGCGCCGAGCTGGAGGAAACGGCGGCGGCGGCGCTCGGGAGGAGAGGAAGCAGAGTGGGAGAAGGGAGGGCACAGGAGAGGAAGGGGGTCCCGAGGGGTTGCTTTAGAGGGGCGAGGCGGGCGAGGCCGAACGGCACGCGCGGAAGCGGCGGCCGTTGGCGCTGACCCGGGCGGCGGTTGCGCGGAAGACGGGCGTGACACCAAACATCTATACTTTAAGCTTATCATCTATTATAGTATATACTAGAAAGTTTAGCACGGTGCACGACGCACGCGTGAACGGAAAATGATTTTGCGTTTTTTCTTGATAAAAAATAGATTTAGACGTATTTTTAGAATTTTTGTAGGCTCAAGAAACCTTAGAGATCGTGCTAGGGGAAAAAGTATGCGGCGCACACCACGCGCGCTAATGGAAAATATGATTTTTGCGTTTTTTTCGGAGGGAAAAAATTTTCTGGAGAAAAAATAGATCAAGGCGAATTTTTAAATGCGCATGCAACGTGCGCGAACGAAAAATAACTCTTCGATTATTTTTTCCGGAGAGAAAGTAGACCCATACGTATTTTCTAAATTTTTGGAGGCTGGGGAAACCTTAGAGACCGAGCCAAAAAAAAGTACACATCTTTGTGACGACGAAAATATTTTTTTCAGAGAAAACGGAGAAAGGACCTGGACGTAAAAATCAGGGACCTGATTGTTATACTTTCGGACATGATCGCTATCCCGAAAAATGAGAAAAGGACTCGCTTACGATTCGTATTTAATGGGTGGCTCTTTTCGTAAAGTAACAAACGAGGGACCTAAACACAATTCGGGAAAAAAATTTCCCATCACAAAAAATCGCAAAGGACCTCTGCGCAAATTAGAAGTATCTATCCATGATTTAAAGAACTGAATGTGACACTATGGAATGTCAAAACTTTATAAAATATGAAAACGGAGGTTGAAACTTTACATTATGAAGTTTAGTCGCGTTTCCGGGCCGATTTCGGGAGTTTGGGCCCAAGGGGGATGAGTCGTGGGCCTTCATGGGAGGAGTTTTGGGCCCATGAGGGAGGGGGATGCAGAATTTCCTACCTTGGAGGTGCCCTCCCCCTGCCCTTGTGCGCCCCCACCTAGCCCTAGCCGCCCCTCTCCTTCCCCCCTCCCTCCTTTCCCCCTTGTGCGCCACCACCTCCCCCTCCCCTCTCCACCCTCCTTGATGCCCTAGGGGAGCTCCCCACCTCGCCACCCCGCTGTTCCATCCTTCAGGAAGCCCCGCGACGAGGAGATCCGGCGGTTCCAGCGCGAGGAAGTCGATCGGGGAAACCGGGAGGAGAGGAGACTCATCGTTCGTGTTCATCGGTGAATGTATGGTCTTGGGCAATCCCTGGGGTCGATTGAGGAAGTTGTAAATAACTTCAATACCTTTAATTGGACACCAAGAACGTCCAATTCCTCCCAGCCGTTTGAAATTTATGGTCGTTTTGTCGAACGTGTTCAAATCTGTGACGTAGTTGGGACAAAACGTAGTGTTAATGTACTCGTTTAATCCTTAGAGAAAGCTATCAAATTTCCTAATACTTAGAGAATTTTAGGGGCCGAATCAGCTTTTCCTAATACTTAGAGAAAGCTATCAAATTTCCTAAGCTTCGCAATGATGTAATCGATTCGAAGTACTAGAACTAAAGTTATGCTAGATTGAAGCCTGCTGTCCCGACGGGACAGATTCTCTGTTTTTCGGTTTTGGGTGTAGTTTGTGAAGTCGGGGTAGACGAGCTTTTGCGTACTGTTTTGGGGGCACGTTTTGAGTTTCTGGTATGTTTGTGCAGATGGTGTGATCCCGGGAGTGCCCTCATCCTCTGCCCAATCCGTCACCCGAGGTTAAGGCAAGTGTATTGTATTGGGTAGCGTGTTGTATGTTGATAATTGTGACTAGGTGCAAATTGTTTACATGATGTTCTATCTTGTCATGATTACATGTTGTGATATCTTTCCATGATTAGTGCTTGCCCATGTTATGATGAAAATGGATTATTATGATGCTATGCCATGTTTAGTTCAGTTTGGTACAAGTTGTTTATGTTTATGGCATAATCGCATACATGGCATGTGATCTTGCCCGGTCGGTGAGAAAGTCATAACTAGTCCGGTAAGGTCGGTGAGAAAGTTATAACTAATCCAGAGAGCCAATGAGTAAGTCCTACCTCGTGATTCCATCCACCGTGGTGAATGGAAGCGAGGAATAGGCACCCTCCATCTATGGGATGGAAGGGGGAAGAGGGTGCACGCCGACGGGTGTGCACTCAGCAATACCGATATATGCATCCAGGAGGCATGTGCATTGCATTGCATTGCAAACATGATGATGATAATGAGTTGTGTACAATGTGTTTTGTCATGGCTATGATGTTGTAGATGAGATTATGATTTGATCATGCTGTTAAAGTATGGTATGTATTGATGTTGGCATTGATTTATTCTTTATGATCCATTGCAATATGCTTGCTGAGTGATGAACTCACGCTTGAGTTTTATGTTGTTTTTAGGTACCATGAAACCGTCATGTGGAAAGGGGCATTAGCTACACATCTTCACGTAGCTCCACACCTATAGGCACATTTATCAATTTGAGTCATGATCATAATAATAGTGCCATGAAACTTGGTGTATGGATTAAATAGTGCGCTTGTGTTCCTTATTTGCTTCGTTATAGTCTATGTAGTGGTTGGACTTGGTATTATTGACTTATGTTGATGCTATATCCATTCATATTGTTGCTTTAGATGTCTTATGTTATGATATGACTTGCCATGTTATTGCAATTGCTTCAATTCATGACAAAACAAAGGAGATGCTGCCGAAATTTTCGGTTTTAGTATTTGCTCCTTTGCTGTAATTTATCTGTATTTGTGGCAATTAGATGTTGCTTAGTCTATGTTTGGTAGCATTCAAGAATACTAGATTGTAACACCCCAATTTTTGCTTTTCATGAATTTGAATAAGATTTGGCACTTGGGAATTTTTGGAATTTTCTGGGATTTATTTGAATTTATTCCCTTTTCAAATAATTAAAGAATTTAATTTTGCAAATAAAATTTTGTTGGAAATATTTTATTTGAGTCCAAATTGTTCTAAAATATTTTCTGGAATTTTTCTGAGTGTTTTCCTATTTTTAATGAATTAAATGAATTTCTGGGAATTAATTTGATTATTTAATCGCTGGAAAAACCCAAACCGGGTTTCACTGTTCATTCGACCGGACCCGACTCCTAGTCAGACTCGAATCCGACTCGAACCCAAACCGCTCCGCGTCCGAGCCGGACCCGGTCCACTGAGCCCTAAGCCGTGGACTGTTGGATCAAGATCCAATAGCCCACATTGAGCCACGTAGCCCACGTGCGCTGCACCACACTAACCTAGAGACCAGCCAATCTCAGCCGTTGGATTTAGATCCAACGGTCAAGATCAACCCGTACCGGTTCGAGCTGTATCTGGTCCGGATCCGGTTCTGCCCACGCAATCGTGGCCGTTGGTTGCGCCACGTGTACGGCCCGGATTGCATCTTCCCCATCCGAATCGCCGCTAGACTCCGCCGTCGTGTGGGCCTAGGGTTCCGCCTTTTGCGCGAACGCCGAGGGTATTTAATGCCTGGGACATGCCTCGAGGACCGCCTTGACCCTGCGCAGCCGTTGCCCTAGCCTCCGCCGCCCGTAGTGCCCCGACGCGCCCGCAATTGCTCATCGTAGTTGCTCCCTCCTCCGCCACGGTTTTTGCTTCGCCCTGCCGTCGTCCGCCGTTCGCCGCCGCGTTTGAGCCCAGGTCCAGGACCGTCAGGCCGAGGCGCACCTGTGGAGACCTTTCACCTCGTCGGAAAAGTCCGCAATTGCCATTCCCCGTGTCGTCTTCTTCCTCTCCGGTGAGCCAGCGCCGCCGCGCACCACCGATCCCCCGCGAGCACCGTCAGCTGTCCGATCCGCATCGTGTGGTCCAGATTCGTCCACGTCGCCCGGAAGTATTTTCTCACGTTTGATTTCTTAGATCTAATTTCCGCCGTCAGATCTAGATCTAACGGTTTAGACCTCGCCACGTAGCCGTAGTAGCAACAAACTAGATTAGATCTGGACCATTGGATCAAGATCCAACGGCCCACATTAGACCACGTCACCGCAACGAAATCCACGTTGCGGCGTTTAGATCCAATCTTAGCCGTTGGATTTAGATCCCACGCACGAGATCGTGCCATGTAGCCCAGCCGCCGCACCGTGCACGTGTGAGCGCACCACTGACATGCGGAGCCCGCATGTCAGCGACTATGGCGTGCGCCGAGCACACCGTAAACCCGCCGGGCCCGTAGACCGGGTCCATGGACCGGGACACGTGGCAGCACCCGGGTGGTGCCACGTGGCATGATGACGTCATCGTGGGGTTCGGCCGGCGCTAACGTCAGTGGGTCCATGTGGACCAATGAGGAGCTGACACGTGTCGCCCATGACGCAATAATTATTTTCCGAAAAAGAAAAATGATTTATTAATTCGGTTTATTGATTTCAAATATAGATTCAAACTTCTAACGCTTATAACTTTTGCGTTTTAACTCCGATTTGAGTGATTCAAATTTCTAAATTTTTATAAAATTTAGATCTACCTAATGGTGAATTTTATTTAATTTTTGGACCAAAGTTTTTCTCTGTAATATTATTTAATTTATTATTTAAACTTTAAACGCTTGTAACTTTTGCGTTTTAACTTCGATTTTGCCGATTCAAATTCCTAAAAATTCATAAAATTATGCTCTCTCTATTTATGGACTTCATTTGGATGTTTGGACACTTTTTTTCTACTGTTTTATTCATTTATTGCTATTTGCACGCATTACGAGTAGACGTGGAAGTGCCCGAAGGCTTCGAAGGTGAAGTGTTGACCCAGGAGCCACCTCAGGACCAAGATCAAGTATTCTTTGAAGGCAAGTTGTGCTTTGACCATGTTGATCGCATTTTGAAATTAATTTGATTTAAATTATTGCATGCTAGTTCAATTATAAAATGCTTTAATTGATTTTGGGAGATTAGTTAAATGCCTAGTTGTTGTATGCCACCTTGACATAGATAATTGAATGCCATGAACCCCTTGTCACCCTAGTTGAGGATTAAATAGTTGGACATTATCAAATTGCCAACATGGGTAATTAGATCATTGTAGTATATTGCTTAGACCTGCTACGTGCTCATGACATGATTTTGGACAATCAAAAGTTAATATTGACTTAATGATATATTGAACCTGTTTTGGAAAGGTAGCATGTGTTGTGATGTTAATGGCACGTGGTGCATGGTAATCAACTAGGGGTTTGATAAATAGTTTTCGACCGGGGCATGTGGCAAGAATGATCGGGTGGGCCAGTTGTCGCATCGGGAGCGTTGGTTTGGTTCTTCGGGTAGTCTTGCCCTGGTCAACATAAGGACTTAACCTTGCAAGCCTTTGAACTGAGTTAATTGTGCAACCACATGTCCGTAATGGGACGGACCTAGTTGAGTAAGTTACTAATAACTTGCATGTGATACCTCGGGTGTCAACTACACCTTTTGTGTAGCTTGAAAGGGGAGATTACCAAGGCTATGGAATGGTACCCGTCCAACGGTATGTCAGTCCCATACTTCGCCTTTGTTAAGGGAAGGGATGGTGTATGGCAAAAACCGGAAAGCTTCACTTGTGTAGTTAGCCGTTTCTGAAAGGCTTTGTTACGATCACTCGCCTTTGTGGTGTTTGGCTGTATCTTGTGGGTAAAGTGCATAACCTCTGCAGAGTGTAAAATCTATTCGAATAGCCGTGTCCGCGGTATTGGACATTGCTCGGGGATTACAGTTAAGGGTTAGATTTTCTTGGAAACAAATTGAACTTGAGAGGTTTGGTTTGGTTAAAGGATGATGCTGATGGAAATGTGGATTAGGAATGGGAAAGATGTTTATTTAACTCCTGGAAAAGTTATTGATATTACACTGTTTCTATCGCTTTCGAATCTACTTATGTTATTTGTTAAATGATGTTATTGCAAATGAACCATGAGCTATTCCTTTGTATTAAGCCATGCATGTAGAATATTAGCTTGCATTCTGCGCATGACTTGCTGGGTTCCAAGTACTCACCCTTGCCACAAACAACACCAGTTGAAGAAGAGTCTACACCAGCTTTGAAGGAGGAGCTCCAAGAGGAACTGTCTAACTAGGGAGAGAGCCCAGTTAATTGCCTGTGGTATACTGGATGGTGCCACGAAGTTATCTTATTTTCCGCTGCTATTATATCTCTTTTATTAAGTTTTCGCCCTGCGTGGCGTATATTTGTAACTTGACTTTAAGGTCGAGCAACCAGCTTGGTTAATATTTAAAGTACCTTATTATTTCGTTGAGTATGATTGTGATATTTACCAATGCTGAGACTGTATGCTTGTAACACCCCAAAATTTTGCTTTTCTTAAATTCATGTGTGATTTGGCACTTTGGTGAATTTTTGGAATTTCTGGAAGTTATTTGGATTTATTTGAATTTATCCCCTTTTGAAATAATTAAATAATTTAACTTTGCAAATAAAATTTTGTTGGAAATATTTTATTTGAGTCCAAAATGATCCAAAATATTTTCCAGAATTTTTCTGGAATTTTTCTGAGTATTTTGCTATTTTTCATGAATTAAATGAATTTCTGGGAATTAATTGAATTATTTAATCGCTGGAAAATGCGAGTGGGTTTGTACTGTTCATCCGACCGGACCCGAGTCCGAGTCAGACTCGAGTCCGACCGAGCCAACCAGCTCACTGAGTCGGACCCGAGTCCAACTCACGTGACCGTTGGATCTTGATCCAACAGCTCACGTTGAGCCACGTCGCCCTATCCGTGTCGCCGCCGGACTCCGCCGCCGCCCATGCGTGGGCCCTCATTTTCCGCGCGTTTCACGGACGTCGAGGGAGTGTTTAATGCGCCGCCACCCGTGTCGTGACGCCGACTTCCGTGCGCACTCGTAGCCCTAGACAACGTCGCCCGAGCCGCCGTGGTTGCGCCGCAATCGCTCGCCGGAGTTGATTGTGTGTTCCGCCGTGGTTTTCTGTTCTTTTCGCCGCCGTCTGCCATCCTCCGCCGCCGTTTAGGCCAGATCCGGAACCGCAAGAGCTAGCCTCGTCGGAGGGGACCTTCCACTTCACCGGAGCACGCCCGCAACGTCGTTGCCATCGTCGTCGTCTCCATCTCCGGCCAACAAGCTCCGCCGTGGACATCGCCGTGGTCTCGAAGCTTTTCAGCCGTCGGATCCTCATCGCACGGCTGAGATTGCGCCACGTCACCCTGTAACACCCCATAAATCTAAACTGTTGTACAAGAACAAATCGATAGCATTTCCCCTAAAAACAGGATAATACGGAAGCAATTCGAATAGGAATAATCTCACGACATCAAAACTAGAGACAACGAGTCTAATTCAACCAGGTATTAACCATAAATAAAACACATCTCTAAAGGGACAACCATAAACGAGAACAAGTTTAAAGGGAACAACAAAAGGTCTAAATGAAATAAAATTGCATCCAACTAATGAATTATTTAAAACACTAGATCATGTGAGTCGTGATGACAACAGAAAATTTAATGTGTTGCTAGCCCACCCTTCATGCTTACGACTCACGTGTGCTACCTGAAAACATCAAAAGCGACAAGTAGTGAGGTAGGTAATCTCAGCAAGCGGAACAACTAATACAAATAAAACATCCACCATATATCTAGCATTCCACATTCCTCATATACAATACCACATCAAAGAGTCCACATTCCTCATATACAATACCACATCAAAGAGTCCACACCACTTGATAAAATGCATATGATTGATGCACATGCTTATGCCATGATCCTCCTCACCGTGCCCTTTCTCGGGAACACACGGTGTTGTACTGTCTTGATCGCGCCTGTTGGCGTCGACAAACTTCCAATGCATGATTATGCAGTTAATGCTTCATGCATGAATTCATTCATAACTCCTCCCACTGAGTCCACATGTTTGCATATCCTCATATAGCATGGATAGAAAACAAATATCATAGAGATGAAATGTTTAGACAATTCGTCCGGTAAACAACATCATTCTTCACCTTACCTCAAAGCAAGTGATTAAACCATGTATGATTGCTGTAATTGGAGTTTCTAATAAAGGCGAAGCAAACAACATTGTATAGCTTAACAATACAACTACTTCCACTTGCCTTTAACGACGTAGATGACGAATCTAGTTGCGTCCAGAAGGGGCACCACCTGAACAAGCATACTTTCAGTATATAATAACATCACAATTGATCACACAATTCAAACACGCATTTCCTACAACCCGTTCCCCTTTTAAACACCGAAAACCCCGATCTGTCCGGATCGAACAGCAACACCCTCTCTTCCCAATTTCGTATCTTTTTTTCTATTGTTCAAAAAAATACAAAAAAATTACAGTAGCTAGATATTGACGATATCTACAACTTTCATGAAGGTCACAAATTTCAATTCTACTGTTAAATATTCCTAAACAACCGTCCAACACAGTGGATGAAATCTGTTTCCAGATTCTGTTCGTCATCTTCCAACAGCGATAACTGTCAGACCAACGCCCCAAAAATTATGAAAAAATTACAGAAGCTAGGCCTCAACGTTATCTACACCTTTCTAGTTATAGGTTGTTGCTGAAAAAATCATCTATACCACGTAAAACGCGAAACAATCCGCGCTGCACAATCTTCCCTTCCAAAAATAGCACCACGTGAACATCTACCCTTCTCCCCCATCAAGATCCATCCAAACCACTCACCACCAGATCTAATACACTCCTAATCCCTAGGTAGAACAGGGGTAAAATATTGGGAATTTTACCTTGAGTTCCCCCTTGCGAACCCACGAAGAACGCGCGACGATCCCCGTAACGGAAATCTGTTCGTCCTCCTCGCCTCCACGGATCCTCTTCTCGTTTTCTCCTTCGCGTTTCGCGGTGGATCTTGAGCCACCACGCAAGGGGAGGAAGAGGTGGAGGTGCGGCTGCTAGGGGGAGGAAGGGGAGGCGCCCTATGGTTTGGGGGAGGAGGTGGCACTTAAAGGGGGAGGTGGGCCGGCCCACCAAGGCATGGGGAGGAGAGGGGAAAAAGGAATTCCCGGCCCAGGCCCAGGTTGCCTCAGCCCAGCGGAAACTAGCCCAAAACTCCAATTTTTAATATTAAATTGCCGCATATTCTTCAATTATTTCATTCCCCGACAACACCCTCTTTCTTTCCGGAACAACCAAGAAAGAAAACCCTAGGATCGCTCTCAAATTCTAAGGCATCACACGCCCGGAGGTATTTTCCACGTTGTGATCTTTAGATCTAATTCCAACCGTTGGATCTAGATCCAACGGTTCAGATCGTGCCACGTAGCTAGAACTGCACCGTGCTAAGATAGATCTCAGCCGTTAGATTTAGATCGAACGGCTAGGGTTAGCCGCGTTGTAAATGCTAGATTGGATCTTGACCGTCCGATCAAGATCGAACGGTCTAGATCAGCCGAATGGTTTTTATACGCGTGAGGTTGGATCTGATCTGGACCGTTGATTTTCAAATCAACGGCCCAGATCGTGCCGCGTGTCCAGTACTTGGACCGTCGCGGTCAGCGCGGTCAGCGCCGCGCGTGGGTGCGTGTCTCTGACACGCGGGCCCCGCGTGTCAGAGGGCCCACGCGTCAGCCACGCCCACGCAGGCGTGAACCCGAGCCGCTGACAGGGTGGACCCACCTGTCAGTGACGCGCTACGCGTGCGTAAACCGGGTCCATGCACCGGAGCCGACGTGGCCGCTCCAGAGAGCGCCACGTGGCATGATGACGTCATGCTGACGTCATCGTGGGGTTCGGCCGGTGCTGACGTCAGCAAGGCTGACGAGGACCAATCAGGAGTTCACACGTGTCATGCTGACGCAATAAATGAATTTCCGAAAAAGAAAATGATTTATCAATACGAATTATTGGTTTCAAATTTAGATTCCAACTTCAAACGCTTATAACTTTTGCATTTTAACTCCGATTTGGGTGATTCAAATTTCTAAATTTGTATAAAATTGAGATCTACCTAATGATGAATTTTATTTAATTTTTGGACCAAAGTTTTTCTCTGTATAATTATTTAATTAATTATTTAAACTTAAAAATGCTACAACTTTTGCGTTTAAACTCCGAATTTAACGATTCCAATTTCTAAAAATTCATAAAATTATGCTCTCTCTATTTGTGAACTTTATTTGGATGTTTGGACACTTTTGGTCTACTGTTTAATTATTATTTGTTATTTGTACGCTTTACGAGTAGACGTTGAAGTGCCCGAAGGCTTCGAAGGAGAAGTGTTGACCCAGGAGCCAGCTCAGGACCAAGAAAAAGTACTCTTTGAAGGCAAGTTGTGCTTTAACCATGTTGATCCCAATTTCAAATTAATTCGATTTAAAACTATTGCATGCTAGTTTAATTAGAAAATACTTTATTTAATTATGGGAAATTAGATAAATGCCAAATTGCTGTATGATACCTTGGTTAATTATATATGTGCCATGATCCCTTGTTACCCTAGTTGTGGATTAAATAGTTGGACATTATTAAATTGCCAACATGGGAATTTAGATCGTTGTAGTATATTGCTTAGACCTGCTACATGCTCACGACATGATTTCGGACAGTCAAAATGTTAATATTGACTTAATGATATATTGAACCTGTTTTGGAAAGGTATCATGTGTTGTAATGTTGATGGCACGTGGTGCATGGTAATCAACTGGGGGTTTGATAAATAGTTTTGACCGGGGCATGTGGCAAGAATGATCGGGTAGGCTTGTTGTGGCACCGGGAACGTTGTGTTGGTTCTTCGGGTAGTCTTGCCCTGGTCACCCTAAGGACTTAACCTTGCAAGCCTTTGAACTGAGTCAAGCATGCAACCACATGTCTGTATTGGGACAGACCTAGTTGATTAAGTTGCTAATAACGTACCTGTGGGACCTCAGGATGTCAACTACATCCTTTGTGTAGTTGTATGGGGGAGCGTACCAGGGCTGCGGCCAGGTACCCATCTAACGGTGGATTGGCCTAAACTTCACCTTCGCTAAGGGAAGGGTTAGTGTGCAATCACCGGGGAGGACCACTTGTACTATTAGAAGTTTCCGAAAGACTTTGTTACGGAAACTCGCCTTTGTGGTGTTTGACTGTATCTTGTGGGTAAAGTGCATAACCTCTGGAGAGTGTAAAATCTATTCGAATAGCCGTGTCCACGGTATTGGACATCGCTCGGGAATTACAGTCAAGGGTTAGACTTTCTCAAAAATAACTTGGACTTGAAAGGTTGGGTTTGGTTTAATAATGATGTTGATGGAAATATAGATTAGTATTGGGAAAGATGTTTATTTAACTCCTGAAAAAGTTATTAATGATATACTTGTTTCTACTGCTTTCGAATCTACTTATACTACTTGTTAAATGCTCTTTACTGCAAATATACCTTGAGCTATTCCTTTGTATCAAGCTATGCATATAGTATATTAGCTTGCATTACATGCATGACTTCTTTGAGTACCAAGTACTCACCCTTGCCATAATACAACACCAGTTGAAGAGGAGTCTACACCGGCTTTGGAGGAGGAGCTTCCCGGAGGAACCATCTAACTAGGAGCGAGCCCGGTCGGTTGCCTGTGGTATCTTTGGATGGCGCCACGATGTTATCTTATTTTTCCGCTGCTATTATTTCTCTTTTAATAATTTTAAGCCTGCGTCGTGTATTTGTAACTTGACCATAAGGCCAAGCAACCAGTTTGATTATCTAATTAAAGTACTTTATTAGTATCGAGTGGTATGATTGTGATATTTACCCATGTTGAGACTGTGTGCACTAGCGCGTTCCTGGACTAGTGCTGAATACACAGAGTCGGATTTGCGGTCGGGTCCCGGCCAGTGCACTAAGCGTGTTCCTGGACTAGTGCTGATTACATAGAGGGTCGGATTTGCAAATTCGGGTCACGACATAGATCTTAGAGTATTCTGATTGGTATCGGAGCGGGTACATGTAGGTCCTTGGAACATGAATTTTTAGTGTCATACCATAGGGTACAACTAAAATGTGATGTGGAATAAC
Organism: Rhipidocladum racemiflorum; assembly: GCA_036346355.1. Taxonomy (NCBI): domain Eukaryota; kingdom Viridiplantae; phylum Streptophyta; class Magnoliopsida; order Poales; family Poaceae; genus Rhipidocladum; species Rhipidocladum racemiflorum. Next base: position 12,719,694 of record CM070592.1, on the reverse strand, counting down.
TTAGAAACATGGCTTAGGTTTTAACTAAAATTTTGTCATAGGATAGCAACGTTAAAACTTGCATAGGTGGAATGATTAATTTAAAATTTGACACACTTGGTTGCACAGTAGGATGGGGTTTTCGTTCATCATTGCATCGCGTTTGTTTATTTGGTGAAGATTAGGTATATGGTGATGTTATGATCCTTGCTCTTGCTTATGTGATATTGTGCTTATATTTATTTGATTGTGTGGTTGCTGACTGTAGAAGCCATGCCGAGGGGTAGAGGCCGTGGTCGCCGTGGCCGTGGAGGCCAAGGGCGAGGTTCGCAGGGAGTTGCTGAGTCTGTAGCTAAGGGTAGCGCTTCGCTCAATGCTAATGGGCTAGCACAGGAGGAGGTCCCGGCGGCACAGTCGGGGGCTGAGATGCCTGCCGTGTAACATCCTAAAAATTTTTTTAATATATTTTGTGTGTTTCTGGGATTATTTGTAATTTTTCAAAATTTATTTAGAAGCCTCGCGAGTAATTCAGAGTCAAGTTTATTGAAATAATCACGTTAAATAAAGATCAGGCGTTTTCGAATAAGCATAAAAATTAAAAATTTGTTGATAATTAAGATAATTGGTAGACGAGAGTGTTCGCCTCAAATATTTTTGAAAAACGGGTTATATAACGTAAATCGTTGATTTTACAAAAAGCTGTACAAGTGTCTGATTCACTAAAAGAATTTTTACGGAAAATCTACACATCGAAAAATCACGAAACCAACTCTGTTAAGTTTTAATCAATGCCTAGTATTTTAGAGGAATTTTCCAAGATTTTTCGAACCTTTTTGCTATTTCTTCTAACCATGCTTTGCGTTTGCATATATATGAGTATACTATACTAGTTTCACATCCTACTTGTTTTCACGTGTACTAGTCATCCACGAGGCCTTCATAGCTTGTATAGGTTTATGCCGTGTGGGAGACTTCCCAAGGGAAACGCCGCAAGCACGTGCACTTACTTCCCATTGTCCAGCCGCATATGCATGACGTTTGATTTACATGACTTTTTGGTTCTCACGGATGGGTGTTGCTCTTTCAACCGGTTCACCTTCTGTGGAAACGTATCCACTAGCATGCAGCCGTTTCCTGCATATGTCCTTAAGGTGGACTTTTACTTTCCCTCGTGAGCGCATGAATCAAGACCTATTGCAGCTGTTTCTATTCCCTGTCGTTTCACCAATCGTGTAAAACTACTTTGGTAGCCACCACTAGTAATGCTTCCATTCTTCCTTACATTGCCAGTAGAATCCTTCTTCCTTTCATTGCATTATCCAAGCAATACTAGGCCACACCCATACCACCTCAGTGCTTCATTTCTATAGACGCCGTCGACGTCGCATCGCCGCCGTTGTCGCCGCAGTTGTTGTCGACACCGCTGCCATCTCGTCGCCACCCCCGTCGTCGTCATCTTCGGCGTCGTCGTTGCCATCGTGTATTTCCACCGCCGTTGGAGCCGCCACCGTCGTCGCCGTATGTATCCAAGTCGCCCAGTGCGCAAGCAAGAAGAAGTGCTCAGCCGTGGAAGCCCAACATGAACAGTGCCGTGCAAAACTAGAAGTTGCATTGTGTGTAATAATTTCCAGAATTTGTGAATTTTGTCTTTTTCGCTACAAATTTGTTTTAAGTCCAAACTGCGTGCAACAAATTTTGTTAATTAGTAAAAATTAGCACCTGTCTACAGTAATTTTACTGAAATTTTGTAAATAATTTTATACTATTAAAATATTCAGGGAAAGTCCAAAATTATGAATTTTATATCTCTTGAACTATACGTTCAAAAATTCCGAAATAAATTTTATAAATCTTAGAAAATGCTTGCCTAGTTATGTGGAAGTTTTCATGAAATTACGAACTAGTTTGATTTGTAGCATTTGCTGAATGTGTGTTTTATACGTTGTTTCGCGTGCTTATCTTATTCTTTACCTGTTACGCCTAGACGACGAGTTGTGTGAGGACACGGGTTTCAAGGATCAAGCTCCAGACCAAGACCCAGACTCGCTGTTTTACGAAGGCAAGTTGTGCTTTGACCATATTGTTCCTAGCTTTTGAGAATATATTTTGTTTTAAATTATGCATGTTATGTTGATTAAAATGAATAGTTTAATTTGGGATAACTAGTTAATCAACCTAATTGTTAATTCCATCCTTGTTAATAATATTTGTATGCCACATGTTCCATTGTCACCTTAAGTCGGGATTAATTGTTGGATGATATGATTGAGCCAACACAGGAGGCTAAACCGTGACTAGTCGCTTAGCTGTGCTTGCGCGAAAAGTATTTCAAATAGCAAAATAATATTAACTAATTACAAATGGAATGATTTTGCAAGTTATGTGTGATCTTGTCACGTGATGATGTGAAGTGTAGGTACCTTTGTGGTTCTACATGGTAACTGATATTATTGTTGGCATGTGTTGCACAATAATGGAACAGGGGTGGGAAATGATTTAGTCTGGGGCAAGTGGTATGAGGCTTTATGCCAGGTGGGCCTTTATGGCACAGAATTTTGAGAAACAGCCTTTGCGGCATTGGGAAGAGTGATGTGTGAGGATTTGGATCAGGTTTTGTGAGAAGGATGTCTTGCCCTGGACAGTTAAGGACTTAACCTTCCAAGTCTTTGAACTGGGCCTTTCGTACAACCACATGGCTGGAGTGGGACGGTCTTAGTTTAGTAGGATTCTAAAGTCTTACCTTTGATACCTTCGGGTGGCAGTTACATCGGGGTAACTGTGTGGGGGAGCATACCTGTGCTACGGCTTGGTACCCTATCCAACGGTGTTCGTCGGTCCTACACTTCGATCCTTCATGGGGGAAGTAGTAGTGAAGGCTATACCGGAGAGGGTCATAGGTGTAGATGGAAGATTCTGAAAAACTTCGTTATGGTTGATCGCCTTTGTGGTGTGAGACCGTATCATGTGGGGAAAGTGTACAACCTCTGCAAAGTGTGACAAAACCATTCGAATAGCTAAGTCCACGGTACTGGACAAAGCTCGGGGATTACAGTCAAGGGGTAGACTTTATAAAATAAATGTGTGATTGGAGGGCCTTAGCAATGAACTGATTAGGGCTTTGTGCCAAAGTGTTGAAAAGGGTTTAGCAATTTATTATATGGTATGATTTACCATTTCGACTCTATTAAGATTATTTAATCAAAGCAAAAATGCAGTCTAATGCAAACAATACGTCGGACAAGGTCATCTGTGTCGGTTCGGAACTGACATTAGTGTCGGTTTTCGAACCGACACAGATGTACCGACACTGATAATCGAGGATTATCAGTGTCGGTTAAAAAACCGACACAAATAATCTAATCAGTGTCGGTTCTCACCACTAACCGACACTGATAGTCCACATATTAGTGTCGGTTTTCACAAAGAACCGACACAACAAGTCCATATATCAGTGTTGGTTCTAACCACTAACCGACACAAAATGTCCCAATATCAGCGTCGGTTCCTATAAATAACCGACACTGATAGTCCATATATCAGTGTCGGCTTTCACTAAGAACCGACACAAAAATTCCTTATATCAGTGTCGGTTCTAACTACGAACCGACACAAAAAGTTCATAACGACTAAGAACGGGATGCCCGTTATAAGCAAGAACGGGCATCCTGCATGCTCGAACTGCTGTATCAATGCAAGTTTTAGGCCATATATCAGTGTCGGTTCGAACCATCAATTTAGGTTAGAATGGTTAGAGCCGACATGCCACGTTTTCTAGAAACATTGATTTGTTTGGAATAAGCTATGCATATAGTAATAGGTTTGCACATCTGTGCATGGCTTGTTGAGTATGTTGTATACTCACCCCTTGCTATAAACAAAACATCAGAAGAAGAGTCTACACCGGCTTGGGAGGAAGAGTATACTGACGACCAGGAGAACTAAGGTGCAGACCACGTCAGTGGCCTGTGGAGTATTGGAGCTACCAAGACTTTGATTATCCGCTGTTTTATTTACATTTATGCTTATGTTTACCTACGTTTATGCTTATGTTTACCTTTATCTTTATTTGAGTAAGCCCTGCGTGGCTGAATTATTGTAAGGTGGCCTTAAGGTCTTGCAACAGTTTATTTTAATTATTGAAGTACTTATTTATTTTTTCGCTGTATGGATGTGATGTACAACCCTTTTTAACTGTGTGTACTAGCGTGATCCTGGACTAGTACAGAATACACCGAGGGTCCGGATTTGCAGATTTGGGTTCCAACATAGTTGGTATCAGAGCCATACTGACTGTAGGACTTGCCCTTAAGTTAGAATGGTCGTTGGGGGTGAAAACATTATTTTCTAAATTTAAAAGGGAAAAAGAAAATTAAATCACTCCTGTCTCATCCCTTCTTTCTATTCATTCCTTCTTGCTGAAATTTCTATTTTTACTTTGTGTTAAATTTTTGAGCTTTTGGTAATATCTTTTGGGCAGATGAGGAGGATCCACTCTGCTGGAGAGCGCCTTGGAGGGTATGCTGCGGAGATGTGGTGTATGATGCAAGTGCTTGGAGGGTACGGCCGTCCAATCTACACGAGAACCACTATCGATGAAGACGGACAAGTTCGAGCATGGAAGACCAAGCTGATGATGTATGCTCGAGCGGGGGCAAGGGCGAGTCGCCCTATGTACTTCACGGTCAGGAGGTCCTCGTTCGAGGCTGGGATCCAGGAGGCATCACGTTTGGCAATGAGAAGGATTGCTCGAACTTATCCTAGGGAGCTGGAGGGCACGGTCTTTCGTCATCATCCGCGTAGGGATACTCGTGCACATCGGGAGCCGATCGAGGATGAGGATGTCACCGTTACTCACCTGGCCAGGTTTGTGGTTGCCCAGGAGGAGGCCATGGATGAGACAGTTAAGGAGCTTCAAAGGGCTCGATACAAGGTCTAGGGGTTGAAGACACAACTGCGGGAGGCCCGGGAGCTTGCAGCTCACTCCCTTATAAGGGTGCATGAGCTGGAGGAGGCTCTTTATGGTCAGGGACCGAAACCAGTCTTGGAGCTGCACGAGCCGGATCCAGAGGAAGTGCAGGAGGCACCCGCGCAGGAGCCAGAGCCACCAGTTCAGGAGCAGGCTGTCTCGGGACTCGACGAGTCAGTTGGATCGTTTGTCCCTAGGATAGTTGGGCATGGGGATCAGTTTGCCCCGATGCTAGCTCATCCACCAGTGTATCCACCAGGAGGACCGTAGCCGGGTTTTCTCGACGAGTGAGAGTGTCGTTGGTTCGGGTTGAGACTCAGTTGTTGGAGTCGCGTCTTTATTGTTCCCAGGAGTCGCCCTTAGGCGTGAATCGTCGTGTGTGAAGTTGTCTTGTGTCTGTTGGCTGGTGTTATGTTTGTGTGTGTCTGTATGTGTTGCATTTGCCCTTAGGCACTTGTAAGCAACCATACTAATATTATTACAAAAGCTATTTGGGTTGGAGTTACACCTGTTTTCCCCTGCACAAGTTTTTCTTTACTTGTCTATTCTTTTTCCCTCTCTTCTCTAAACTGTTGGAGTAATCAGCAGATGGTGAACAATCGTGGCAACATTGGAGCTGGAGGAAGTGGATCACGTTAGGGAGGCAACCAGAACGATGTTCCAACGCACCACCAGTGGATATGCAGAATCTGGGAGCTTTCCTTGCTGCCCAGACACAATTGATGCAGACCATGATGCAAACTGTGCAGCAAATAGCCAACCAGGGTGCCAACAATGTTAATCCAACAATCAACCAGGGGCCTCAGCACCAGACAAGACTGTCGGAATTTATGAGAACCCGCCCACCAACCTTTTCAGGCAATGCCAACCCTTTGGAGGCTGATGATTGGCTTAGGTCAGTCGAAAGGAAACTGCACATTACCCAGTGCCATGGGAATGAGAGGGTACTGTACGCCTCTCATCAGCTTGAAGGCACAACAGCGGAATGGTGGGAAAATTACTGTGCTACACAGGAGAATCCCCAGGACATAACTTGGGAAGAGTTTACTGCTGCCTTTCGCCAGTACCATGTGCCGGAAGGTATCATGGATTTGAAGAAAGAGGAATTCAGATCCATGAAGCAAGGAGGCCAGTCTGTGGCCGACTATCTGGATAAGTTCACTCAGTTGGCAAGTTAAGCCCCAGAGGACGTAGCCACAAACAAAGCAAGACAATCCCGCTTCCTGAAGGGATTGAACACCGGACTACAGGTGGGATTGATTACCCACACATTTCCAGACTTCCAAGAACTGGTTAACAAAGCTTTGATTCTTGAGGACAAGCGCCGTGAATTGGATGATAATCGCAAGCGCATGATGGTGCAGCAAAGTGGTCGATCTAGTCAGCAGAGAGCAAGGGTGGTACCACAGCAGCTAGCAAGGTTTCAGCCCAGAGGCAACACTCGTCCACCAGCTCCAGCACCTCGTCCACCAGTGCAGACTTTCTAGACCCCTGCACCAGTCGGAAACCAAGCAGGAGGCAGCTCATAGATGGCAGGAAGACGTTGCTACCACTGCCATGAGGTAGGACACTTCACCAATAATTGTCCTAAGAAGGGTGGAGTGACACCAGTGCGTCTCAATCTCGGAAACACCCCCAACAAGACACCAGTACAAAACTCGAACCGCGGAAATGCTCAAGCTGGGAATCAGACTCAGTCAGTTGTAAGAGGCAGAGTCAACCATGTTACTGCTGAAGGAGTGCAAGAAGCTGTTGATGTTGTGCTAGGTACGTTCTTGGTTAAATCCGTACCTGCTACTGTATTATTTGATTCAGGGGCGTCGCATTCATTTGTTTCTCGAGAATTTGTTGTTCAGAATGATTTGTCTGTTGTGAATCTTAAGTGTACGCTCTTGGTTCAATCCCCTGGATCAAAACTCCGATCCAAGGTAGGATGTTTTGGAGTGCAACTAATAATAAATGGAGTAGAGTTCCTAGTGAACTTGGTTATATTGGATACCCAGACCCTAGATGTTATATTAGGGATGGATTGGTTGTCCAAACATAAAGTGGTACTAGACTGTGGACGAAGGGTAGTATCAGTTGAAAGCCCCGATGATAGAAAGGTGGAGTTTCAAGCAACCTATACACGAGATGGTCAATTGCTGGTCAATAGCTTGAAGACAACTAACCTAGAAGATGTGCCAGTGGTGCGAGAGTATCCGGACGTATTTCCGGATGATCTACCAGGAATGCCACCGGATAGGGACATTGAGTTTGTAATTGAACTAGTACCAGGAACAGCACCGATAGCAAAGAGACCCTACCGGATGTCCACTGACGAGCTGATAGAGATGAAGAAGCAGATCGAGGAATTATTGAAAAAAGGTTTTATAAGACCAAGTTCGTCACCTTGGGGAGCACTAGTGCTGTTTGTCAAGAAGAAAGATGGAAGTTTTCGGATGTGTATAGACTATCGCGCTCTTAATGATGTGACGATAAAGAACAAATACCCGCTACCCAGAATAGATGATTTGTTTCATCAGCTGAGAGGAGCAGGAGTATTCTCTAAGATCGACCTTCGATCGGATTATCATCAACTGATGATCAGATCTGAAGACATACCGAAGACCGCATTTTCATCAAGATATGGACACTATGAGTTTACAGTTATGTCTTTCGGATTGACAAATGCACCCGCATACTTCATGAACTTGATGAATAAGGTTTTTATAGAGTACCTTGACAAGTTTGTAGTGGTGTTCATAGATGATATTCTGGTATATTCCAAAACCAGAGAGGAGCATGCTGAAAATCTCAGGCTAGTGTTGGAAAAGTTGAGAACAACAATTATTTGCTAAGTTTAGCAAATGCGATTTTGGAAAAGTAAGGTGGAATTCCTCGGACATATCATGACTGCTGAAGGAGTTGCAGTAGATCCAAGTAAAGTTGAAGCAGTAGTACATTGGGAGCAACCGAAGACGGTGACTCAGATCCGAAGTTTTCTTGGAATGGCGGGTTATTACCGCCGGTTTATAGAAGGTTTTTCCACGATTGCTAAACCACTCACGCAATTGCTGAAGAAAGAAAAGAAGTTTACTTGGACACCTGAATGTGAGAAGAGTTTCCAAGAGTTAAAGAGGAGGCTGACATCCACACCAGTTTTGGTTCTACCAGATGTTCATCAGAGTTTTGACATTTACTGTGGTGCGTCATGTCAAGGACTCGGATGTGTGTTGATGCAGAATGGAAAGGTAGTTGCTTATGCATCGAGGCAGTTAAGGCCACATGAGGAAAATTATCCGACGCATGACTTGGAGTTAGCATCTGTTGTGCATGCTCTAAAGTTATGGCGTCACTACCTTATCGGAAATAGGTGTGAAATATATACTAACCACAAGAGTCTCAAGTATATTTTCACCCAGCCAGACTTGAATATGAGACAAAGAAGGTGGTTGGAGTTAATCAAAGATTATAATGTGGAAATTCATTACCACCCGGGTAAGGCTAATGTGGTGGCAGATGCCTTGAGCCGAAAGAGCCATAGTGTAAATATGTTAATGGAAATCAGTCAAGCAGAGTTATGCAAGGATTTTCAGAAATTGAAACTGGAGGTCGTGCCAGAAGGATTTTTAACGGCTCTAGAAGTAAAGCCTACTTTAGAAGATCAGATCAAGGAATGTCAGAAGGGTGACGAGAAGATCGGGCAGATCAAATCCAAGATGGATGAAGGCCTAGCCAAAGATTTCAGCTTGGATGATCAGGGTATCTTGTGGATGAAGGAGCGTATATGTGTACCTGACAAAAAGGAGCTGAAGCAGTTGATACTGGAGGAAGCTCACGATTCCAAGTATTCAATTCATCCAGGAAGTGCGAAGATGTACCAGGACTTGAAGGAAAGGTTTTGGTGGCCAAGCATGAAAAGAGAAGTTGCGGAACATGTTGCATTATGCGATGTTTGTCAGCGAGTCAAAGCTATGCATCAGAGACCGGCAGGACTGCTGCAACCTCTACAGCTTCCAGAGTGGAAGTGGGAGGAAATCGGTATGGACTTCATAACCGGTTTGCCCAGGGCACAAGCTGGTTACGATTCAATATGGGTCGTAGTGGATCGGTTAACCAAAGTTGCACATTTTATACCGGTGAAGATAACCTACTCAGGAGATCGATTGGCAGAGTTATACATGTCAAGAATTGTCTATTTACATGGAGTACCGAAGAATATAGTTTCGGACCGAGGTACCCAACTTACCTTGAGATTCTGGAGTAAGCTGCATGAGGCGTTGGGAAGTCGTTTGAACTTCAATATGGCTTATCACCCGCAAACAGATGGCCAGACTGAAAGAGTCAACCAGATTCTGGAGGATATGCTTAGAGCTTATGCATTGGCATATACTACTTCGTGGGACAAGTGCTTACCTTATGCAGAGTTCAGCTATAACAATAGCTACCAAGCCAGTCTGCAGATGTCACCTTTTGAAGCGTTATATGGAAGACCTTGTCGGACACTGTTAATTTGGAATGAGACGGGTGAACGACGAGTGTTTGGACCAGATATATTACAAGAAGCTGAAGAGAAGATAGTTGTGGTTAGAGAAAGATTAAAGATTGCTCAGTCCAGGCAGAAGAGCTATGCTGACAATAGACGTAGAGATTTGAGCTTTGAGCTAGAGGACTACGTGTATCTCAGAGTTACACCTCTCAAAGGAGTTAGAAGGTTTCACGCCAAAGGGAAGCTTGCGCCAAGATATGTTGGACCGTTCAAGATCCTAAGTCGCAGAGGGGAAGTTGCTTATCAGCTGGAATTGCCGCAGCAGGAGTACATGATGTATTCCACGTCTCACAGTTAAAGAAATGTCTGCGAGTACCTGAGGAACAAGCACCTCTGGAAGCGATTTGCAAGAAGATTTGACATATAAAGAACATCCAGTGAAGATTCTAGACACCATGGACCGTGAAACAAGAAATAAAACAACCCGCTTCTGTAGAGTCCAGTGGAGTAATCACTCAGAGAGCGAAGCGACATGGGAACGCGAAGAAGATCTGAAAGAGTTTCTGAACCTATTCTCTAGTTAGCCTTGAATCTCGGGGACAAGAATCTGTTAAGGGGGGAGGTTTGTAACATCCTAAAAATTTCTTTTATTATATTTTGTGTGTTTCTGGGATTATTTGTAATTTTTCAAAATTTATTTGGAAGCCTCGCGAGTAATTCGGAGTCAAGTTTATCGAAATAATCACGTTAAATAAAGATAAGGCGTTTTCGAATAAGCATAAAAATTAAAAATTTGTTGATAATTAAGATAATTGGTAGACGAGAGTGTTCGCTTCAAATATTTTCGAGAAACTGGTTATATAACGTAAATCGTTGATTTTACAAAAAGTTGTACAGGTGTCTGATTCACTCAAAGAATTTTTACGGAAAATCTACACATCAAAAAATCACGAAACCAACTCTGTTATGTTTTGATCAATGCCTAGTATTTTAGAGGAATTTTCCAAGATTTTTCGAACCTTTTTGCTATTTCTTCTAACCATGCTTTGCATTTGCATATATATGAGTATACTACTTGTTTCACGTACTACTTGTTTTCACGTGTACTAGTCATCCACGAGGCCTTCATAGCTTGTATAGGTTTATGCCGTGTGGGAGACTTCCCAAGGGAAACGCTGCAAGCACGTGCACTTACTTCCCATTGTCCAGCCGCATATGCATGACGTTTGATTTCCATGACTTTTTGGTTCTCACGAATGGGTGTTGCTCTATCAACCGGTTCACCTTCTGTGGAAACGTATCCACTAGCATGCAGCTGTTTTCTGCATATGTGCTTAAGGTGGACTTTTACTTTCAATCGTGACTGCATGAATCAAGACCTGTTGCTTCGTTTCAGCTGTTTCTACTCCATAGCGTTTCACCAATTGTGTAAAACTACTTTGGCAGCCACCACTAGTAACGCTTCCATTCTTCCATACATTGCCAGTAGAATCCTTCTTCCTTTCATTGCATTCTCCAAGCAAGACTAGGCCACACCCATACCACCTCAGTGCTTCATTTCTATAGACGCCGTCGACGTTTCATCGCCGCCGTTGTCGCCGCAGTTGTTGTCACCACCGCCGCCACCCCTGTCATCGTCATCTTCGGCGTCGTCGCTGCCGTCGTGTATTGCCGCCGCCATTGGAGCCGCCGCCGCCGTCGTCGCCGCCGCCATTTACTTCGCCGTCGACGCACTCTCTGATCTCGTGTTTCCTGCGCCCAACGGTCTGCGTCGCTGCTTATCGTCCGGTACTTTTTCTTTATTTTATTTTGCGTGCGCTCTCTTCCGTTGATCAGTTGATCTATTCTGCGTGTATTTGTGTTTGTAGATGTATATATACATACGTGCATATATAGATTGGCCGAATGGACGTAGATTTTTGGTCAAACCGATGCATATATACACATATATAATTACTCGCTAGGCGCATGCATGTTTTCTTATTAGTCGTCGCATGTATATATACATCTGTGGCTACAGTCGGTTGTTCTGTATGCATATATGTTAGATTGATTCACTAGTCACTACTACAAAATGATACATCACTATCGCTTCATCTGTGTCGGTTCCAAACTTTTGACTAAAAAACCGATTGTGATACGTGTATGTCATTCGTAAATTTTGGTAATAGGTTATCACAATCGGTTCTGAGAAAGAACCGATTGTGATAAGAATCATCATCACAATCGGTTCTTTCTAAGAACCGATTATGATAACCCGTTTCCTCATCACAATTAGTTCTGAAAAAGAACCGATTGCAATGAGGGGTCTCATTACAATCGGTTCTTTTTCAGAACCGATTGTGATGATATACCACTTATCACAATCGGTTCTGAGAAAGAACCGATTGTGATGACCCCCTCATCACAATCGGTTCTTTCTCATAACCGATTGTGATAAGTCCATCATTACAATCGGTTCTTTTTCAGAACCGATTGTGATGATATACCACTTATCACAATCGGTTCTTTCTAGGAACCGATTGTAATGAGGGACCCCTTATCACAATCGGTTCTTTTTCAGAACCGATTGTGATGAGACTCGCAAGGTTTATATCTTCTCGGGATGAACTCTCCTCTGTTGTTGGTGTTCTAGAGCAAAAAATAACCGTCGCCACCCCGAAAAATAGAACATACTCTTGTTGAAACTTAGACTTATGGGAGAAAAATCTGAAATCCTTAAGGATGTGTGTTAAGAGGGTAAGTTGAAGCCCCATCTTGAGAAGATTTCCCCTCTATTTTCTCTCAGTTGAGGTTTTTAGCATATTTATAAGCAAGCACTTAGTGGTGACGACGACACACATGGAACAAATTACATGTGTGTAGATCATTAAAGAGGGTTGTATTGTAAATGAAGTTGTAAGATTGCCATGTCTAATTGAGACAAGCTAATGCCATTTCAAGGGTAAAGTACCAGCAAAGTAAAAGTACAAACTTGCCAACTTGTTAACTTGCTGTTGAACCTATTTTAGTTAAAATATACAGGACAATACTTCCATAAGGAAGGAAAGGGAAGAATTTTTCCACTCAACGCATAATTATTAGTAATTACTTGCACATTCTTTCCACTCCATCCAAGAACAACACATAATTCCAAACAATTATTAAAACAATACCAAGAATAATACTGGCACTACTAGTCCTTTCATATTGCAGTCGGTTTCAATTAAAACTGACACTACTAATCAAACCTATTGCTTTTTGTGAAGGCAATGAAAGGAATGCATTTCAAAAGCATATATACAGAAAGTTTAGCAAAGTGGAGACCGACTCGGCTTGAACTTAAATTAGATGGAAAAAAGAATTAAATGTGTGGTGGACACCACATCACAATCGGTTCTAGCTAAGAACCGATTGTGATGAGGGGTGTGATCACAATCGGTTCTATCTCCAAACCGATTGTGATGATACCCTCATCACAATCGGTTCTAGCTGAGAACCGATTGTGATGAGGGGTGTGATCACAATCGGTTCTATCTCAGAACCGATTGTGATGACACCCTCATCACAATCGGTTCTAGCTCAGAACCGATTGTGATGAGGGTGGTCATCACAATCGGTTCCTACTAAGAACCGATTGTGATGAGGGGTGTGATCACAATCGGTTCTATCTCAGAACCGATTGTGTTGAGGGTGGTCATCACAATCGGTTCCTACTCAGAACCGATTGTGATAAGGGGGCCCTCATCACAATCGGTTCTCAACTTGAACCGATTGTGATAACGGTGTCATTACAATCGGTTATTGTTCAGAACCGATTGTGATGTGCTCATGACCGCCAAAGTGAAAATTTGGTGCCAAAGTGAAAATTGGGCGTCATAGTAAAATTGGACACTTAGTTAAATTTTGGAGCACCCAAGTCAGAGTAAATTCGAAGTATAAGAATACTAACATTAGTGTTCGGGTGCTTGCTTTGTGGGGTTAAGGGGAGGGAGACGCGTTATATTTTCAAATGCTATCATACCAACACTACGGTACTAAATTGGACACTTAGTTAAATTTTGTAGCACCCAAGTCAGAGTAAATTCGAAGTATAAGAATACTAACATTAGTGTTCGGGTGCTTGCTTTGTGGGGTTAAGGGGAGGGAGACGCGTTATATTTTCAAATGCTATCATACCAACACTACGGTACTAAATTGGACACTTGGTTAAATTTTGTAGCACCCAAGACAGAGTAAATTCGAAGTATAAGAATACTAACATTAGTGTTCGGGTGCTTGCTTTGTGGGGTTAAGGGGAGGGAGACGCGTTATATTTTCAAATGCTATCATACCAACACTACGGTACTAAATTGGACACTTAGTTAAATTTTGTAGCACCCAAGTTAGAGTAAATTCGAAGTATAAGAATACTAACATTAGTGTTCGGGTGCTTGCTTTGTGGGGTTAAGGGGAGGGAGACACGTTATATTTTCAAATGCTATCATACCAACACTACGATACTAAATTGGACACTTAGTTAAATTTTGTAGCACCCAAGTCAGAGTAAATTCGAAGTATAAGAATACTAACATTAGTGTTCGGGTGCTTTGTGGGGTTAATGGGAGGGAGACGCGTTATATTTTCAAATGCTATCATAACAACGCTACGGTACTAGATCATATAAGAACTCTGAAGTTAAGCGTGCTTGGGTGAGAGTAGTACTAGGATGGGTGACCTCTCGGGAAGTGCTCGCATTTGCATTAAAATTGGCGGCAAAACTCATTAGTTAAGCGTGCTTAGGCGAGGGTAGTACTAACTAGGATGGGTGAGGGTGACCTCTTGGGGAAATCTCTTCGTTTTGTGTTAAAACCGTCATAACAATGTTTATTAGTGAAAATGGCTCATCACAATCGGTTCTTTCTCATAACCGATTGTGATAAGGTGGTCATCACAATCAGTTCTAGCATAGAACCGATTGTGATGAGGGGCCTCATCACAATCGGTTCTATGCTATAACCGATTGTGATGACCCCCTCATCACAATCGGTTCTTGGGAAGAACCGATTGTGATAAGCCCCTCATCACAATCGGTTCTATGCTAGAACCGATTGTGATGAGGAGGTCATCACAATCGGTTCTAGCATAGAACCGATTGTGATGATTGTTTATCACAATCGGGGAGAAAACCGACTGTGATAGCTATTCCTCATTACAATCGTTGGACTTTTTATCGCTACCAAAACCGATTGTGATGACGAAAAAGAACCGATTCTAATGTGTATTCTTGTAGTAGTGAGTGCAACCTTCCATTTGCATGTGTGTGTGTGTATATATATATATATTTGAATATGTATCAAGTCGCTTATATATATATATATATATATATACTTATTCGAATATGTATCCAAGTCATCCAGTGCGCAAGCGAGAAGAAGTGCTCAGCCGTGGAAACCCAATGTGAACAGTGCCATGCAAAACTAGAAGTTGCATTGTGTGTAACAATTTCCAGAATTTGTGAATATTGTCTCTTTCGCTACAAATTCGTTTTAAGTCCAAACTGCGTGCAACAAATTTTGTTAATTAGTAAAAATTAGTACCTATCTACAGTAATTTTACTGAAATTTTGTAAATAATTTTATACTTTTAAAACATTCACGGAATGTCCAAAATTATGAATTTTGTATCTCTTGAACTATACGTTCAAAAATTCTGAAATAAATTTTATAAATCTTAGAAAATGCTAGACTAATTATGTAGAAGTTTTCATGAAATTACGAACTCGTTTGATTTGTAGCATTTTCCTGAATGTGTGTTTTATACGTTGTTTCGCGTGCTTATCTGGTTCTTTACCTGTTACGCCTAGACGCCGAGTTGTGTGAGGACACGGGTTTCAAGGACCAAGACCCAGACTCGCTGTTTTACGAAGGCAAGTTGTGCTTTGACCATATTGTTCCTAGCTTTTGAGAATATATTTTGTTTTAAATTATGCATGTTATGTTGATTAAAATGAATAGTTTAATTTGGGATAACTAGTTAATCAACCTAATTGTTAATTTGGGATAACTAGTTAATCAACCTAATAGTTTAATTTGGGATATCTAGATCCAACGGTCCAGATCCGATCTACGTTCTACGGTTCGGGGAAACACGTGAACTCACCGTTGCCGTCCGATCTGGATCCGACGGTGCACCGAGCTCGGGGCGGTGATGGTGTCGCGGCGGCGCAGGCTTGGCCGGAGAGGAGGAAGGCGACCAACGCAGCGGCGCTTCGGGGCTTCTCCGGCAAGGTGAGTGGTACGCACGGGTGCGCCTTGACGCGGGGAGTTCGGATCTGGAGTTAACGGCAGCGGAGAACCGCGGACGGCGGCGGGCACGGGCAAAAACCGTGGCGGAAGTAAGAGGCAACTACGGCGAGCTCGCACGAGTGAACGGCGGCGGCTCAGGCGAGATGGTTTGGGGGCACGGGTGCGCATGGAAGAGAGGAACCCGGCGGTGGCGGCGGCGCATTAAATAGTGCCCTCGGCTTCCGTGAATCTCGCGGAAACCGAGGCCCACTAGCGGGAGACGGTGGAGTCCGGCGGGGACTCGGATTAGGTGACATGGACGCACATGGGCCGTCCACGTGGCGCGATCAACGGCGGAGATGGTTCAGGCGCGGCCGTGCTACGCGCGGATTGATCCTGACCGTTGTATCTTGATCCAACTGTCCGGATTGGTCCCGGGTTAGGGTCAAGTGCGATTTACGCACGCGGGCTACGTGGGCCAACGTGGGCCGTTGGATCTCGATCCGACGGTCCACGTGTAACACCCCATAAAACTCAACTGTTGTAAAAGAAACAAATCGACAGCATTTCCCCTAAAACAAGACAATACGGAAGCAATTCAAATAGGAATAATATCATGACATTAATACTAGAGACAACGAGTCTAAATCAACCAGGAATCAACCAAACACAAAACACATCTCTAGCGGGACAATCATAAACGAGAACAAGTTTAAAGTGAACAGCAATGGGTCTATAAATAATAAAATTTCAGCAAGCTAATGCATTAATTAAAAGACTGGTTCATGAGAGTTGTGATGACATTCGAAGATTTATTGTGTTGCTAGCCCACCCTTCATGCTTACGTCTCACGCACGCTACCTGAAAACATCAAACAGCAAGTAGTGAGATTGGGTAATCTCAGCAAGCGGAACAATTAGTACATAAACACTCCCATCATGAATCTAACATACTACAAGCCTCACATTCAATACCACAACATAGATTCCCACAACCTCAGTAGAATGCTCATGATTGTGCACATGCTTATGCCATGATCCTCCTCACCGTGCCCTTTCTCAGGAACACACGGTGTTGTCTGCCGTCTTGATCGCGCCTTGGGCGTCGACAAACTTCCAATGCATGAATATGCAGTTAATGCTTCATGCATGAATTCATTCACAACCTTCCACATTGAGTCCACATGTTTGCATACCATCATATAACATGGATAGAAAACAAATAACACTGAGATGAACTATCTAGGCAATTCAACAGGTAGACAACATCATTCTTCTCTTTACTCGTAATTCATAGTCAAAGCACATCATCACAATGCTAATCTAAATATTGCAATCATCAAAGCAATTGATTAAACCATGTATGTTTAATGTAATCGGAGGTTATAACGAAGGCAATGCAAACAATGATGTATAGCTCAACCATAACACTACTTCCACTTGCCTTTACCGACGTTGAAGACGAATCTAGTTGCGTCCAGAAGGGGCACCACCTGAATAGGCATTATTTCAGTACATAGCGACAACACAAATGATCACGTAACTCGAACACGCGCTTCCTAACCCCTGTTCCCTTCTTAAACGCCAAAAACCCCAATCTGTCCGGGTTAAACAGCAGCAACCTCTCTTCACAATTTCGTATCTTTTTCTATACAGATAAAAAAAATATAAAAAATTTCCGGGAGCTAGATATTGACGAGATCTACAACTTTCATGAAGACCATAAATTTCAATTCCATAGTTAATTATGCCTAAACAGACATCCAACACAGGGGACGAAATCTGTTTCCAGATTCTGTTCGACAACTTCCAACAGAGATAACTCTCAGACCGTCATCCCAACAATTCTGAAAAAATTACAGAAGCTAGATCTCGACGTTATCTACAACTTTCTAGTTATAGGTTTTTGCAGGAAAAATCGTCTATGTCACGTAAAAAGTGAAACAAGCCGCGCTGCACAATCTTCCCTCTCAGAAACAGCACCACGTGAACAACTAACCTTCTCCCCCTTCAAATCCCATCCAATCCAATCACCACCAGATCTAAAACACTCCCAATCCTAGGTATAACAGGGGGTAAAAGATTTGGAATTTTACCTAAAGTTCTCCCTTGAGATCCCACGAAGAACACGCGATGATCACCGAAAACGAAATCTGCTTGTTCCCCATGCCTCCACGGATCCTCTTCTCACTTTCTCCTTCGCGTTTCGTGGCGGATCTTGAGCCACCACGCAGGGGAAGAAGAGGAGATGTGGTGTGGCTTCTAGGGGAGGAAGAGGAGTGTAACACCCCAAAATTTTGCTTTTCTTAAATTCATGTGTGATTTGGCACTTTGGTGAATTTTTGGAATTTTCTGGAATTTATTTGGATTTAATTTGAATTTATTCCATTTTGAAATAATTAAAGAATTTAAATTTTCAAATAAAATTTTGTTGGAAATATTTTATTTGAGTCCAAAATGCCCCAAAGTATTTTCCAAAATTTTTCTGGAATTTTTCTGAGTCTTTTGCTATTTTTAATGAATTAAATGAATTACTGGAAATTATTTTAAATATTAAATCGCTGGAAAATCGAGTCGGGTCAAGTACTGTTCATCCGACCGAGTCGGAACCCGAGTCGGACTCGAGTCCGACCCGAGCCACGTGACTCGACCGAATCAAGTCCAAACCCTAACCCTGTGAACCGTTGGATCAAGATCCAACGGCCGAAATCGAGCCGCACCGATCCGACCGGATCCGATCGCGCCCGAGCCAATCGTGGCCATTGATCGCGCCACGTGGACGGTCCTCCGTCGTCATCTCCGCCCGAGTCCGAGCCGGATTCCTCCGCCGCGCCCACCGCCGTGTGGGTCTAGGTTTCCGTTTTCCGCACGGACGCCGAGGGTATTTAATGCCCGGGTCGCACCTCGAGGACCGCCTTGACTTCCCGCACCTTTTGCCCTAGCCGCCGCCGCTTGGAACGCCCTGCCGCAGCCGTAATCGCTCGCCGGAGTTGTAGCACTCCTCCGCCGCGGTTTTTGCTTCGTTCCGCCGCCGTTGACCCCAGATCCGGACTCACCGCGACGAGACGCACCCGAAGGGACCTCTCACCTCGCCGGAGCACGCCCGAAGCGCCGTTGCCCGTGTCGCCGTCCCCAGCTCCGGCCAGCCAGCTCCGCCGCACGCCATCGCCGTCGCTCGAAGCTTCTCAGCCGTCCGATCAAGATCCAACGTCCCAGATCGCGCCACGTCATCTCACGGTGAGATCCCGTTCCAAATCCCAGATCCGATCTCAACCGTTGGATCTAGATCCAACGGTCCAGATCAAACGCGTTAACCCAAACGCGTGAGAGCCAGATCTAATCTGGGCCGTTGATTTTCAAATCAACGGCCGAGATTGCGCCACGTGTCGGGAAGCCTGACCGCCGCGGTCAGCGCACCCGTGCGTGTGACGCTGACACGCCGGGCCCGCGTGTCAGCGACGTGACCAAACCGCACCATGACGTCACGCTGACGTCATGGCGGGCCCGCATGTCAGCGGCTGTCGGCCGTCTTGGCGCCGACGGCAAGAATGACGTCACCAGCGGGTCCCACCTGTCAGCACCGTGGGCTGAGCCCCGCTGACGTCAGCAATGACGTCACCCGAGGGGGACCCACCTGTCAGTGACACGTGGAGCCGTGGACCGAGTCCACGGTAGACCCGAGCCGAGCGTTGTCGGGACCCCGAATTTGCAAATCCGGACCCTCTGTGTATTCAGCACTAGTCCAGGAACGCGCTAGTGCACACAGTCTTAACATCGGTAAATATCACAATCATACCACTCGATACTAATAAAGTACTTTATTTAAATAGTCAAACTGGTTACTTGACCTTATGGTCAAGTTACAAATGTATGCCTCGCAGGGCGAAACTTATTAGGAGAGAAATAGTAGCAGCGGAAAAATAAGATAACATCGTGGCGCCATCCAGTATACCACAGGCAACTGACTGGGCTCGCTCCCTAAGTAGACGGTTCCTCTTGGAGCTCCTCCTCCAAAGCTGGTGTAGTCTCCTCTTCAACTGGTGTTGTATTGAGGCAAGGGTGAGTACTTGGTACTCAGCAAGTCATACACAGAATGCAAGCTAATATACTATATGCATGGCTTGGTACAAAGGAATAGCTCAAGGTATATTTGCAGTAAACAGCATTTGACAAGTAACATAAGTAGATTCGAAAGCAGTAGTAACAAGTGTAGTATAATTAACTTTTCAAGGAGTTTAATAAACATCTTTCTCATCCTAATCCAGGTTTCCATCAACATCATTATTAATCCAACCCAACCTTTCAGATCCAAGTTATTTTTGAGAAAATCTAACCCTTGACTGTAATTCCCGAGCGATGTCCAATACCGCGGACACGGCTATTCGAATAGATTGTACACTCTGCAGAGGTTATGCACTTTACCCACAAGATACAGTCAAACACCACAAAGGCGAGTTCCCGTAACAAAGTCTTTCGAAAACTTCTAACAATACAAGTGATCCTCCCCAGTTATTGCACACTAACCCTTCCCTTAGCTAAGGCGAAGTTTAGGCCAATCAACCGTTAGATGGGTACCTGGCCTCAGCCCCGGTACGCTCCCCTGTACAACATACACAAAGGGTGTAGTTGACCTCCTGAGGTCCCACAGGTACGTTATTAGCAACTTAGTCAACTAGGTCCGTCCCATTACAGACATGTGGTTGCACGTTAGACCCAGTTCAAAGGCTTGCAAGGTTAAGTCCTTAGGGTGACCAGGGCAAGACTACCCGAAGAACCAAATCAACATCCCCAATGCCACAACTGGCCCACCTGATTATTCTTGCCACATGCCCTGGTCGAAAAACTATTTATCAAAACCCAGTTGATTACCATGCACCACGTGCCATCAACATCACATGATACCTTTCCAAAACAGGTTCAATATATCATTAAGTCAATATTAACATTTGATTGTCCAAAATCATGTCATGAGCACGTAGCTGGTCTAAGCAGTATACTACAACGGTCTAACACCCATGTTGGCAATTTAATAATGTCCAACTAGTAAACCACATCTAGGGTGACAAGGGGTCATGGCACATACTTAAGTAATCAAGGTGTCATACAGCAATTTGGCATTTATCTAATTCCCATATTTAAATAAAGTATTTTCTAATTGAACTAGCATGCAATAAGTTAAATCAAAATAGATTTCGAAATAGGATCAACATGGTCAAAGCGCAACTTGCCTTCAAAAAGTACTTGTTCTTGGTCTTGAGTTGGATCCTTAGTCAATACTTCTCCTTCGAATCCTTCCGGCACTTCAACGTCTACTCGTAAAGCGTGCAAATAGCAATACACGAATAAACAATAGGCAAAAAGTGTCCAAACATAGAAAAAAATCCATAAACAGAGAGAACATAATTTTATGAGTTTTTAGAAACTGGAATCGTCAAATTTGGAGTTAAAATGCAAAAGTTATGATTATTTAAAGTTTAAATAATCAATTAAATAATTTTACAGAGAAAAACTTTAGTCCAAAAATTAAATAAAATTAATATTTAGGTAGATCTCAATTTTATGAATTTTTAGAAATTTGAATCGTTCAAATCGGAGTTGAAACGCAAAAGTTATAAGCGTTTGAAGTTTGAAACAAAATCTGAAATCATTATTTCGAATTAATAATTCATTTTCTTTTTCGGAAATTATTTATTGCGTCAGCCTGGATTGGTCGGCTGACGTCAGCCGGTCCATGGACTCGGTCCACGCTTGTAACACCCCAAAATTTTGCTTTTCTTAAATTCATGTGTGATTTGGCACTTTGGTGAATTTTTGGAATTTTCTGGAATTTATTTGGATTTATTTGGAATTTATTTGAATTTATTCCATTTTAAAATAATTAAAGAATTTATTTTTTTAAATAAAGTTTTGTTGGAAATATTTTATTTGAGTCCCAAATGCCCTAAAATATTTTCCAGAATTTTTCTGGAATTTTTCTGAGTCTTTTGCTATTTTTAATGAATTAAATAAATTACTGGACACGTGAGTCCTTAGTAGATCCAACCGTTTGAGCTGAATCTAATCTACACCGCCCGATTTAGATCTGACAGCCAGGATTAGATCCGGCGCTAGGAACAGTAACGGCGACGTGGCCTCACCTCAACCGACGGATGGAGATCGAACGGGCGAGGGAGCTCCCGAGCGTCGATGGCGAGGTGGCGGCGCCGGCTGACCGGGACCGAGGAAGACGACCACGGCAACGGCGTTCCACGCGCTCTCCGGCGAGGTGAGTGATCCCGATCGGTGCGTCTCGGTGAGGGGGTTTTGGATCCGGGCTTGGTGTCGACGGAGCGGCTACCGGATACTGGCGGAAGACAATGAAACCACCGTGGAGACCCAACCAACTCCGGCGAGCAATCGGGCACGAACGGCGGCGGCTAGGGTTTCGGGAGGTGGGGCAAAAGGTGCGCACGGTTGAAGCGGACCTCGGAGGCGGCGCGGAGCTTTAAATAGCCTCGGCATGCGTGCGTAGGGCGGAACCCTATGCCCACACGGCGGAGCGACCGGCCGGATCCAGCCGGGGAAGACGATGCCTCCACCGTCCACGTGGCGCGATCCACGGCCACGATGGCCTGGCGCGCACGGATCCGGATCGGATCCGATCGAACTGTGCGGCGCGGATCCTGACCGTTGGATCTTGATCCGACGGTCCACAATGGTTAGGGTTTGGACGCGGTTCGACCGAATCACGTGGCTCGGGTCGGACTCGAGTCTGACTCGGACTCGAGTCCGGTCGGATGAATAGTACTTGACCCGACTCGATTTTCCAGCGATTTAATAATTAAAATAATTTCCAGTAATTTATTTAATTCATTAAAAATAGCAAAAGACTCAGAAAAATTCCAGAAAAATTCTGGAAAATATTTTAGGGCATTTGGGACTCAAATAAAATATTTCCAACAAAACTTTATTTAAAAAAATAAATTCTTTAATTATTTTAAAATGGAATAAATTCAAATAAATTCCAAATAAATCCAAATAAATTCCAGAAAATTCCAAAAATTCACCAAAGTGCCAAATCACACATGAATTTAAGAAAAGCAAAATTTTGGGGTGTTACAAGCGTGGACCGAGTCCATGGACCGGCTGACGTCAGCCGACCAATCCAGGCTGACGCAATAAATAATTTCCGAAAAAGAAAATGAATTATTAATTCGAAATAATGATTTCAGATTTTGTTTCAAACTTCAAACGCTTATAACTTTTGCGTTTCAACTCCGATTTGAGTGATTCAAATTTCTAAATTTGTATAAAATTGAGATCTACCTAAAAATGAATTTTATTTAATTTTTGGACTAAAGTTTTTCTCTGTAAAATTATTTAATTGATTATTTAAACTTCAAAATGCTATAACTTTTGCATTTTAACTCCGAATTTGACGATTCCAGTTTCTAAAAATTCATAAAATTATGTTCACTCTGTTTATGGACTTTATTTGGATATTTGGACACTTTTTGCCTATTGTTTATTCGTGTATTGCTATTTGCACGCTTTACGAGTAGACGTTGAAGTGCCGGAAGGATTCGAAGGAGAAGTATTGACTCAGGATCCAACTCAAGACCAAGAACAAGGACTTTTTGAAGGCAAGTTGTGCTTTGATCATGTTGATCCTATTTTGAAACCTATTTTGATTTACCCTATTGCATGCTAGTTCAATTAGAAAATACTTTTTTTAAATATGGGGGATTAGATAAATACCAATTTGCTGTATGACACCTTGATTATTTAAATATGTGCCATGACCCTTGTCACCCTAGTGTGGATTACTAGTTGGACATTACTAAACTGCCAACATGGGTTTGTAGATCGTTGTAGTATACTGCTTAGACCTGCTACGTGCTCATGACATGATTTTGGACAATCAAATGTTAATATTGACTTAATGATATATTGAACCTGTTTTGGAAAGGTATCATGTGATGTTGATGGCACGTGGTGCATGGTAATCAAGCGGGTTTGATAAATAGTTTTTCGACCAGGGCATGTGGCAAGAATAATCAGGTGGGCGGTTGTGGCAATCGGGATGTTGATTTGGTTCTTCGGGTAGTCTTGCCCTGGTCACCCTAAGGACTTAACCTTGCAAGCCTTTGAATCGAGTCAATCTTGCAACCACATGTCTGTAATGGGACGGACCTAGTTGACTAAGTTGCTAATAACGCACTGTGGGACCTCGGAGGTCAACTACACCCTTTGTGTAAGTTATGCGGGAGCGCATCGGGCTGAGGCCAGGTACCCATCTAACGGTTGATTGGCCTAAACTTCGCCTTAGCTAAGGGAAGGGTTAGTGTGCAATAACCGGGGAGGCTCACTTGTAATGTTAGAAGTTTCCGAAAGACTTTGTTATGGGAACTCGCCTTTGTGGTGTTTGACTGTATCTTGTGGGTAAAGTTCATAACCTCTGCAGAGTGTAGAATCTATTCGAATAGCCGTGTCTGCGGTATTGGACATCGCTCGGGAATTACAATCAAGGGTTAGACTTTCTTGAAAATAACTTGGACCTGAAGGGTTGGGTTTGGTTTACAAATGACATTAATGTGGACTAGGATGGGAAAGATGTTTATTAAACTCCTTGAAAAGTTATCTATGCTTTACTTGTTACTACTACTTTCGAATCTACTTATGATACTTGTTAAATGTCAAGCATCGCAAAAATACCTTGAGCCACTCCTTTGTATTAAGCCATGCATGTAGTATATTAGCTGCATTCTGTGCATGACTTGTTGAGTACCAAGTACTCACCCTTGCCACAATACAACACCAGTTGAAGAGGAGACTACACCAGCTTTGGAGGAGGAGCTCCACGAGGAACCGTCTACTTAGGGAGCGAGCCCGGTCAGTTGCCTGTGGTATACTGGATGGCGCCACGATGATATCTTATTTTTCCGCTGCTACTATTTCTCTCTTAATGAGTTTCGCCCTGCGAGGCGTATATTTGTAACTTGACCATAAGGTCGAGTAACCAGTTTGACTATTTAATTAAAGTACTTTATTAGTATCGAGTGGTATGATTGTGATATTTACCGATGTTAAGACTGTGTGCACTAGCGCGTTCCTGGACTAGTGCTGAATACACAGAGGGTCCAGATTTGCAAATTCGGGTCCCGACAAGGAGGCACCCTAGGGTTTGGGTGGGTGGCCGGCCACAAGGTGGGGGGGCGCACCCCTTGGTGGGGGAAGTGGGCCGGCCCACGAGGGGGGTGGGGAGGTGGAGGTGGTAAGGGGGATTCCCGGTCCAGGCCCAGGTTTTCTTCGGCCTTTTTCCCCTAGCCCGAAACACCAAAATTAATTTTAAAATGCAGCATTTTCTTCAATTGTTTCATCCCCCGACAAAACCGTCATTCCTCTCCGAAACAAAAACAAGGAAGAAAAACCCTACAATCACTCTCAAGTTCTAGGGCATCACATTCTCCCCTCCTTAAAAAGGATTCGTCCCCGAATCTTCTCCTTTTAGCTACGGAAAGAAAAAGAAAAAGAACAGGAAGGCAAAAAGGTAAACAACAATTTACCTTCAGCATCCTCAAAAAGTGCAGGATACTTCTTCCGCATCTGGTCCTCAAGTTCCCAAGTTGCCTCCCGCTCAGATTGATTGGTCCACAGAACTTTTACATATCTGATGGTTCTCCTCCTCATGACTCGTTCCGAAGAGTCCAAAATTCGAAGGGGATGGCACTCCAAAGTTAAATCTTGCTCAATTAGAATTGGCTCCAGATCAATCTTATGCTCTGGGTCATGGAGATACTTCCGTAGCATAGAGACATGGAAGACATCATGCACTCCTTTCAAAGAGTCCGGCAACTCCAGACGGTACGCTAAACTGCCCACTCGAGCCACAACTGGGAATGGACCAATGTACCTCGGGCTAAGCTTGCCAGTGGTACCAAAACGAACAACACCCTTTGATGGAGATACCTTGAGGAGAACTTGATCACCCACTGCAAATTCCAAATCCCGTCTTCTGTTATCGGCATAGCTCTTCTGACGGCTCTGGGCGGCCAGGAGATTCCGCCGTATCTCTTGCACCTTCTCAAAGGTCTGTTGAACCCAATCCGGACCCTGCAATGATTTTTCACCAACTGTATCCCAGCAAAGCGGAGAAACACACCTTCGGCCATAAAGTGCCTCGAATGGAGCCATTCTGATACTAGCCTGGTAACTGTTATTGTAGGCAAACTCTACTAAGGCCAAGTGATCCTCCCAACTTCCCTTCCAAGAAAGAACACAAGCTCGAAGCATGTCCTCTAGAGTCTGGATGGTCCGCTCAGACTGGCCATCTGTCTGAGGATGAAAAGATGTGCTGAGAGAGAGTTTTGTTCCCAAAGCACTATGCAAGCTCTGCCAAAACTGGGACACAAATCTAGTGTCTCGATCGGAGACAATCGATTTAGGCACGCCATGGAGCCTAAGCACTTCCTTCATGTACAAGGGAACTAGATCTGGTGCCGAATTGGTCGTCTTCATTGGAATAAAATGTGCTGACTTAGTGAGTCTATCCACAACCACCCAAATGGCATCTCTACCTCGCGGTGAGCGGGGTAACCCAATCACAAAGTCCATAGTGATGTGTTCCCACTTCCATTCCGGAATTTCCAATGGTACAGAATGCAGGCAGGTCTCTTATGCTCAGCTTTTACCTGTTGGCACACTCCACAAGAAGCCACATACCTGGCAATATCCATCCTCATCCTCTTCCACCAAAAACTTTGTTTCAGATCCCGATACATCTTGGTCTCACCAGGATGAACGGAATACGGAGTCCTATGGGCTTCCCTTAGAATGTCCATCTTCACATCCGATTTCTGAGGCACACAAAGACGGCCTCTAAACCGAATAGAACCATGCTCAAATGCATCTTGAATTCCCGAGGGTTCCCCTCACGAAATCCTCTGCTGAACCTCCTGAAGCAAGCGATCCTGCAATCGAGCCTCATGCACTCGCTCGGGTATGCAAGACTGAATGATCATCTCGAGTCTCATTTTGCGCAACCTCAAAGAAACATAAGTGACATGTCCTCTTTCCAATTCTGCAACCAAGGGCAAAGCAGTCTTGGGGACACCCGTTCTACTCAAGGCATCTGCCACAACATTAGCCTTGCCGGGATGATACTGGATTGACACATCAAAGTCCTTTATCAACTCCAACCACCTACGCTACCGCAAATTCAGGTCCCGCTGGGTGAAAATATATTTGAGGCTCTTATGATCAGTGAAAATATCACAAGACTCCCCATAAAGATAGTGCCTCCACAATTTCAAGGCAAAAACCACGGCGGCTAACTCAAGGTCATGGGTGGGATAATTCTGTTCATGAGTCTTCAACTGTCTTGAAGCATAAGCGATGACACAGCCTTCTTGCATGAGCACACAACCCAAACCAATCCTAGAGGCATCTGCATACACTGTATAACGTTTGCCACTCACAGGGAAGGATAAAATAGGTGCATTGACTAGTTTGCTCTTTAGCGTCTGGAAACTAGCCTCACATTCCCCTAACCAGATGAAGGAAACCCCCTTCTGAGTGAGCCTTGACATCGGTTTAGCAATGATGGAAAAATTGTGCACGAAACGTCGATAATAACCTGCCAACCCAAGGAAACTCCTGATTTCCGTCACACTAGACGGTCTTCGCCATTCAACCACAGCAGCAACCTTCTTTGGGTCAACTATGACACCACTTTGGTTGATGACATGCCCAAGGAAACTCACCTCCGACAACCAGAAGGTGCACTTCTTGAGTTTGGCATAGAAGTGATTCTTACGAAGAGCTTCCAAAACTAGACCAAGATGTATGGCGTGCTCCTCTTCGGACTTCTAGTAGACAAGAATGTCGTCAATGAAAACGACGATAAAGACATCAAGATATTCATGGAGCATCCTGTTCATGGCTTCCATAAAGACGGTAGGAGCATTCGTTAGTCAAAAAGACATGACTACGAACTCAAAATGCCCGTACCTCGTGTTAAAAGCCGTCTTTTCAATATCCTCCTCCTTAATCCGCAACTGATGATACACAGATTGCAGATCGATCTTGGAGAATACTTTGGCACCCCTCAATTGATCAAAAAGATCATCAATACGAGGCAATGGGTACTTGTTCTTAATGGTAACTTGATTGAGCGCCCAGTAGTCCACACATAGCCGCTTGGTGCCATCTTTCTTCTCCACGAATAAGACCGGGGCCGCCCAAGGAGACGAGCTCACTCTAATAAACCCCTTAGCTAGGAGTTCATCCAATTGCCTCTTCAACTCAACTTGTTCTATTGGAGCCATCCGGTACGTGGTTTTGTAGGATCGAAGTATACGAATATAGCAATCAGAGGGGGGTGAATGATTGTGCATAAGCTAAAACCAAATTCTTGATCTATTAAAAGTTCACCCCAAAACAAAACCAAATAATTGCCTCGTTTTCGACAAAAACAGAATGATAGAGGTTCGGTAAAACGTGAATTCCCGGAGATCCAACCGTCGGAACGATCTGAAATTTGGACACAAGAAACTCGATTCCAATATGAATCGAACCCAAAAAGAATCAGCTCGATCGAACTTACGGATCAATAGTTATGAACTTCGCAAGCTTGCTGATCCAGAACTTGACGAGAATTGATCTAACGTAAACTTGAAAGTTTTAACAGAACCGACAAAAGTTTAATCAACTAGACATTGAGGAACTCTAAATCAATACCCTAGAAAGGTTTTTGATGGATCAAATCAAGATGACACTCAAGGATCAAAAACCAATCTAGATTTAGAGCAAGCATGCAAACAAGAACCAAGACAGAAAAACACTGTAGCAACGTGGTTACTGTAGCACGCAAAAATCTTGGAAGAATTGATCTTTATTTCTTTTGTCTAAAGTACTCTCATCAAAAGAGTACAAACCCTAAAACTTGCTCAAAGCTTGATGTCCCTCAACAGGAGACAACCCCTCCTATTTAAAGGACTAGCCCACAAGTAGTCCTGAATACAATTCCTATTCCCTAGAAGGAATCTGTATCCAACACAAGTCTACTTGGCCCAACCTGGCCGAGTACAACTCTTGCACGCGTATGGCAACCCTACCAT
The DNA here is from genome assembly GCA_036346355.1 of Rhipidocladum racemiflorum. NCBI lineage: Eukaryota > Viridiplantae > Streptophyta > Magnoliopsida > Poales > Poaceae > Rhipidocladum > Rhipidocladum racemiflorum. The sequence continues at coordinate 12,690,937 of CM070592.1, read as the reverse complement.
ACTCACGTGACTAACACTTTGCACGCGTATGGCCACCTACCATACTCACGTGACTAATACTTTGCACGCGAATGACCTCCTGCCATTCTCACGTGACTAACCATTCTTCATGTGCACCATTCTCTTAGCCCGAACGTCCCGCATGACATCCTTGACCACCAAGACCTCAGTTCCTCCTGAACCTAGTCCCAAACCTCAGTTCCTCCATGAACCTAGTTCCGGTCCCGTCATCGACCACATTCGTCTTCGAGCAATACCTGCACATGAACAAACCGTAAAAACAAATCCGAGCACAAGTCCACGACTTGACTCAACATTAGTCCATGCAAATACTCACACGAGCATTGCATAAAGTCCACATTAGCTCAAAACCCTTAACTGTGCACAAAAACATCCAGCACAGACCAAAAACCAGTCCAGCGCACAAATTCCAGAAACTTACGTTCATGACGGACCAAAGTTTTGGTCCGTCACACACATGCCTTCGAACCCGGCAAAGAAATCAGTTCATGCCGAAAAGCACGTTTATGACGGACTAAAAGTTTGGTCCGTCATACATGCACTACGCTTGGTTTTATGAGACTTAGGTTCGGCGCCAAAAAAACATGTGTATGACAGACCAAAAAATTTGGTTTGTCATACATGGGAAAAACGAGGTCGCCAAAAGCATGTGTATGACAGACCAAAGAGTTTGGTTTGTCATACATGGGAAAAACGAGTTCGCCAAAAGCATGTGTATGACAGACCAAAAAATTTGGTTTGTCATACATGGGAAAAACGAGATTTCTTGAACAAGCGTAAAAGCATCAAAATCATGTTTATGACAGACCAAAAAGTTTGGTCCGTCATACATGCGAAACTCACTGTTTTTGGATGTTTGGTCTGGCGCAAATGCAAAGTCTCTGTTTTTGGATGTTTGAATGTTTGGTCCTTTATACAAGCAATTTTGCAAGATTAATCCTAACCAATTTTTCAGCACATGATTAAGCCAATTTTTCATCACATGATTCACAATCTCCCCCTTGATGAAAACATTGGCAACACCACTTTAGATTTGAACATTGGCATTCTCTTTTACAAAAGATTTTGAGATCCAAAGGATTAACACCAAAACACAGAACCTCCCCCTTTGACAAAAAGGCAAAACAAAATCTCCCTCTGAGAATGAAAATGTGTGTGAATGTGCAATGTGTCCAAGAATTCCAAAATTCTCCAAACTTCTCCCAAAAAGCTCAAATTTCAAAAAAAAACTTTTTCCCTTTTTTCTTTAAACTTCTCAAATATTCCCAAAATTTCTCCCCCTTTGACAATGGATTCATCAAGAGTACAAAAGAGAGAATTTGTTCAAAAAATTTTCCTGCAGCAATGATTTCACAATGAGAAACAAGGGAGTGCCAAGATAGGAAAAGATGAGCTCATTCGATCATATAACCTTATATATCACATAATATGCAAAATACATGATCTTGATGTGATTTTAACAAGTTAGGGAATGACATGCATCTCAACCTCAATTTAGTCAACTATAGCCAAGTACTAAGCAAGATCTTACCAGAAAAAGCAAGGCTTTAAAAATTGAAGCAACTAACAACTTAGGGCGAGCAAGTAGTTTCAACTCCAATCTAGTAGACCAATTTAATCTTTAAACAATAAATTGCATGTGGCATGCTTGAAGCATACTTCTTTTATTTTCTAGGAGTGGCATGCTTGAAGCATACATCTTATCTTTTGAGGGAATGGCATGCTTGAAGCATACATCTTATCTTTTTAGGGAAAGCACCCTGAAGCACATAACTTGAGGTTTTTTGCTTTTAACAACCCTTTTTATTGATTCCCTTTTTTTTCATTTTTCTTGATTATAAACATGCAAAAGTGATTAAAAGGTCTTATGAAAGAGTAAAGTTGAAACCACACTTGCTTCATAGCCCAACTTTGTCAAGAGGATTCAATATCAAGCCTAGAAGAGTGAGATATCATAGAGTATTTAGCTATAGGCAATCAGTCCAGAGAATTCCACAATGTCATTTTTAGTTCAGGTGAGACAATTATATTAGCTCAATTCATAATATATAAAGAAATATGATAAAGTGAGCTCATCAAGTGAAAGAACTTGGCAAAGAAACTCCCCCTCAAAACAAACCCATTGGATGAACAATCCCAAGTTCTCCCCGAATAAAAGCAAAACGAGAAGAAGACAAAGGTTTTGTAAAAATATCGGCCAATTGATGTTCAGTATCCACATGATGAAGCACAATGTTGCCTTTTTCAACATGATCTCTAAGAAAGTGAAATCTGATGTCAATGTGTTTTGTTCTAGAGTGTTGCACGGGGTTCTTAGCAATGCAAATTGCACTAGTGTTATCACACAAAAGAGGAACACTATCCAAATTAACCCCATAATCTTTAAGTGTAGCTACTATCCAAAGAATTTGAGAACAACAACTAGCAGTAGCCACATATTCAGATTCAGCAGTTGATTGTGCAACAGAAGATTGTTTTCTAGATGATTCTACATCCTCCAAAATCAGCATCAGAAAAGGCTCTTAAACTAATGCATGAGGAAGCAGAAAGCCAAATGCCAAAATCTTGAAGATACCAGAAAATTCGCTTGACAGCTTGTCGATGTGAAGCACATGGGGAAGCTTGAAAACGAGCACACAAGCACACAGCAAATTGTATATCCGGCCTTGATGCAGTGAGGTACAAAAGTGAACCTATCATGCTTCTATATTCCTTTTGATCAACCGGCTCACCATCTTCATCCGGATCAAGTGTGCAAGTGCTCTCCATGGGTGTCATGATCGGTTTGCTGTTTTCCATCACAAATCTATGCAACAAGTCTTTTGTGTATTTGCTTTGATGCACAAAAGTACCATCCTTTGTTTGCTTGATTTGAAATCCCAAAAAGTATGTCAACTCACCCATCATACTCATCTCAAACTCCTTCCTCATTGTTTCTGAAAACTCAGACACTAAAACATGAGAGGAACCACCAAAGATAATATCATCAACATAAATCTGAACGAATAGTTGATCATTGCTTTGCTTGAGTAAAAAGAGAGTTTTGTCAACCTTTCCCATTGAAAACCCCCTTTCAAGTAAAAAGGTTTTTAGCCTGTCATACCATGCTCTAGGGGCTTGTTTCAAACCATACAAAGCTTTTGATAGTTTGAACACATGATTTGGAAACTTTGGATTTTCAAAACCAGGTGGTTGCTTGACATAAACCTCCTCATTTATGTAGCCATTAAGAAAAGCACTTTTCACATCCATTTGATACAATTTGAAACCTTTGGATGCAGCAAAAGCTAAAAGGATTATAATGGCTTCAATTCTAGCAACAGGAGCAAAGGTTTCATCAAAATCTAAGCCTTCAATTTGAGTGTAACCTTGAGCAACCAATCTAGCCTTGTTTCTAACAACAACACCATCCTCACTTTGTTTATTTTTGAAAACCCATCTAGTTCCAATAACATTAAAATCTGGAGGTGGTGAGACAAGTTTCCAAACTTTATTTCGTTCAAAATTCTCTAATTCTTCATGCATGGCATTGATCCAATATTTGTCAGATAATGCATGAGATATATCTTTGGGTTCAAAAGAGGCAACTAAAGCAGAATGAGCATGAGTGTCAGAATGAATAAACCTGGATCGAGTGACTCTCTCATTTAGGTCTCCAATCATTTGTTCAGATGGATACATTTTTTGAATGTGCAAGGGAGCATTTGCTTTTGAGACTTCTCCTTCTCCTTCTTCATTTTCAGCATGTACAGATGATGCTGTAGCTTGAGGATGGTTAGCTGTAGGTGATGTAGTAGTAGGTGCCAAGGGTGCTACAGCTTGTTGTGCATTAGGAAGAGTCAAGACCTCATCTTCAACATCATCATTATCTTCAAAGATTTTCTCCCCCTGAATGTATGCGCTTTGCACCTGCATCACTTGGACTAGTGTCTGGACTAGCCTCATCAAAAGTAACTTCACAAGTTTCCACAATTTTGTTAGTCTCCAAAACAAGCACACGATAGCCACGAGTATGAGCAGGATATCCAAGAAAAATGCCATCAGTTGATCTAGCTTCAAATTTATCAAGATTTCCAGATTTCAAGACAAAACATTTGCATCCAAAAACTCGAAAGTGAGAAACAGAAGGTCTATGTCCAAACCGAAGCTCATATGGAGTCTTACCCAATTTTGATCTCAAAAACACACGGTTTGAAACATAACAAGCAGTTGAAATAGCTTCAGCCCAAAAATTTCTAGGAGTGTGATGTTCATCTAACATGGTTCTAGCCATCTCAACCAACGTTCTGTTTTTCCATTCGACTACACCGTTTTGTTGAGTCACTCTAGGTGATGAAAATTGATGATCAATTCCTTTTTCAGCACAAAAGAGATCAAAAGAAGAATTTTTAAATTCCTTTCCATTATCACTTCTAATCGCTCTAAGAGCTCCTGGATGATCAACAGAAAGCCTAAAAATAAGACTTCTAAAATGACTAAAAGCCTCATCCTTAGATGCCATAAAGTATACCCAAGAGTATCTAGAAAAATCATCAACAATCACAAGAACATACCACTTGCCTCCAAAAGATTGAACTCGAGATGGTCCAACTGTATCAAGATGTAGAAGCTGTCCTGGAGCGTTTGTCATCACCATGGTAAGAGGTGGATGTGAACCTGCAATCATCTTACCATGTCTACAAGAAGAACATAGTAGATTACTATCACCCTTAAGCTTAGGCAAGCCACGTATAAGATCTAAACCACTTACACGAGTAAGATGATCAAAACCAACATGACCAAGTCTACGATGCCAAAAGAATAAATCTTTAGAATCATTGGCAATTAGACACCTATGCTTAGAAGAAGGTGATGCATCAAAATCAGCTTTAAATACTCTTCCAAAATGAGAAATTTTGAACACAAGATCACCTGAAGCATCTAGCACTTTGCATTCATTTTTCTTAAAGCTTATCTCAAGATCTTCATCAAGCATTTGTGAGACAGAAAAGCAAGTTATATTTCAAATTTTCAACAAGAGCCACATCTTTGAACATAAACTTGTCACTTACCTTTATTGTACCTTTTGCCACAACAGAAGAGGAAGAAGCATCTCCAAAAGTAACACTTTCAGCACGAGATGCACGAGTGAGGGAGGAGAACCAATTCTTATCACCGGACATGTGGCGTGAGCATCCGGAATCCACTAGCCATATGTTCTCCTTCCTTGCGCGAGAAGCCTACATAGCAAAACATGTCGAGGTCTTAGTAATCTTGGGGTTAGGAATGAGATTTTTGGGAATCGATCTTGAGACACACGACGCTGTGATAGGTACAACACGATAATTTTTATGCACAAGATCAGATTTGCCTTTTCCCATGTTTCTAGGAGCAGAAGGTGTTTTCATCACTCTAGCCGCATAAAAATGTGCTTTGCTGAAATTTGACCTAGCCTTAGTTCTTTCCTTCTTTTCTTTGTTTGGCTAGTCTAAAGCAAAAATCTACTAAGTGTCCATCTCTACCACAATGAGTGCAAGTGTACTTGACATGATGTTTAGCTTCAACAGTAAAAGCACATTTTGCATTCATCATAGTAGAAGATAAAAAACCAGCAGATTGAAAAGCAATTTTCTTAGGCTCATTAAATAACTCAATTTTGCAAGGAGCACGAACAACGATCTGAGGTTTAGTTTCGTATGTGGCATAAGGATCAAAACCTAAACCTCTTTTGTTTGTGCTAACCTTAGATTGATCCAAAATCATGTTCAACTTTTTCTTGCCATTAGTGAAACGTTCCAAAGAATTTTGCAAGTAATCAACTTTCTTAGCAAGAGTTAAACAATTATTGCAAGGAATATTGTCCTTCCCTTTCTGTTTACGACAAGTAGAGCATGAAAGAACCTCATGAGTAAGCAGATTATCTGTCAATTGAGAAACCCTAGCATTTGCATCTTTCAATTTTAATTCAAGAGTTGAGCATTTAGAACAAGAAGTTGAACAATGCAAATCATCAGTGGAACAGCTAGCATGTTTAACATGTTTCTCATTTTTCTCATTTAGATGCAACAGAAGAGCGTGTTCTTTCCTAAGCAAGGTGAGCTCATTGTAAATTAAGTCACATGATTTACAAGTATCATCATTAGGAATCAATGTCTTAAGTATAGCAATTTTAGCATTCAATGACTCCACAAGAATATCATGTTTCTTAATTTTTCTATCACGTTTGTCAAGTAATTTTCCAAGACGGGCAACAGCATTGGCTAATTCATCATAAGAAGGATCTACCTCGTTGAAGTCGCTGTCATTGCCGTCCTCGGTGAAGCTATCCTTGCTGCTTGCCATGAGACACAATGCCATCAAATCATGCTTGCTTGGAGTTGCATCATCTTCGCTGCTCTCCGAGTCCACATCGCTCAAATTGACTTGTTCAAGAGTGGAAAGAACTCGGTGAACCACCTTGCGGTTGATGAAGCTCTTCTTCTTCCTATCATTTGACGAGAACCTTTTCTGCTCATTCCTTCTGTCGTTGTCCTTCTCCTCCTTTGATGTTTTTCCTGCAAGCTTAGGACAATTTGTGCGAATATGGTTGAGGTCACCACACTCATAGCATCTTGGAGGACCACATCTCTTTCTCATTCTCACATTCTGCAAAGCTTTGTTAAAGCGAGAAGCGAGTAGTGCCAGATCTTCTTCAGGAAACTCTTCAAGTTGCTCATCTGTTAAAGAAGACATGGAAGACAAGGCAAAGCTAGAAGATGAATTTGCATTTGACATGTTAGGGTTAGAGATCAAGGCAATTGATTTAATATTACCTTTCCTTGCAAGAACATCCAACTCATGAGTTTTCAATTTAGAATACAGAACATCTAATGTAAGTGTACTCATGATAGTAGATTCTCTAATGGATGTAACTTTCATCTCCCAAATAGACATGTCTAAAGCACCAAGCAATTGTCTAGCATTAGCAGCATCATCAAAGCTAACTCCAACAGCACGAAGATTACTAAGAATTTTATTAAAACGTGCAAAGAAGTCATCTAGCGACTCACCGGGTTTCATCTCAAATCGCATGTATTCTTTTTTGTAAAGATCTTGACGAACCTCTTTAATAGTGTTAGAACCCTCATGGTAATCACAAAGAGATTTCCATACCTCATATGCGGACTTGAGATGGATCACACGGTCAAAGTTGCTGCGTCCCAAACCTTGGATGATCATGTTGCGCGCCTTGCTGTTTGCTTCAACATGTCTGCGATTGGTGTCGTTGACGTTGTCGTTTGCAGGGACTTCATATGGCTTGTAGACCTTCTCCCAAATTGTGAAGCCTTGTGCTTGGATGAACGCCTCCATCTTGGCCTTCCAAAACTGAAAATCAACACCATCGAACACACATGGTTTTGTCGAATAACGATCCATTGATCTAATCACCGGTTAAGATAGATTAGAGAAACCTTGCTCTGATACCACTTGTAGGATCGAAGTATACGAATATAGCAATCAGAGGGGGTGAATGATTGTGCAGAAGCTAAAACCAAATTCTTGATCTATTAAAAGTTCACCCCAAAACAGAACCAAATAATTGCCTCATTTTCGACAAAAACAGAATAACAGAGGTTTGGTAAAACGCGAATTCCCGGAGATCCAACCGTCGGAATGATCTAAAATTTGGACACAACAAACTCGATTCCAATATGAATCTAACCCAAAAAGAATCAGCTCGATCGGACTTACGGATCAAAAGTTATGAACTTCGCAAGCTTGCTGATCCAGAACTTGACGAGAATTAATCTAACGTAAACTTGAAAGTTTTAACAGAACCGACAAAAGTTTAATCAAGTAGACTTTGAGGAACTCTAAATCAATACCCTAGAAAGGTTTTTGATGGATCAAATCAAGATGACACTCAAGGATCAAAAACCAATCTAGATTTAGAGCAAGCATGCAAACAAGAACGAAGACGGAAAAACATCAGAGCAACGTGGTTCTTGTGAGCACGCAAAAATCTTGGAAGAATTGATCTTTATTTCTTTTGTCTAAAGTACTCTCATCAAAAGAGTACAAACCCTAAAACTTGCTCAAAGCTTGATGCCCTTCAACAGGAGACAACCCCTCCTATTTAAAGGACCAACCCACAAGTAGTCCTGAATACAATTCCTATTCCCTAGAAGGAATCTGTATCCAACACAACCCTACTTGGCCCAACCTGGCCGAGTACAACTCTTGCACGCGTATGGCAACCCTACCATACTCACGTGACTAACACTTTGCACGCGTATGGCCACCTGCCATACTCACGTGACTAATACTTTGCACGCGAATGACCTCCTGCCATTCTCACGTGACTAACCATTCTTCATGTGCACCATTCTCTTAGCCCGAACGTCCCGCATGACATCCTTGACCACCAAGACCTCAGTTCCTCCTGAACCTAGTCCCGAACCTCAGTTCCTCCATGAACCTAGTTCCGGTCCCGTCATTGACCACATTCGTCTTCGAGCAATACCTGCACATGAACAAACCGCAAAAACAAATCCGAGCACAAGTCCACGACTTACTCAACATTAGTCCATGCAAATACTCACACGAGCATTGCATAAAGTCCACATTAGCTCAAAACCCTTAACCGTGCACAAAAACATCCAGCACAGACCAAAAACCAGTCCAGCGCACAAATTCCAGAAACTTACGTTCATGACGGACCAAAGTTTTAGTCCGTCACACACATGCCTTCGAACCCGGCAAAGAAATCAGTTCATGCCGAAAAGCACGTTTATGACGGACTAAAAGTTTGGTCCGTCATACATGCACTACGCTTGGTTTTATAAGACTTAGGTTCGGTGCCAAAAAAACATGTGTATGACAGACCAAAAAATTTGGTTTGTCATACATGGGAAAAACGAGGTCGCCAAAAGCATGTGTATGACAGACCAAAGAGTTTGGTTTGTCATACATGGGAAAAACGAGTTCGCCAAAAGCATGTGTATGACAGACCAAAAAATTTGGTTTGTCATACATGGGAAAAACGAGATTTCTTGAACAAGCGTAAAAGCATCAAAATCACGTTTATGACAGACCAAAAAGTTTGGTCCGTCATACATGCGAAACTCACTGTTTTTGGATGTTTGGTCTGGCGCAAATGCAAAGTCTCTGTTTTTGGATGTTTGAATGTTTGGTCCTTTATACAAGCAATTTTGCAAGATTAATCCTAACCAATTTTTCAGCACATGATCAAGCCAATTTTTCATCACATGATTCACAGGTTTTATAGATTGGCCTCGTACCAGGAACAAGATCAATACGGAAAATAGTCTCCCGCTCTGGGGGCAATCCCGGAAGCTCACCGGGAAACACATCTGGATAACGGCAAACTATAGCAATGCCCTCCAAATTCTTCTCTTCCTCTCGACCCTCAACCATGGACCAGAGGACCCCTGATTTCAACATCTGGGAGCTTGGAAATAGCTGACACAAAAAGGAGAGGGAGTACCGCATAGCACTCCCCTGGAAAACTATCTCTTGCCCAGAAGGAGCATGCAAAGTAACTGTCCTCCAAGCACAATCAATCACCGCCTGATGCTGGGATAGCCAGTCCATGCCAAGGATAACATCAAACGGCTCCAAGGAGATCACCACCAGATTCGCCATGAACACCTCATCAGCTAACAGTAGTGACCGACAGACCCTCGAACTAGAAATCAAGCCTTGCAGTGCACTAACCACCACGGCGTCACCCAAGCTCTACACTGGCAGTCCAGCCCGAAAAACAAAATCCACAGAGACAAACGAGTAGCTAGCGCCGGAGTCGAACAACACATTGGCAACAACAGAATTAACATAAATAGTACCTGTCACCACATTGCCACGATCCACTTCCCCCGAAGAGGGCAAAGCGTGGACCCCCGAGGTAGACTGAGATGGAGTAGCCCTTGCCTCTGGATAAGTCAGCGCAGGGACCCACGGCGAAGCCCCGGAAGAAGGCGGCGGTGGAAGCTGGGGCATCCAGTAAGTCCCTGGAGGTGGTGCGTGGTAGAACGAAGGAATCGAAGTAGGCGCCGGGAGATACTGCAGGGTAGGAGCTGATGGCAACATATGCATCATGCCTCCCTGACGCTATCCACCTGGTGAGGATGTCACCGGCTCCTAATGCAGCTTGCCGTTGGGGTTCTTTCGGCACACCACATCCTTGTGATCCTCCCGACCACAGATGGTGCACCTTCCCTTCCACGAGCACTCGCTGCAGTGATGGGAATCGCCACAACGGAAACATACCATTCCCATGCCAGGAGTGACTACGGCACGGTATTGGGGCGCACCTCCACCTGAGGTGTGCTGCTGAGTAGGACGGCCACCATAGGGCTGGTGACGATAATTCTTCCCCTTCTTGCTCCAAGTACCAGAGGATTGGCCCTTCTTTTCTGGAGGGCCCCTAACCTGCTCTCCCATGGCAGGTTTGCGATGCTCCTCGGTGTAGTTCAGCTGCAGCTCTACACCAAGAGATTGTTCAACCATTGTCCGAAAATCGACAATGGGAAAAGCGCCCAGCATATGGCGAATGGCAGGACGGAGTCCCTGTCGGAACCGCCTTGCCTTCTCCACCTCGTCACGTGCCACATGGGGCACAAAACGTACGATCTGGTTGAAGCCAACCTCGTACTCCGCCACAGTCTTCTTGTCTTGGGCGTACTGTCCCAAGTCAATCTGCATCTTATCGAGGAAGGTGGCGGAAAAGAACCGCCTCTCAAATTGACGGACAAACTCCTCCCAAGAGGAGTCCCCCTGCGCACCCCTCGAGGACAGCACACCCCTCCACCAGATTTGGGCTTCTCCCTTCAAGAGCTGTGCTACAAAGCGAACACGATCTTGCGCAACCACCTCAAAAGCGTCCAGCTGCAACTCCATAAAGGACAGCCAATCCGCCGCCTGGATCGGAGTGCCCACACCATCAAAGCTGTCCAGCCTCAGTCCAACCCACTCTCGCAGCTTGATGCCACCGCTGCGCCCGGCGGTAGCACAGTGCTGCAGCGCCGACAAAGACGGCGGCGGGCGCCTGCCTCGACACCATAACTCCTCCTGCATCGCTCTCATGGCGGCCACCAATTCCGCCGAAACACCACCCTCAGCCTGGGTAGTCTCAGCTGCCTTTGACGGCTCGGGAGCGTCGCCTCTCGAACGACCTGTCGCGCGTCCTCGGTGGCATACTGTACCTAAACAAGCCGCAAACAAACAATCACGCCAACAAGAACATAAGCAAAATCACCAACAAACAAACCATAAATATAGTCGAACATACTCATGCCATGCAATGCAGCCCATCCCATCCTAACAGTGCAAGTGTGTCAATTTTAAAATTTATTAGCCTATGGCAATTTTAAAACTTAACCCTAAGCAATGTTACTAATTTCACACAGCAAAATTTTAGTTCATGCTAGAATCTTTTCCTAAACTCGTACACCAAGGACCTAAAGCCCGCTCTGATACCAACTGTAACACCCCATAAAACTCAACTGTTGTAAAAGAAACAAATCGACAGCATTTCCCCTAAAACAAGACAATACGGAAGCAATTCAAATAGGAATAATATCATGACATTAATACTAGAGACAATGAGTCTAAATCAACCAGGAATCAACCAAACACAAAACACATCTCTAGCGGGACAATCATAAACGAGAACAAGTTTAAAGTGAACAGCAATGGGTCTATAAATAATAAAATTTCAGCAAGCTAATGATTAATTAAAAGACTGGTTCATGAGAGTTGTGATGACATTCGAAGATTTATTGTGTTGCTAGCCCACCCTTCATGCTTACGTCTCACGCACGCTACCTGAAAACATCAAACAGCAAGTAGTGAGATTGGGTAATCTCAGCAAGCGGAACAATTAGTACATAAACACTCCCATCATGAATCTAACATACTACAAGCCTCAAATTCAATACCACAACATAGATTCCCACAACCTCAGTAGAATGCTCATGATTGTGCACATGCTTATGCCATGATCCTCCTCACCGTGCCCTTTCTCAGGAACACACGGTGTTGTACTGTCTTGATCGCAAGACGCCAAGGCGTCGACAAACTTCCAATGCATGAATATGCAGTTAATGCTTCATGCATGAATTCATTCACAACCTTCCACATTGATTCCACATGTTTGCATACCATCATATAACATGGATAGAAAACAAATAACACTGAGATGAACTATCTAGACAATTCAACAGGTAGACAACATCATTCTTCACTTTACTCGTAATTCATAGTCAAAGCACATCATCACAATGCTAATATAAATATTGCAATCATCAAAGCAATTGATTAAACCATGTATGTTTAATGTAATCGGAGGTTATAACGAAGGCAATGCAAACAATGATGTATAGCTCAACCATAACACTACTTCCACTTGCCTTTACCGACGTTGAAGACGAATCTAGTTGCGTCCAGAAGGGGCACCACCTGAACAAGCATTATTTTAGTACATAGCGACAACACAAATGATCACGTAACTCGAACACGCGCTTCCTAACCCCCGTTCCCTTCTTAAACGCCAAAAACCCCAATCTGTCCGGGTTAAACAGCAGCAACCTCTCTTCACAATTTCGTATATTTTTCTATACAGATCAAAAAAGTATAAAAAATTTACATGAGCTAGATATTCACGAGATCTACAACTTTCATGAAGACCATAAATTTCAATTCCATAGTTAATTATGCCTAAACAGACGTGCAACACAGGAGACGAAATCTGTTTCCAGATTCTGTTCGACAACTTCCAACAGAGATAACTCTCAGACCGTCGTCCCAAAAATTCTGAAAAAAATACAGAAGCTAGATCTCGATGTTATCTACAACTTTATAGTTATAGGTTTTTGCAGGAAAAATCGTCTAGGTCACGTAAAACGTGAAACAAGCCGCGCTGCACAATCTTCCCTCTCAGAAACAGCACCACGTGAACAACTACCCTTCTCCCCCTTCAAATCCCATCCAATCCAATCACCACCAGATCTAAAACACTCCCAATCCTAGGTATAACAGGGGGTAAAAGATTGGGAATTTTACCTAAAGTTCTCCCTTGAGATCCCACGAAGAACACGCGATGATCACCAAAAACGAAATCTGCTTGTTCCCCACGCCTCCACGGATCCTCTTCTCGCTTTCTCCTTCGCGTTTCGCGGCGGATCTTGAGCCACCACGCAGGGGAAGAAGAGGAGACTAGGGGGTGGGGAGGTGGAGGTGGGAAGGGGGATTCCCGGTCCAGGCCCAGGTTTTCTTCGGCCTTTTTCCCCTTGCCCGAAACACCAAAATTAATATTAAAATGCAGCATTTTCTTCAATTGTTTCATCCCCCGACAAAACCGTCATTCCTCTTCGAAACAAAAAGAAGGAAGAAAAACCCTACAATCACTCTCAAGTTCTAGGGCATCACACCACGGGGTTAGAGTTCGGACGTGGTTCGGCCAGAAACGATCGCGACGCTGATCGGGTCGAATTCGGACTCGGACTCGAGTCTGACTCGGGCTCGGTCGGATGAACAGTACAAACCCATTCGCATTTTCCAGCGATTAAATAATCCAATTAATTCCCAGAAATTCATTTAATTCATTAAAAATAGCAAAACACTCAGAAAAATTCCAGAAAATTCTAGAAAATATTTTGTAGCATTTTGGACTCAAATAAAATATTTCCAACAAAATTTTATTTGCAAATTTAAATTCTTTAATTATTTCAAAAGGGAATAAATCCAAATAAATTCCAAATAAATCCAAATAAATTCCAGAAATTCCAAAAATTCACAAAAATGCCAAACCACATTTGAATTTAAGAAAAGCAAAATTTTGGGGTGTTACAAACCTCCCCCCTTAACAGAATCTTGTCCCCGAGATTCAGGGCTTACTAAAGAATAGGTTCGAAAACTCCTTCTTCAAGTCCTCTTCGCGCTCCCAAGTTGCTTCACTCTCCGCGTGGTTGCTCCATTGAACTCTGCAGAAAAGGGTTGACTTGTTTCTCGTCTTTCGATCCATGGTGTCCAAAATCTTCACGGGGTGCTCCTTGTAAGTCAGATCCTCTTGTAACTCGATTGACTCAAGCGATGCCTGTTCCTCGGGTACTCGGAGACACTTCTTCAATTGGGACACGTGAAACACGTCATGTACTCCGGCTAGTGATTGTGGTAGCTCCAGCTGGTACGCAACTTCTCCTCTGCGACCGAGAACCTTGAATGGTCCAACATATCGCGGCGCAAGTTTTCCTCTGGCATGGAATCTCTTAACTCCTCTGAGCGGTGTAACTCTGAGATACACAAAATCTTTCGGCTCAAAACTCAGGTCTCGGCGACGGTTATCGGCGTAGCTCTTCTATCTTGACTGTGCTATCTTCAGTCTTTCTCGGATCATGGCAATCTGTTCTTCGGCTTCTTGAAGAATATCTGGTCGAAAGACACGGCGTTCACCTGTCTCATTCCAGTTCAACGGTGTCCGACAGGGTCGACCTTATAGTGCTTCAAATGGCGACATTTGCAAACTGGCTTGGTAGCTGTTGTTGTAACTGAACTCCACATACGGCAGACTTTTGTCCCAAGAGGTGGCATCAGCAAATGCACACGCTCTTAAAATATCCTCTAAAATCTGATTAACCCTTTCGGTTTGCCCATCCGTCTGCGGATGATAAGTTGTACTGAAGTTCAAACGGGTTCCCATGGCTTCATGCAGTTTATTCCAGAATCTCGAGGTAAACTGGGTACCTCTGTCTGATACAATCTTCTTCGGCACTCCGTGCAAACAGACGATCCTGGTCATGTACAACTTAGCTAACTTATCTCCCGAATAAGTGGTCTTCACTGGAATAAAATGGGCAACCTTAGTCAAGCGGTCCACTATGACCCATATGGAGTCCATTCCGATTTCCTCCCACTTCCACTCAGGTATCTTCAATGGCTGTAGCAATCCTGCTGGTCTCTGATGCATCGCCTTGACTCTCTGGCATATGTCGCATAGCGCAACATGCTCGGCATCCTCACGCTTCATGCTTGGCCACTAGAATCTTTCTTTCAAATCCTGATACATCTTGGCACTTCCCGGATGAATTGAATACTTGGAGTCATGGGCTTCTTCTAGAATCAGCTGCTTCAATTCCTTCCTGTCTAGCACACAGATTCTATCCTGCATCCATAACGTGCCTTGCTCGCCCCTCAAGTCTTTTGCCTTGCCTTCATCCATCTTGGACTTGATCCTGCTGATCTTGTCATCTTCCTTCTGTCCTTCTCGAATCTGATCCTCCAGGGTAGGCTTCACTTCTAATGCGGCCAAGAATCCTTCTGGTACTACTTCAATCTGCATTCTCTGAAATTTCTCACATAGCTCATCCTGACTCATGGCTATCAACATGTTCACAGTATGGCTTTTCCGACTCAGGGCATCGGTCACCACGTTGGCCTTTCCGGGATGATAATGGATTCCAACATTATAATCCTTGATCAACTCTAACCATATTCTCTGCCTCATGTTCAGGTCTGATTGGGTGAAGATGTACTTAAGACTCTTATGGTCCGTGTATACCTCGCATCTGTTTCCAATCAAATAGTGACGCCACAACTTCAAAGCATGCACTACGGCAGCTAACTCCAGGTCATGCGTCGGATAATTCTCCTCATGCGGCCTCAACTGCCTAGATGCATAAGCGATGACCTTCCCATTCTGCATCAGCACACATCCAAGTCCTTCGCGCGATGCATCACAATAAGTATCAAAGCTTTGATTAACATCCAGTAGAACTAATACCGGTGCTGATGTCAATCGCTTCTTCAGCTCTTGAAAACCATTTTCGCACTCCGGCGTCAATGCAAACTTCTTCTCCTTTTTCAGCAATTGCGTGAGAAGTTTCGCAATTGTCGAAAAGCCTTCAATGAAACGGCGGTAGTAACCTGCCATACCAAGGAAACTACGAATCTGGGTCACGGTCTTCGGCTGCTCCCAATGTAACACAGCTTCTACCTTGCTTGGATCTACGGCGACTCCTTCTGCGGTCATTACATGTCCGAGGAACTCCACCTTGTCCTTCCAAAAGTCGCACTTGATGAACTTGGCGAAGAGTTGCTGTTCCCCCAGCTTTTCCAACACTCGTCTCAAGTGCTCTGCATGTTCTTCCTTTATCTTGGAGTAGACTAAGATATCATCTATGAACACAACAATAAACTTATCCAAGTACTCTATGAACACCTTATTCATCATATTCATGAAATATGCTGGCGTATTCGTCAGACCAAAGGACATAACAGGAAACTCGTAATGTCTATATCTTGATGAGAATGCGGTCTTCGGAATATCTTCCGATCGGATCTTCAACTGGTGGTATCCCGATCTCAGATCAATCTTGGAGAAGACTCCAGCCCTTCTCAGCTGATCAAACAGATCATTGATCCTGGGTAGCGGGTATTTATTCTTCACGGTGACTTCATTGAGTGCACGGTAGTCAATGCACACCCTGAAACTCCCATCCTTCTTCTTGACGAACAGAACTGGCGCTCCCCACGGCGACGAACTCGATCTGATAAATCCTTTTTCCATCAACTCTTCAAGCTGCTTCTTCATCTCTACCAATTCTTCGGTGGACATCCGATAACGTCTCTTTGCTATTGGCGCTGTACCAGGTACAAGCTCTATCACAAACTCTATTCTTTGTCTGGCGGCGTACCAGGTAGATCTTCAGGAAAAACATATGGATACTCATTCACTACTGAGACATCTTCTATGCTGCTTGCCTTGGCGTTGTTAACCATCAACTGTCCGTCTCTAACGCCGGTGGCTTGAAATTCCACTTTCCTTCCACACTGGTCCTCAACTGAGATAATCCTTCGTCCACAATCCAATACGGCCTTGTGCTTTGATAACCAATCCATTCCCAAAATAACATCTAAGGTCTGGGTTTCCAATATAATAAGGTTCGCTAGGAACTCTACCCCATCTATTAATATTCTCACCCCAGAACATCCTACTTTAGTTCGGAGTTCTAACTGTGGGTTTGAACTAAAAGCATGCATTTAAGTCTTGCAATCTCCAAATCATTTTTAGCAGCAAAGCCTTGAGAAACAAACGAATGCGAAGCTCCAGAGTCAAACAAAACTGTTGCATGTACTGAGTTGACAAGTAACTTACCCAGCACGACGTCCGTGCCATTATGAAGTGCATCTGCGGTGACATGGTTGACTCGGCCTCTCACCACGGTCTGGGGTGCAGCTCCTTGCTGTGTTGTCCCTCGGTTGGCTCCTGGTGTTGGCGTCCTAGCTGGTGTGGATCCCAGATTGAAGCGGACTGGGGTCACTCCTGCGGTCTTCTTAGGGCAACTGTTGGCGAAGTGTCCTGGCTCGTTGCAGTTGTAGCAGCGTCTCACTGTCCCCTGTTGAGTGCCTGAAGCGGTGTTTCTGGCTGGAGATGCGGTCTGATAATTATGATTGACGGGTCTCGGTGCTGGTGATGGTGTCCTTGTTGCATTCTACGGCTGGAATCTGAAAAACTGATTTGGCACAACTCTCAAACGTTGCTCCGCTCCCTGACGCGATCCCTGCTGTTGCATCCTTCGCTTCCTGTTGTCGTCAAGTTCCATACGCTTGTCCTCAAGAATAAGCGCCTTGTTCACAAGCTCCTGGAAATCTAGAAAGGTGTTGGTGATCAGTCCCTCCTGCAGTCCTGAGTTAAGTCCCTTCATAAAGCGAGACTGTCTGGCTTTATCTGTCGCTACGTCTTCAAGTGCGTAACGTACAAGCTGTGTGAACTTATTCAGGTATTCGGCCACCGGCTGATTACCTTGCTTCAGTGCTCTGAACTCCTCCTTCTTGAGGTCCATGATTCCTTCTGGCACGTGATACTGACGAAATGCAGCTGTGAACTCCTCCCAAGTGATGTCTTGAGGGTTCTCTTGCGTGGCGCAGAAGTTCTCCCACCATTCTGCGGCTGTCCCTTCCAACTGATGAGAAGCGTAGAGTACCTTCTCATTTCCCATGCATTGAGCAATGTTTAGCTTCCTCTCAATTGACCTTAACCAATCATCGGCCTCCAACGGATTGGCATTTCCAGAAAAAGTGGGTGGATGAGTCCTCATGAACTCTGACAGTCTTGTATTCTGGCGTTGTCCCTGATTGACTTGATTAGCGGTGGCCTGAGCAGTGACGTGTTGCATCTGTTGCATCATAGCATGCATCAACTGAGTCTGAGCAGCAAGAAAAGCTCCAAAATTCTGCATGTCAACTGGTGCTGCTAGGTGGGGTGCAGGTGCTCCATCATTGGGGTTCCCAGCTGGGCGAGAACCACTGCCGTTCCAACTCGAACACTGGATCGGGGCCCTGTCCATACAGTGCGGTCTCCAACTCTGCGATCCTTTCTGCAGCATCGGCGACGTACTCACGAGCATTCTCTAAGTGCTTCTTCTCCTCCTCAACCTGCTATGTCATCGATCAACTCCTCCTGAGTGGCGACGAACCTGGCTAAGTGAGTGACGGTAGCATCCTCGTCCTCTATCGGCTTCCGCTGAGCTCTGCTGTCTCGGCGTGGGTGGTGACGGAACACTGTGCCTTCTAGCTCCCTGGAGTAGGTGCGAGCGATCTGCTGCATTGCTGGACGTGACACCTCCTGGATTCCCATCTCAAAGGTAGACCTCCTGGCGGTGAAGTGGAAAGGGTGGCTGAACTTTGTCTTCTCTCGGGCATACACCGTGATCCGGACGTCCCATCCTATGACCACTCCTGCCTGCACGAGTGTAGTCCCTCGGTAGAGCAGCCTCTCGAAACCTCCAAGAAACTGAAGCATACGCCACAACTCGGCGGCATAGCCTCCCTCGCGCTCGGCGTAGTTGTCTTCATCATCATCTGTCAAAAGACGCTCGCGTAAGAACGCAGCATTTTAAAATCAATGTGGAAGACAAAAAACTCAGCAGGGTTATGAACAAGGAAGAAAAGGGGTAAGTCGAGAATTCATTCATTATCTTGACAAATTTTATCTTTAGAAAATAAGTTTTAACCTCACTACGACCATTCTAGCTATGGGTGAGCCTACAGTCAGTATGGCTCTGATACCACCTCTGTCGGGACCCGAATTAGCAAATCTGGACCCTCTATATATTCAGCACTAGTCTAGGATCACGCTAGTGCACACAGTCTCAACATTGGTAAATATCACAATCATACCACTCGATACTAATAAAGTACTTTAATTAGATAATCAAACTGGTTGCTTGACCTTAAGGTCAAGTTACAAATATACGCCTCGCAGGGCGAAACTTATTAAAAGAGAAATAATAGCAGTGAAAAAATAAGATAACATCGTGGCGCCATCCAGTATACCACAGGCAACTGACTGGGCTCGCTCCCTAGTTAGACGGTTCCTCTTGGAGCTCCTCCTCCAAAGCTGGTGTAGTCTCCTCTTCAACTGGTGTTGTTTTGTGGCAAGGGTGAGTACTTGGTACTCAGCAAGTCATGCACAGGATGCAAGCTAATATACTATATGCATGGCTTTAATACAAAGGAATAGCTCAAGTTATAATTGCAGTAAACATCATTTGATAAGTATCATAAGTAGATTCGAAAGCGGTAAAAACAAGTATAACATCAACAACTTTTCCAGGAGTTAAATAAACATCTTTCCCGATTCTAATCCACATTTCCATCAACATCATTATTAAACAAAACCCAACCTTTCAAGTCCAAGTTATTTTCGAGAAAGTCTAACCCTTAACTGTAATTCCCGAGCGATGTCCAATGCCGCGGACATGGCCATTCGAATAGATTTTACACTCTGCTGAGGTTATGCACTTTACCCACAAGATACAGCCAAACACCACAAAGGCGAGTGTCCGTAACAAAGTCTTTCGGAAACTTCTAACAGCACAAGTGGTCCTCTCCGGTGTTGCACACTAACCCTTCCCTTAGCGAAGGCGAAGTTTAGGCCAAACCACCGTTAGATGGGTACCTGGCCGCAGCCCCGGTACGATCCCCCGTACAACTACACAAAAGATATAGTTGACACCCAGAGGTCCCACAGGTACGTTATTAGTGACCTAATCAACTAGGTCCGTCCCATTACAGACATGTGGTTGCACGATTGACTTAGTTCAAAGGCTTGCAAGGTTAAGTCCTTAGGGTGACCAGGGCAAGACTACCGGAAGAACCAAACCAACGTTCCCGGTGCCACAACTGGCTCACCCGATCATTCTTGCCACATGCCCCGGTCGAAAACTATTTATCAAACCCCAGTTGATTTCCATGCACCACGTGCCGTCAACATCACAACACATGATACCTTTCCAAAGCAGGTTCAATATATCATTAAGTCAATATTTACATTTTTATTGTCCAAAATCATGTCGTGAGCACGTAGCAGGTCTAAGCAATATACTACAACGATCTAAATTCCCATGTTGGCAATTTAATAATGTCCAACTATTTAATCCTCAACTAGGGTAACAAGGGGTCATGGCACATATTTAATTAACCAAGGTGTCATACAGCAATTAGGCGTTTAACTAATTTCCCATAATTAAGTAAAGCATTTTCTAGTTTAAACTAGCATGCAATAATTTGAATCGAATTAATTTGAAATTGGGGTCAACATGGTCAAAGCACAACTTGCCTTCAAAGAGTACTTGTTCTTGGTCCTGAGCTGGCTCCTGGGTCAACACTTCACCTTCGAAGCCTTCGGGCACTTCAACGTCTACTCGTAAAGCGTGCAAATAGCAAAAAATAAATAAACAGTAGAGAAAAAGTGTCCAAATATCCAAATAAAGTTCATAAACAGATAGAGCATAATTTTATGAATTTTTAGGAACTTGAATCGTCGAAATCGGAGTTAAAACGCAAAAGTTATCACCGTTTAAATTTTAAAGAAAACATTAATTAATTATAAATAGAGAAATATTCATCATCAAAACTTAATTAAAATTCATATTTGAGTAGGTCCCATTTTTATGGAAATTTAGAAATTTGAATCACTCAAATCAGAGTTGAAACGCAAAAGTTATAAGCGTTTGAAGTTTGAATCCATTTTTGAAATCAATTATTTGAATTAATAAATCCTTTTTCTTTTTCGGAAAATAATTATTGCGTCAGCACCGACACGCGTCCGAACCTGATTGGTCCACGTGGTCTTACTGACGTCAGCACCGGACGACTCCCGTGATGACGTCAGCATGACGTCATCAAGACACGTGGCATCACCCGGGTGTTGCCACGTGTCCCGGTCTACGGGCTCAGTCCACGCGTGCTGCCCGGTCCATGGTGGACCCGGTCCACCGGATCGAGCGGTCACTGACATGCGGGCCCCGCTTGTCAGTGGCACGTTTCCACACGCGCGGTGCGGTGGCCTGGGCTACGTGGCACGATCCGAGCCGTTCGATTCGGATCGGACGGTCCAGATCTAACCGTAAGGTTACAACGCAACTAACCTTGGCCGTTGGATCTAGATCTAACGGTCTGGATCTACCCTAGGTTAACACAGTTACCAGCACGTGGCGATCGTGGGCCGTTGGATCTAGATCCAACGGTCCAGATCCGATCTAGGTTCTACGGTTCGGGGAAACACGTGAACTCACCGTTGCCGTCCGATCTGGATCTGACGGTGCACCGAGCTCGGGGCGGTGATGGTGTCGCGGCGGCGCGGGCTTGGCCGGAGAGGAGGAAGGCGACCAATGCAGCGGCGCTCCGGGGCTTCTCCGGCGAGGTGAGTGGTACGCACGGGTGCACCTTGACGCGGGGAGTTTGGATCTGGAGTTAACGGCGGCGGAGGACGGCGGACTGCGGCGGGCGTGGGCAAAAACCGTGGCGGAAGGAAGAGGCAACTACGGCGAGCTCGCACGAGTGAACGGCGGCGGCTCAAGTGAGATGGTTTGGTGGCATGGGTGCGCATTAATTAGTGCCCTCGGCTTCCGTGAATCTCGCGGAAACCGAGGCCCACTCACGGGTGATGGCGGAGTCCGGCGGGGACTCGGATTAGGTGACGTGGACGCTCATGGGCCGTCCACGTGGCACGATCAACGGCGTAGATGGTTCGGGCGCGGCCGTGCTACGCGCGGATTGATCCTGACTGTTGGATCTTGATCCAACGGTCCGGATTGGTCCCAGGTTAGGGTCAAGTGCGATTTACGCACGCGGGCTACGTGGGCCAACGTGGGCCGTTGGATCTCGATCCGACGGTCCACGGGGTTAGGGTTCGGACGTGGTTCGACCGAACTGTGCGGCGCGGTCGGGTCCGGGTCGGACTCGGACTCGAGTCTGACTCGGGCTCGGTCGGTTGAACAGTACAAACCCATTCGCATTTTCCAGCGACTAAATAATCCAATTAATTCCCAGAAATTCATTTAATTCATTAAAAATAGCAAAACACTCAGAAAAATGCCAGCAAAATTCTAGAAAATATTTTGGAACATTTTGGACTCAAATAAAATATTTCCAACAAAATTTTATTTGCAAAGTTAAATTCTTTAATTATTTCAAAAGGGAATAAATTCAAATAAATTCCAAATAAATCCAAATAAATTCCAGAAATTCCAAAAATTCACAAAAATGCCAAACCACATTTGAATTTAAGAAAAGCAAAATTTTGGGGTGTTACAGCCGGGCCTGAGGCGGGGGAGAGGACGGTTGTGCCAGAGCATTAAGTGTGCTGCAAGAACAGTGACAGGTGCATTGAGTGCGACGTGGCAGTGTACTCAGTGTGTTGTACTATTATAAGCCCCGTGCGCCCAGCCAGCCTGTCGGGACCCCGAATTTGCAAATCCGGACCCTCTGTGTATTCAGCACTAGTCCAGGAACACGCTAGTGCACACAGTCTTAACATCGGTAAATATCACAATCATACCACTCGATACTAATAAAGTACTTTATTTAAATAGTCAAACTGGTTACTCGACCTTATGGTCAAGTTACAAATGTATGCCTCGCAGGGCAAAACTTATTAAGAGAGAAATAGTAGCGGCGGAAAATCAAATAACTTCGTGGCGCCATCCAGTATACCACAGGCAACTGACTGGGCTCGCTTCCCTAAGTAGACGGTTCCTCTTGGAGCTCCTCCTCCAGAGCTGGTGTCGTCTCCTCTTCAACTGGTGTTGTATTGTGGCAAGGGTGAGTACTTGGTACTCAGCAAGTCATGCACAGAATGCAGCTAATATACTACATGCATGGCTTAATACAAAGGAGTGGCTCAAGGTATTTTTGCAGTAAACAACATTTAACAAGTATCATAAGTAGATTCGAAAGCAGTAGAAACAAGTATAGCATAATTAACTTTTCAAGGAGTTTAATAAACATTTTTCCCATCCTAATCCACATTTCCATCAACATCATTATTAATCCAACCCAACCTTTCAGATCCAAGTTATTTTTGAGAAAATCTAACCCTTGACTGTAATTCCCGAGCGATGTCCAATACCGCGGACACGGCTATTCGAATAAATTCTACACTCTGCAGAGGTTATGCACTTTACCCACAAGATACAGTCAAACACCACAAAGGCGAGTTCCCGTAACAAAGTCTTTCGGAAACTTCTAACAATACAAGTGGTCCTCCCCGGTTATTGCACACTAACCCTTCCCTTAGCTAAGGCGAAGTTTAGGCCAATCAACCGTTAGATGGGTACCTGGCCTCAGTCCCGGTACGCTCCCCCGTACAACTTACACAAATGGTGTAGTTGACCTCCTGAGGTCCCACAGGTACGTTATTAGCAACTTAGTCAACTAGGTCCGTCCCATTACAGACATGTGGTTGCACGTTAGACCCAGTTCAAAGGCTTGCAAGGTTAAGTCCTTAGGGTGACCAGGGCAAGACTACCCGAAGAACCAAATCAACATCCCCAATGCCACAACTGGCCCACCTGATTATTCTTGCCACATGCCCCGGTCGAAAAACTATTTATCAAACCCCAGTTGATTACCATGCACCACGTGCCATCAACATCACATGATACCTTTCCAAAACAGGTTCAATATATCATTAAGTCAATATTAACATTTGTTTGTCCAAAATCATGTCATGAGCACGTAGCAGGTCTAAGCAGTTTACTACAACGGTCTAAAACCCATGTTGGCAAGTTAATAATGTCCAACTAGTAAACCACAACTAGGGTGACAAGGGGTCATGGCACATACTTAAGTAATCAAGGTGTCATACAGCAAATTGGTATTTATCTAATTCCCCAAATTTAAATAAAGTATTTTCTAATTGAACTAGCATGCAATAGGTTAAATCAAAATAGATTTCGAAATAGGATCAACATGGTCAAAGCACAACTTGCCTTCAAAAAGTACTTGTTCTTGGTCTTGAGTTGGATCCTGAGTCAATACTTCTCCTTCAAATCCTTCCGGCACTTCAACGTCTACTCGTAAAGCGTGCAAATAGCAAATACACGAATAAACAATAGGCAAAAAGTATCCAATCATCCAAATAAAATCCATAAACAGAGAGAACATAATTTTATGAATTTTTAGAAACTGGAATCGTCAAATTTGGAGTTAAAACGCAAAAGTTATGATTATTTAAAGTTTTAATATTCAATTAAATAATTTTACAGAGAAAAACTTTAGTCCAAAAATTAAATAAAATTTATATTTAGGTAGATCTCAATTTTATACAAATTTAGAAATTTGAATCACTCAAATCGGAGTTGAAACGCAAAAGTTATAAGCGTTTGAAGTTTGAAACAAAATCTGAAATCATTATTTCGAATTAATAAATCATTTTCTTTTTCGGAAATTAATTATTGCGTCAGCGAGGACACGTGTCATCCTGTGATTGGTCCACAGTGACCTGCTGACGTCAGCACCGAACGGCCTCCATGATGACGTCAGCATGACGTCATCATGCCACGTGGCATCACTCGTGTCTTTGCCACGTGTCCTGGCCCATGGACTGGGTCCGCAGGCGCACGGTCCATGGTGGATGGCGCCGCGGCTTAGTGCGGTGACATGCGGGCCCGCATGTCGGCCACCGCGCTTACACGGTGCGACGCGCCTAGGCTACGTGGCACGATCGTGTCCGTTGATTTGAAAATCAACGGCCGCGATTAGATCCAGGGTTAACACGTTGAAAACTACACGGTGATCGTGGGCCGTTCGATCTAGATCGGACGGTCCAGATCTAACCATACGTTAACGCTGCTACGGCCTGAGGTGATCGTGGGCCGTTGGATCTTGATCCAACGGTCCAGATCTAATCGGGTTTGGAAACACATGACTCACCGCTGCCGTTCGATCGGGATCGGACGGTCCAGAAGCTTCGCACTGGTGATGGCGGCGCGGCGGGGCTCGGGCTACCGGAGACGAGGACAGCGACCTTCCATGCGGCGTTTCTGAGGGTCTCCGGCGAGGTGGATGGTGCGGTCCGACGCGCCTTGCTCGTGCGGTTCCAGATCCGGGCTCCAACACGGCGAAGACGGCTTGACGGCGGCGGCGTGCGCACGAACCCGAAGCAAAGCCCTAACCCTACTACGGCGAGCAATTCCTCAGCAAAGACGGCGGCTCGGGCGGTGTGGCTTGGGGCAAAAGGTGCGGCGTCAAACGACGATTCTCGGGGACGGGTCCACGCCTTAAATACTGCCTCGACGTGCGCGCAAATCGGAACCCTAACCGTGTCCCGCTCGGTCACGGCGGAGCTCTCCGGCTTGGGCTATCTTCAACCTTTCCCTGATCACGGCAATCTGCTCTCCAGCTTCTTGAAGAATATTAGGCCCGAAGACACGGCGCTCGCCGGTCTCATTCCAATTCAATGGCGTCCGACAGGGTCGACCATACAGTGCCTCAAAAGGTGACATCTGTAAACTAGCTTGGTAATTATTATTGTAACTGAACTCGGCATACGGCAAACTCTTATCCCAAGAGGTAGCATAAGCCAATGCACATGCTCTTAACATATCCTCCAGAGTCTGGTTGACTCTTTCGGTCTGTCCATCCAACTTATTCCAAAACCTTGAGGTAAATTGGGTACCTCTGTCCGATACAATCCTCTTTGGCACTCCGTGCAAACAGACGATCCTGATCATGTACAACTCTGCTAACTTATCTCCCGAGTAGGTGGTCTTCACGGGGATAAAATGGGCTACTTTGGTCAAACGATCCACTATAACCCATATGGAGTCATAACCTCCTTGAGTCTTTGGCAAACCGGTAATGAAATCCATTCCGATTTCCTCCCACTTCCACTCAGGTATTTTATAATTTGTAGTAATCCTGCTGGTCTCGATGCATTGCCTTGACTCTCTGGCATACATCGCACAATGCAACATGCTCGGCAACTTCACGCTTCATGCTTGGCCACCAGAATCTTTCCTTCAAATCCTGATACATTTTGGCGCTTCCAGGATGAATTGAATACATGGAGTCATGGGCTTCCTCCAAAATCAGTTGCTTTAATTCCTTCTTGTTGGGCACACAAATGCGATCCTTCATCCATAACGTGCCTTGCTCATCCAACTTGAAGTCCTCTGCCTTGCCTTCCTCCTTGATGGACTTAATCCTGCGGATCATGTCATCATCCTTCTGTCCTTCCCGGATCTGATCCTCTAGGGTAGGCTTTACTTCCAATGCGGCCAAGGATCCGCTAGGTACCACCTCAATCTTCATTCTCTGAAAATCCTCACATAACTCACCCTGACTTGTGGCTAGCAACATACTCACGGTATGGCTTTTCCGACTCAAGGCATCGGCAACTACGTTGGCCTTCCCGGGATGGTAATGGATTCCAACATTGTAGTCCTTGATCAACTCTAACCATCTCCTTTGCCTCATATTTAGATCCGACTGGGTGAATATGTATTTAAGGCTCTTATGATCCGTATACACTTCACATCTGTTCCCGATCAGATAGTGACGCCATATCTTCAAGGCATGCACTACGGCAGCTAACTCTAGGTCATGCGTCGGATAATTCTCCTCATGCGGCCTCAACTGCCTTGATGCATAAGCGACGACCTTTCCATTTTGCATCAGCACACATCCAAGTCCTTGACGCGATGCGTCACAATAAATATCAAAGCTTTGAGCAACATCCGGTAGAACTAACACCGGTGCTAATGTCAATCACTTTTTCAGCTCTTGAAATCCTTTCTCACATTCTGACGTCCATGCAAACTTCTTCTCCTTTTTCAGCAATTGCATAAGAGGTTTCGCAATTGTCGAAAAGCCTTCAATGAAACGGCGGTAGTACCCTGCCATTCCACGGAAACTCCGGATCTGGGTTACGGTCTTCGGTTGCTCCCAATGTAACACGGCTTCTACTTTACTTGGGTCTACGGCGACTCCTTCTGCGGTCATTACATGTCCAAGAAACTCCACCTTGTCCTTCCAAAAATCACACTTACTGAACTTGGCGAAGAGTTGCTGTTCCCTCAGCTTTTCCAAAACTCGCCTCAAGTGTTCGGCATGTTCATCCTCTGTCTTGGAGTAGATTAGGATATCATCTATGAACACGACAACAAACTTGTCCAAATATTCCATGAACACCTTATTCATCATATTCATGAAATATCTTTGGCGCATTTCGATCCAAAAGACATAACTGTAAACTCGTAATGTCCATATCTTGACGAGAATGCAGTCTTCGGGATATCTTCTGATCGGATCTTCAACTGATGGTATCCCGATCTCAAATCAATCTTGGAGAAAACTCCGGCTCCTCTCAGCTGATCGAACAAATCATCAATCCTAGGTAGCGGATACTTATTCTTCACGGTGACTTCATTGAGTGCACGGTAGTCGATGCACATCCTGAAACTCCCGTCCTTCTTCTTGACAAACAAAACTGGTGCTCCCCATGGCGACGAACTTGGTCTGATAAATCCTTTCTCCATTAACTCCTCTAGCTGTTTCTTCATCTCTACCAACTCCTCGGTGGACATCCGATAAGGTCTCTTTGCTATCGGCGCTGTACCAGGTACAAGCTCTATCACAAACTCTATGTCCCTGTCTGGCGGCATACCAGGTAGATCTTCGGGAAAAACATCTGAGTACTCATTTACTACTAAGACATCCTCTATGCTGATTGCCTTGGTGCTGTTAACCATCATCTGTCCATCTCTAACTGCAGTGGCTTGAAATTCCACTTTCTTTCCACACGGGCTCTCAACTGAGATAGTCCTTCGTCCATAACCCAATACGGCCTTGTGCTTGGATAACCAGTCCATTCCCAAAATGACATCTAAGGTCTGGGTCTCCAAAATTATAAGGTTCGCTAGGAACTCTATTCCATCTATTAGTATTCTCACCCCGGAACATCCTACTTTCGTTCGGAGTTCGGAACCAGGGGTTTGAACTAAAAGCATGCACTTAAGTCTCGCAATCCCCAAATCGTTTCTAGCAGCGAAGCCCAGTACGACGTCCGTAGCATTCTGCAGTGCATCTGCGGTGACATGGTTGACTCGGCCTCTCACCACGGTCTGGGATGTGGTTCCTGGTGCTGGCATCCTAGCTGGGGTGGTTCCCAAGTTAAAGCGAACGGGGGTCACTCCTGCTGTCTTCTTTGGACAACTGTTGGCAAAATGTCCTGGCTCGTGGCAGTTGTAGCAGCGTCTCACTGTTCCTTGCTGACTGCCTAGAGCAGCGTTTCTAGCGGGGTGGGTCCGGTAGTTACGATTGACGGGTCTTGGTGCCGTGACGGTGTCCTAGTAG
The DNA here is from genome assembly GCA_036346355.1 of Rhipidocladum racemiflorum. Classification (NCBI taxonomy): domain Eukaryota; kingdom Viridiplantae; phylum Streptophyta; class Magnoliopsida; order Poales; family Poaceae; genus Rhipidocladum; species Rhipidocladum racemiflorum. The sequence continues at coordinate 12,662,299 of CM070592.1, read as the reverse complement.
CATTCTCGTGGCTGGAATCAAAAATTGATTTGGTGCAACTCTCGACGCCATTGCGTTCCACTGGCGTGATCCTTCTTTGTTGCATTCTGCGCTTCTGTTCTCATCCAGTTCCTTGCGCTTGTCCTCAAGAATAAGCGCCTTATTAACCAACTCTTGGAAATGCGGAAAGGTGTGGGTGATCAATCCCACTGCAATCTGAGTTAAGTCCCTTCATGAAACGAGACTGTCTGGCTTTATCTGTCGCTACATCCTCAGGTGCGTAGCGTGCTAGCTGTGTGAACTTGTTCAGGTAGTCGGCCACTGGCTAATTACCTTGCTTCAGTGCTCTGAACTCCTCCTTCTTAAGGTCCATGATTCCTTCTGGCACGTGATACTGACGGAATGCAGCTGTGAACTCTTCCCAAGTGATATCTTGAGGGTTCTCTTGCGTGGCACAGAAGTTCTCCCACCATTCAGCGGATGTTCCTTCCAACTGATGAGAAGCGTAGAGTACCTTCTCATTTCCTATGCATTGAGCTATGTGTAGCTTCCTCTCAATTGACCTTAACCAATCATCGGACTCCAATGGATTGGCATTCCCAGAGAAAGTGGGTGGGTGAGTCCTTATGAACTCGGCAGGTCTTGTATTCTCGGGCGTTGTCCCCGATTAACTTGATTAGCCGTGGCCTGAGCGGTGGCGTGTTGCATTTGTTGCATCATGGCATGCATCAACTGGGTCTGAGCAGCAAGAAATGCTCCAAAATTCTGCACATCAACTGGCGGTGCTGGTGCTCCATCATTGGGGTTTTCTGCTGGGCGAGAACCACTTCCATTGCTTCCAAAGTTTCCACGGGTGTTCACCATCTGTCGATTTGCTCTAAGTCTTAGAGATGAGGGGGAATCAAGAATAGACAAGTAATATGGAACTTATGCGGGGCGAAAGGTGTAACTTTAAAGTCCAACTTTATTATTGATATTAATAACTTGGTATGGTTTCTTACAATGCCTAAGGGCCTTGCAACACATACTGCACACTCAGCAAACAATGAAAATCCAAATCGAACTAACACTGGAGTCTAACGCCTAAAGGGTGACTCTTTATTCTAAGACGTGACTCGACGAAGGAGTCTCACTATAGAACCTACGCTCACTCATCGAGAAAACCTCCACGGCCTGGGTACGGATGCTGCGGCATAGGCGCGAAACGATTGCCGTGTCCAGCAACTGTGTCATCTGTGGTAGTCGAAGAAGCAGTGTCCTCATCGAGATCTGACTCCTCCGGATCTGGCTCGTGTAGCTCGAGTAATCTTGGCTGCAGTTACGGTCCGTATAAAGCCATCTCCAACTCGTCAATCCTTCGCAGAAGGTGTGACACATACTCTTGAGCTTCCCGCCATCTGTTCTTCTCTGTCGTGATCTCCTTGCGGGCCTTCTGTAGCTCCTTGCTTGTATCATCGAGTACATCCTCCTGGGCGACAACAAGTCGTGCCAACTGTGTAACCATGGCATCCTCATCCTGAATCGCCTTCGGGTCAAGAAGGTTATTGCTGCGCGGGTGATAACGGAACACCGTGCTCTCCAACTCTCTGGCGTAGATACGGGTAATGTGCCGCATTGCTCGTCGTGATACTTCTTGGATACCCATCTGCATTGTAGACCTCCTGGCGGCAAAGGTGTATCGGGCGATTGCCTGGGCCCTTCTTCCTAGCAGGTACCTCAATCTTCACGTCACAAGCCTTGATCAATCCTGCTTGTCTGATCACTTCCACTTGGTATTGCGGCTTCTCAAAATCTTCGAGAGTCTGAAGCATACGCCAAAGTTCCGCGGCGTGACCAACCTCCAGATCGACGTAGTTGAACTCTCCCTCCATCTGTCACAAGAGTGCTCACGTAAGAACTTGTAGGATCGAAGTATACGAATATAGCAATCAGAGGGGGGTGAATGATTGTGCGGAAGCTAAAACCAAATTCTTGACCTATTAAAAGTTCACCCCAAAACAGAACCAAATAATTGCCTCGTTTTCGACAAAAACAAAAAGACGGAGGTTTGGTAAAATGCGAATTACCAGAGATCGAACCGTCGGAACGATCTGAAATTTGGACACAAGAAACTAGAGTCAAATACGAATCGAACCCAAGAAGAATCAGCTCGATCGGACTTACGGATCAAAAGTTATGAGCTTCGCAAGCTTGCTGATCTAGAACTTGACGAGAGACAATCTAATCAAAACTTCAAGATTAAACAAGATCTTCAAAAGATTAATCAACTAGACTTTGAGAAACTCTAAATCAATACACTAGAACGGTTTTTGATGGATCAAATCAAGATGAAACTCAACGATCAAAAACCAATCTAGAATTAGAACAAGCATGCAAACAAGAACCAAAACAGAAAATATCAGAGCGACGTGGTTATCAGAGCACGCAAAAATGTTGGAAGAATTGATCTTTATTTCTTGTCTAAAATACTCTCATCAAAAGAGTACAAACCCTAAAACCAAGCTCAAGGCTTGATGCGCTCAGCTCTACTTGGTGCCTTTCAACAGGAGACCCCCCACCTATTTAAAGCACCAACCCACAAGGAGTTCTGAATACGATTCCTATTCCCTAGAAGGAATCCGTATCCAACACAACTCTACTTGGCCCAACCTGGCCGAGTACAACTCTTGCACGCGTATGGCAACCCTACCATACTCACGTGACTAACACTTTGCACGCCGTATGGCCACCGCCATACTCACGTGACTAACACTTTGCACGCGAATGACCTCCTGCCATTCTCACGTGACTAACCATTCTTCATGTGCACCATTCTCTTAGCCCGAACGTCCCGCATGACATCCTTGACCACCAAGACCTCAGTTCCTCATGAACCTAGTCCCGAACCTCAGTTCCTCCATGAACCTAGTTCCGGTCCCGTCATCGACCACATTCGTCTTCGAGCAATACCTGCACATGAACAAACCACAAAACAAATCCGAGCACAAGTCCACGACTTGACTCAATGTCAATCCATGCAACTACTCACATGAGCATTGCATAAAGTCCACTTCAAAAGAAGCATCATGAAATCATCACAAATTTCATAATCTCAAATTCAAATTATTTCAATTCTGCTCAAAACCCTAATTCAGCAAAAACGCATTCACGACGGACAAGGAAATATGGTCCGGCGTACACATGAAAAATCACTCAAAAAACCATTCACAACGGACAGACAAAATCGGTCCGTTGTACAAGTGAAAGTTTCGGTTCCAAGAAGAAATCATTCTGGCGAAAACACGTTCACGACGGACAAACAAAATCGGTCCGTCGTACATGCGAAATCAAACCTCAAAGCCATTCACGATCGACCAAAGAAGTTTGTCCGCGTACATGCAAAACTTCTTGGTTTCTTGGAAGATTGAGTTCGACTCATGAGCTCAAAAACACGTTCACGACAGACCCAAAAACTTTGTCCGTCGTACATGCACAACTTACTGGTTTTTGAGGAAAATTGAGTTTGGCTCAATGAGTTCAAAAGCATGTCCACGACAGACCAACAAAGTTTGTCCGTCGTAGATGGGAAACTTCTTGCTTCTTGAGATCTTGGTCCGCAAAAGCGAAACTTACTGCTTCTTGTCAAATTGACAAAACACATGAACAAACATATTTGCAAATTCAATTCTAAGCCAATTTTTCAGCACATGATTTCACAATCTCCCCCTTGATGAAAACATTGGCAACACAACTTAGAATTGAACATTTGGCATTCACTTTACAAAAGATTTTGAAATCCAAAGGATCAAGGACCAAAAAGAAAACACAGAATTCCCCCTTTGACCAAAATGCAAAACAAAATCCCCCCCTGAGAAGGAAAATGTGTGTGAATGTGCAATGTGTCCAAGAATTCCAAAATTCTCCAAACTTCTCCAAAAAAAAAAAAAATCTCAAAAATCCAAAAACAATTCCCCCTTTTTCTTCTCCCCCTTTGTCCTTAAACTTTTCAACGATTCCCAAAATTCTCCCCCTTTGACAATGGATTCATCAAGAGTAAAAGAGAGAACAGGTTCAAAATTTTTCCTGTAGCAAAGATTTCACAAGGAGAAACAAGGGAGTGCCAAAATAAGAAAAAATGAGCTCATTCGATCATATAACCTTATATATCACATAATATGCAAAATACATGATTTTGAAGTGATTTTAACAAGTTAGGGAATGACATGCATCTCAACCTCAATTTAGTCAACTATAGCCAAGTACTAAGCAAGATCTTAGCAGAAAAAGCAAGGCTTTAAAAAATTGAAGCAACTAACAACTTAGGGCGAGCAAGTAGTTTCAACTCCAATCTAGTAGACCAATTTAATCTTTAAACAATAAATCGCATGTGGCATGCTTGAAGCATACTTCTTTTATTTTCTAGGAGTGGCATGCTTGAAGCATACATCTTATCTTTGAGGGAATGGCATGCTTGAAGCATACATCTTATCTTTTTAGGGAAAGCAAGCCTGAAGCACATAACTTGAAGCTTTTGCTTTTAACAGCCCCCTTTTTTATATTGATTCCCTTTTCTTTTTCCTTTTTCTTTGATTGTAAACATGCAAAAGTGATTAAAGGTCTTATGAAAGAGTAAAGTTGAAAACACACTTGCTCCATAGCCCAAATTTGTCAAGAAAATTCAAAAACAAGCCTAGAAGAGTAAGATATCACAGAGTATTTAGCTATAGGCAATCAGATCAGGGAATTCCGCAATGTCATTCTTAGTTCAAGTGAGACAATTTAGATTATCATATATTAGCTCAATTATATAGTATATAAAGAAATATGATAAAGTGAGCTCATCAAGTGAAAGAACTTGGCAAAGAAACTCCCCTCAAAACAATCCCATTGGATGAACAATTCCAAGTTCTCCCCGAATAAAAGCAAAACGAGAAGAAGACAAAGGTTTTGTGAAAATGTCTACCAATTGATGTTCAGTATCCACATGATGAAGCACAATGTTGCCTTTTTCAACATGATCTCTAAGAAAGTGAAATCTGATGTCAATATGTTTTGTTCTTGAATGTTGCACAGGGTTCTTAGCAATGCAAATTGCACTAGTGTTATCACACGTAAGAGGAACACTATCCAAAATAACCCCATAATCTTTAAGTGTAGCTACTATCCAAAGAATTTGAGAACAACAACTAGCAGCTGACCACATATTCAGATTCAAAGTTGATTGTGCAACAGAAGATTGCTTTCTAGATGACCATGCAATGAGAGAATTTCCCAAGAAGTGACATGAACCAGAAGTGCTTTTCCTATCAATTCTACATCCTCCAAAATCAGCATCGTAAAAAGATCTCAAACTAATGCATGAGGAAGCAGAAAGCCAAATGCCAAAATCTTGAGTTCCATGAAGATACGAAAATCCTTTTGACCTTGTCGATGTGAAGCACGTGGGGAAGCTTGAAAACGAGCACACAAGCATACTGACAAATTGTATATCCGGCCTTGATGCGTTGAGGTACAAAAGTGAACCTATCATGCTTCTATATTCCTTTTGATCAACCTGCTCACCATCTTCATCAGGTCAAGTGCGCAAGTGCTCTCCATGGGTGTCATGATCGGCTTGTCGCTTTTCCATTCCAAAGCGATGTAGCAAGTCTTTCGTGTATTTGCTTTGATGTACAAAAGTACCATCCTTCGTTTGCTTGACTTGAAATCCCAAAAAGTATGTCAACTCACCCATCATACTCATCTCAAACTCCTTCCTCATTGTTTCGAAAACTCAGACACTAAAACATGAGATGAACCACCAAAGATAATATCATCAACATAAATCTGAATGAATAGTTGATCATTGCCTTGCTTGAGTAAAAGAGAGTTTTGTCAACCTTTCCCATTAAAAAGCCTTTTTCAAGTAAAAAGGTTTTTAGCCTATCATACCATGCTCTAGGGCTTGTTTCAAACCATACAAAGCTTTTGATAGTTTGAACACATGATTTGGAAACTTTGGATTTTCAAAACCAGGTGGTTGCTTGACATAAACCTCCTCATTTATGTAGCCATTAAGAAAAGCACTTTTCACATCCATTTGATACAATTTGAAACCTTTGGATGCAGCAAAAGCTAAAAGGATTCTAATGGCTTCAATTCTAGCAACAGGAGCAAAGGTTTCATCAAAATCTAAGCCTTCAATTTGAGTGTAACCTTGAGCAACCAATCTAGCCTTGTTTCTAACAACAACACCATCCTCACTTTGTTTATTTTTGAAAACCCATCTAGTTCCAATAACATTAAAATCAGGAGGTGGTGAGACAAGTTTCCAAACTTTATTTCGTTCAAAATTCTCTAATTCTTCATGCATGGCATTGATCCAAGATTCGCCGATAATGCGAGATATATCTTTGGGTTCAAAAGAGGCAACTAAAGCAGAATGAGCATGAGTGTCGAATGAATAAACCTGGATCGAAAGTGACTCTCTCATTTAGGTCTCCAATCATTTGTTCAGATGGATGCATTTTCTGAATGTGCAAGGGAGCATTGGCTTTTGAGACTTCTCCTTCTCCTTCTTCATTTTCAGCATGTACAGATGATGTTGTAGCTTGAGGATGGTTAGTTGTAGGTGATGTAGTAGTAGGTGCCAAAGGTGCTACATCTTGTTGTGCATTAGGAAGAGTCAAGACCTCATCTTCAACATCATCATCATCTTCAAAGATTTTCTCCCCGAATGTATGCGTCTGCACTGCATCACTTGGACTAGTGCCTGGACTAGCCTCATCAAAAGTAACTTCACAAGTTTCCACAATTTTGTTAGTCTCCAAAACAAGCACACGATAGCCACGAGTATGAGCAGGATATCCAAGAAAAATGCCATCAGTTGATCTAGCTTCAAATTTATCAAGATTTCCAGATTTCAAGACAAAACATTTGCATCCAAAAACTCGAAAGTGAGAAACAGAAGGTCTATGTCCAAACCGAAGCTCATATGGAGTCTTACCCAATTTTGATCTCAAAAACACACGGTTTGAAACATAACAAGCAGTTGAAATAGCTTCAGCCCAAAAATTTCTAGGAGAGAGATGTTCATCTAACATGGTTCTAGCCATCTCAACTAACGTTCGCTTTTTCTTTCGACTACACCATTTTGTTGAGGCACTCTAGGAGATGAAAATTGATGATCAATTCCTTTTCAAGACAAAAGAGATCAAAGGAAGCATTTTTGAATTCAGTTCCATTATCACTTCTAATAGCTTTGAGAGCTCTGGATGGTCAATAAAGCCTAAGAACAAGACTTCTAAAATGACTAAAAGCCTCATCCTTAGATGCCATAAAATACACCCAAGAGTATCTAGAAAAATCATCAACAATCACAAGCACATACCGTTTGCCTCCAAAGGATTGAACTCGAGATGGTCCAACTGTATCAAGATGTAGAAGCTGTCCTGGAGCGCTTTGTCATCATCATGGTAAGAGGTGGATGTGAACCTGCAATCATCTTACCATGTCTACAAGAAGAACATACTAGATTGCTATCACCCTTAAGCTTAGGCAGGCCACGTATAAGATCTAAACCACTTACACGAGTAAGATGATCAAAACCAACATGACCAAGTCTACGATGCCAAAAGAATAAATCTTTAGAAACATTGGCAATTAGACACCTATGCTTAGAAGAAGGTGATGCATCAAAATCAGCTTTAAAGACTCTTCCAAAACGAGAAATTTTGAACACAAGATCACCTGAAGCATCTAGCACTTTGCATTCATTTTTCTTAAAGCTTATCTCAAGATCTTCATCAAGCATTTGTGAGACAGAAAGCAAGTTATATTTCAAATTTTCAACAAGAGCCACATCTTTGAACATAAACTTGTCACTTACCTTTATTGTACCTTTTGCCACAACAGAAGAGGAAGAAGCATCTCCAAAAGTAACACTTTCAGCACGAGATGCACGAGTGAGAGAGGAGAACCAATTCTTATTACCGGACATGTGGCGTGAGCATGCGGAATCCACTAGCCATATGTTCTCCTTCCTCGCGCGAGAAGCCTACATAGCAACAAAACATGTCGAGGTCTCAATACTGGGGTTAGGAATGAGATTTTTGGGAATCCAGTACTGAGACACACGACGCACAATAGTAGGCACAACACGATAATTTTTATGCACAAAATGAGATTTGCCTTTTCCCATGTTTGTAGGAACAGAAGGTGTTTTCATCACTCTAGGCACATAAAAATGTGCTTTGCTGAAATTTGACCTAGCCTCAGTTCTTTCCTTCTTTTGCTGTTTGGCTCGTCTAAAGCAAAAATCTACTAAGTGTCCATCTCTACCACAATGAGTGCAAGTGTACTTGACATGATGTTTAGCTTTAACAGTAAAAGCACATTTTGCATTCATCATAGTAGAAGATAAAACCCAGATTGAAAAGCAATTTTCTTAGGCTCATTAGATAACTCAATTTTGCAAGGAGCACGAACAACGGTCACGAGGTTTAGTTTCATATGTGGCATAAGGATCAAAACCTAAACCTCTCTTGTTTGTGCTAACCTTAGATTGATCCAAAATCATGTTCAACTTCTTCTTGCCATTAGTGAAAAGTTCCAAAGAATTTTGCAAATAATCAACTTTTTTAGCAAGAGTTAAACAATTATTGCAGGGAACATCTACTTTTCCTTTTTGCTTGCGACAAGTTGAGCATGAGAGAATTTCATGTGAAAGCAAATTATCAGTTAATTGAGAAACCCTAGCATTTGCATCTTTCAATTTTAATTCAAGAGTTGAGCATTTAGAACAAGAAGTTGAACTATGCAAATCATCAGTGGAACAGCTAGCATGTACAACATGTTTCTCATTTTTCTCATTTAGATGCAACAAAAGAGCATGTTCTTTCCTAAGCAAGGTGAGCTCATTGTAAATTAAGTCACATGATTTGCAAGTATCATCACTAGGAATCAAAGTCTTAAGTCTAGCAATTTCAGCATTCAATGATTCAATAATGAAATCATGTTTCTTAATTTTCTTATCACGTTTGTCAAGCAATTTTCCAAGACGAGCAACAGCAATAGCTAATTCATCATAAGAGGGATCAACCTCATTGAAATCGCTGTCGTGGTCGTCCTCGGTGAAGCTATCCTTGCTGCTTGCCATGAGACATAATCCTATCAAATCATGCTTGCTTGGAGTTGCATCATCTTCGCTGCTCTCCGAGTCCACATCGCTCAAATTGACTTGTTCAAGAGCGGAAAGAACTCGGTGAACCACCTTGCGGTTGATGAAGCTCTTCTTCTTCCTATCATTTGACGAGAACCTTTTCTTCTCATTCCTTCTGTCGTTGTCCTTCTCCTCCTTTGATGTTTTTCCTGCAAGCTTAGGACAATTTGTGCGAATATGGTTGAGGTCAGCACACTCATAGCATCTTGGAGGACCACCTCTCTTTCTCATTCTCACATTTTGCAAAGCTTTGTTAAAGCGAGAAGAGAGTAGTGCTAGATCTTCTTCAAGAAACTCTTCAAGTTGCTCATCTGTTAAAGAAGACATGGAAGACAAGGCAAAGCTAGAAGAAGAATTTGCATTTGACATGTTAGGGTTAGAGATCAAAGCAATTGATTTAATGTTACCCTTCCTGGCAAGAACATCCAACTCATGAGTTTTCAACTTAGAGTAAAGAACATCTAATGTGAGTGTGCTCATGGTAGTAGATTCTTGTATAGATGTTACTTTCATCTCCCACACTGACATGTCCAAAGCACTAAGCAATTGTCGAGCATTTTCAGCATCAGTGTAGCTAACTCCAACAGCACGTAGATTGCTAAGAATTTTATTGAAACGTGCAAAGAAGTCATCTCTGATTCACTAGGTTTCATCTCAAAACGCATGTATTTTTTTTTTGTAAATATCTTGGCGAACCTCTTTGACAGTGTTAGAACCCTCATGGTAATCACAAAGAGATTTCCATACCTCATATGCGGATCGAAGATGAACCACACGATCAAAGTCGCTGCGTCCCAAGCCTTGGATGATCAAGTTGCGCGCCTTGCTATTTGCTTCAACATGTGTGCGATTGGTGTCATTGACGTTGTCGTTTGTGGACTTCATATGGCTTGTAGACCTTCTCCCAAATTGTGAAGCCCTGTGCTTGGATGAACGCCTCCATCTTGGCCTTCCAAAACTGAAAATCAACACCATCGAACACACATGGTTTTGTCGAATAACGATCCATTGATCTAATCACTGGTTAAGATAGATTAGAGAAACCTTGCTCTGATACCACTTGTAGGATCGAAGTATACGAATATAGCAATCAGAGGGGGGGTGAATGATTGTGCGGAAGCTAAAACCAAATTCTTGACCTATTAAAAGTTCACCCCAAAACAGAACCAAATAATTGCCTCGTTTTCGACAAAAACAGAAAGACAGAGGTTTGGTAAAATGTGAATTACCGGAGATCAAACCGTCGGAACGATCTGAAATTTGGACACAAGAAACTAGAGTCAAATACGAATCGAACCCAGAAAGAATCAGCTCGATCGGACTTACGGATCAAAAGTTATGAGCTTCGCAAGCTTGCTGATCCTGAACTTGACGAGAAACAATCTAATCAAAACTTCAAGATTAAATAAGATATTCAAAAGATTAATCAACTAGACTTTGAGAAACTCTAAATCAATACCCTATAACGGTTTTTGATGGATCAAATCAAGATGAAACTCAACGATCAAAAACCAATCTAGAATTAGAACAAGCATGCAAACAAGAACCAAAACAGAAAATACTGTAGCGACGTGGTTATCAGAGCACGCAAAAATCTTGGAAGAATTGATCTTTATTTCTTGTCTAAAATACTCTCATCAAAAGAGTACAAACCCTAAAACCAAGCTCAAGGCTTGATGCGCTCAGCTCTACTTGGTGCCTTTCAACAGGAGACCCCCCACCTATTTAAAGCACCAACCCACAAGGAGTTCTGAATACGATTCCTATTCCCTAGAAGGAATCCGTATCCAACACAACTCTACTTGGCCCAACCTGGCCGAGTACAACTCTTGCACGCGTATGGCAACCCTACCATACTCACGTGACTAACACTTTGCACGCGTATGGCCACCTGCCATACTCACGTGACTAACACTTTGCACGCGAATGACCTCCTGCCATTCTCACGTGACTAACCATTCTTCATATGCACCATTCTCTTAGCCCGAACGTCCCGCATGACATCCTTGACCACCAAGACCTCAGTTCCTCCTGAACCTAGTCCCGAACCTCAGTTCCTCCATGAACCTAGTTCCGGTCCCGTCATCGACCACATTCATCTTCGAGCAATACCTGCACATGAACAAACCATAAAACAAATCCGAGCACAAGTCCACGACTTGACTCAATGTCAATCCATGCAACTACTCACATGAGCATTGCATAAAGTCCACTTCAAAAGAAGCATCATGAAATCATCACAAATTTCATAATCTCAAATTCAAATTATTTCAATTCTGCTCAAAACCCTAATTCAGCAAAAACGCATTCACGACGGACAAGGAAATATGGTCCGGCGTACACATGAAAAATCACTCAAAAAACCATTCACAACGGACAGACAAAATCGGTCCGTTGTACAAGTGAAAGTTTCGGTTCCAAGAAGAAATCATTCAGCGAAAACACGTTCACGACGGACAAACAAAATCGGTCCGTCGTACATGCGAAATCAAACCTCAAAGCCATTCACGATCGACCAAAGAAGTTTGTCCGCCGTACATGCAAAACTTCTTGGTTTCTTGGAAGATTGAGTTCGACTCATGAGCTCAAAAACACGTTCACTGCAGACCCAAAAACTTTGTCCGTCGTACATGCACAACTTAATGGTTTTTGAGGAAAATTGAGTTTGGCTCAATGAGTTCAAAAGCATGTCCACGATGGACCAACAAAGTTTGTCCGTCGTAGATGGGAAACTTACTGCTTTCTTGAGATCTTGGTCCGCAAGAAAAGCGAAATCCATCGCTTCTTGTCAAATTGACAAAACACATGAACAAACATATTTGCAAATTCAATTCTAAGCCAATTTTTCAGCACATGATTTCACAATCTCCCCCTTGATGAAAACATTGGCAACACAACTTAGAATTGAACATTTGGCATTCACTTTACAAAAGATTTTGAAATCCAAAGGATCAAGGACCAAAAAGAAAACACAGAATTCCCCCTTTGACCAAAATGCAAAACAAAATCCCCCCCTGAGAAGGAAAATGTGTGTGAATGTGCAATGTGTCCAAGAATTCCAAAATTCTCCAAAAAAAAAAATCTCAAAAATCCAAAAACAATTCCCCCTTTTTCTTCTCCCCCTTTGTCCTTAAACTTTTCAACGATTCCCAAGGAAAATGGCTGATTACCTTGCTTCAGTGCTCTGAACTCCTCCTTCTTAAGGTCCATGATTCCTTCTGGCACGTGATACTAACGGAATGCAGCTGTGAACTCTTCCCAAGTGATATCTTGAGGGTTCTCTTGCGTGGCACAGAAGTTCTCCCACCATTCAGCGGCTGTTCCTTCCAACTGATGAGAAGCGTAGAGTACCTTCTCATTTCCTATGCATTGAGCTATGTGTAGCTTCCTCTCAATTGACCTTAACCAATCATCGGACTCCAATGGATTGGCATTCCCAGAGAAAGTGGGTGGGTGAGTCCTCATGAACTCTGACAGTCTTGTATTACGGGCGTTGTCCCCGATTAACTTGATTAGCCGTGGCCTGAGCGGTGGACGTGTTGCATTTGTTGCATCATGGCATGCATCAATCGGGTCCGAGCAGCAAGAAATGCTCCAAAATTCTGCACATCAATCAAGCGGTGCTTGGTGCTCCATCATTGGGGTTTTCACGGGCGAGAACCACTTCCATTGCTTCCAAAGTTTCCGTGGGTGTTCACCATCTGTCCGATTTGCTCTAAGTCTTAGAGATGAGGGGAATCAAGAATAGACAAGTAATATGGAACTTATGCGGGCGAAAGGTGTAACTTTAAGGTCCAACTTTATTATTGATATTAATAACTTGGTATGGTTGCTTACAATGCCTAAGGGCCTTGCAACACATAATGCACACTCAAAGAAACAATGAAAATCCAAATCGAACTAACACCGGAGTCTAACGCCTAAAGGGTGACTCTTTATTCTAAGACGTGACTCGGCGAAGGAGTCTCACTATAGAACCTACGCCACTCATCGAGAAAACCTCCACGGCCTGGGTATGGATGCTTTGCGGCATAGGCGCGAAACGATTGCCGTGTCCAAAGAATCGTGTCATCTGTGGTAGTCGAAGAAGCAAAGGTCCTCATCGAGATCGACTCCTCCGGATCTGGCTCGTGTAGCTCGAAATCGCACCAGTTCTGGTCCGTATAAAGCCATCTCCAACTCGTCAATCCTTCGCAGAAGGTGTGACACATACTCTTGAGCTTCCCGCCATCTGTTCTTCTCTGCCGTGATCTCCTTGCGGGCCTGTAGCTCCTTGCTTGTATCATCGAGTACATCCTCCTGGCGACAACAAGTCGTGCCAACCGTGTAACCATGGCATCCTCATCCCGAATCGCCGGGTCAAGAAGGTTATTGCTGCGTGGGTGATAACGGAACACCGTGCTCTCCAACTCTCTGGCGTAGATACGGGTAATGTGCCGCATTGCTCGTCGTGATACTTCTTGGATACCCATCTGCATTGTAGACCTCCTGGCAAAGGCAGGTTGTATCGGGCGATTGCCTGGGCCCTTCTTCCTAGCAGGTACCTCAATCTTCACGTCACAAGCCTTGATCAATCCTGCTTGTCTGATCACTTCCACTTGGTATTGCGGCTTCTGAAAATCTCCGAGAGTCTGAAGCATACGCCAAAGTTCCACGGCGTGACCAACCTCCAGATCGACGTAGTTGAACTCTCCCTCCATCTGTCACAAGAGTGCTCACGTAAGAACTTGTAGGATCGAAGTATACGAATATAGCAATCAAAGGGGGGGTGAATGATTGTGCGGAAGCTAAAACCAAATTCTTGACCTATTAAAAGTTCACCCCAAAACAGAACCAAATAATTACCTCGTTTTCGACAAAAACAGAAAGACAGAGGTTTGGTAAAATGCGAATTAACGGAGATTGAACCGTCGGAACGATCTAAAATTTGGACACAAGAAAATAGAGTCAAATACGAATCGAACCCAATAAGAATCAGCTCGATCGGACATACGGATCAAAAGTTATGAGCTTCGTAAGCTTGCTGATCCAGAACTTGACGAGAGACAATCTAATCAAAACTTCAAGATTAAATAAGATCTTCAAAAGATTAATCAACTAGACTTTGAGAAACTCTAAATCAATACCCTAGAACGGTTTTTGATGGATCAAATCAAGATGAAACTCAACGATCAAAAACCAATCTAGAATTAGAACAAGCATGCAAACAAGAACCAAAACAGAAAATATCAGAGCGACGTGGTTATCAGAGCACGCAAAAATCTTGGAAGAATTGATCTTTATTTCTTGTCTAAAATACTCTCATCAAAAGAGTACAAACCCTAAAACCAAGCTCAAGGCTTGATGCGCTCAGCTCTACTTGGTGCCTTTCAACAGGAGACCCCCCACCTATTTAAAGCACCACCCCACAAGGAGTTCTGAATACGATTCCTATTCCCTAGAAGGAATCCGTATCCAACACAACTCTACTTGGCCCAACCTGGCCGAGTACAACTCTTGCACGCATATGGCAACTGTAACACCCCAAAATTTTGCTTTTCTTAAATTCATGTGTGATTTGGCACTTTGGTGAATTTTTGGAATTTTCTGGAATTTATTTGGATTTATTTGGAATTTATTTGAATTTATTCCATTTTGAAATAATTAAAGAATTTAATTTTGCAAATAAAATTTTGTTGGAAATATTTTATTTGAGTCCAAAATGTTCCAAAATATTTTCCAGAATTTTTCTGGAATTTTTCCGAGTCATTTGCTATTTTTAATGAATTAAATGAATTACTGGGAATTATTTTAAATATTAAATCGCTGGAAAATCCAACTCGGGTCAAATCGTGTTCATCCGATCGAGCCCGAGTCGGACTCGAGTTCGAGTCCGACCCGAGCCACGTGACTCGACCGAACCCACTCCTAACTCCTAATCAATCCCAACCGTTGGATCAAGATCCAACGGCCGAGATCCGCCAGACGGCTCGAGCCAGAATCGCCCGATCCGATCGCGCGGCGATCGTGACCGCTGATCGCGCCACGTGGACGGCCGCGATTTCGTCGTCTTCGCCGAGTCCGAAGCCGGACTCGCCGCCGCGCCCGCCGTGTAGGATTAGGTTTCCGTCTAGGCACGAACGCCGAGGCTATTTAAAGCGTGAGACGCCCCGAGGTTGCCCTCATCCTTGCGCACTGCTCTCTCGAGCCATCTCGCTGAGCCGCGCCGTTGAGCCGCAATCGCCGCCGGAGTTGTCTCTTCCTCCGCTGCGGTTTGCGCCGTTTTCCGCCGCCGTCCGTCGTCTTCCGCCGAGAAGGAGCCCAGATCCGGAGTCCCCGCGACGAGACGCACCTGAAGGGAGGTTTCATCTCGCCGGAAAACCCCCGTAGCGCCGCGCCCTTGGTCGTCGTCCCCGTCTCCGGTCAAGCCAGCGCCGCCGTGAAGCCATCGCCGTCCGCGAGCTCGGAGGACCGTCGAGATCGAATCGGACGGTTGAGGTGAGTTCACGTGTTCCAAACCCGATTAGATGCGACCGTTGGATCAAGATCCAACGGTTCACAATCGCCACGTGCCGTAGCAGTGTGATTATAGGATTAGATCTGGACCGTCCGATCTAGATCGAACGGCCCACGATCAACGAGTAGTTTCAACGTGTTAACCCTGGATCTAATCCGCGCCGTTGATTTTCAAACCAACGGCCGAGATTGCGCCACGTGTGTCGGGAAGTTGGACCGACGCGTCGGGCCGCCGCCCACGCTGGGCAGTGACGCTGACACGCGGGGCCCGCGTGTCTGAGGGCCCGCATGTCGCTGGTCGACCGCTAAGCGCCGACGTCACCCATGACGTCACAAAGGTCCCACTGTCAAGACCGCGGTCGAGCCTCGCCGACGTCGGCCGATGACGTCACCCGAGTGGGCCCACATGTCGGCGACACGCAGAGTCGTGGACCGAGTCCACTGAGACCCGAGCCGGCGTGGACCGAGTCCATGGACCTACCGACGCCAGCCAACCAATCGAGGCTGCCACGTGTCCATGCCGACGCCAATAATTAATTTCGAAAAGAAAATGATTTATTAATTCGAAATAATGATTTGATTTTGTTTCAAACTTCAAACGCTTATAACTTTTATGCTTCAACTCCGATTTGAGTGATTCAAATTTCTAAATTTGTATAAAATTGAGATCTACCTAAATATGAATTTTATTTAATTTTTGGACTAAAGTTTTTCTCTGTAAAATTATTTAATTGATTATTTAAACTTTAAATAATCATAACTTTTGCGTTTTAACTCCAAATTTGACGATTCCAGTTTCTAAAAATCCACAAAATTATGTTCTCTCTGTTTATGGATTTTATTTGGAGTTTTGGGATGTTTTTGCCTATTGTTTATTCGTGTATTTGCTATTTGCACGCTTTACGAGTAGACGTTGAAGTGCCGGAGGGATTCGAAGGAGAAGTATTGACTCAGGATCCAACTCAAGACCAAGAGCAAGTACTTTTTGAAGGCAAGTTGTGCTTTGACCATGTTGATCCTATTTCGAAATCTATTTTGATTTAAACTATTGCATGCTAGTTCAAATAGAAAATACTTTGTTTAAATATGGGGGTTAGATAAAGTACCAATTTGCTGTATGACACCTTGATTATTTAAGTATGTGCCATGACCCTTTGTCACCCTAGTTGTGGATTACTAGTTGGACATTATTAGATAGCCAACATGGGTTTAGACCGTTGTAGTATACTGCTTAGACCTGCTACGTGCTCATGACATGATTTTGGATAATCAAATGTTAATATTAACTTAATGATATATTGAACCTGTTTTGGAAAAGTATCATGTGATGTTGATGGCACGTGGTGCATGGTAATCAAGCGGGTTTGATAAACGATTTTCGGCCAGGGGCATGTGGCAAGAGTAATTAGGTGGGCGGTTGTGGCATTGGGGATGATGATTTGGTTCTTCGGTAGTCTTGCCCTGGTCACCCTAAGGACTTAACCTTGCAAGCCTTTGAACTGGGTCTAACGTGCAACCACATGTCCTAATGGGACGGACCTAGTTGACTAAGTTGCTAATAACGCACTGTGGGACCTCGGAGGTCAACTACACCCTTTGTGTAAGTTGTACGGGGAGCGCATCGGGCCGAGGCCAGTACCCATCTAACGGTTGATTGGCCTAGACTTCGCCTTAGCGAAGGGAAGGGTTAGTGCGCAATAACCGGGAGGACCACTTGTATTGTTAGAGGTTTCCAAAGACTTTGTTACGGAACTCGCCTTTGTGGTGTTTGACTGTATCTTGTGGGTAAAGTGCATAACCTCTGCAGAGTTTAGAATCTATTCGAATAGCCGTGTCCGCGGTATTGGACATCGCTCGAATTACAAATCAAGGGTTAGATTTTCTCAAAAATAACTTGGATTTGGAAAACTGGGTTGGTTTAATAATGAGGAAGATGGAAATGTGGTTTAGGAGGAGGAAAATGTTTACCAAACTGCTTGAAAAGTTATTTCTGCTTTACTTATTTCTACTGCTTTCGAATCTACTTACATTACTTGTCAAATGTCAAGCATCGCAAATATACCTTGAGCTATTCCTTTGTACCGAGCCATGCATATAGTATATTAGCTTGCATTCGTGCATGACTTGTCGAGTACCAAGTACTCACCCTTGCCTCAACACAACACCAGTTGAAGAGGAGACTACGCCAGCTATGGAGGAGGAACTCCAAGAGGATCCGTCTACTTAGGGATGCGAGCCCAGTCAGTTGCCTGTGGTATACTGGATGGCGCCACGAAGTTCTTTGATTTTCCGCTGCTAATATTTCTCTCTGAATAAGTTTCGCCTTGCGAGGCATATATTTGTAACTTGGCCATAAGGTCGAGTAACCAGTTTTATTACTTTAATAAAGTACTTTTATGGAATCGATTGGTATGATTGTGATATTTACCGATGTTAAAGACTGTGTGCACTAGCGCGTTCCTGGACTAGTGCTGAATACACAGAGGGTCCGGATTTGCAAATTCGGGGTCCCGACAGAGGTGGTATCAGAGCCATACTTGACTGTAGGCTCAACCCTAAGTTAGAATGGTCGTAGTGAGGATAAAACCTATTTTCTAAAGCTAAAAATTTGTGAAGACAAGAAATGACATCTCGACTTATCCCCTTCTCTCTTTTCTTGTCTCTTGCTGAAATTTTCCCTTACCTTGTCACAATTCAAAAAAAATTCCGAGTTCTTACGAAGAGCACTCTTGTGACAGATGGAGGAAGAGTTCAACCACGTTGATCCGGGAGTTGGTCACGCCAAGGAACTTTGGCACATGCTACAGACTCTCGGAGATTTTGAAAAGCCGCAATACCAAGTGGAAGTGATCAGGCAAGCAGGATTGATCAAGGCTTGTGACGTAAGGATTGAGGTACCTGCCAGGAAAAGGGGCCCAGGCAATCGCCCGATACACTGCACTGCCAGGAGATCTACAATGCAGATGGGTATCCAAGAGGTTTCACGACGAGCAATGCGGCACATTACCAGTATCTACGCCAGGGAGTTGGAGAGCACGGTGTTCCGTTATCATCCGCGCAGCGATAACCTTCTTGACCCAAAGACGATTCAGGATGAGAATGCCACGGTTACACAGCTGGCACGATTTGTCGTCGCCCAGGAGGATGTACTAGATAATACAAGCAAGGAGCTACAGAAGGCCCGCAAGGAGATCACGACAGAGAAGAACCGATGGCGGGAAGCTCAGGAGTATGTGGCACACCTACTACGAAGGATTGACGAGTTGGAGATGACCTTGTACGGACTGCACCTGCAGCCAAGATTTCCGAGCCACACGAGCCAGATCCGAGGAGTCGACCTCGATGAGGACATCGCTTCTTCGACTACCACAGATGACATAGTCGCTTGGACATGGCGATCGTTACGCCTATGCCACAAAGACCTGCATCTGTGCCGTGGAGGTTTCCTCGATGAGTGAGCATAGGATCTATAGTGAGACTCCTTCGCCGAGTCACGTCATAGAATAAAGAGTCACCCTTTAGGCGTTGGACTCCAGATGTTAGTTCGATTTGGATTTGCTTTGTTTTGCTGAGTGTGCAGTATGTGTTGCGAGGCCTCTAGGCATTGTAAGCAACCATACCAAGTTATCAATAATAAAGTTAGACCTTAAAAGTTACCCCTTTCGCCCCGCATAAGTTCCATGTTACTTGTCTATTCTTGTTTCCCTCTCATCTCTAAACCTAGAGAAAATCGACAGATGGTGAACACCCGTGGAAACTTTGGAAGCAATGGAAGTGGTTCTCGCCCAGCAGAAAACCCCAATAATGGAGCACCAGCACCGCCAGTTGATATGCAGAATTTTGGAGCATTTCTTGCTGCTCAGACTCAGTTGATGCATGCTATGATGCAACAAATGCAGCACGTCACTGCTCAGGCCACAGCCAACCAAGCTAATCAGGGACCACGCCAGAACACAAGACTGTCCGAGTTCATGAGGACTCACCCACCCACTTTCTCTGGGAATGCCAATCCATTAGAGGCCGATGATTGGTTAAGATCAATCGAGAGGAAGCTACACATAGCTCAATGCATAGGAAATGAGAAGGTACTCTACGCTTCTCATCAGTTGGAAGGAACATTACGAATGGTGGGAGAACTTCGTGCCACACAAGAGAACCCTCAAGATATCACTTGGGAAGAGTTCACAGTGCATTCCGACAAGATCACGTGCCTGAAGGAATCATGAACCTTAAGAAGGAGGAGTTCAGAGCATCAAGCAAGGTAATCACCAAAGGGCCGACTACGAATAAGTTCACACAGCCTAGCACGCTACGCACCTGAGGATGTAGCGACGGATAAGGCCGCATACCTCGCTTTTATGAAGGGACTTAACTCAGGATTGCAAGTAGGGTTGATCACCCACACCTTTCCAGATTTCCAAGAGTTGGTGAATAAGGCGCTTATTCTTGAGGACAAGCGCAAGGAACTGGATGAGAACAGGAAGCGCAGGATGCAACAAAGAAGGATCACGCCAGGAACGCATAGCGCTTGAGAGTTGCACCAAACCAATTCTTGATTCCAACCACGAATGCAACAAGGACACCATCCCCAAAGACCAAGACCTGCCAATCGTAACTACTGCACCCACCCCGCTAGAAACGCTTACTCTGTGCAACAAGAAGGAACAGTGAGACGCTGCTACAACTGCAACGAGCCAGGACACTTTGCCAACAGTTGTCCGAAGAAGACAGCAGGAGTGACCCCAGTTCGCTTCAACCTAGGAACCACCCCAGCTAGGACATCAGCACCAGGAGCCACACCCCAGACCGTGGTGAGAGGCCGAGTCAACCATGTCACCGCAGATGCACTGCAGAATGCAACGAACGTCGTACTGGGTAAGTTACTTGTTAACTCAGTACCTGCAATAGTTTTTTTTGACTCTGGAGCTTCGCATTCGTTTGTTTTGCAAGGCTTTGCTACTAGAAATGATTTGAGGATTGCAAGACTTAAGTGCATGCTTTTAGTTCAAACCCCTGGTTCCGAACTCCGAATGAAAGTAGGATGTTCCGGGGTGAGAATACTAATAGATGGAATAGAGTTCCTAGCAAACCTTATAATTTTGGAGACCCAGACCTTAGACGTCATATTGGGAATGGATTGGTTATCCAAGCACAAAGCCGTATTGGATTGTGGACGGAGGACTATCTCAGTTGAGAGCCCGTGTGGGAAGAAAGTGGAATTTCAAGCCACCGCAGTTAGAGATGGACAGTTGATGGTTAACAGTACCAAGGCAATCAGCATAGAGGATGTCTCAGTAGTGAATGAGTACCCCGATGTTTTTCCCGAGGATTTACAGGTATGCCGCTGCAGGGGACATAGAGTTTGTGATAGAGCTTGTACTGCACAAAGACCGATAGCAAAGAGACCCTATCGGATGTCCACCGAGGAGTTGGTAGAGATGAAGAAACAGCTAGAAGAGTTGATGGAGAAAGGATTTATCGACCAAGTTCGCCGTGGGGAGCACCGCTTTGTTTGTCAAGAAGAAGGACGGGAGTTTCAGGATGTGCATTGACTACCGTGCACTCAACGAAGTCACCGTGAAGAATAAGTATCCGCTACCCAGGATTGATGATTTGTTTGATCAGTTGAGAGGAGCCGGAGTTTTCTCCAAGATTGATCTGAGATCGGGATACCATCAGTTGAAGATCCGATCAGAAGATATATCGAAGACTGCATTCTCGTCAAGATATGGACATTACGAGTTCTGATTATGTCCTTTGACTGATTTAATGCGCCAAATTTATTTCATGAATATGATGAATAAGGTGTTCATGGAATATTTGGACAAGTTTGTCGTCGTGTTCATAGACGATATCCTAGTCTACTCCAAGACAGAGGATGAACATGCCGAACACTTGAGGCGAGTTTTGGAAAAGCTGAGGGAACAGCAACTTTTCGCCAAGTTCAGCAAGTGTGACTTTTGGAAGGACAAAGTGGAGTTCCTTGGACCTGTAATGACCGCATGAGTCGCCAGAGATCCAAGCAAAGTAGAAGCTGTGTTACATTGGGAGCGACCAAAGATCGTGACCTGCATTCGGAGTTTCCTTGGAATGGCAGGATACTACCGCCGTTTCATCGAAGGCTTCTCGACAATTGCGAAACCTCTTACGCAACTGCTGAAGAAGGAAAAGAAGTTTGCATGGACGCCAGAATGTGAGAAAGGATTTCAGGAGCTGAAGAAGCGATTGACATCAGCACCGGTGTTAGTTCTACCGGACGTTGCTCAAAACTTTGATATTTATTGTGACGCATCGCGCCAAGGACTTGGATGTGTGCTGATGCAGAATGGAAAGGTCGTCGCTTATGCATCAAGGCAGTTGAGGCCGCATGAGGAAAATTATCCGACACATGACTTAGAGTTAGCTGCCGTAGTGCATGCTTTGAAGATATGGCGCCACTATCTGATTGGAAACAGGTGTGAAGTGTATACGGATCATAAGAGCCTTAAGTACATATTCACCCAGTCGGACCTGAATATGAGGCAAAGGAGATGGCTAGAGTTGATCAAGGACTACAATGTTGGAATCCATTACCATCCCGGGAAGGCCAACGTAGTTGCCGATGCTCTGAGCCGGAAGAGCCATACCGTGAGTATGTTGCTAGCCACAAGTCAAGATGAGTTATGTGAGGACTTTCAGAAAATGAAGATTGAGGTTGTACCTAGCGGATTCTTGGCCGCATTAGAAGTAAAACCGACCCTAGAGGATCAGATCCGAGAAGGACAAAAGGATGATGACAAGATCCGCAGGATTAAGTCCATCAAGGAAGAAGGCAAGGCAGAAGACTTCAAATTGGATGGGCAAGGCACGTTATGGATGAAGGATCGGATTTGTGTGCCTAACAAAAAGGAGTTAAAGCAACTGATTTTGGAGGAAGCCCACGACTCCAAGTACTCAATTCACCCTGGAAGCGCCAAGATGTATCAGGATCTGAAGGAGAGATTCTGGTGGCCGAGTATGAAACGTGAAGTTGCTGAGCATGTCGCATTGTGCGACGTATGCCAGAGAGTCAAGGCAATGCATCAGAGACCAGCAGGATTGCTACAGCCGCTGAAAATACCTGAGTGGAAGTGGGAGGAAATCGGAATGGATTTCATTACCGGCCATCAAGACTCAAGGAGGTTATGACTCCATATGGGTTATAGTGGATCGCTTGACTAAAGTAGCCCATTTTATCCTGTGAAGACCACTTACTCGGAGATAAGTTAGCAGAGTTGTACATGATCGGATTGTCTGCTTGCACGGAGTGCCAAAGAGAATTGTATCGACAGAGGTACCCAATTTACCTCAAGGTTACGGAATAAGTTGCATGAAGCCATGGGGACCCGCTTGAACTTCAAGACGGCTTATCATCCACAGACGGATGGACAGATCAAAGAGTCAACCAGATTCGGAGGATATGCTAAGAGCTTGTGCATTGGCTTATGCTACCTCTTGGGATAAGAGTTTGCCGTATGCCGAGTCTCGATTACAACAATAGTTATCAGGCTAGTCTACAGATGTCACCTTTTGAGGCCTTTGTATGGACGACCATGTCTGACGCCATTGAATTGGAATGAGACCGGCGAGCGCCGTGTCTTTGGGCCTGATATTCTTCAAGAGGTCAAGAGCAGATCGCCGTGATTAGGGAAAGATTGAAGATCGCCCAATCTCGATGTAAGAGTTATGCCGACAATCGTCGCCGAGACTTGAGTTTTGAACCGTAAGACTTTGTTTATCTCAGAGTTACGCCTCGTGGGAGTTAAGAGGTTCCATGCCAAAGGGAAACTCGCACCTGCTATGTTGGACCATTTAAGATTTTGAGTCGCAAAGGCGAAGTTGCTTACCACCGGAGTTGCCACAATCGTTAGCAGGAGTACATGATGTATTCCATGTGTCCTACTTGAAGAAGTGTCTCCGAGTTCCCGAGTGCACACCGCTTGAGTCAATTGAGTTGCAAGAGGATTTGACCTATAAGGAACATCCCGTGAGGATTCTAGACACAATGGATCGAGAGACCGTAAACAAGTCAACCCGCTTCTCAGAGAGTTCAAAGGAGCAACCATGAGGAAAGCGAAGCGACTTGGGAGCGCGAAGAGGATTTGAAGAAAGAGTTTCCAAACCTATTCTCAGAGTGAGCCCCGAATCTCTGGGACGAGATTCTATTAAGGGGGAAGTTTGTAACACCCCAAAATTTTGCTTTTCTTAAATTCATGTGTGATTTGGCACTTTGGTGAATTTTTGGAATTTTCTGAATTTATTTGGATTTATTTGGAATTTATTTGAATTTATTCCATTTTGAAATAATTAAAGAATTTAATTTTGCAAATAAAATTTTGTTGGAAATATTTTATTTGAGTCCAAAATGTTCCAAAATATTTTCGAATTTTTCCGAATTTTTCCGAGTCATTTGCTATTTTTAATGAATTAAATGAATTATTGGGAATTATTTTAAATATTAAATCGCTGGAAAATCCAACTCGGGTCAAGGCATCGTTTCATCCGATCGAGCCCGAGTCGACTCGAGTTCGAGTCCGACCGAGCCACGTGACTCGACCGAACCCACTCTAACCCTAATCAATCCCAACCGTTGGATCAAGATCCAACGGCCGAGATCCGCCAGACGGTTCGAGCCAGAATCGCCCGGATCCGATCGCGCCGCGCGATCGTGACTGCTGATCGCGCCACGTGGACGGGCCGCGATTGCCGTTTTCGCCGAGTCCGAAGCCGGACTCCGCCGCCGCGCCGCCGCCGTGTAGGATTAGGTTTCCGTCTAGGGGCACGAACGCCGAGGCTATTTAAAGCGTGAGACGCCCCCGAGGTTGCCCTCATCCTTGCGCACTCCATTCCCCGAGCCATCTCGCCGAGCCGCCGCCGTTGAGCCGCAATCGCTCGCCGGAGTTGTCTCTTCCTCCGCTGCGTTTGCGCTGCTCGCCGCCGCCGTCGTCTTCCGCCGAAGGAGCCCAGATCCGGAGTCCCCGCGACGAGACGCACCGGAAGGGAGGTTTCATCTCGCCGGAAAACCCCCGTAGCGCCGCGCCCGTGGTCGTCGTCCCCGTCTCCGGTCAAGCCAGCGCCGCCGTGACGCCATCGCCGTCCGCGAGCTCGGAGGACCGCCGATCCAGATCGGACGGTTGAGGTGAGTTCACGTGTTCCAAACCCGATTAGATTCGGGACCGCTGGATCAAGATCCAACGGTTCACAATCGCCACGTGCCGTAGCAGTGTGATTATAGGATTAGATCTGGACCGTCCGATCTAGATCGAACGGCCCACGATCAACGAGTAGTTTCAACGTGTTAACCCTGGATCTAATCCGCGCCGTTGATTTTCAAACCAACGGCCGAGATTGGCGCCACGTGTCGGGAAGTTGGACCGACGCGGTCGGGCCAATCCCACGGCGTGCGTGTAGGACGCCGACACGCGCCCGCGCGTGTCAGAGGGCCCGCATGTCAGTGGCTGACCCCGCCAAGCGCTGACGTCACCCATGACGTCACAGTGGGTCCCACCTGCCAGACTGCGGTGAGCCGAGCCGACGCCGGCGATGACGCGTCACCGAGTGGGCCCACATGTCGACCGACACGCAGAGTCGTGGACCGAGTCCACTGTAGACCCGAGCCGGCGTGGACCGAGTCCATGGACCTACCGACGCCACCAACCAATCGAGGCTGCCACGTGTCCATGCCGACGCAATAATTAATTTCCGAAAAGAAAATGATTTATTAATTCGAAATAATGATTTGATTTTGTTTCAAACTTCAAACGCTTATAACTTTTATGCTTCAACTCCGATTTGAGTGATTCAAATTTCTAAATTTGTATAAAATTGAGATCTACCTAAATATGAATTTTATTTAATTTTTGGACTAAAGTTTTTCTCTGTAAAATTATTTAATTGATTATTTAAACTTTAAATAATCATAACTTTTATGCTTTAACTCCAAATTTGATTTATTCCAGTTTCTAAAATCCACAAAATTATGTTCTCTCTGTTTATGGATTTTATTTGGAGTTTTGGGATGTTTTTGCCTATTGTTTATTCGTGTATTTGCTATTTGCACGCTTTACGAGTAGACGTTGAAGTGCCGGAGGGATTCGAAGGAGAAGTATTGAC
Organism: Rhipidocladum racemiflorum; assembly: GCA_036346355.1. Lineage (NCBI taxonomy): Eukaryota > Viridiplantae > Streptophyta > Magnoliopsida > Poales > Poaceae > Rhipidocladum > Rhipidocladum racemiflorum. The sequence continues at coordinate 12,636,516 of CM070592.1, read as the reverse complement.
TCAGGATCCAACTCAAGACCAAGAGCAAGTACTTTTTGAAGGCAAGTTGTGCTTTGACCATGTTGATCCTATTTCGAAATCTATTTTGATTTAAACTATTGCATGCTAGTTCAAATAGAAAATACTTTGTTTAAATATGGGGGTTAGATAAAGTACCAATTTGCTGTATGACACCTTGATTATTTAAGTATGTGCCATGACCCTTTGTCACCCTAGTTGTGGATTACTAGTTGGACATTATTAGATAGCCAACATGGGTTTAGACCGTTGTAGTATACTGCTTAGACCTGCTACGTGCTCATGACATGATTTTGGATAATCAAATGTTAATATTAACTTAATGATATATTGAACCTGTTTTGGAAAAGTATCATGTGATGTTGATGGCACGTGGTGCATGGTAATCAACTGGGGTTTGATAAACAGTTTTCGGCCAGGGGCATGTGGCAAGAGTAATCAGGTGGGCCAGTTGTGGCATTGGGGATGATGATTTGGTTCTTCGGGTAGTCTTGCCCTGGTCACCCTAAGGACTTAACCTTGCAAGCCTTTGAACTGGGTCTAACGTGCAACCACATGTCCGGAATGGGACGGACCTAGTTGACTAAGTTGCTAATAACGCACTGTGGGACCTCGGGAGGTCAACTACACCCTTTGTGTAAGTTGTGCGGGGAGCGTCTGGCCGAGGCCAGGTACCCATCTAACGGTTGATTGGCCTAGACTTCGCCTTAGCGAAGGGAAGGGTTAGTCTTAATAACAGGGAGGACCACTTGTATTGTTAGAGGTTTCCGAAAGACTTTGTTACGGGAACTCGCCTTTGTGGTGTTTGACTGTATCTTGTGGGTAAAGTGCATAACCTCTGCAGAGTTTAGAATCTATTCGAATAGCCGTGTCCGCGGTATTGGACATCGCTCGGGAATTACAGTCAAGGGTTAGATTTTCTCGAAAATAACTTGGATTTGGAAAACTGGGTTGGTTTAATAATGAGGAAGATGGAAATGTGGTTTAGGAGGAGGAAAATGTTTACCAAACTGCTTGAAAAGTTATTTCTGCTTTACTTATTTCTACTGCTTTCGAATCTACTTACATTACTTGTCAAATGCTGTTTACTGCAAATATACCTTGAGCTATTCCTTTGTACCGAGCCATGCATATAGTATATTAGCTTGCATTCTGTGCATGACTTGCTGAGTACCAAGTACTCACCCTTGCCTCAACACAACACCAGTTGAAGAGGAGACTACGCCAGCTATGGAGGAGGAACTCCAAGAGGATCCGTCTACTTAGGGATGCGAGCCCAGTCAGTTGCCTGTGGTATACTGGATGGCGCCACGAAGTTCTTTGATTTTCCGCTGCTAATATTTCTCTCTGAATAAGTTTCGCCTTGCGAGGCATATATTTGTAACTTGGCCATAAGGTCGAGTAACCAGTTTTATTACTTTAATAAAGTACTTTTATGGAATCGATTGGTATGATTGTGATATTTACCGATGTTAAAGACTGTGTGCACTAGCGCGTTCCTGGACTAGTGCTGAATACACAGAGGGTCCGGATTTGCAAATTCGGGGTCCCGACAGCAACCCTACCATACTCATGTGACTAACACTTTGCACGCGTATGGCCACCTGCCATACTCACGTGACTAACACTTTGCACGCGAATGACCTCCTGCCATTCTCACGTGACTAACCATTCTTCATGTGCACCATTCTCTTAGCCCGTACGTCCCGCATGACATCCTTGACCACCAAGACCTCAGTTCCTCCTGAACCTAGTCCCGAACCTCAGTTCCTCCATGAACCTAGTTCCGGTCCCGTCATCGACCACATTCGTCTTCGAGCAATACCTGCACATGAACAAACCACAAAACAAATCCGAGCACAAGTCCACGACTTGACTCAATGTCAATCCATGCAACTACTCACATGAGCATTGCATAAAGTCCACTTCAAAAGAAGCATCATGAAATCATCACAAATTTCATAATCTCAAATTCAAATTATTTCAATTCTACTCAAAACCCTAATTCAGCAAAAACGCATTCACGACGGACAAGGAAATATGGTCCGGCGTACACATGAAAAATCACTCAAAAAACCATTCACAACGGACAGACAAAATCGGTCCGTTGTACAAGTGAAAGTTTCGGTTCCAAGAAGAAATCATTCTGGCGAAAACACGTTCACGACGGACAAACAAAATCGGTCCGTCGTACATGCAAAATCAAACCTCAAATAGCCATTCACGACTGACCAAAGAAGTTTGTCCGCCGTACATGCAAAACTTACTAGTTTCTTGGAAGATTGAGTTCGACTCATGAGCTCAAAAACACGTTCACGACAGACCCAAAAACTTTGTCCGTCGTACATGCACAACTTACTGGTTTTTAAGGAAAATTGAGTTTGGCTCAATGAGTTCAAAAGCATGTCCACGACAGACAAACAAAGTTTGTCCGTCGTAGATGGGAAACTTACTTTTTCTTGAGATCTTGGTCCGGCGCAAAAGCGAAACTTACTGCTTCTTGTCAAATTGACAAAACACATGAACAAACATATTTGCAAATTCAATTCTAAGCCAATTTTTCAGCACATGATTTCACAATCTCCCTCTTGATGAAAACATTGGCAACACAACTTAGAATTGAACATTTGGCATTCACTTTACAAAAGATTTTGAAATCCAAAGGATCAAGGACCAAAAAGAAAACACAGAATTCCCCCTTTGACCAAAATGCAAAACAAAATCCCCCCCTAAGAAGGAAAATGTGTGTGTAACACCCCAGCTTTTACTAAGCCCAGAATGCCACCAAACCACGACGCCAACAACCTCCATCATCATCCACCGTCATACCACTAATGTCCAGCACCTAGCCCAAGCTAGGACCGTAACTCACTACCAAAACTCAATTAGCACTTTTCCCAAGAGGATGTCGCCCTCACAAACAATTCACACAAACAACGAAACCCACGAGTTTAGCTCTTAGATTATACTCAACAATAACTCGAGACCCTTCTTATTCTCACTCCTATCAATAGTGCAAAAGAAGTACGATTCTTTTGAATCCAAGTAGACCACATACAACAACTCGAACCTCAAAGCGCCACATAACACTTTGGGAAGAACCCGATAACATTGAAAGACCACCCTTTTTCTTTTCCTAAGTCAAGCCGCAAAGGAAACTCAAATCTCCAATCAACGCGATACAATTCGCATCGGGGAGCTCTCAAACCAATAGAGACTCCACACAATTCTCTTGACATAAGTTCTCAACAACTAAAGACAACTCGACTCAATTTCACCACAGCCAAACTTTTCATTTTAACCAAAATCAACATCTTGGAAGAGAACTGCCACAAAAACTCTCGAAGAGAAAGGGAAACTCAAATCCCTTGCATAACAACCAAAAAAAAACCAGCATTTATCCATTCATTCCTTTTCATGCTAGAGAGCAATGGAAATCTCGATTCATAACACGAATGCGAATTCTTCAAGAGCACTCCGGATTAGTCATATATCTCTATACGACTTTCTCACCGTCCTGGCTCAACAACTCTTTTATGCTTATAAAAACGATGTCATGAATCTTTTTCACCATTTATTCGTCATGAAACCACGATACCCATTAACCATTCACAAAGAGACTTCATTCTCTTTGTCACATGATTGACACCCAACAACATTGATGGTTGCTCAAATTCGCATAAACTACGACGGCGTTAACCGAAAATACCATATCGCATCACAACCCAACAACCACTGCACGCAATGCGTGCAAAACATCGCATTTTAACCAAAGCCAATACCAGAAGATAGCATCAACTCTCAAATCAAACATCTACGCCTCATAACCGCTACCAATTCTCTTAAAGAGAAAGGAAACACATTCCCAGCAGGGAACACCTTACCAACAAAATCACTTATGAAACAATCGTAAGATTCACCTTTTTGAAACGCTCGCAAACACCACACACGTTTCCCAAATAAATCTAACTCTAGTCACGAAAGAATTACAATTTAAGCGCTTAACTCCAGGGTTACCAAAGATAAACCAGTTGAACGCTAAAGAGAGCATCCCACCCCAACGCTTTGGGTGTTAAACCATACTCATAGCATAGACTAAACAGATTAGCCCAAAACCAAAGATTGGCATGGTTCAATACCACACCACATTTGGAACCCATAAGCCGGTTACTTCAAATACTACTCTCTCATCCATATTTCCAATCATCGGAGTCAAGTTTATAACTTGACAAAATGCCACTTAATCAGGGGAGATTTTATTGCACACTAATCCAGACGCCTAAACAAAGAGGCAGGCATTCCCAGAAAATTTATACATTCATTTGAATCCATAAACCTTCAAAAGAAAGTTTGACTCAAATCCCACCATTACTCACATTCCAATACTCTTAGCCAATACGGATGTCAAAATCACCCAAAACCCGAGAAATCCAACACTGTTGCACACAAGCTACAACATATGTTCTTAATAAAATCACTTTTCACTGTTCATATAACCACAATTGATTATATTACCAACGAACCATAGACCATATCTACCGTATGACAATCAACAAGGAGAACCACGTTCTCACAACTCCAGCACAATTAACTTATCGCTTAATCCAACATAAGTCGCATATCAACAACTTCTTTTGGTCTACTAACCATGACGAACCATTATTCATGCAACTTATTATCCCAAGCGTAGTACACATCTCTTTACAATTATTCCAGCGTAATCAACAATTACCCTGGGTATAAACCCTAAGTCACATATTCCATATCACCAGTTCATACAACCAATAATTAATACTAACCACGCGACACGATCTCCACTAGACATCCCTCATAAATACGGATCCTGCATGCACATCTGTCAAGAATAATTCAACCTTTCCTACAATCATTCCATATATCCTCATTAATTGATTACACGTATTTTAAGTCATATTGTTGACCCACAATATTAACTGACCCACCAACTACAATAGGCAGAATTTCACACCATCTTCTTGCTATAACAAGTTCATCAACCGAGACATTCTATGCTAACTAATCTCAAACATCCATTAGATTCCATAACCCGCATCACTTTGCACACACCACTAATCAACTTTCACTTTGGATCACCTGACGTCTCGTTTAATCATCTATTATCAACACAATATTTTAGTTTATCTTTAAACAAACAACAAATTCGCTTTAACCGAACCACTAGCTCATATCATCCGAAAACTCTAACTTCTCGTCATACACTTAACTTCTTAAACATCTGCGTGAATCACGCACCCAACTCTTAAGGAAACCAAAATTGCTCCAGAAAAGAACAACACCCAAAACACCTTTCCTTCCGGAAAGCTCAACCCTAAATCACAAGAGAAGTCAAAAGAATAAGAAGTGGTCTACTTGGATTCAAAAGAATCGTACTTCTTTTGCACTATTGATAGGAGTGAGAATAAGAAGGGTCTCGAGTTATTGTTGAGTATAATCTAAGAGCTAAACTCGTGGGTTTCGTTGTTTGTGTGAATTGTTTGTGAGGGCGACATCCTCTTGGGAAAAGTGCTAATTGAGTTTTGGTAGTGAGTTACGGTCCTAGCTTGGGCTAGGTGCTGGACATTAGTGGTATGACGGTGGATGATGATGGAGGTTGTTGGCGTCGTGGTTTGGTGGCATTCTGGGCTTAGTAAAAGCTGGGGTGTTACAGTGTGTGAATGTGCAATGTGTCCAAGAATTCCAAAATTCTCCAAACTTCTCCAAAAAAAAAAAATCTCAAAAATCCAAAAACAATTCCCCCTTTTTCTTCTCCCCCTTTGTCCTTAAACTTTTCAACGATTCCCAAAATTCTCCCCCTTTGACAATGGATTCATCAAGAGTAAAAGAGAGAACAGGTTCAAAATTTTTCCTGTAGCAAAGATTTCACAAGGAGAAACAAGGGAGTGCCAAGATAAGAAAAGATGAGCTCATTCGATCATATAACCTTATATATCACATAATATGCAAAATACATGATTTTGAAGTGATTTTAACAAGTTAGGGAATGACATGCATCTCAACCTCAATTTAGTCAACTATAGCCAAGTACTAAGCAAGATCTTAGCAGAAAAAGCAAGGCTTTAAAAAATTGAAGCAACTAACAACTTAGGGGGAGCAAGTAGTTTCAACTCCAATCTAGTAGACCAATTTAATCTTTAAACAATAAATCGCATGTGGCATGCTTGAAGCATACTTCTTTTATTTTCTAGGAGTGGCATGCTTGAAGCATACATCTTATCTTTGAGGGAATGGCATGCTTGAAGCATACATCTTATCTTTTTAGGGAAAGCAAGCCTGAAGCACATAACTTGAAGCTTTTGCTTTTAACAGCCCCCTTTTTTATATTGATTCCCTTTTCTTTTCCTTTTTCTTTGATTGTAAACATGCAAAAGTGATTAAAGGTCTTATGAAAGAGTAAAGTTGAAAACACACTTGCTCCATAGCCCAAATTTGTCAAGAAAATTCAAAAACAAGCCTAGAAGAGTAAGATATCACAGAGTATTTAGCTATAGGCAATCAGATCAGGGAATTCCGCAATGTCATTCTTAGTTCAAGTGAGACAATTTAGATTATCATATATTAGCTCAATTATATAGTATATAAAGAAATATGATAAAGTGAGCTCATCAAGTGAAAGAACTTGGCAAAGAAACTCCCCCTCAAAACAATCCCATTGGATGAACAATTCCAAGTTCTCCCCGAATAAAAGCAAAACGAGAAGAAGACAAAGGTTTTGTGAAAATGTCTGCCAATTGATGTTCAGTATCCACATGATGAAGCACAATGTTGCCTTTTTCAACATGATCTCTAAGAAAGTGAAATCTGATGTCAATATGTTTTGTTCTTGAATGTTGCACAGGGTTCTTAGCAATGCAAATTGCACTAGTGTTATCACACAGAAGAGGAACACTATCCAAAATAACCCCATAATCTTTAAGTGTAGCTACTATCCAAAGAATTTGAGAACAACAACTAGCAGCAGCCACATATTCAGATTCAGCAGTTGATTGTGCAAGATTTGATTGCTTTCTAGATGACCATGCAATGAGAGAATTTCCCAAGAAGTGACATGAACCAGAAGTGCTTTTCCTATCAATTCTACATCCTCCAAAATCAGCATCAGAAAAAGATCTCAAACTAATGCATGAGGAAGCAGAAAGCCAAATGCCAAAATCTTGAGTTCCATGAAGATACCTGAAAATCCTTTTGACAGCTTGTCGATGTGAAGCACGTGGGGAAGCTTGAAAACGAGCACACAAGCATACAGCAAATTGTATATCCGGCCTTGATGCAGTGAGGTACAAAAGTGAACCTATCATGCTTCTATATTCCTTTTGATCAACCTGCTCACCATCTTCATCAGGGTCAAGTGCGCAAGTGCTCTCCATGGGTGTCATGATCGGCTTGCTGTTTTCCATTCCAAAGCGATGTAGCAAGTCTTTCGTGTATTTGCTTTGATGTACAAAAGTACCATCCTTCGTTTGCTTGACTTGAAATCCCAAAAAGTATGTCAACTCACCCATCATACTCATCTCAAACTCCTTCCTCATTGTTTCTGAAAACTCAGACACTAAAACATGAGATGAACCACCAAAGATAATATCATCAACATAAATCTGAACGAATAGTTGATCATTGCCTTGCTTGAGTAAAAAGAGAGTTTTGTCAACCTTTCCCATTAAAAAGCCTTTTTCAAGTAAAAAGGTTTTTAGCCTATCATACCATGCTCTAGGGCTTGTTTCAAACCATACAAAGCTTTTGATAGTTTGAACACATGATTTGGAAACTTTGGATTTTCAAAACCAGGTGGTTGCTTGACATAAACCTCCTCATTTATGTAGCCATTAAGAAAAGCACTTTTCACATCCATTTGATACAATTTGAAACCTTTGGATGCAGCAAAAGCTAAAAGGATTCTAATGGCTTCAATTCTAGCAACAGGAGCAAAGGTTTCATCAAAATCTAAGCCTTCAATTTGAGTGTAACCTTGAGCAACCAATCTAGCCTTGTTTCTAACAACAACACCATCCTCACTTTGTTTATTTTTGAAAACCCATCTAGTTCCAATAACATTAAAATCAGGAGGTGGTGAGACAAGTTTCCAAACTTTATTTCGTTCAAAATTCTCTAATTCTTCATGCATGGCATTGATCCAAGATTCGTCAGATAATGCCTGAGATATATCTTTGGGTTCAAAAGAGGCAACTAAAGTAGAATGAGCATGAGTGTCAGAATGAATAAACCTGGATCGAGTGACTCTCTCATTTAGGTCTCCAATCATTTGTTCAGATGGATGCATTTTTTGAATGTGCAAGGGAGCATTGGCTTTTGAGACTTCTCCTTCTCCTTCTTCATTTTCAGCATGTACAGATGATATTGTAGCTTGAGGATGGTTAGCTGTAGGTGATGTAGTAGTAGGTGCCAAAGGTGCTACATCTTGTTGTGCATTAGGAAGAGTCAAGACCTCATCTTCAACATCATCATCATCTTCAAAGATTTTCTCCCCCTGAATGTATGCGCCAGACTGCATCACTTGGACTAGTGCCTGGACTAGCCTCATCAAAAGTAACTTCACAAGTTTCCACAATTTTGTTAGTCTCCAAAACAAGCACACGATAGCCACGAGTATGAGCAGGATATCCAAGAAAAATGCCATCAGTTGATCTAGCTTCAAATTTATCAAGATTTCCAGATTTCAAGACAAAACATTTGCATCCAAAAACTCGAAAGTGAGAAATAGAAAGTCTATGTCCAAACCGAAGCTCATATGGAGTCTTACCCAATTTTGATCTCAAAAACACACGGTTTGAAACATAACAAGCAGTTGAAATAGCTTTAGCCCAAAAATTTCTAGGAGAGAGATGTTCATCTAACATGGTTCTAGCCATCTCAACAAACGTTCTGTTTTTTCTTTCGACTACACCATTTTGTTGAGGCACTCTAGGAGATGAAAATTGATGATCAATTCCTTTTTCAGTACAAAAGAGATCAAAGGAAGCATTTTTGAATTCAGTTCCATTATCACTTTAATAGCTTTGAGAGCTCCTGGATGGTCAATAGAAAGCCTAAGAACAAGACTTCTAAAATGACTAAAAGCCTCATCCTTAGATGCCATAAAATACACCCAAGAGTATCTAGAAAAATCATCAACAATCACAAGCACATACCGTTTGCCTCCAAAGGATTGAACTCGAGATGGTCCAACTGTATCAAGATGTAGAAGCTGTCCTGGAACGTTTGTCATCATCATGGTAAGAGGTGGATGTGAACCTGCAATCATCTTACCATGTCTACAAGAAGAACATACTAGATTGCTATCACCCTTAAGCTTAGGCAGGCCACGTATAAGATCTAAACCACTTACACGAGTAAGATGATCAAAACCAACATGACCAAGTCTACGATGCCAAAAGAATAAATCTTTAGAAACATTGGCAATTAGACACCTATGCTTAGAAGAAGGTGATGCATCAAAATCAGCTTTAAAGACTCTTCCAAAACGAGAAATTTTGAACACAAGATCACCTGAAGCATCTAGCACTTTGCATTCATTTTTCTTAAAGCTTATCTCAAGATCTTCATCAAGCATTTGTGAGACAGAAAGCAAGTTATATTTCAAATTTTCAACAAGAGCCACATCTTTGAACATAAACTTGTCACTTACCTTTATTGTACCTTTTGCCACAACAGAAGAGGAAGAAGCATCTCCAAAAGTAACACTTTCAGCACGAGATGCACGAGTGAGGGAGGAGAACCAATTCTTATTACCGGACATGTGGCGTGAGCATGCGGAATCCACTAGCCATATGTTCTCCTTCCTCGCGCGAGAAACCTACATAGCAACAAAACATGTCGAGGTCTCAGTACTGGGGTTAGGAATGAGATTTTTGGGAATCCAAAGATCGAGACACACGACGCACAATAGTAGGCACAACACGATAATTTTTATGCACAAAATGAGATTTGCCTTTTCCCATGTTTGTAGGAACAGAAGGTGTTTTCATCACTCTAGGCGCATAAAAATGTGCTTTGCTGAAATTTGACCTAGCCTCAGTTCTTTCCTTCTTTTGCTGTTTGGCTCGTCTAAAGCAAAAATCTACTAAGTGTCCATCTCTACCACAATGAGTGCAAGTGTACTTGACATGATGTTTAGCTTTAACAGTAAAAGCACATTTTGCATTCATCATAGTAGAAGATAAAAAACTAGCAGATTGAAAAGCAATTTTCTTAGGCTCATTAGATAACTCAATTTTGCAAGGAGCCTGAACAACAGTGCGAGGTTTAGTTTCATATGTGGCATAAGGATCAAAACCTAAACCTCTCTTGTTTGTGCTAACCTTAGATTGATCCAAAATCATGTTCAACTTCTTCTTGCCATTAGTGAAACGTTCCAAAGAATTTTGCAAGTAATCAACTTTCTTAGCAAGAGTTAAACAATTATTGCAGGGAACATCTACTTTTCCTTTTTGCTTGCGACAAGTTGAGCATGAGAGAATTTCATGTGAAAGCAAATTATCAGTTAATTGAGAAACCCTAACATTTGCATCTTTCAATTTTAATTCAAGAGTTGAGCATTTAGAACAAGAAGTTGAACTATGCAAATCATCAGTGGAACAGCTAGCATGTACAACATGTTTCTCATTTTTCTCATTTAGATGCAACAAAAGAGCATGTTCTTTCCTAAGCAAGGTGAGCTCATTGTAAATTAAGTCACATGATTTGCAAGTATCATCACTAGGAATCAAAGTCTTAAGTCTAACAATTTCAGCATTCAATGATTCAATAATGAAATCATGTTTCTTAATTTTCTTATCACGTTTGTCAAGCAATTTTCCAAGACGAGCAACAGCAATAGCTAATTCATCATAAGAGGGATCTACCTCATTGAAGTCGCTGTTGTGGTCGCCCCTGAAGCTATCCTTGCTGCTTGCCATGAGACATAATCCTATCAAATCATGCTTGCTTGGAGTTGCATCATCTTCGCTGCTCTCCGAGTCCACATCGCTCAAATTGACTTGTTCAAGAGCGGAAAGAACTCGGTGAACCACCTTGCGGTTGATGAAGCTCTTCTTCTTCCTATCATTTGACGAGAACCTTTTCTTCTCATTCCTTCTGTCGTTGTCCTTCTCCTCCTTTGATGTTTTTCCTGCAAGCTTAGGACAATTTGTGCGAATATGGTTGAGGTCACCACACTCATAGCATCTTGGAGGACCACCTCTCTTTCTCATTCTCACATTTTGCAAAGCTTTGTTAAAGCGAGAAGAGAGTAGTGCCAGATCTTCTTCAGGAAACTCTTCAAGTTGCTCATCTGTTAAAGAAGACATGGAAGACAAGGCAAAGCTAGAAGAAGAATTTGTATTTGACATGTTAGGGTTAGAGATCAAAGCAATTGATTTAATGTTACCCTTCCTGGCAAGAACATCCAACTCATGAGTTTTCAACTTAGAGTAAAGAACATCTAATGTGAGTGTGCTCATGGTAGTAGATTCTTGTATAGATGTTACTTTTATCTCCCACACTGACATGTCCAAAGCACTAAGCAATTATCGAGCATTTTCAGCATCAGTGTAGCTAACTCCAACAGCACGTAGATTGCTAAGAATTTTATTGAAACGTGCAAAGAAGTCATCTACAGATTCACTAGGTTTCATCTCAAAACGCATGTATTCTTTTTTGTAAATATCTTGGCGAACCTCTTTGACAGTGTTAGAACCCTCATGGTAATCACAAAGAGATTTCCATACCTCATATGCGGATCGAAGATGAACCACACGATCAAAGTCGCTGCGTCCCAAGCCTTGGATGATCAAGTTGCGCGCCTTGCTATTTGCTTCAACATGTGTGCGATTGGTGTCATTGACGTTGTCGTTTGCAGGGACTTCATATGGCTTGTAGACCTTCTCCCAAATTGTGAAGCCCTGTGCTTGGATGAACGCCTCCATCTTGGCCTTCCAAAATTGAAAATCAACACCATCGAACACACATGGTTTTGTCGAATAACGATCCATTGATCTAATCACCGGTTAAGATAGATTAGAGAAACCTTGCTCTGATACCACTTGTAGGATCGAAGTATACGAATATAGCAATCAGAGGGGGGGTGAATGATTGTGCGGAAGTTAAAACCAAATTCTTGACCTATTAAAAGTTCACCCCAAAACAGAACCAAATAATTGCCTCGTTTTCGACAAAAACAGAAAGACAGAGGTTTGGTAAAATGCGAATTACTGGAGATCGAACCGTCGGAACGATCTGAAATTTGGACACAAGAAACTAAAGTCAAATACAAATCGAACCCAAAAAGAATCAGCTCGATCGGACTTACGGATCAAAAGTTATGAGCTTCGCAAGCTTGCTGATCCTGAACTTGACGAGAAACAATCTAATCAAAACTTCAAGATTAAACAAGATCTTCAAAAGATTAATCAACTAGACTTTGAGAAACTCTAAATCAATACCCTAGAACGGTTTTTGATGGATCAAATCAAGATGAAACTCAACGATCAAAAACCAATCTAGAATTAGAACAAGCATGCAAACAAGAACCAAAACAGAAAATACTGTAGCGACGTGGTTACTGTAGCACGCAAAAATCTTGGAAGAATTGATCTTTATTTCTTGTCTAAAATACTCTCATCAAAAGAGTACAAACCCTAAAACCAAGCTCAAGGCTTGATGCGCTCAGCTCTACTTGGTGCTTTTCAACAGGACACCCCCCACCTATTTAAAGCACCAACCCACAAGGAGTTCTGAATACGATTCCTATTCCCTAGAAGGAATCTGTATCCAACACAACTCTACTTGGCCCAACATGGCCGAGTACAACTCTTGCACGCGTATGGCAACCCTACCATACTCACGTGACTAACACTTTGCACGCGTATGGCCACCTGCCATACTCACGTGACTAACACTTTGCACGCGAATGACCTCCTGCCATTCTCACGTGACTAACCATTCTTCATGTGCACCATTCTCTTAGCCCGAACGTCCCGCATGACATCCTTGACCACCAAGACCTCAGTTCCTCCTGAACCTAGTCCCGAACCTCAGTTCCTCCATGAACCTAGTTCCGGTCCCGTCATCGACCACATTCGTCTTCGAGCAATACCTGCACATGAACAAACCACAAAACAAATCCGAGCACAAGTCCACGACTTGACTCAATGTCAATCCATGCAACTACTCACATGAGCATTGCATAAAGTCCACTTCAAAAGAAGCATCATGAAATCATCACAAATTTCATAATCTCAAATTCAAATTATTTCAATTCGCTCAAAACCCTAGTTCAAAACGCATTCACGACGGACAAGGAAATATGGTCCGCGTACACATGAAAAATCACTCAAAAACCATTCACAACGGACAGACAAAATCGGTCCGTTGTACAAGTGAAAGTTTCGGTTCCAAGAAGAAATCATTCAGCGAAAACATCGTTCACGACGGACAAACAAAATCGGTCCGTCGTACATGCGAAAATCAAACCTCAAAAAGCCATTCACGATCGACCAAAGAAGTTTGTCCACCGTACATGCAAAACTTATCGGTTACTTGGAAGATTGAGTTCGACTCATGAGCTCAAAAACACGTTCACAGCAGACCCAAAAACTTTGTCCGTCGTACATGCACAACTTCTTGGTTTTGAGGAAAATTGAGTTTGGCTCAATGAGTTCAAAAGCATGTTCACGACAGCACCAACAAAGTTTGTCGGTCGTAGATGGGAAGCTTCTTGTTTCTTGAGATCTTGGTCCGCGCAAAAGCTTAAACTTATCGCTTCTTGTCAAATTGACAAAACACATGAACAAACATATTTGCAAATTCAATTCTAAGCCAATTTTTCAGCACATGATTTCACAATCTCCCCCTTGATGAAAACATTGGCAACACAACTTAGAATTGAACATTTGGCATTCACTTTACAAAAGATTTTGAAATCCAAAGGATCAAGGACCAAAAAGAAAACACAGAATTCCCCCTTTAACCAAAATGCAAAACAAAATCCCCCCCTGAGAAGGAAAATGTGTGTGAATGTGCAATGTGTCCAAGAATTCCAAAATTCTCCAAACTTCTCCAAAAAAAAAAATCTCAAAAATCCAAAAACAATTCCCCCTTTTTCTTCTCCCCCTTTGTCCTTAAACTTTTCAACGATTCCCAAGGAAAATGGCTGATTACCTTGCTTCAGTGCTCTGAACTCCTCCTTCTTAAGGTCCATGATTCCTTCTGGCACGTGATACCGATTTTAATGCACCGTGAACTCTTCCCAAGTGATATCTTGAGGGTTCTCTTGCGTGGCACGAAGTTCTCCCACCATTCAATTTGTTCCTTCCAACTGATGAGAAGCGTAGAGTACCTTCTCATTTCCTATGCATTGAGCTATGTGTAGCTTCCTCTCAATTGACCTTAACCAATCATCGGACTCCAATGGATTGGCATTCCCAGAGAAAGTGGGTGGGTGAGTCCTCATGAACTCTGACAGTCTTGTATTCTGGTGTTGTCCCTGATTAACTTGATTAGCTGTGGCCTGAGCAAAGGACGTGTTGCATTTGTTGCATCATGGCATGCATCAATCGGTCCGAGCAGCAAGAAATGCTCCAAAATTCTGCATATCAACTGGCGGTGCTGGTGCTCCATCATTGGGGTTTTCTGCTGGGCGAGAACCACTTCCATTGCTTCCAAAGTTTCCGCGGGTGTTCACCATCTGTCGATTTGCTCTAAGTCTTAGAGATGAGGGGGAATCAAGAATAGACAAGTAATATGGAACTTATGCGGGGCGAAAGGTGTAACTTTAAGGTCCAACTTTATTATTGATATTAATAACTTGGTATGGTTGCTTACAATGCCTAAGGGCCTTGCAACACATACTGCACACTCAGCAAACAATGAAAATCCAAATCGAACTAACACTGGAGTCTAACGCCTAAAGGGTGACTCTTTATTCTAAGACGTGACTCGGCGAAGGAGTCTCACTATAGAACCTACGCTCACTCATCGAGAAAACCTCCACGGCCTGGGTACGGATGCTGCGGCATAGGCGCGAAACGATTGCCGTGTCCAAAGAATCGTGTCATCTGTGGTAGTCGAAGAAGCGGTGTCCTCATCGAGATCTCGACTCTTAGGATCTGGCTCGTAGCTCGAGTAATCGGCTGCTCCGTCCGTATAAAGCCATCTCCAACTCGTCAATCCTTCGCGAGAAGGTGTGACACATACTCTTGAGCTTCCCGCCATCTCGTTCTTCTCTGTCGTGATCTCCTTGCGGGCCTTCGTAGCTCCTTGCTTGTATCATCGAGTACATCCTCCGGGCGACAACAAGTCGTGCCAACTGTGTAACCATGGCATCCTCATCCTGAATCGCCTTCGGGTCAAGAAGGTTATTGCTGCGCGGGTGATAACGGAACACCGTGCTCTCCAACTCTCTGGCGTAGATACGGGTAATGTTCCGCATTGCTCGTCGTGATACTTCTTGGATACCCATCTGCATTGTAGACCTCCTGGCAGTGCAGTGTATCGGGCGATTGCCTGGGCCCTTCTTCCTAGCAGGTACCTCAATCTTCACGTCACAAGCCTTGATCAATCCTGCTTGTCTGATCACTTCCACTTGGTATTGCGGCTTCTCAAAATCTCCGAGAGTCTGAAGCATACGCCAAAGTTCCGCGGCGTGACCAACCTCCAGATCGACGTATGTCGGGACCCGAATCTGCAAATCTGGACCCTCTGTGCATTCCGTACTAGTCCAGGATCACGCTAGTACACACAGGTAAACAGGTTTTAATAACACATCCATACACAGCGGAAATATAAATAAGTACTTGGATAATTAAAATAAACTGTTGCAAGATCTTAAGGTCACCTTACATTATTCAGCCACGCAGGGCTTACTTAAATAAAACATAAATAACAGTTCAGAAGCAAAACAGCGGATATAAAAGATAGTCTTGTGGCTCCATCTTCCCAAAGGCAACTTGAGTGCGGATGGTCCCTTAATTGTCCTGGCCGTCGTTGTACTCCTCTTCCCACGCAGGCATTGACTCTTCTTCTGATTTGTTTTTGGTTTGCAAGGGTGAGTATACAACATACTCAACAAGTCATGCAAAGTATGCATGTCTAATAACTATATGCGAGTTTATTCCAAAGGATAGGCTCATTTGGTTCTTTTGCATAAAACAGCATTTTACTTTCAAATACTCATACTAAATTCAAATTGATAAAACCATATTATAATATGAATTTCAAAGTCTTTCATCAGTGGTTTGGCACTAAGCCCTAGTCAAATTCTTCATCGGCACGAAGCCACCCAATTCCACATTTTATTTTTAGAAGATCTATCCCTTGTTGTAATCCCGAGCTTTGTCGATCACCGTGGACTCGGCTATTCGAATAGTTTTGACACACTCTGCAGAGGTTGTACACTTTACCCACATGATACAGTCTCACACCACAAAGGCGATTAACCGTAACGAAGCTTTTCAGAAACTTCTGTCTACACCAATGACCTTCTCCGGTTTGTGCCATACACCATCCCTTCCCTTAGCAAGGCGAAGTATGGGACCGACAACACCGTTGGATAGGGTACCAAGCCGTAGCTCCGGTACGCTCCCCCGTACAGTTACCCCAGTGTAGCTGTCACCCTTAGGTATCAAAGGTAAGACTTCAGAATCCTACTAGCCTAAGACTGTCCCACACCAGCCATGTGGTTGTACGAAAGGCCCAGTTCAAAGGCTTGCAAGGTTAAGTCCTTAATCGCCCAGGGCAAGGCATCCATCTCACAACCCCGACCCAAAACATCTCACATCGCTCATCCCAAGGCCGCAAAGGCTGTTTCTCAATATCTGTGCCATAAAGGCCCACCTGGCATAAAGCCTCATACCACTTGCCCTAGACTAAATCTTTTTCCCCACCCTTGTTCAACTATTGTGCAACACATGCCAACAGTAACTTCAGTTACCATGTAGAACCACAAAGGTACCTACACTTCACATCTTCCCGTGACAAGTTCACACTTAATATTTCAAAATCATCTCGCTTGTCATTAGTCAATATTATTTTGCTTATTTTGAAACAAGGTTCACGTAAGCACAACTAAGCATCTAGTCACGGTCTAGCCTCCCGTGTTGGCACAATCATATTATCCAACATTTTAATCCCAACTTAAGGTAACAAGGAAACATATGACATACAAATAATATTAACAAGGGTGAGTTAACAATTAGGTTGATTAACTAATTACCCAAATTAAATTATTTATTTTACTCAACATAACATGCATACTTTAAATCGAAATATATATTAAAATGCTAGGATCAAAATGGTCAAAGCACGACTTGCCTTCAAATAGCTGATACTCTTGATCTAAGTCTTGAGCTTGGTCTTCGACTTCCACACTCCCGCCAGATCAACGTCTCACGCGTAGCAAACAACCAGGTAAACACACAATCGGAAAAATGCATAAATCAAATTAATGCGTAATTTCGCGAAAACTTCCAGAAAATTAGTTTAGCATATTCTAAGATTTATAAAATTTATTTCGACATTTTGACACGTCTAGTTTAGTAGTTACAAAATTCGCAAGTTGGGACTTTCCGCAAATAATTTAACAGTACAAATTAATTTATAAAATTTCATAAAAATTACTGTAGAAAGGTATTAATTTTTAATAATTAACAAAATTTGTTGTACACAGTTTGGACTTAAAACAAATTCGCAGAGAAAAAGACAAATTTCGCAATTTTTAGAAAAGTGCATGTACACTAACTTTCTAGTCTCCTCTTGCATGGCACTGTTGGTTGGGTATATGTGTATTCAACGCGCATGCATCAAAACCTGGTTGTGTATGGGTGTATTCAATACGCATGCAAACAAAATGTGCTAACTGGGGTTCGGTCCGCAAACGACCTGGCGACGACATGCGCATGCATCCGTAAACGACCTGCTACGCACTACTGCAAATAAATATACATATAAGTATACTACACAACTAGCTGACATAATAAAAAAAATGCATTCTCACGTATACAACGGCGGCGTACACGGCGGCTACGACAACGATGGCGACTACGGCTATACATGCGTGCTACGCGGAAAAACAGCATGGTAGATATATATATGGCAAACAGGCACACAATACCCTATTCATGCAACTAGCGTTAAGCAACAGAGAGTGCCGAAACAAGTTCTACGATATTTGTGTCAACCGACTATATCTACGCGCGGCTATTTCTACACGCGATTTGACCAAGTATATATATACATCGATGCGGCCAAAAATCTACGTTCAACCGACTAAACTATATATATATATATATATATATATACGTGAAAATATATATGCATCTACCGTCCACAGTACACGCATATGGAAAAACCGTATAAGCCTAACACATGTATACACGCATCAATACATGCGGACAAGCTTAATTGATTGATATAGATAGAGCGCGCATAGAAGAAAATAAGGAGAACTACCGGACGACGCGAAGCAGCGGCGCAACTCGTTGGGCGTAGGAAGAAGGCGGCGTGGCCGGAAGGTGCGCTCGCGATGTAGACGACGGCGACGACTACGGCAACGTCCACGTCCGTGGGGCGTCGGCGACCACGGCGGCTACGGCGGCGACGTTGGCGACCACGAAGGCGTAGTCGTACACGGCAGCGGCGGCGACCACGTACACGGCGGCGATGAGCACAACCCGAACAGGAAAGAATATAGAACAACTTGAAAAGGGTAGCAAAGGGTTATGGCTCTGTTGGGTTGTGTGTTTTGTTGTCCTCCGAGATATCTCAGGTTCAAAGCTTCATGGCAACATTTTGAGAGAAGGGATGATGAATGGGGCGTGGATGCTGAGAACAAAAGGAAAATAGCTGGAAACGGAGTAACGTACAGGAATAAAGGAATTGATTCACGCTGCCAAAGGAAACGGCTGAAGGAATGGAAACGTTACGACGTGAATTACGGAAGAACGGCCGCCATGCAACCAGTCCAACCAGTCGTTGGAATTCTAGCCTCATGCATAGCAGGGTGTAGAAGCACACGCACTATGTTCGGTTGACTTCCCAAAAGGTGCACGCATGGTGTACAAGACCAACTCGCGTATATACATATATACTAGGAATCAGAGAAACCAAAAGGTGTTGCGGGGAAAAAAAAACAGAGAGGTTCTAAAAATCAGAAAAATTCCTCTAAAATACTAGGAACTATTTGGAACCTAACGAAGTTGGTTTCGAGATTTTTCGACGCGTAGATTTTTCGCAATAAATCTTTCAGTGAATCAGACACCTGTACCGATTTTTATAAAATCAACGACTTACGTTATACAACATATTTTTCGAAAATAGTTGAGGCGAACACCCTCATCTACCCATTATCTTTATTTTAAAAGAAAATTTTAGATTTTACGCTTATTCGACAATGCCTGATCTTTATTTACTTCGATTAGTTCAATAAACGTGAATCCGATTTACCCGCGAGACTTCCAAGTAGACTCCGAAAAATTACAAATAACACCAGAAACACACCAAATATATTAAAAGAAATTTTTAGGCTGTTACAAACCTCCCCCCCTTAACAGAATCTCGTCCCCGAGATTCGAGTTAGTTAGAGAAAAGGTTCGGAAACTCCTTCTTCAAGTCCTCCTCGCTCCTGTGTCGCTTCACTTTCGGAGTGGTTACTCCACTGCACTCTGCAAAACCGCGTTGACTTGTTCCTCGTCTCGCGATCCTTGGTGTCGAGAACCTTCACCGGATGTTCCTTGTAGGTCAGGTCTTCTTGTAGATCAATGTCCTCCAACGGTGCTTGTTCCTCGGGTACTCGCAAACACTTCTTCAGCTGGGAGACGTGAAAGACGTCATGCACTCCAGCCAAAGACTGTGGCAACTCCAACTGATAGGCTACTTCGCCTCTTCGGCTTAGGATTTTGAAGGGTCCCACATATCTCGGTGCAAGTTTCCCTTTTGCGTGAAACCTTCGGACTCCCTTAAGTGGTGTTACCCTGAGATATACATAGTCTTCAGGTTTAAAGCTTAAATCCTTAAATGCATGTTGTCCGCATAGCTCTTCTGTCTAGACCGAGCAATCTTGATCTTTCCCTGATTATTGTTATCTTTTCTTCGGCTTCTTGCAGAATGTCCGGTCCAACCACTTGATGTTCACCAATTTCATTCCAATGTAATGGTGTTCGGCAAGGCCTTCCGTATAAAGCTTCAAAAGGTGACATCTGCAGACTAGCTTGATAGCTGTTATTATAACTGAATTCCGCATAGGGCAAACATTTATCCCATGATGTCGCATATGCCAATGCACAGGCTCTGAGCATATCTTCAAGTATCTGATTGACCCTTTCGGTCGACCATCTGTTTGCGGGTGATATGCGATGAAGTTCAATCGTGTCCCCAAAGCTTCATGTAGCTTACCCCGAACCTCGAGGTGAATTGGGTACCTGCATCGACACTATCTTCTTCGGCACACCGTGTAAAGAAACAATTCTAGACATATACAGTTCTGCCAATCGGTCTCCTGAATAAGTTGTCTTTACCGGTATGAAGTGTGCAACTTTGGTTAGTCGGTCCACTATAACCCATATTGAATCATAACCGGCTTGTGTTCTAGGCAAACCAGTAATGAAATCCATGCCGATCTCCTCCCACTTCCATTCCGGAATCTTCAGGGGTTGCAACAGCCCTGCTGGCCTCTGATGCATAGCTTTGACTCGCTGACATACATCACATAATGCAACATATTCTGCGACTTCTCTCTTCATACTCGGCCACCAAAACCTTTCCTTCAGATCCTGGTACATCTTTGTACTTCCCGGGTGAATTGAGTACTTGGAATCATGAGCTTCTTCCAAAGATTAATCGCTTCAGCTCTTTCTTGTCAGGTACACAAATACGTTCCTTCATCCACAGTATACCTTGATCATCCAATCTGAAGTCTTTGGCTAGGCCTTCCTCCACCTTGGATTTGATCTACCCGATCTTCTCGTCATCCTTTTGACCTACCTTGATCTGATCCTCTAAAGTAGGCTTTATTTCGAGAGCAGCTAAGAACCCTTTTGGAACAACTTCCAGTCTCAGTTTCTGAAAATCCTTGCACAACTCTGCTTGACTGATTTCTAGTAACATATTTGCGCTATAGCTCTTTCGGCTCAAGGCATCTGCCACCACATTGGCCTTGCCTGGATGATAATGTATTTCTACATTATAATCCTTGATTAATTCCAACCACCTCCTTTGTCTCATATTCAAGTCTGACTGGGTGAATATATACTTAAGACTCTTATGGTCGGTGTATATCTCACACCTGTTTCCAATGAGGTAATGGCGCCACAACTTTAGAGCATGCACGACAGATGCTAACTCCAAGTCATGTGTTGGATAATTTTCCTCATGAGGCCTTAACTGTCTTGATGCATAAGCTATTACTTTTCTATTCTGCATCAGTACACATCCTAGTCCTTGTCGGGACGCATCACAGTAAATATCAAAACTCTGATGTACATCAGGTAGAACCAATACTGGTGCCGTTGTCAATCTCTTCTTCAGCTCTTGGAAACTCTTCTCACATTCAGGTGTCCATGTAAACTTATTTTCTTTCTTCAACAATTGCGTGAGGGGTTTAGCAATTGTAGAGAAACCTTCTATGAATCGACGGTAATACCCCGCCATTCCGAGAAAATTCCGAACTTAAGTTACCGTCTTCGGCTGTTCCCAGTGTAACACTGCTTCAACCTTATTTGGATCTACAGCAACTCCTTCAGCAGTCATGATATGTCCAAGAAACTCCACTTTACTTTTCCAGAAGTCACATTTGCTAAATTTTGCAAATAACTGTTGTTCTCTTAACTTCTCCAATACGAGTCTGAGATGTTCAGCATGTTCTTCTCTGGTTTTGGAATATACTAATATATCATCTATGAACACCACTACAAACTTATCGAGATACTCCATAAAAACCTTGTTCATCAAATTCATGAAGTATGCGGGTGCATTTGTCAAACCAAAAGACATCACTGTGAATTCATAGTGTCCATATCTGGATGAGAATGCAGTCTTCGGTACGTCTTCGGATCTGATCTTCAGTTGATGGTAACCCGATCGAAGATCGATCTTGGAGAACACTCCTGCTCCTCTTAGCTGATCAAATAAATCATCTATCCTGGGTAGCGGATATTTGTTCTTTATCGTCACATCATTGAGTGCACGATAATCGATACACATCCGAAAACTTCCATCCTTCTTCTTGACAAACAGTACTGGTGCTCCCCATGGCGAAGAGCTTGGTCTTATAAAACCTTTTTCCATCAGCTCCTCGATCTGCTTCTTCATTTCAATCAGCTCATCCGTAGACATCCGATAGGGTCTCTTTGCTATTGGTGCGGTTCCAGGTACTAGTTCAATCACGAACTCAGTATCTCTATCCGGTGGCATTCCAGGTAAATCTTTTGGAAACACATCCGGGTAGTCGCACACCACTGGCAAATCTTCAAGGTTAGTTGCCTTCAAACTGTTGACCATCAGTTGTCCTTCTTGGGTAGCAGTTGCTTGGAATTCCACCTTTCTGCCATCTGGACTTTCAACTGAAACTATCCTTCGACCACAGTCTAGTACCACTTTGTGTTTGGTTAGCCAATCCATCCCCAATATCACATCTAGGGTCTGGTTATCCAATATAACCAAGTTCGCTAGGAACTCTACTCCATTTATTATTAATTTCATTCCAGAACATCCTACCTTGGATCGGAGTTCTGATCCAAGGGATTGAACCAAGAGTGTACACTTAAGATTCACGACAGGCAAATCATTCTGAATAACAAATTCTCGAGAAACGAATGAATGCGATGCTCCAGAGTCAAATAATCCGTGAGGTGCACGAGTTAACTAAACGCATACCTAGCACAACATCTGCAGACTTCTTGCACTCCTTCTGCGATGACATGATTGACCCTGCCCCTTGCAATGGATTGAGTCGATTTCCGGTGGTGCATTTCCACGGTTACGGTTCGGTGTTGGTGTCTTGGTGGGGTGTTGCCAAGGTTGAGGCGCCTTGGTGTCACTCCACCCTTGTTAGGGCGATTGTTAGCAAAATGCCACAGCTCCTGGCAGATGCGGCGTCTCGGCCATCTGTGAACTGCTTCTGCTTGGTTTACTGCTTTGATGCGAAGTGCAGGAAAGTCTGCGTGGTGGGTCTTTGCCGTATCGGTGGACGGTTGTTGCTCTGGCGTAAAACCTCACCGCTGCTGCGGTACCACCCTAGCTCTCTGTTTGTCTTTGGCGACCACTCTCTTTGTGCCATTCTGCGCTTGCGAAAGTCATCCAACTCATGGCGCTTATCTTCGATGCTCGATTGCCTTGTTGACCAGCTCTGGAAGACCGGAACTGTGTGGGTTATCAGTCCCACCTGCAGTCCGGTGTTCAATCCCTTCAGGAAACGGGATTGTCTTGCTTTGTCAGTGGTCACGTCTTCCGGAGCATAACGTGCCAGCTGAGTAAATTTGTTCAGATAGTCGGCCACAGACGGGCCTCCTTGCTTCAGAGATCTGAACTCCTCTTTCTTCAGATCCATGATGCCCTCCGGCACATGGTACTGGCGGAATGAAGTAGTAAATTCTTCCCAAGTTATGTTCTGGGGATTCTCCTATGTCGCATGATAATTCTCCCACCACTCAATTTCTTTGTGCCCTCAAGTTGGTGAGAGGCATAGAGTACCCTCTCATTCCCATTGCACTGAGTAATGTGCAATTTCCTCTCGATTGACCTAAGCCAATCGTCAGCCTCGATGGAGTTAGCATTGAGAGAAAGTTGGTGGGCGGGTTCTCATGAACTCGAGATAGCCTGGTGCGATCTTGAGGCCCTGGTTGATCTTTGGGTTGACGTTGTTGGCGGCAGCCTGGTTGGCTATCTGCTGCATAGTCTGCATCATTGTATGCATCAATTGTGTCTGGGCAGCGAGGAAAGCTCCCAGGTTCTGTGTGTCAACTGGCGGTGCACCCTGAGGAGTGGGAGTTTCATACTGGTTGCCTCCCTGGCGAGATCCACTTCCCCCAGCTCCAGCACTTCCGCGAGTGTTCACCATCTGCTGATACTCCAACAGTTTAGAGGAAAGTGGAAGAAAAGAATAGCCAAGTAGAGGAAACTTATGCAGGGGAGATAGATTGTAACAAGAACCAGCCACTTTTTATTGAAATAAGTATGGTTGCTTATAAGTGCCTAAGGGCCAATGCAACACATACGGACGCACATAGTCATAACACAAGACAGACAGTCACAACCCAAAACAAGTCACAACGACTCACACCTAGGCCAACTCTTAGAAATTGAAGACGCGACTCGAACAATTGAGTCCCACACCAACACTTAACTCTCTCACTCGTCCAGAAATCCTGGATGCGGCCCTCCTGGTGGGTAAACCGGCGGGTGAGCTGGCATTGGGGCAAACTGATCCCCATGCCCAACCTCCATCGGCCCTGCAGACCCAACTGACTCGTCGAGTCCAGAGACACCGCTCTGTCATTGGGCGCCTCCTGCACTGGTGCCTCCTCCTGGGCTGGCACCTCCTGGACCTCCTCGGGATCCTCCTCTGGCTCCTCTTCCGGATCCGGTCCCTGACCATATAGAGCCTCCTCTAGCTCCCGCACCCTAGTCACAGCGTGCATAGCGAGCTCCCGGGCCTCCTGCAAATGAGCCTTTAAAATCTTGACTTCTTCCTGGTTCCCCTGAAGTTCCTCAACCGTTGCATCCATGGCCTCCTCCTGAGCAATAACAAACCTGGCCATATGAGTAATAGTGACGTCCTCGTCCTCGATCGGCTCCCGATTGGCGCGAGTGTCCCGACGCGGATGATGACGGAAAACTGTGCCTCGCAGCTCCCTGGAATACATGCGGGCAATCTTCCTCATGGCCAACCGTGACGCCTCCTGGATCCCTGACTCAAATGTGGCCCTCCTGACATGAAAGTACATGGGGCGGCTGGCTCTTGCCCCATTCCTAGCGTAAACCATCAACCTGGTCTTCCACTCGCGAACCTGTCCTGCCTCTACCACGGTGGTCCCTGTGTAGATGGGACGATCGTAGCCTCCGAGCACCTGCATCATGCGCCACATCTCGGCGGCGTATCCTCCTAGCTGCTCCGCGGTGGTGTTGTGCCTCCTCATCTGCCAAAACAACTCGTAAGAACACAACATTTTATAAACATGATAAGCAACGAAATTTTTTCAGAGTAAGACAAGGATCAGAAGAGAGGGAATAAGTCAAGAATCCATTTATTCTCTTGGCAAGTTTTAACTTTAGAAAATAATTTTGTCCTTCTAACGACCATTCTAACTAGGGCAATCCTACAGTCAACCTGGCTCTGATACCAACTCTGTCGGGACCCGAATCTGCAAATCCGAACCCTCTGTGCATTCCGTACTAGTCCAGGATCACGCTAGTACACACAGGTAAACAGGTTTTAATAACACATCCATACACAGCGGAAATATAAATAAGTACTTGGATAATTAAAATAAACTGTTGCAAGATCTTAAGGTCACCTTACATTATTCAGCCACGAAGGGCTTACTTAAATAAAACATAAATAACAGTTCAGAAGCAAAACAGCGGATATAAAAGATAGTCTTGTGGCTCCATCTTCCCAAAGGCAACTTGAGTGCGGATGGTCCCTTAATTGTCCTGGCCGCCGTTGTACTCCTCTTCCCACGCAGGCATTGACTCTTCTTCTGATTTGTTTTTGGTTTGCAAGGGTGAGTATACAACATACTCAACAAGTCATGCACAGAAGTGCATGTCTAATAACTATATGCAGGTTTATTCCAAAGGATAGGCTCATTTGGTTCTTTTGCATAAAACAACATTTTACTTTCGAATACTCATACTAAATTCAAATTGATAAAACCATATTATAATATGAATTTCAAAGTCTTTCATCAGTGGTTTGGCACTAAGCCCTAGTCAAATTCTTCATCGGCACGAAGCCACCCAATTCCACATTTTATTTTTAGAAGATCTATCCCTTGACTGTAATCCCCGAGCTTTGTCCAGTACCGTGGACTCGGCTATTCGAATAGTTTTGACACACTCTGCAGAGGTTGTACACTTTACCCACATGATACAGTCTCACACCACAAAGGCGATTAACCGTGTGAAGCTTTTCAGAAACTTCTGTCTACACCAATGACCCTCTCCGGTTTGTGCCATACACCATCCCTTCCCTTAACAAGGCGAAGTATGGGACCGACAACACCGTTGGATAGGGTACCAAGCCGTAGCTCCGGTACGCTCCCCCGTACAGTTACCCCAGTGTAGCTGTCACCCTTAGGTATCAAAGGTAAGACTTCAGAATCCTACTAGCCTAAGACTGTCCCACACCAGCCATGTGGTTGTCTGAAAGGCCAGTTCAAAGGCTTGCAAGGTTAAGTCCTTAACTGTCCAGGGCAAGGCATCCATCTCACAACCCCGACCCAAAACATCTCACATCGCTCATCCCAAGGCCGCAAAGGCTGTTTCTCAATATCTGTGCCATAAAGGCCCACCTGGCATAAATCCTCATACCACTTGCCCCAGACTAAATCTTTTTCCCCACCCTTGTTCAACTATTGTGCAACACATGCCAACAGTAACTTCAGTTACCATGTAGAACCACAAAGGTACCTACACTTCACATCTTCCCGTGACAAGTTCACACTTAATATTTCAAAATCATCTCGCTTGTCATTAGTCAATATTATTTTGCTTATTTTGAAACAAGGTTCACGTAAGCACAACTAAGCATCTAGTCACGGTCTAGCCTCCCGTGTTGGCACAATCATATTATCCAACATTTTAATCCCAACTTAAGGTAACAAGGAAACATATGACATACAAATAATATTAACAAGGGTGAGTTAACAATTAGGTTGATTAACTAATTACCCAAATTAAATTATTTATTTTACTCAACATAACATGCATACTTTAAATCGAAATATATATTAAAATGCTAGGATCAAAATGGTCAAAGCACGACTTGCCTTCAAATAGCTGATACTCTTGATCTAAGTCTTGAGCTTGGTCTTCGACTTCCACACTCCCGCTCAGATCAACGTCTACGCGTAGCAAACAACCAGGTAAACACACAATCGGAAAAATGCCGCAAATCAAATTAATGCGTAATTTCGCGAAAACTTCCAGAAAATTAGTTTAGCATATTCTAAGATTTATAAAATTTATTTCGACATTTTGACACGTCTAGTTTAGTAGTTACAAAATTCGCAAGTTGGGACTTTCCGCAAATAATTTAACAGTACAAATTAATTTATAAAATTTCATAAAAATTACTGTAGAAAGGTATTAATTTTTATTAATTAACAAAATTTGTTGTACACAGTTTGGACTTAAAACAAATTCGCAGAGAAAAAGACAAATTTCGCAATTTTTAGAAAAGTGCATGTACACTAACTTTCTAGTCTCCTCTTGCATGGCACTGTTGGTTGGGTATATGTGTATTCAACGCGCATGCATCAAAACCTGGTTGTGTATGGGTGTATTCAATACGCATGCAAACAAAATGTGCTAACTGGGATTCGGTCCGCAAACGACCTGGCGACGACATGCGCATGCATCCGTAAACGACCTGCTACGCACTACTGCAAATAAATATACATATAAGTATACTACACAACTAGCTGACATAATAAAAAAAAATGCATTCTCACGTATACACCGGCGGCGACGGCGGCGTACACGGCGGCTACGACAACGATGGCGACTACGGCTATACATGCGTGCTACGCGGAAAAACAGCATGGTAGATATATATATGGCAAACAGGCACACAATACCCTATTCATGCAACTAGCGTTAAGCAACAGAGAGTGCCGAAACAAGTTCTACGATATTTGTGTCAACCGACTATATCTACGCGCGGCTATTTCTACACGCGATTTGACCAAGTATATATATACATCGATGCGGCCAAAAATCTACGTTCAACCGACTAAACTATATATATATATATATATATACGTGAAAATATATATGCATCTACCGTCCACAGTACACGCATATGGAAAAACCGTATAAGCCTAACACATGTATACACGCATCAATACATGCGGACAAGCTTAATTGATTGATATAGATAGAGCGCGCATAGAAGAAAATAAGGAGAACTACCGGACGACGCGAAGCAGCGGCGCAACTCGTTGGGCGTAGGAAGAAGGCGGCGTGGCCGGAAGGTGCGCTCGCGATGTAGACGACGGCGACGACTACGGCAACGTCCACGTCCGTGGGGCGTCGGCGACCACGGCGGCTACGGCGGCGACGTTGGCGACCACGAAGGCGTAGTCGTACACGGCAGCGGCGGCGACCACGTACACGGCGGCGATGAGCACAACCCGAACAGGAAAGAATATAGAACAACTTGAAAAGGGTAGCAAAGGGTTATGGCTCTGTTGGGTTGTGTGTTTTGTTGTCCTCCGAGATATCTCAGGTTCAAGGCTTCATGGCAACATTTTGAGAGAAGGGATGATGAATGGGGCGTGGATGCTGAGAACAAAAGGAAAATAGCTGGAAACGGAGTAACGTACAGGAATAAAGGAATTGATTCACGCTGCCAAAGGAAACGGCTGAAGGAATGGAAACGTTACGACGTGAATTACGGAAGAACGGCCGCCATGCAACCAGTCCAACCAGTCGTTGGAATTCTAGCCGCATGCATAGCAGGGTGTAGAAGCACACGCACTATGTTCGGTTGACTTCCCAAAAGGTGCACGCATGGTGTAAAAGACCAACTCGCGTATATACATATATACTAGGAATCAGAGAAACCAAAAGGTGTTGCGGGGAAAAAAAACAGAGAGGTTCTAAAAATCAGAAAAATTCCTCTAAAATACTAGGAACTATTTGGAACCTAACGAAGTTGGTTTCGTGATTTTTCGACGCGTAGATTTTTCGCAATAAATCTTTCAAAGAATCAGACACCTGTACCGATTTTTATAAAATCAACGACTTACGTTATACAACATATTTTTCGAAAATAGTTGAGGCGAACACCCTCATCTACCCATTATCTTTATTTTAAAAGAAAATTTTAGATTTTACGCTTATTCGACAATGCCTGATCTTTATTTACTTCGATTAGTTCAATAAACGTGAATCCGATTTACCCGCGAGACTTCCAAGTAGACTCCGAAAAATTACAAATAACACCAGAAAGACACCAAATATATTAAAAGAAATTTTTAGGCTATTACAACGTAGTTGAACTCTCCCTCCATCTGTCACAAGAGTGCTCACGTAAGAACTTGTAGGATCGAAGTATACGAATATAGCAATCAGAGGGGGGGTGAATGATTGTGCGGAAGCTAAAACCAAATTCTTGACCTATTAAAAGTTCACCCCAAAACAGAACCAAATAATTGCCTCGTTTTCGACAAAAACAGAAAGACAAAGGTTTGGTAAAATGCAAATTACTGGAGATCGAACCATCGGAACGATCTGAAATTTGGACACAAGAAACTACAGTCAAATACGAATCGAACCCAAAAAGAATCAGCTCGATCGGACTTACGGATCAAAAGTTATGAGCTTCGCAAGCTTGCTGATCCTGAACTTGACGAAAAACAATCTAATCAAAACTTCAAGATTAAACAAGATCTTTAAAAGATTAATCAACTAGACTTTGAGAAACTCTAAATCAATACCCTAGAACGGTTTTTGATGGATCAAATCAAGATGAAACTCAACGATCAAAAACCAATCTAGAATTAGAACAAGCATGCAAACAAGAACCAAAACAGAAAAATCTTGTAGCGGCGTGGTTCTTGTAGCACGCAAAAATCTTGGAAGAATTGATCTTTATTTCTTGTCTAAAATACTCTCATCAAAAGAGTACAAACCCTAAAACCAAGCTCAAGGCTTGATGCGCTCAGCTCTACTTGGTGCCTTTCAACAGGAGACCCCCCACCTATTTAAAGCACCAACCCACAAGGAGTTCTGAATACGATTTCTATTCCCTAGAAGGAATCCGTATCCAACACAACTCTACTTGGCCCAACCTGGCCGAGTACAACTCTTGCACGCGTATGGCAACCCTACCATACTCACATGACTAACACTTTGCACGCGTATGGCCACCTGCCATACTCACGTGACTAACACTTTGCACGCGAATGACCTCCTGCCATTCTCACGTGACTAACCATTCTTCATGTGCACCATTCTCTTAGCCCGAACGTCCCGCATGACATCCTTGACCACCAAGACCTCAGTTCCTCCTGAACCTAGTCCCGAACCTCAGTTCCTCCATGAACCTAGTTCCGGTCCTGTCATCGACCACATTCGTCTTCGAGCAATACCTGCACATGAACAAACCACAAAACAAATCCGAGCACAAGTCAACGACTTGACTCAATGTCAATCCATGCAACTACTCACATGAGCATTGCATAAAGTCCACTTCAAAAGAAGCATCATGAAATCATCACAAATTTCATAATCTCAAATTCAAATTATTTCAATTCTGCTCAAAACCCTAATTCAGCAAAAGCATTCACGACGGACAAGGAAATATGGTCCGGCGTACACATGAAAAATCACTCAAAAACCATTCACAACGGACAGACAAAATCGGTCCGTTGTACAAGTGAAAGTTTCGGTTCCAAGAAGAAATCATTCTGGCGAAAACACGTTCACGACGGACAAACAAAATCGGTCCGTCGTACATGCGAAATCAAACATCAAAAAGCCATTCACGACTGACCAAAGAAGTTTGTCCGCCGTACATGCAAAACTTACTGGTTTCTTGGAAGATTGAGTTCGACTCATGAGCTCAAAAACACGTTCACGACAGACCCAAAAACTTTGTCCGTCGTACTTGCACAACTTACTGGTTTTTGAGGAAAATTGAGTTTGGCTCAATGAGTTCAAAAGCATGTCCACGACAGACCAACAAAGTTTGTCCGTTGTAGATGGGAAACTTACTGTTTCTTGAGATCTTGGTCCGGCGCAAATGCGAAACTTACTGCTTCTTGTCAAATTGACAAAACACATGAACAAACATATTTGCAAATTCAATTCTAAGCCAATTTTTCAGCACATGATTTCACAATCTCCCCCTTGATGAAAACATTGACAACACAACTTAGAATTGAACATTTGGCATTCACTTTACAAAAGATTTTGAAATCCAAAGGATCAAGGACCAAAAAGAAAACACAGAATTCCCCCTTTGACCAAAATGCAAAACAAAATCCCCCCCTGAGAAGGAAAATGTGTGTGAATGTGCAATGTGTCCAAGAATTCCAAAATTCTCCAAACTTCTCCAAAAAAAAAAAATCTCAAAAATCCAAAAACAATTCCCCCTTTTTCTTCTCCCCCTTTGTCCTTAAACTTTTCAACGATTCCCAAGGAAAATGGCTGATTACCTTGCTTCAGTGCTCTGAACTCCTCCTTCTTAAGGTCCATGATTCCTTCTGGCACGTGATACTGACGGAATGCAGCTGTGAACTCTTCCCAAGTGATATCTTGAGGGTTCTCTTGCGTGGCACAGAAGTTCTCCCACCATTCAGCGGCTGTTCCTTCCAACTGATGAGAAGCGTAGAGTACCTTCTCATTTCCTATGCATTGAGCTATGTGTAGCTTCCTCTCAATTGACCTTAACCAATCATCGGACTCCAATGGATTGGCATTCCCAGAGAAAGTGGGTGGGTGAGTCCTCATGAACTCTGACAGTCTTGTATTCTGGCGTTGTCCCTGATTAACTTGATTAGCTGTGGCCTGAGCAGTGACGTGTTGCATTTGTTGCATCATGGCATGCATCAACTGGGTCTGAGCAGCAAGAAATGCTCCAAAATTCTGCACATCAACTGGCGGTGCTGGTGCTCCATCATTGGGGTTTTCTGCTGGGCGAGAACCACTTCCATTGCTTCCAAAGTTTCCGCGGGTGTTCACCATCTGTCGATTTGCTCTAAGTCTTAGAGATGAGGGGGAATCAAGAATAGACAAGTAATATGGAACTTATGCGGGGCGAAAGGTGTAACTTTAAGGTCCAACTTTATTATTGATATTAATAACTTGGTATGGTTGCTTACAATGCCTAAGGGCCTTGCAACACATACTGCACACTCAGCAAACAATGAAAATCCAAATCGAACTAACACTGGAGTCTAACGCCTAAAGGGTGACTCTTTATTCTATGACGCGACTCGGCGAAGGAGTCTCACTATAGAACCTACGCTCACTCATCGAGAAAACCTCCACGGCCTGGGTACGGATGCTGCGGCATAGGCGCGAAACGATTGCCGTGTCCAGCAACTGTGTCATCTGTGGTAGTCGAAGAAGCAGTGTCCTCATCGAGATCTGACTCCTCCGGATCTGGCTCGTGTAGCTCGAGTACTGGCTCTGGTTCTGGTCCGTATAAAGCCATCTCCAACTCGTCAATCCTTCGCAGAAGGTGTGACACATACTCTTGAGCTTCCCGCCATCTGTTCTTCTCTGTCGTGATCTCCTTGCGGGCCTTCTGTAGCTCCTTGCTTGTATCATCGAGTACATCCTCCTGGGCGACAACAAGTCGTGCCAACTGTGTAACCATGGCATCCTCATCCTGAATCGCCTTCGGGTCAAGAAGGTTATTGCTGCGTGGGTGATAACGGAACACCGTGCTCTCCAACTCTCTGGCGTAGATACGGGTAATGTGCCGCATTGCTCGTCGTGATACTTCTTGGATACCCATCTGCATTGTAGACCTCCTGGCAGTGCAGTGTATCGGGCGATTGCCTGGGCCCTTCTTCCTAGCAGGTACCTCAATCTTCATGTCACAAGCCTTGATCAATCCTGCTTGTCTGATCACTTCCACTTGGTACTGCGGCTTCTCAAAATCTCCGAGAGTCTGAAGCATACGCCAAAGTTCCGCGGTGTGACCAACCTCCAGATCGACGTAGTTGAACTCTCCCTCCATCTGTCACAAGAGTGCTCACGTAAGAACTCGAAATTTTAAATCATGACAAGGTAAGGGAATATTCAGCAAGAGACAAGGAAAGAGAGAAGGGGGTAAGTCGAGATGTCATTTCTTATCTTGACAAATTTTTAGCTTTAGAAAATAGGTTTTATCCTCACTACGACCATTCTAGCTTAGGGTTGAGCCTACGGTCAGTATGGCTCTGATACCACCTCTGTTGGGACCCCGAATTTGCAAATTCGGACCCTCTGTGTATTCAGCACTAGTCCAGGAACACGCTAGTGCACACAGTCTTAACATCGGTAAATATCACAATCATACCACTCGATACTAATAAAGTACTTTATTTAAATAGTCAAACTGGTTACTCGACCTTATGGTCAAGTTACAAATGTATGCCTCGCAGGGCGAAACTTATTAAGAGAGAAATAGTAGCAGCGGAAAATCAAATAACTTCGTGGCGCCATCCAGTATACCACAGGCAACTGACTGGGCTCGCTTCCCTAAGTAGACGGTTCCTCTTGGAGCTCCTCCTCCAAAGCTGGTGTCGTCTCCTCTTCAACTGGTGTTGTATTGTGGCAAGGGTGAGTACTTGGTACTTAGCAAGTCATGCACAGAATGCAGCTAATATACTACATGCATGGCTTAATACAAAGGAGTGGCTCAAGGTATTTTTGTAGTAAACAGCATTTAACAAGTATCATAAGTAGATTCGAAAGCAGTAGAAACAAGTATAGCATAATTAACTTTTCAAGGAGTTTAAAAAACATCTTTCCCATCCTAATCCACATTTCCATCAACAACATTTTTAATCCAACCCAACCTTTCAGATCCAAGTTATTTTTGAGAAAATCTAACCCTTGACTGTAATTCCCGAGCGATGTCCAATACCGCGGACACGGCTATTCGAATAGATTCTACACTCTGCAGAGGTAATGTACTTTACCCACAAGATACAGTCAAACACCACAAAGGCGAGTTCCCGTAACAAAGTCTTTCGAAAACTTCTAACAATACAAGTGGTCCTCCCCGGTTATTGCACACTAACCCTTCCCTTAGCTAAGGCGAAGTTTAGGCCAATCAACCGTTAGATGGGTACCTGGCCTCAGCCCCGGTACACTCCCCCGTACAACTTACACAAAGGGTGCAGTTGACCTCCTAAGGTCCCACAGGTACGTTATTAGCAACTTAGTCAACTAGGTCCGTCCCATTACAGACATGTGGTTGCACGTTAGACCCAGTTCAAAGGCTTGCAAGGTTAAGTCCTTAGGGTGACCAGGGCAAGACTACCCGAAGAACCAAATCAACATCCCCAATGCCACAACTGGCCCACCTGATTATTCTTGCCACATGCCCCGGTCGAAAAACTATTTATCAAACCCCAGTTGATTACCATGCACCACGTGCCATCAACATCACATGATACCTTTCCAAAACAGGTTCAATATATCATTAAGTCAATATTAACATTTGTTTGTCCAAAATCATGTCATGAGCACGTAGCAGGTCTAAGCAGTTTACTACAACGGTCTAAAACCCATGTTGGCAAGTTAATAATGTCCAACTAGTAAACCACAACTAGGGTGACAAGGGGTCATGGCACATACTTAAGTAATCAAGGTGTCATACAGCAAATTGGTATTTATCTAATTCCCCAAATTTAAATAAAGTATTTTCTAATTGAACTAGCATGCAATAGGTTAAATCAAAATAGATTTCGAAATAGGATCAACATGGTCAAAGCACAACTTGCCTTCAAAAAGTAAAGCGTGCAAATAGCAACGTCTACTCGTAAAGCGTGCAAATAGCAAATAGCAAATACACGAATAGCAACGTCCTTGTTCTTGGTCTTGAGTTGGATCCTGAGTCAATACTTCTCCTTCAAATCCTTCCGGCACTTCAACGTCTACTCGTAAAGCGTGCAAATAGCAAATACACGAATAAACAATAGGCAAAAAGTATCCAATCATCCAAATAAAATCCATAAATAGAGAGAACATAATTTTATGAATTTTTAGAAACTGGAATCGTCAAATTTGGAGTTAAAACGCAAAAGTTATGATTATTTAAAGTTTAAATATTCAATTAAATAATTTTACAGAGAAAAACTTTAGTCCAAAAATTAAATAAAATTTATATTTAGGTACATCTCAATTTTATACAAATTTAGAAATTTGAATCACTCAAATCAGAGTTGAAACGCAAAAGTTATAAGCGTTTGAAGTTTGAAACAAAATCTGAAATCATTATTTCGAATTAATAAATCATTTTCTTTTTCGGAAATTAATTATTGCGTCAGCGAGGACACGTGTCATCCTGTGATTGGTCCACAGTGACCTGCTGACGTCAGCACCGAACGGCCTCCATGATGACGTCAGCATGACGTCATCATGCCACGTGGCATCACTCAGTCTTTGCCACGCGTGTCGATCCCATGGACTAGGTCCACGCAGGCGACACGGTCCATGGTGGCTGGCGCACGACTTGGTGCGGTGACATGCGGGCCCGCATGTCGGCCGCCCACGGCGCTTGCACGCGCGGCGCGCCTAGGCTACGTGGCACGATCGTGTCCGTTGATTTGAAAATCAACGGCCGCGATTAGATCTAGGGTTAACACGTTGAAAACTACACGGTGATTGTGGGCCGTTCGATCTAGATCGGACGGTCCAGATCTAACCCTACATTAACGCTGCTACGGCCTGAGGTGATCGTGGGCCGTTGGATCTTGATCCAACGGTCCAGATCTAATCGGGTTTGGAAACACGTGACTCACCGCTGCCGTTCGATCGGGATCGGACGGTCCAGAAGCTTTCCTTGGTGATGGCGGCGGCGCGGGCTCGGGCTACCGGAGACGAGGACGGCGACCTTCCGTGCGGCGTTTCCGAGGGTCTCCGGCGAGGTGGATGGTGCGGTCCGACGCGCCTTGCTCGTGCGGTTCCAGATCCGGGCTCCAACACGGCGGAGACGGCTTGACGGCGGCGGCGTGCGCACGAACCCGAAGCAAAGCCCTAACCCTACTACGGCGAGCAATTCCTCAGCAAAGACGGCGGCTCGGGCGGTGTGGCTTGGGGCAAAAGGTGCAGCGTCAAACGACGATTCTCGGGGACGGGTCCACGCCTTAAATACTACCTCGACGTGCGCGCAAATCGGAACCCTAACCGTGTCCCGCTCGGTCACGGCGGAGCTCTCCGGCTTGGATTCGGAATGGAGACGATGGCTGGGGACCGTCCACGTGTCGCGATGAGCGGCTACGATTGCTCACGCGCGAACGGGTCCGACCGGACTCGGGCTTGAGCCGGTGCGGTCCAATCCGGACCGTTGGATCCCGATCCAACGGTCGGAATCGATTGGGGTTAGGAGTGGGTTTGGTCGAGTCGACTGGCTCGGGTCAGACTCGAGTCCGACTCGGGTTCCGACTTGGTCGGATGAACAGTACTTGACCCGACTTGATTTTCCAGCGATTTAATATTTAAAATAATTCCCAGAAATTCATTTAAATTCATTAAAAATAGCAAAATACTCAGAAAAATTCCAGAAAAATTCTGGAAAATACTTTGGATCATTTTGGACTCAAATAAAATATTTCCAACAAAATTTTATTTGCAAAGTTTAATTCTTTAATTATTTCAAAATGGAATAAATTCAAATAAATTCCAAATAAATCCAAATAAATTCAAGAAAATTCCAAAAATTCACCAAAGTACCAAATCACACATGGATTTAAGAAAAGCAAAATTTTGGGGTGTTACAAACCTCCCCCCCTTAATAGAATCTCGTCCCCGAGATTCAGGGCTTACTAAAGGAATAGGTTTGGAAACTCTTTCCTCAAATCCTCTTCGCGTTCCCAAGTTGCTTCACTCTCCGTGTGGTTGCTCCACTGTACTCTATAGAAACTGGTTGACTTATTTCTGGTCTCTCGATCCATAGTGTCCAAAAGCTTTACGGGATGCTCCTTGTAAGTCAAATCTTCTTGCAACTCAATTGACTCTAGCGGTGCCTGTTCCTTAGGTACTCGGAGACACTTCTTCAACTGGGACACATGGAATACGTCATGTACTCCTGCTAACGACTGTGGCAACTCCAGCTGATAAGCAACTTCGCCTCTGCGACTCAAAATCTTAAATGGTCCAACATAACGGGGTGCGAGTTTCCCTTTGGCATGGAACCTCTTAACTCCCCTGAGAGGCGTAACTCTGAGGTATACAAAGTCTTCTGGTTCAAAGCTCAAGTCTTGGCGATGGTTGTCAGCATAACTCTTCTGTCGTGATTGGGCTATCTTCAACCTTTCCCTGATCACGGCAATCTGCTCTTCAGCTTCTTGAAGAATATTAGGCCCGAAGACACGGCGCTCGCCGGTCTCATTCCAATTCAATGGCGTCCGACAGGGTCGACCATACAGTGCCTCAAAAGGTGACATCTGTAAACTAGCTTGGTAACTATTATTGTAACTGAACTCGGCATACGGCAAACTCTTATCCCAAGAGGTAGCATAAGCCAATGTACATGCTCTTAACATATCCTCCAGAGTCTGGTTGACTCTTAGCCACACCATTTTGACTACCTTCGAGCTGTTCTCCCTGGCACATAAGTGCGCCAGGGCAGCGGAGGCCCGAGAGCGCACGGCGGGGCCGTCTGGCCACAGCGAGGCGGGAACCTCAAAGGCTTCTGAGCACAAGAAGAAGAAGAAGTGCAAGGAAGTCAGTGCTAGGGAGGTCCTAGTCGCCGAGCCGGAAGACAAGCCCCAAAAGCACGATCGCCGGGACAGGAGGGGTGATCGCCGAGGCCCGCGATGTGATCGTGGGGATCACCGGTCCCCCCGCCGAGAAGATGACGGAGGCAGACCATACTGCCCCATCCACAGGACAAATGGCCATGACCTAGCGGATTGCCAGGTCGTGTCCAAGCTGGTGGAGCAGCGGCTTAAGGAGCGCCGTGAAGATGACCGCGACGACGCAGATGAAGACCCCGCTCTGCTGGCCTTCCAGCAAGCGGAGCACACGGTGGAGTTCATCCATGGTGGCTCCGCCACCTACTCTTCAAACTCGAAGTACAAGCGAGAGGTGAGAGAAGTGTGCGCCACCGTACCAACTACCGGGGCGAGCAGGCTACTGAAATGGTCGGAGGAGCCAATCACCTTCAGTCAGGCCGACCACCCAGAGAGCACTTCAGGCCCGGGCCATCTCCCGATCGTGGTCTCTCCCACGGTCCGGAACGCGAGACTCGGGCGAGTGCTTGTTGATGGAGGGAGCTCCATCAACCTCATGTCTGTAGCGGCGTTCAAGGCACTCCAAAATCCCTATGAGGAGTTGTGTCTGGCCCCTCTCTTCTACGGAGTTGCCCCTGGAGTGGGCTTGATGCCCCTGGGGCAGGTTCGGTTGCATGTCACGTTCGAAAGAGTGGACAACTTCCGGACTAAAAAAATCAACTTCGAAATCGCGGACTTCGACCTTCCCTACAATGCTTTGCTTGGCCGACCAGCTCTGGTCAAGTTCATGGCAGCCACGCATTACGCCTACATGAGGATGAAGATCCCTAGGCCTCGAGGCCCGATCACCGTGAAGGTGCATCGCCTGGAAGCCCTACGCCTCAGCAAGCAGGTGCAGGACCTGGCCGGCACCACATGCTCAGCTCGAGATGAGGACGATTGCCCAGAGCTTCCCCCGGTAAGGGCCCGCACCTCACCTGGTCCCTCGGGTGAGGTGAAGGTGGTCCCCGTGAGTGAGGCTGGCTCTGGGAAGGTCGTGAAGATCGGTGCCAACCTCAGCGCCAAATAGGAAGACGCGCTCGTCACCTTCCTCCGGTCTAATCTAGATGTGTTCGCCTGGGAATCATCTGAAATGACCGGGGTCCCTAGGGAGGTGATCGAGCACCGATTGGCGACGCTCCCTGGAGTGCACCCAGTCCGGCAGAAGGACCGAAGGCAGGTACCAGAGCGGCAGGATGCCATTCGGGATGAGGTAGAGAAACTGCTGTAGGCGAGAATTGTACGGGAGGCCGCCTATCCTGTGTGGCTGGCCAACCCTGTACTTGTCAAGAAGTCGAACGGGACATGGCGGATGTGCATCGACTTCACCGACCTCAACAAAGCCTGCCCCAAGGACCCGTACCCCCTACCGCGGATAGACATCGTCGTCGATTCCACAGCAGGGTGCGAGGTCTTGTGCTTCCTAGACGCCTACTCCGGCTACCACCAGATCAGCATGGCGCGGGAAGACGAAGAGAAGACGGCTTTTGTGACCCCTCTAGACGTGTACTGCTATGTCCAGATGCCTTTTGGGTTGAAGAACGCTGGCTGAACTTACCAGCGCGCTATGCACACTGTATTTCGATCGCAAATTAGGAGAAATCTTGAAGTATATGTTGATAATTTGGTAGTAAAGACCAAAAAGACTGCTGGGCTTATTGAGGATTTAGAAGAAACTTTCTCCCACCTCCGGCAGTATTGTTTGAAGTTGAATCCTGAGAAGTGCATGTTCGGTGTGTCGTGTGGAAAGCTGCTTGGATTCCTCGTTTCCAACCGTGGAATCGAGGTTAACCCGGAAAAGATCGTGGCCATCGAGCGCATGCAACCACCCACCAGACTCAAGCAAGTGTAGTGCTTAGTTGGTCGCCTGGCCTCCCTCGGCTGGTTTATAGCCCGGCTGGGGGAAAAAAGCCTCCCCTTCTTCAAGCTGCTAAAGAAGACCAACTCCTTCGAGTGGACTACAGAGGCGCAACAAGCACTTGAAGAATTGAAGCAATACCTCTCCTCCCCTCCGGTGCTGGTCGCCCCCGAGCCGGGCGAGGCGCTACTGTTATACATGGCGGCCAGTCCGGCGGTTGTGAGCGCGACACTGGTGGCGGAGCATGAAGGGGTCCAGCGGCCAATTTACTACGTCAGCAAGGTGCTACATGATGTAGAAACAAGGTACCCGCAGGCTCAGAAGATGGTATATGCCGTGCTGGTGGCGTCCCGGAAGTTGCGGCATTATTTCCAAGGAAGGGAGATCACGGTGGTGTCCGCCTATCCCTTGCGCGAGATTCTTCACAACCGCAAAGCTGAAGGTCGCATTGCCAAGTGGTCTGTGGAGTTGGGAGAGTTCGGTCTCAAGTTTGCCCCCCGCATGGCGATCAAGAGTCAAAGGCTGCTAGAGTTCGTTGTTGAGTGGTCTCCTGCCGAGTCCAAGACTGAGGAAACCCCGCGCCCTCCCCCTGGACACTCTACTTCGACGGTTCCTTCAGGCTCGAGGGCGCGGGGGCTGGGGTCCTCCTGGTTTCCCCAACTGGGGACCTCCTCAAGTATGTGGTCATCCTGGACTTCAAGGCCACCAACAACATTGCCGAGTACGAAGGCTTGCTGGCGGGGCTTCGTGCCGCCGCAGCTATCGGAATTCGGTGTCTCCAAGTCAAGGGCGACTCACTGCTGGTCGCCAATCAAGCGAGAAAGGAGTTCTCCTGCTTTGATCCCATCATGGCGGAGTACTTAGCGGAGGTCAGAAGGACGGAGCGACACTTCGACAGGCTGGGGTATACTCATATCCCCCGGCACGACAATTACTTGGCGGACGAGCTCGCGCAGCTCGCCTTGACAAGATCTCCTGTTCCGGTCGGAGTCTTTGAAGAAAGGCTTCAGCGACCGTCCATCGCAGCCCCCGTTTCTGGTGGGGACGATGGTGACACTGCTTTAGCCCTTGTTCTGGAAGGGAAAGTAGTACCGGTGGAAACGCTAGGCCAGGCGGAGTACCCGGGCGACCACCATGTGGTCGCCACACTTGACCGGGAAGGCACATGGATGGATTCGATCCTGGCCTACCTGCGGGATCAAGTGTGCCCTGACGATGATGCGTCAGCAGAGAAGATAGCACGAAAGGCCAAGTGCTATACCCTGGTGGGCGGGGACCTTTACCGCCGGGGTAGAAACGGAGTTCTTCTGAAGTGAATCACTCGGGAAGAGGGGAGCAGTCTGCTCTCTGATATCCATGGAGGCGTGTGCGGGAGCCATATGTTCAGTCGAACGATGGTGGGGAAATCTTTCCGCCAAGGGTTCTATTGGCCAACTGCCCTCTAGGATGCTTGCGAACTGGTGAGGAAGTGCGAGGCGTGCCTGTTCCATGCCAAGCAGATCCACCGACCAGCCCAAGCTCTCCAAACCATCCCACTCTCATGGCCCTTCGCGGTCTAGGGGCTAGATATCCTGGGCCCGTTCCCGCAGGCCACAGGGGGCTACACCCATCTGTTCGTTGCCATCGACATGTTTACCAAATGGGTGGAAGCCAAAGCGGTAAGGGCGATTACAGCCGCCACTGCGATCAAATTCGTGCAAGGAATCTTCGCCCGCTTCGGCGTCGCCAACCGCATCATCATCGACAATGGCACGCAGTTCACCAGCGCCGCCTTCCTGGGTTTCTGTCAAGAGATGGGCACCAAGGTTTGTTTTGCCTCAATGGCCCACCCAAGGAGTAATGGCCAAGTTGAGCGGGCTAATGCGCTGGTGCTGAAGGGCCTCAAGACTAGGGCATTTGATCGACTCCACAAGCGCGAAGCCCGGTGGATTGAAGAGCTCCCGACGGTGCTGTGGTCACTTCGTACCACCCCCAGCCGGGCCACCGGGGAAACTCCCTTTTTCCCGGTCTACGGTGCTGAGGCGGTCCTACCCTCGGAACTGGCCTTAGGTTCACCACGCGTGGTGGCGTTCACTGAGGAAGCCCAGGAAGATCTACGTCGAGAGGACGTCAACCTCCTGAAAGAAGTGCGGGATCGCGCGGCCTTGCGCGTCGCCCGGTATCAGCAGAGACTCAGGCGGTACCACGCCGCCCGGGTCAGCGAGAGAACACTAGCAGTTGGTGACCTGGTCTTGCGAAGAGTTCAGACGCATGCCGGGTTGCATAAATTGTCTCCCTAGTGGGAGGGCCCCTTTAAGGTGGTCTCAGTCTCTCGCCCCTGGGCGGTCAGGTTGGCCACTGAGGACAGGAAGGAGTTGGCAAACTCCCAAAACAAAGAGCTGCTGTGCAAGTTCTATCCCTGAGAAGGCTGTAAGTGCAGAGCTGCGTGCCTCGACCAGCCGAATTGAGTTTTCCTCTCAAAAGCTGGTCGGGGGAAGCCTTTGTTTACTTCAATGTCCAGTTTCTATTCAAAGCATTCATCCTCTTTGTTCTCTTTTTTTCTGGTTTGCGCCCCGATAGGCCTTGTCCGTGTAATCGCCCTCGATACATTAAGGCCCTCTAAATTCTCGACGGTAAAAGTTGGCCCACTAGGTGAGCGTGGCGTACAGGGATGGGTGATCGGATGGCTGGTTTGGTACGGTTTTCAACACGATCATGACGCTGAGGGTGTCCCCGTGAGAACCGACGACTCAAACACCACTACCGAAGGCCTACTACCTTGCCGCACCTCACCCAGTGTTCGGCCCCAAGAGACCGCGAGAGTAACTAATTTCACAGGGTCTTAAGGTCCTAAGATAGCGATGTTCTGCTGCGAGGGATCTGGGCCCTGCACTCCAACTAACACTTAACGCGCGCAGTTGTCTTTTTGTTCGCTCAGAACCAGCATAGTGGAGGTGCAAACGGGCACCCAGGCATAAGACGTGCAAAGGAAAGCATGTGCATTCGTAAAAAAGAAACTAAACTGCAGAAGTCCTTACAAGGGACGGCGAAACAGAAAAAGGAAGGTCTTCAATCTTCATTTGCCGCGGCTACCGTGGCCTCCTGGTCCTCTGCCGGCGCGACGTCCAACTCGAGGCAATGTCCTCAGCCATTGCTTCCAGCGCCGGGTTGACCATCTCGAGCTGATTGGCAACCCACTCGGCGGCGCTGCTGACCTGTGCCTCGGTGCGGGCCCAATCTCCTTCCACTCCCTGGATGGCAGCTAGGGGGTCGAAGTTGGCGTCCCGACTGACGCAATAGGCTAGCACGTACGACGTCGTGGCCGCCGCGACTGCCCGCCCTTCCTGGCTGGACCGGGTGGCTAAGGCGCCGGGCAGGAAGGTGAGGAAGTTGGTGATCCGGCCTATGCAGAAGGCATAGTGCCGAGCCATCTGCTCGACCGGGGCCTGCTGCTCCAACCCCAATGGCGTCAGGCTGGCCACCATCCGATCAAAGGCAGGGCGCAGCATGGAGTTGGCCTCGGCTTCCGCGCGGAGCCACTCGCCCTTCTCCTTGTCGCGCTCTCGGGTGATCGCCTCGACGAGGAGGGCTCCCCGCTCCCCGCTCCCACTCTTGTTGTAGGTCTCACTCCGACCTCTCCACCCGGCCGCGCCAATCCTGCGCCTTCGCGCGGAGGCAGTTGGTCTCCGCGATGGCCTCCCTCAGCCTCTCCCTGCTAGTTGCGAGGCGGCCGCTCACGTTGGAGTGCAGTTCGCTAAGGGCAGCCAGCAGAGCGTCCGCGTCCG
This sequence comes from Rhipidocladum racemiflorum, assembly GCA_036346355.1. Classification (NCBI taxonomy): domain Eukaryota; kingdom Viridiplantae; phylum Streptophyta; class Magnoliopsida; order Poales; family Poaceae; genus Rhipidocladum; species Rhipidocladum racemiflorum. The sequence continues at coordinate 12,593,194 of CM070592.1, read as the reverse complement.
CTAAGGGAATCGGGGCGCTGGGGACCTCCGGAGTGGGCGGCAAGCCTATCCCGCCTCCGGACGGTAAGACAGCCGCCCCTGCGGCGGCCACCTGGTGGTCGCCCTGGTGCTCGTCCCCCGCAGTCGGCACTGCCGCGACGGCCGTGTTGCCCTGGTCGCCCCCGGCCGGAGCCCTCAAAGTAGATGCCCTGAAGGTAAAAAAGCGGTAAGTCTCTCAAATTAAAAGAACTTCACGGTTTGCTACGTGTCTGTTTGCGTACCCGGCAGAAGACCTCCTGAAATGGGGCATGGCCAGGGCGAGCGTTATTCCCCCGCGTGGCGCCAGGACTGGAGGAGCGACCCGCGCCGGCGGCAGCGGAGGAAGAACCGGTGTCGGCGGTGGTGGCGGATCACCCTGCGCCGGCGGCGATGACGGCGGAGGCGGGTCTCCCTACGTTGGCAGCGACAGTAGGGGCTGGTCAACCTACGCCGGCTGCGGCGGAGGGAGGACCGATGCTGTCGGCGGCGGAGGAGGCAGGTCGACCTGCGCCACCGGCAGCGGAGGTTTGATCAGCGCCGGCGGCGGCGGAACCAGAACCGGAGCCGGTGGAGTCGTTGTCGGCGCGACGCCAGCCGAAGGGGAAGCGGTGGCCACCGTAGAGCTCCCCGCTCAAGCCGTGGTCGCCGCGCCCCCTGGCGCGACGCGGACCCTCCTGGGGCTGGTACTGGAGGCGTCATCGTTAGCAGGGCGTTTGCCCCTCCTCGGATCGCCAACCGGAGGAGGGCCCCGAAGGCGGGGCGTGTTCACCAGCCCCATGGCGTCCATGATGGGCATGGCGCAGGTGATCGCCACGCGCTCCCTGGGCTCCACCTAGCAGAGCGGGAGTGCGGCCGTTGTAAAAGGCGGGATGGGGCTGAGGATGCCCAGCTGCGCCATCCACGCGTCAATCTTTGCAAGGGATAAATCCCCTGCAACTGAAAAAAGAGAGACAAAAAGTAGTGAAGTCGCCGTTAATTCAGCGGTAGATAGAAAAAAAAATAACAACAACAAAACAAGGGACTTACCTCTGGGAGATGTTCGGGTCATGTCGTCGGGCCCCGTGTACTGCCAGGCGAGGCGGGCACGACGGCGTAGGGGACTGTTCATTGCTGGTCCACGCGGGCTAGCATCACCTGGAGCTCAGGCGTCTCATCGACGTGAGCTCCCTAGGTAGGGGTGCTGACCGCTGGCCCTGTTGGCAACTCCAAGACCTCTACGCCACTGTCGTCCTCGACGTAGAGCCACTCATTGCGCCAAGACCTCCAGTTGGAGCGGAGGTCCAGCGAAATGTAGCGGGAGGCCGCGCCGTCCCGAAGCCAGAGGTGGCAGGAGCTCGCCCTGGTGGAAAGGTCCTTGGCCACGTGCAAGGAATAGAAGAAGCAGAAGAGGGGAAGATTGGGGGCCACCCCCACGAACATCTCGCAGAAATGGGCAAAGACAGCAAGGAGGACAACGGAGTTGGGAGGATGGTGAATATTGTGGATGGAGTAGAAGTTCAGGATGGCAAGGTAGAAGTCTGAGATCGGCAGAAAGAGGCCCGCCAACATCCCCCTACTGAAGAAGATTACTTCTCCCGGACGGCAGCTAGGCGCGGCGGTCCCGGCGCGAGTACGGACTATGCCGCCGGCGACGTACAGGGAAAACCTCTTAGCATCGACCTCCTCGACGGTCGATGGAGGAAGCAGAGGTGCTGGCGGAGCCATGGGAGCGAATGAGCGGTTTGCAAGGAGCAGGGGCGAAGGAGTAGTTCGCTAGGAGTGAAGGCGAAGGAGCAGTTCGCAAGGAAGCAAAGGCTAAGGAAAGAGTGAACCGCCTCCCCCCGGCCCCCTATATATGTATGTGCGCATGGAGGAGCGCTTCAGCGGGAGACCCGAGGGGGCGCGGTGGTTCGAATAGCAGGAGACCCGAGGAGGCGCGGCGGTTCGCTTGCGGGAAACCCAAAAGAATCAGAAGAGGCGCGGGCGTGCTCCCCAGGCCCGCGCCGGTTACGAGGCAGGGACGGCTGCACGTTCCACCTCGATGCCTGGAAACGGCGCCGGCATTTAAGAGCCGCGGCGTTACGTGGGCACTTATAGTGGACCCACCCGGGAGACTGAGCCGTTTTTCATTTTCGGAAAAGTAAAAAGGGGCGCTCCAAGGTGGGTTCGGGGGCTACTGTCGGCGTATTCTACACCTGGGTGCCCACTACACTTCAGTAGGAGCTGCCAGCAGACACGTGGCATCCAGACCATGCCGCTGGCGATCAGCGAGTTGGTCGCCCAGCAGTCAGGTAGCAACCAGGCCACGCCGCTGGTGGTCAGCTGTGTGATCGCCCAGCGGTCAGGTGGCGACCAGGCCACACCGCTGGTAGTCAGCTGTGTGATCGCCCAGCGTTCAGGTGGCGACCAGACCACGACGCTGGGGTCAGCTGTGTGATCGACCAGGCCACGCCGCTGGGCGATCAGCAAGGTGGCCGCCTGGCGGACGCGCGGCGCCCAGTCCACACTTCTAGCGCTCAGTTCCCGAGGCCACCTTGCAACCTGCGCAGCCGCGCAGGAGGTCAAAGACATTTATTGCGTATCGTGCACAATAAATGGGAGTAATAAAGGATGCAGTATGGTGGCGTGTGTTTTCAACGCGCGCCATTATGATAAATGGCGTCACGATGCAATTTCCCACCACGGCAGAGCGGGCGGAGTCGGCAGGCGCGGGGCCCGAGGCGAGGGAGAGGACGGCTGTTCCAGAGCATTAAGTGTGCTGCAAGAACAATGACAGGTGCATTGAATGCGACGTGGCATTGTACTCAGTGTGTTGTACTATTGTAACCCCGTGCACCCCAGCCAGCCCGAGTATAAAAGGTAGTTGGGGTGCATGGGAGAAGGGGTTCAGTCTTTTTAGATTAGTTCATTCTCCTTTGGGGTAAAGGTCCGGAAGTTCTAGGTCCCTGGTTCTTTCGACTTCCTCAAGAACACAAGCAAGGATACACCGACAGGATTAGGGCTATTACTCCCAGGAGGGCCCGAACCTGGATAAAACCTAAGTGTCCCCTTGCATGCTTCGCGATCATCCCCTTTCTCCATCTTTCGAGCGATCTCCACGAAAGCCCCTAGTTTGAACTTCATACACAACCGATCCGGAGGTGTCTGTCGGCTTATATGCTGACAGATGTCATTTTGGGCATGGACTGGTTGCATCAGTACCGTGCCAAGATGTGTTTGCTTCTGGAAGACGGTTACCTTGCAGGCCCCGTTAGGGGTAGAGTTGACCTTTCACGGTGGTATACCTTCCAGTTCCATCTTTGCTTTGGCTAGTTTGTTTTCTAGTCGCAGTTTGAGGTAGTTGGGTTTCCTCATGGCTATTTCAGAAAAGCCATCTTCTTTAGTAGTAATTGAGGAAATTCCTGTGGTGAAGGAGTTTGTTGATGTGTTCCCTGATGAGTTGCCTAGGTTGCCTCCAGTGAGGAGTGTGGAGTTTCGTATTGATCTTGTTCCTGGCACTCGACCTATTTCTATCTCTCCATACCGCTTAGCTCGTCCTTTTCAAGACGAGTTGAAAAAGAAATTGGAGGATCTGTTGGCCAAGGGCTTTATTCGGCGTAGTGTGTCACCATGGGGAGCACCCGTCCTCTTCGTTTCGAAGAAGGATGGAAGTTGGCGTATGTGCATTGACTATCATGCTCTTAATCAAGTGACCATCAAGAACAAGTATCCATTGCCTCGCATCGAGGATCTGTTTGACCAACTGATGGGAACAAAGGTGTTCTGCAAGATTGATCTTCAGTCTGGTTGCAATCAGATTCGGGTGAGGGAACAGGACATTGAGAAGACTGCTTTCTCCACTAGGTATGGGCATTATGAATTTAAAGTTATGTCTTTTGGACTAACTAATGCTCCTGCTGTCTTTATGGAGGCGATGAACAGTATGCTACACAAGTACCTTGATGAGTTAGTTGTAGTGTTCATCGATGACATTCTGGTTTACTCTAAATCAAGAGCCTCAAGTACATCTTTACTCAGAAAGATTTGAATTTGAGACAGAGGAGGTGGCTAGAATTGATAAAGGATTACGACCTCACTATCCAGTACCATCTGGGCAAGGCGAATGTGGTGGCTGACGCTCTCAGTCGCAAGGCAATGCCCCTGTTATCGATTGTCTTGTTGCTGATTTTGAGCGTTTGGGAGTCTCTTATTGTTTTGCGTGGACCGTGCAAGCTGAAACTCAATTGATTCTTGATTCAGCGATCCCTGAGCGTGTGCGAGAGGCACAACAGCATGATCGGTTGCTCCAGTAGGTGAGGAAGCGCCTTGAGGATGGCAAAATTGGAGACTTTTCCATTGATGATATGGGAGCTCTGAGGTTTAAGGGTCGCCTTTGTCTACCTCAGAAATCCCAAGTCAAAGATGATATTCTGAAAGAGGCTCATTGCACCCCGTACACGGTTCATCCTGGGGAGACCAAGATGTACAGGGATCTGAAAAAGAATTTCTGGTGGAAAAGGATGAGAGTTGAATTGCCAAGTATGTGGCATCATGTGGGGTTTGTCAAAAGATCAAGGCCGAACACAAGCGCCCCGCTGGTCTGTTGTAGCCATTGGAGGTTCTTGTGTGGCCTTGGGATGACATTTCTATGGATTTCGTGGTTGTCCTACCTCGTACTCCACGAGGGAAGGATGTTGTTTGGGTTGTGGTGGATCGTCTTAGCAAGTCCGCGCATTTCATTCCCATCCGCACTACCAATTCAGTGAGCGAGTTAGCTCCCATCTATGTGCGGGAGATTGTGAGGCTGCATGGTGTACCCAAGACGATTATCTCTGATCGGGATGCGAAGTTTGTCTCAAAGTTTTGGGAGAGTTTGCAGAATGCTTTGGGTACACAGCTTCGTCTTAGTACCGCTTTTCACCCTCAGACGGATGGGCAGTCTAAGCGTACTATTCAGACACTGGAGGACATGCTCAGGGCCTGTGTGATGGCATGGAAGGGTAGTTGGGAGGATCACTTGCCATTGGCAGAGTTTTCTTACAATAACAGCTATCATTCCAGCATCCGGGCTGCCCCGTATGAGGTGTTGTATGGCCGGAAGTGCAGATCGCTGCTTTGTTGGGATGCAGTGGGAGAGAGAGCGGTCCTTGGACCGGATTGGGTTCAGTAGACTGTTGATCGAGTGGCAGAGGTACGGCAGAACCTCCTTGCAGTTCAGAGTAGACAGAAAAGCTACGCTGACATGAGGAGGCGAGATCTCGAGTTTGCGGTGGGTGATAGTGTGCTCCTGCGAGTATCTCCCACCAAGGGTGTGGTGCGGTTTGGCACTAAAGGGAAGCTCAGTCCAAGGTATGTTGGGCCATATCCTTTCATCGCCCGAGTTGGAAAGCTGGCTTATCGCTTGGAACAACTGGAGTCAATGCAAGGGGTCCATAATGTGTTCGATCTATCGATGTTGAGGAAATACTTGCATGACCCGGAGTTGGTGGTTCCGTTGGAACCATTAGTGCTTGATCACGATCTCACCTTTGAGTCTCGTCCTGTGAAGATTCTGGGGAACTTGGAGCGAGTGTTGAAGAACAAGACGCTCAAGTTTGTCAATGTCTTGTGGTCGCATCAAACTGAGAGGGAAGCGACCTGCGAGCTGGAGTCTCGCAAGCGCGAGAAGTACCCTGAGCTTTTCACCTTAGGTATGAGATGTAAAACCTAGCTATCTTTTGTTTTGCTGGGTTGCGTAGTGGTGTGTCTTGGATTCGAGGTCGAATCCTGTTGAAGGGGAGAGAATGTGACACTACGGAAGGTCGTAACTTTATAAAATATGAAAATGGAGGTTGAAACTTTACGTTATGAAGTTTAGTTGTGTTTCCGGGCCGATTTCGGGAGTTTGGGCCTCTCCAGGGGAGTTCGGGCCCAAGGGGGATGAGTCGTGGGCCTTGGTGGGAGGAGTTTTGGGCCCATGAGGGAGGGGGAGGCAGAATTTCCTGCCTTGGGGGCACCCCCCTGACCTTGTGCGCCCCCACCTAGCCCTAGCCGCCCCTCTCCTTCCCCCCTCTCCTTTGGGCGCCGCCCCCCTCCCTCCTTACCCCCTTGTGCGCCACCACCTCCCCCTCCCCTCTCCACCCTCCTTGCTTCCCTAGGGGAGCTCCCCACCTCACCACCCCGCTGTTCCATCCTTCGAGAAGCCCCACGACGAGGAGATCCGGCGGTTCCGGTGCGAGGAAGTCGATCGGGGAAACCAGGAGGAGAGGAGACTCATTGTTCGTGTTCATCGGTGAAGGTATGGTCTTGGGCAATCCCTGGGGTTGGTCTAGGTGCTGTGGTAGAGGGTTTTTCAATGCTTTTAGATTGAGTGGTGGTGCTGCGATTGGGTAGATTTGATGAAAACTAGAGTTTGCCATGTTCTCTGTTTAGGGCAGATTGGGCACACGACCTAGGGTTTGAGTTTTCACAATTTTAGATTCGGAATTTGGTCGTCTGCCTGTTGAGGAAGTTGTAGATAACTTCAATACCTTTAATTGGACACCAATAACGTCCAATTCCGCCTATCTATTAGAAAGTTATGGTCGTTTTACCAAACGTGTTCAAATCTGTGACGTAGTTGGGACAGAACGTAGTGTTTGTAGATTAGACAATTTTAGAGGCCGAATCAGATTTTCCCAATACTTAGAAAAAGCTAGGAAACTTCCTAAGATTCGCGATGATCAACTCGTTTAATCGATTCGGAGTCCGAGAACTAAAGTTATGCTAGATTGAAGTCTGCTGTCCCGACGGGACAGATTCTCTGTTTTTTGGTTTTGGGAGTAGTTTGTGAAGTCGGGGTAGACGAGATTTTGCGTACTGTTTTGGGGGCACTTTTGACTGTGTGGTATGTTTCTGCAGGTGGTGTGATACCGGGAGTGCCCTCATCCTCTCGCCAATCCGTCGCCCGAGGTTAAGGCAAGTGTACTGTAATGGGTAGCGTGTTGTATGTTGCTAATTGTGACTAGGTGCAAATTATTTACATGATGTGCTATATTGTCATGATTACATGTTGTGATATCTTGCCATGAGTAGTGCTTGCCCATGTTATGATGAAAATGGATTATTATGATGCTATGCCATGTTTAGTTCAGTTTGGTACAAGTTGTTTATGTTTATGGCATAATCGTAAATATGGCATGTGATATGGCCCAGTCGGTGTGAAAGTCATAACTAGTCTGGTAAGGTCGGTGAGAAAGTTATAACTAATCCGGAGAGCCAATGAGTAAGTCCTACCTCGTGATTCCATCCACTGTGCTGAATGGAAGCGAGGAATAGGCACCCTCCATCAACAGGATGGAAGGTGGAAGAGGGTGCACACCGACGGGTGTGCACTCAGCAATACTGGTATATGCTTCTAGGAGACATGTGCATTGCATTGCATTGCATACATGATGATGATAATGAGTTGTGTACAATGTGTTTTGTCATGGCTATGATGTTGTAGATGAGAATATGATTTGATCATGCTGTTAAAGTATGGTATGTATTGATGTTGGCATTGATTTATTCTTTATGATCCATTGCAATATGCTTGTTGAGTGATGAACTCACGCTTGTGTTTTATGTTGTTTTTAGGTACCATGAAACCGGCATGTGGAAAGGGACATTAGCTACACATCTTCACTTAGCTCCACACCTATAGGCACATTTATCAATTTGAGTCATGGTCATAATAATAGTGCCATGAAACTTGGTGTATGGATTAAATTGTGCGCTTGTGTTCCTTATTTGCTTCGTTATAGTCTATGGAGTGGTTGGACTTGGTATTATTGACTTATGTTGATGCTATATCCATTCATATTGCTGCTTTAGATGTCTTATGTTATGATATGACTTGCATGTTATTGCTATTGCTTCAATTCATGACAAAACAAAGGAGATGCTGCTGAAATTTTTGGTTTTAGTATTTGCTCATTTTCTGTAATTTATCTGTATTTGTGGTAATTAGATGTTGCTTAGTCTATTTTGGTAGCATTCAGGCATAATAGATGCCGGGGTGTTACACTGGAAGGGTTTTTGTGCAAATAGCGGAGAGAATGGGGGTGGATACGTGGGTACGGGGATGAGGCAGGAAATCTTACAGTTTTGTTTTATGGAGTATTCCCTTATAGTTCTATCATACCGACGGTATACAGCTGTCACCACTATCGGGATCTACCTTCAAAGAACCGGTGTCACCAACCGTGTCACCAGCCGGTAAATCATAGTGTAGTCTTAAGAAAATCAACAGGTAGTTGTAAAACCCCGGCACCTCACGTGCCCAAAGTGCTACCAAACCTATCTAATTTTCACCAAAATTTTTTGCAAGATCTCCCCTGCTAAATGGACATCCACTCAGCAGGCAAGGAGATGACAATTATACCGATTTAAAGCAACAAATGAACTAACCATCATGACCCGCTAAGCACATAAAAAGGGTCATGGTAACCAAAAGAAATATTCTAGCAGTTTAACTTCTAACATCGATTAACCATTAACATCAAAGAGAGCAATAACTACAACAAGTTATTACATTGAACCCAACTAGTTGCCAAAGTGAACCACTTAAGCAAACTCAATTTTTAACATGTCGTGATCGCCAGTGAAGGTGCAGCTAAGTCCCAAACCCGGCGAGTCGCTCTCAGAGTACCTAAAAACATTAAACAAACAAACGTGAGTCCAAGATTCAGCTAAGTGCATCCAACAATTCAAATCATAAACAATAAAGCATTTATATCATCAACATGCTCGAACTTGTTATACCAAAACAACAAATATAATAATATAGCATCAATACTCTTACCTCATTTCTTACTTCACATACATACCTCATTAACTCTAGGGAGGAGTCCACGACTCGATCCCAAAACCTCACATTTCCATTAGCACAATACACACTAGCAATGCAATGCAATGTAATGCAACATGAATGCTCTTTCGATGCACGTACCGGTACTGCCGAGTGCACGCCCGTCGGGGTGCACCCTCACGTCCCTTCCATCCCGTGGAAGGTGCCTACTCTTACTGTCTCGCTCTTATTCACCTCGATGAATGGGACTACGAGGTAGGACTTTTGTGTTCACTACATGTGAACACAGAGGCCCGTATCAGAATGGGTTGCCTTTTCCAGTATGAATGCACAAATGAAATTAAATTGCAACTACATTCATTTCTAACATTTCACATAGCCATATTAAAAACATGATCACCAACATTGCTCACATCCATTACTTTAACATTTATATTCATTTAATCAATTTATGAATAAGAGGAAGTGATAATGCAACATATTAATGAACAATCATCCAACAACAACATCACAATACATTTGCATACTCTATCAACATTTCTCATTCACTTAGATAATGCAACACCAACCATGGAATTCATTTCAACATAATCATAATGATTAACCAGAATTAAAATCCTAGCATCAAACTAGGTATGCACTTGCCTTTACCCACTAGGGACTGAGTGGCGAGAAGCTTCAGCCACTCTCAAGGCCACAAATCCAGCAATAAACACACATGCATTCATCTCAAATAATGCAATTCAAGATTTAAGCGGCAATTAATATTAACTCTTCCGCTCAACGCGAAACTCGCCTGAAAATGTCCTCAACTAGACCCATTAACTTTTCTTACACAATCCAATTCCATTTCATACACTAATCAACACTAAAATGACCACAACATTACATTTTAACACTTCTATTCGACTCCTCAAAATAGCCGTTTCAACTCAAAATTTCCTTTCACGGGCAGCAATCGCGCAAAATCGCGTAACTTCCAAATGGCTAAACCAAAATTCGAGTTCTTATACTCTAAATGACCACATGGGAATAAACTTCTGTTATCACAAAGCCATTCAAGTTGGAGCCATCTTAAAGGCTCTCAAACCGAGCTCCAAACACTGAATCACAACTCTGAATTTTTAGCAACTCTAGTTTTCGGATAGCAATTTCAACAAAGCATATCTTTTGCTTCACTCAACCAAATTGAGCAAACTTAGACTCTAATTAACCACAAGGAGATCATCTTTCATGATCACAAACCCATTCAATTTGGTTCCTCATCAATCAATCCCAGATTTCAAAAGAACAAGTGCAATTTACATTGAGTCCAATTCCGGACAGTTTTCATTCAAAATAAAATTTGGAGTTCTTGTGCTCTAATCGACCGCAAGACAACCATCTATCCATACATCAAACCCATTTAAGCTAGTTCTTCTCCAGTCACTACCAGTTCGCAAAAGATTAGCCACCCGAAATAACCTCACTTCCAAAATTTCAGACAATTCACAATTTTGGATAGCCCACTTCAACAGGGCATAACTTTGGATTCCTTATTCCAAATAATGAAAATGAATACATTTTCTCAATCTACATAAAATTTTCTAGCTTTCTCTAGGCAAACGGAGAAGCTAATTTTGAATATAAATAGCTCAAATATCAAGTTAAACATTGAATCTACCAATACAACCACACTTCGGACAGCCGCCACTAAAACAGCCATAACTTTTAAACGGATGGACATATTTTCGAGTTTTTGTACTCTAATTAAAGATAATTTCGATTACCTACAACTTTGTATACTACCAAAAACTCATGAGGTGACCACAACTGCCCCAAAACCGAGCTCCAAGCTTCGGGTTCCAACTCACCCAAAAACAGGAATTGCTTCCCTCCAAAATTAGTCTAGTTTCCCCCCAAAATTCATAGATCTGGCAACCCTAGATCCTATAAAAATCAGGAAAATAGCCATTAGAGTAGGGAAATCAAGTTGAAAGTGGTACCTTCACTCATCCCATGGAGGAAGAAGGAGGAGAGGAGGACTGCTTGGGTGGGGGAGCTACGCTCGGGTGGAGGAGGTGCGCCGGCGAGGGGAAGGAGAGGCTCACTGTCGGTTGGCCGAAGTAGGAGGCGCCGCCCTGGGTGTTCGCCGGAGCTGGTGGGGAAGCTCTCCCTTGCTTCCTGGGGAGGAGCCATGCAGGAGGAGGGCGCAAGGGCAGCCGGCTGGGAGCAACTCCCTCTCGGGTGGGAAAAAGAAGAAATGGTGGAGAGAAAAGAGAAGGAAAAGAAAAGGGGAAGGAAAAGTTAGGTGGAGGGGTAAATTTGGAATTTTACCTCCACAAAGCTAATTTTTCAACCTTGCCGCTTCAGACAGGACCACTACACTCCCGAATGACACAATTCCGACACTCGAAAAGAATTGGCGATGTTACAGTAGTATTGCTTAATGTCATTATAAATTAATTGCTAATGGAGGCATGAACCTTACAATCTTGGCAGAATTTGCCCACTGTTGTGCATAGCTCCACTGTCCCTCAGCATAAACCTTTAGCTAAGAGAAAGCTGTTTGACAATATCACACAAGAGCACTAATGAATAAACTTATTCAAGGTATAAGGAATTGAATATACTTTCTTTTATAACATCTCAAATGCATATCATGTTTTCATGCCATATGTATTGTCATTCTCATGTTTCTGATGGTTGCTCGTCGATTTAGCTTTTGTCGCAGACTATTCGTCCAAGCCGCGCCTCCAACTCCCCTCCGTGCGCCAGCCTCGGCTGCAGCATCTTCGGGCGCTCGCACTTTGCCTCGATCGGATTTGTTCGGCTCATCCCTGTTCGCGTCCTTCCCTGCTTCCTCCGCCACAACTACCCCAGCCTCGATCAGATCGGAAGAGCAGTTGGGACTTGGGAGACATATGGGAGAGCCTCAATCGGTTGTGGGCGCAGATTGACTCCATGGACAGTGTGCAGCAACAGTTGGTGGCTCAAACAGAGCTCACGGCGAGGGCAGTTGTAACATCCCAAAAAGGGGCCTAGCAGAAAATGTGCTTTTCAAAATTTTGTTTGAGCCAAAAATCTAAATTTATAATTTTTACTCTTTAATTTGGAGTTTAATTTATAAAAAAATCATTATAGGAAATAGTAAAAAGGTAAAAAGTAAAAGAGTCAAAGTAAGTTAGTAATAAATCTTTGCTCTAAGGTAATTTTCACCTGTGAATAGCTTTTACTTCAGTAAAAAGGTAATTTATAACTTTTGAAATGACAGCAATGTTATAATTAAATAAAAAATTTTGTAACTTATAAAAAGCTGAAAATTTTTCTAGTTACTCTCCTTAACAATATCTACATCTCGTAAATACTGCAGAAAATAATAGTTTGTTTCAATACCTTTAGAAATTAAAATAAAGGTTTTGAGAAAATCTGAGTTTTGCACTAAAAGAATTCCTAGAAGAAAAATACCTATTTTTTTAACTTCAAATTTTTACTGGAGTTCAGTATGTCTTGAGGACCTTTGATAAAAATTTTCAAAAATTTATAAGACATTTTGATCCCTCTGATAAATCAAAAACCGAAAATAGTAATTTTGAATGTTCCCTGTTGTCAGAATTTTAGAAAATAAAATATAACGTATTTTCATTTTAAAATTTTACAAAACTGAGATAACTCTGTCAGGATTGTACCATAAAAGTTTCGAAAATTGTGGAGACGACATGACCGGTCATTTAATTTTCCTTTTGTCGTTGTCTGAGAAAAGCCGGGACAGAGAGAACATTTTAAAGTGCTTCATTCACTTCCGGGTGGGCCTGGCGACCCCACTCGTCAGATTCCTTCGCTGTGGCCGTGCCCCGGTGAATTTTTTTTAATAATACATTTTTTATTCAAAATTGCAAAAATATACCATCATAATTTTTTTTCAGGAATATACATCTGTAGCTCCTTGAAAGGGCGACAGCTAAATGTAGCTGATTGAAAGGGCGACAGAAGGTCCTATAGCTCAATGAAATGGTGACATTTAAATGTAGCTTAACCATTAAGTTACAGAGTAAATGTAGCTCAACCATTAGGCTACATAGTATATATAGCTCCATGAAATGGAGACAGAGCTAAATATAGCTCAATGAAAGGGTGACAGAGCTAATATAGCTAAACCAAAGAGCTATAGATTATTGAACTGATTTTTAAAGCTCCAAATCGAACGAAATAAATTTCTAAATTTGTGTTAAGCTATAAGGGTTTGGAACATCCTGAAATGTCGCACAAAAAATTAAATTGTACGAATTAAAGTGTATAACATATTATAATGCGTATGCATTTTCAGCGGTTCATAGGATATCGTGTTTGAGAGTTATTTTCTGGAAGAATGGATGAGATTCGCTATTTGATATATGGACTAGCATATTACATTAAAATATTATATTTACACCTCTCGTTGCATATAAAATGCACTAGAGCAATAACCCTAAGTATTAATGCATGTAAATGTAATTTTTTATTATTTTTTAATCGGAGCTGATTGAAATGTGAATTTTTTGAATACTACAGAAATTATCACTGGTATTTACAAATCTAAACAACATATTCGTATATTTAATGAAATCCCAGTCATACCCGAAATTTGAAAATTCGTTTATTCTTTTCCGAAACATGAAATATTGTGTAACATGTATTTGAAAACTAAAATTTCGGTGAGTATATTGCAATAACTATAAGTATATTCGACAACAACTGATGTTATGAATAGTTTAGCTTATTGAGATAGAGATAACGACCTAACAGCAACAACATAATATTACAACATAGGAAATGCAAAAATGCATATATAATGGCTTAATTTTAACATGCCTTACGTGAATGAAACAACAAGGGTCTTTACGCTACTCTCATCGAGTGCACCGGGGATATTTCCCCTTCCGCAACCTATCGGTGCCTGCCGCCCTCTCGCGCTTCCTCTCACGCTCGGCCTCCCGCTCGGCCGCCAAGCGCAGCCGTTCGGCCTCCCTCTGTGCACGCATTTCTTCAGCGGCCTTCGTGCGCTTCTCCTCATCCTCCTGCTCACGCCACTACTGCTCTACCATAGATCTTTGATGCGAGTACTCCCAATTCCGCATCCTTTCCATCTCAGGAGTCTGCTCCGCATCGTAGAATCTGATGAACTCGCATAACGGAGGCTGCAATTGGTGACAGAAGATGGTATAACTGTATTAAGGTTTGCAATCCATAGCATGAAATGCAGGTACGAATGTACCGGGCTTCCCTGCCGCATCCGCATCTGCAGCGTTTGCTCATAGTCGTGGTTGCGACAGCTCCAGTACCTCATATCGTATGTGTATGAGTTGTCCACGGACTGCCGGAAGCGACAAGGATCCCCGCATAGGAACATGGGGACCTACGTGCCTTCGGGGATGGCTTCGACAACGCTGTGCCTTGGGGGCGATGGGAACTCCATTGGCACCCGTTGGTTGGCTGGCGAAGTGGTGCTTCGTGGTTCGGATTGCCTGCTTGGTGTTATTATTGGGAGGCGACCACTGGGGTTTAAATTGCTAGGCGCCAACCATAGGAGAGAGTGGCGGACTTAAGAGAAGTTCAAGTCCGCCAGCATTGGATTCCTCTGAAGTTTTGCAGGTGATGGGACGTGAGCCTGCCTATGGCCACAGCTTTAGACAGGGAATGCACATCCTGGTTGTCCATAGAGTTTTGAACTTGCTGTCCTGGTGCTGCTTGCACAGTCTTTTAAACAGGGTCATCAATTCCTTATGTTTTCACGGAGAGGAAGTACAGGCGAAAGCATAATTAACGGTGTGAAATAATAAAACATACGTAACATGCAAAAGTACGACGATACATGAGTTGTCAATGTCATGAAAAGTACAATATATAAGTATTGCCAAAAGTAATAACCCTTTCCTACACAGAACAAACTAGCGTCGGCCCCGTTTTGGCTGGGGGGCCTCCGGCGGATCTAGTCCCGTGAGTACGTCAACTGAGCCGGCGCGCCGTGTGGCCTCAGTGGTCTAGCGTCTGGTGTAGCGTAGCCCGGATGAGTACCCTGCGTCGGTGGTGGTGCCCCGTGCAAATGCGATGGTCCAGGCTCCTCAGGAAAAAACCTGGACAGACCTGCATCGTCGAGGTCATAGTCCGCGTAAGCTGGGTCATCAGGCTGGTCCTCGTCGTCGTCAGGTGCAGCTGCAGACGCAGACGGGAACAACCATGCCTATGAGCCTATATGAAATGGAGAATTGTTGGATGAGTTAAAAAGTGATTTAAAAACAAAAAGATTGATTGAAAAAAAAGAGTAAGTGTATAAAGTACTCACCTCTAGCGTGACCTGAGTGGCCAGCCCCTCGCCCTCTCACAGTCGGCGGCGTGACAGTGGCACGGGAGGATGTAGCATGCGTAGACGTACCAGCAAGACCCGTGCCTCCTCCAAGCGGTACCTGGCCGTCTACCACATCAGAAGGCTGCCGGCAGCTTGCCATCTCTAGGACGCGTCTGGCACTGAGCTGTAGCCTCACGAAGAAGGTGTTCACCTCCTCTCGGGTCACCTCAACTCCGCTCGTCAGACGGGAAATGTATCTCCTCGCCTCGTCGTGGTACTGCGCCAAAATGTCAGTCTGAATAAACATTATGAATTAGTTACAACAGTTACCAACTAAGCGTGCACGAGATCGTAGATGGGACGGAACGTACATCAGCGTAGGGAGCCGAGTCGGTGTGGGACGCATACGTGTCCGCCACCGTGGGAACATGTCTAGGAGGATTGGGGTCGACACGTACCAAACGCAGGCGCGTACGGGAAGTGTACCACCGTCGGTAGGCGCGGTACGTCTGCGGGTCGTACACCGACGTATGTACCACCGCCTCCTCGACGTGGACGTCCTCCAGGGCTCCCGCCCACTCCTCAACCCACGGCGCCATGCGTATGTGCCAGGGGGTGGCCCCATGCACACCCTTCCTCCTGTGCCTATCCATAAAAAATACCAATAGCATGAATATATTGCGTCACACAGCAATAATTACGGAACATAGATGGACGAAACTTACGCGTGGTCGGCGGGTGGGACCAAACGGTCGGCCTGCACTGGGAAGGCCTGTCGTAGGCCGAACTACCTCATCAATTGATGGACAGCGTAGCCCTCCACCTGTACGTCGAACACGAGGCACCGACGCGTGAACCAGTACGCCGCGTCTCATGTGCAAAGGGTGGAAAGGCCACCCGGCGCACGAACCTGGACCTCAGCATCTGCGTACGGCGTCCAGCGTACGTGGTCCTCGGTGAGGTGGTCGAACGCAGTGACGAACTATGGGTAGCCCATCCACACCGTCTTGTGTGCCCAAGTAAGCTGTAGGGAAAAGCAAAAGTTTATGATGTTAGTCACGGATGGAAAAGCAAATTTCACAAATTCGTTATTGCAATATCTTACCCGTCTGTGGCACCGGATGGTGCCCACGGTCGGACCGTCGACGTCGCCATCGCCTATCAGGTGAAGAGGGTCCAAGTTGATGTCGAGCCGCCCGATCTGGAACCTCTCGTATGCCCACAGCTGTACAAGCAATGGACATCCTCCGAAGATGGCGCCGTCTGCGTCCGTGTACAACCGTCGCAGAGCGCCCGGTACGTCATGCACAGCACAGCGGACCCCCAAGAGTACTGTGGCATGGCCTCAGGTGGGGAGTCTGCGATCTCCGTCGCGAACTAGACGAGGTGCCTGTCCACGCTATCCCCATGGGAGCTCGTGAACATGCACCAGCCGAAGAGCCACAACAGATACGCCTCCAGGTGCCGGCTTACCTTGTACTCATCCGCTGGCTCGACGATCTCCACGGGCTACAAATTGAAGGCCTCCTGTTTTAAACTATAGAAGTCCATGCAAAATTTAGTTTTAAAGTGCAGTTGCGTACCACGAACTATCGAAGCCACCACAGCGTCGGGCCGTGTGTACTGTCGAAGGTTCGGTACCCAACGGTTGGTACCACACCGTGGAACCTGTCGAGGGTGTCCTGCCGGCACATCGGCCCGACGTCCTCCGGCACCACAGCGTGACCGGCGATCGGCAGGCCAAGAAGGTAGGAGACATCCTGAAGCGTGATCGCCATCTCCCCAATGGGTAGATGGAAGGTGTGGGTGTATGGCCTCCACCGATCCACTAGAGCGGTGATCAGGGATTTGTCAAAAGGGAACCGGTGACCACCCACATCCTCCACCATGCGGGCGAGTGGCAACAACCCCGAAGCTCGGAGCCTGCGAAACACAAATAATGTAAATTATGTCAGTGCAATACTAATCATCACAGTAGAATAATAAAATTTTGTAAGTATGTTACCTGGGGATCCAACGAGGATCTAGGGCCCAACTGTACTGTGGTGGCCTCGGTCGAAGCACATCTGTAACACCCCGGCTTCTAGTAAGCCCAGAATGCCACCAAAACATAGACCATACAGCAATTAATACCATAATTTAAGGTAAATTACAGCAAGTAATCAGTTTGAATTATTGGAAATTTCGACAGCATCTCCTTTGTTTTAGCATGATCTTGCGCAACCATAATAGCATAGCAGAATATGACATAATATGAAACATCTAAAACAGCAATAATAAGCGACACGGAAGCAATATAAGTCCACTTTAAGCATCCCAAAGTCATCATTAGCCAAATGAAACGAATAAGGCAATCCTAGCACACATCTAAACCATAAACATCAATGGTATCACATTAAGTTCATTGTCATGACTCCAAATGATTCCATTGTGGAATCAATTGCGTGAACTACGTGGAGATGTGTGACTATTCCCCTTTTCCCTCATGCCGATCTCAAGGTACCTAAAAACAACATAAAACACAAGCGTGAGTTCAAAACTCAGCAAAGTGTATTGTAATGGAAAAACAAAGATCAAGTCAACAAACCATCATCACCAACCTCCAGAAGCACATCATAACACAACATGGTTAGCATTCCAAACCTCTTTTAAGCATCCATGTATTCATCTCGTGAGCAACTCATAAGTATTCACATCGTCATCTCATAAACATCATCATATACATATTTCATTAATGCAATGCAATGCAATGCACATGTCTCCTTGGAAACTCATACTGGTATGGTTGAGTGCACACCCGTCGGCATGCACCCTTTTCCCCTCCCATCCCGAAGATGGAGGGTGCCTATCACTCGCTTCCATTCACCACGGTGGATGGAATCACGATGTAGGTCTT
The DNA here is from genome assembly GCA_036346355.1 of Rhipidocladum racemiflorum. Taxonomy (NCBI): domain Eukaryota; kingdom Viridiplantae; phylum Streptophyta; class Magnoliopsida; order Poales; family Poaceae; genus Rhipidocladum; species Rhipidocladum racemiflorum. The sequence goes on along the minus strand of CM070592.1, from coordinate 12,575,209 downwards.
ACTCAAGAATAGCCCCGGATTAGTCATAACGGTTCTCACCGACCCTCCCGGAATAGTTATGACTTATCTCACCGGCCGGCCATGAAAGTATGCCATGTATGCAAAATGGAAAACAACGTACCCATGTATAGGAGTATTGCATATCATCACATGGCGTGTAATCCGCTTATCAACAATAAGTACATTTAAATCATGGCATAATGGCTTCATATCAAGCAATACATGTAATTCATGGCGAGACAACATGTTATCTATTCCAAATACTATGAAGCACAACTAGCAACACATATAGCATACAATCCACACAACACACTTGCCTTCAGCCGCGGGCAACGGAGTGACGAGAGGTTGAGGGCACTCCCGAAGGCACACCACCTGCAAACACGTGCCACACACTCAAATCGAGTCCACAAAACAGCACACATAGAACCCACTACCCCGACTTCGCTTACAACTCCTAAAATCAGAAAACAGCAAATCTGTCCCGTCGGGCAGCAGCCTTCCAACGGGCATAACTTCTGTTCTAGGACTCCAAATTGAATAAACGAGTACATCCTCGCATAGCTTAGGAAAATTCCCAACTTTTTCTAGTTATAGAGAAAGACTAATTCGGACTCTAATGTTGTTTAATCTAACGTTGAACACGAACTGTCCCAATCTCGTCACAGATTTGACAGCGCTCGGTAAAACAGCCATATCTCCCAAACGGCTGGGCGGATTTTAACTTTCTTTATATGCACGGAAAGATAATGAAATTATCTACAACTTCCTAAAAGTCCGTACGGTCAGATTCAAACTCTAAATTGGCGAAAACGCCTGCCCTAGTTCGGGTTCCCAATCTGCCCGAACCAAAACGTGAGTACAACTCTAGTTTTTCATCAATTCTACCCCATGGCAGCACCTCCCATGATCCAAAAACATGGAAAACCCCCTCTACAACAGCATAAGATCTACCCCACAAGGTTCCCCCATTACCTTCTTGAAGAATCGCAAAACAACCGCTTCTCCTCGCGCGATCTCCACCCGATCTCCTCCTCCCACCGGCTCTCCTCGTCGCGGATCATCCCACTAGCGAGGACAGCACCACGGCACGGCGTGGCAGTGGAGACGACGCAGCAAAGGTTGGTGGGGTGGGAGAGGTGGAGGTGAGGGAGAGGAAAGGCTAGAGAGGAGAGGAGACAAGGAGGTGGGAGGGGGAAGGGGGTGCGGCGCAAATGGGGAGGGGAAGGGGCTAGGGCAGCAGGAAAACTCCCCCTCCTCACCCCCACATGGGCCAAACAAGCCCCACCAAGCAGCCCAAGAAAGTTCCCCCAAGCCCAACACATCCCCGGAGCAGCCCAAAAAGCCCGAAAACAGCCCGAAACGCGTTAAAACATCAGACCGTAGGGTTCTAATTGCAAATTTCATGCTTTCTAAGGTTATGCAATCCCGTAGTATCACATTCTTCCCCCCTTAACTGGATTCGACCTCGAATCTTACACGTCAACTCTAAAACCATGCCCACTAGGGACTCATCTTCTTTGCGAACTCAACACACCCATGCAAAGACTCAAACAGTAGCAACGACAACTCAATTCTCCAAATCCATCTATTTACAAGAGTGACTTGACTTAGCTTAGCTAAGCACAACTTGACATGATTCCTCATTTACTTCAATCTCTATCATGATTCACAAACTCCGAATGATACAAGAGCTGCACAGGATCCCCTCCATCCTGTGGGAAAGCGGTCGCGAAACGGGCACGGTGCCGGCGATCCACGACCGGATCCAGCAACTCGAAGGGCTAGTCGTCATCTGCATGCTGGTGAGCCATACCTGCAAATTTCATAAATGAAAGTTGTAACTGCCAGGCATGTACAAACAAAATCGTACATAAAACTATGAAAGCATGACAACAATGCGTTAGAGCAAAAAACCACATAAAACATTACACCATTGAACATGCTAGTTTTGAAACAAATTGGTCGTGAAGAAACAACACTAACAACTAAATGAAACAAGCTAAAATGTACATTTCACAGAGTTCACACATCACGCATTACACATTACATTTTGACAGAGTTCCGAACAAAATAGAGTTCGCACAACCCGCATTACATCGCTAAAATGTAAATTTGATAGAGTTCACAGAGTACACATTACATCGCTAAAATGTAAATTAGACAGAGTTCACACATCACGCATTACATCGATGAAATATAAATTTGACATCATTTAGGTGATATTTCAAGTTGCTTCTCATCCAGTACGATGGGTTCGTGTACCACTCCTTGCAGCGCACGATCCTTCCCCCGCTGTCGGATTGACATCTCCTCCTTCAGCTCCTTCATTCCGTGCAAGGCAGTTCTTGAATGAATGTCCTCTTTGCTTGCACAATGAACATTTCTTCGTGCGTTTGCCAACTTCTGACTTGTCCATATCATTTCTGATACGCCTTGTTTTCCGACGGCCTGCTTTCCATCTTCTAGCATTGAAGTCAGGGACCCAAAACCTTTCATCAATAGAAGGAGTTGTGGTGAAAGAACCCACAACACCATAACCGTAAAGCTCCTCGCTCCAAGTTGCGATCACCCTTTCCTTCGTGAAATATTCAGATAGGTACGTACCAGGTTGCATTCCAAACAAAGCACACGCGGCCATGACATGAGAACATGGCCTATGCAAAAGGTAGGCTTGTTACACAAGCATTTGCAATCATCCGGTAACGTGCATTCCTGGGTGACAACCCGCTGGTTGGTTCCACGCCGTCCTTTATCCCTACAGATCACCTCGAAGCGCAGTGTTTGTGCACCAACTTTGATAGCCCGATGATTCGCCGCCTTGTGTAACACCCCAGCTTCTACTAAGCCCAGAATGTCACCAAACATAGACCATAACACATTTAATACCATAATTTAAAGTAAATTACAGCAAGTAATCATTTAGAGTAATTGAAAATTTTGACAGCATCTTCTTTGTTTTTGCATGAAACTTAACAACATATTCATCATAACAATAAGTAGGATAAACAAGACCTTCACATGCAGCGATAATGATAACCAATCATCAATTAAAACATCAAAAGGCATCGCTAGCAAAAGAATAAGCATCAATTTAAGTCTAGGAAGATATAACAATTCACTCCATAGCCCCACATGATTCACATGAGGGAAACAACCAACATTAAGACCATAAACTAATGATTATTTCAATACTTATTGCAGTGTCTCCAAAAGAAGATGAATTAGCTAGATTGTGATACTACGTGGAGGAGTGTAGCTAAGTCCCTTTCAGCGCCGATTTCATGGTACCTAAAGAAACAAACAACGAAAACACAAGCGTGAGTTCATCACTCAGCAAAGTGCATTGCAATGGAACAACAAGGATCAAGACAACAAACCATCATTCCAGTCTCCACGGTTATATCACAACACATCACATTTAACATAATTTGCAGCCTTTAAAACAACATGGTAATCATCTCATGAGCATCTCATGAGTACTCTCATCATCATCTCATAAACACCTTCATTTATGAAATTCATTCATGCAATGCAATGCACATGTCTTCTGGAATACTCATACCGGTATGGTTGAGTGCACACCCGTCGGCATGCACCCTTTTCCCCCTTCCATCCCGAAGATGGAGGGTGCCTATCACTCGCTTCCATTCACCTCAGTGAAGGAATCACGATGTAGGACTTATTCGAAAGAATAGCCCGGACTAGTCATAACAGTTCTCACCGCCCCTACCGGAATAGTTATGACTTATCTCACCAGTCGGCCATGAAAAATATGCCATGTATGCAAAATGGACAGCAGCGTATTCATAAGTAGAAGTATTGCATATCAACACATTGCATCTCAACATGTAGGGCCGTATTTAACAATCGACCGTAACCGTTACCAACTTGGCATGTGATTCATTTATCAACAACAAGCATATTACTTTATCATGGCATAAGGACATTATATCATCGTCAATATTAAAACATGGCATGAGGACATTATATCATTTATAACATGTAACTCATGGCAAAACAACATGTTATCTATCCCAATACTATCAAGCAATTCTAGCATCACATATAGCGTTAAATCCACACAACACACTTGCCTTCAACCGCGGGCAACGGAGTGACGAGAGGTTGAGGGCACTCCCGGAGGCACACCACCTGCAAACACGTGCCACACACTCAAATTGACTCCTCAAAACAGTACCCACTACACCCAATACACGATATACACCAAAACCCCAAAATCACAGATTTGCCCCGTTCTGGACAGCGGCTTCGAAAAATCATAACTTGAGTTCTAGAATTCCAAATTGATTAAACGAGTATATCCTCGCGTAGCTTAGGAAATTTCCCAACTTTTTCTAGTTATAGGTAAAGACTGATTCGGACTCTAATGTTGTTTAATCTAACGTTGAACACGAACTGTCTCAATCTCGTCACAGATTTGACAGCGCTCGGTAAAACAGGCATAACTTCTAAACGGCTGGGCGGAATTTCAATTTCTTTATATGCACGGAAAGATAATGAAATTATCTACAACTTCCTAGAAGTCCGTACGGCCAGATTCCAACTCTAAATTGGCGAAAACGCCTGCCCTATCTCGGGTCCCCAATCTGCCCGAACAGAACGTGAATACAACTCTAAATTTCATCAATCCTACCCCATGGCAGCACCTCCCTTGATCTAAAAACATGTTATTCAACCTCTACAGCAGTAAAAGATCCACCCCAAAGAGTTCCCACTTTACCTTCTTGAAGAATCACAATCTCCTCGCAAGATCTCCACCCGAACTCCTCCCGATCTCCTCCTCCCGCCGGATCTCCACGTCGCGAGTCCTCCCACCAATGAGGACAGCACCACGGCACGGTGTGGCAGCGAGGAGGTTGCACCGAGGTCGCTGGGTATGGGAGAGGAGGCGCAAGGGAGGGGTGGAGGTGAGGGAGAGGGAGATCTAGAGAGGAGGAAGGTGGGAGGTGGAGGGAGAGGAAGAGGAAGCAAGGGGGGGGTGCGGCGCAAGGGTGGGGAGGAGTTAGGGCAGCAGCTCTCTCCCCCCTCCTCATCCCCTCATGGGCCAAGGAAACCACCACTTGGCCCACTAAGTTTTCCCCAAGGCCCACACGTCCCCGGAGCGGCCCAAAAGCCCGAAAACCTCCCGAAACGAAATAAAAACCCAAACCATATGGTTTTTAACCTTGAATAACATATTTCGTAATGTTTAGTCCTCATAATTCCCATTTTATAAGTTTAGGACAATCCGTGGTGTCACATTCTCCCCTCCTTCAACAGGATTCGACCTCGAATCTAAAACGCACCAACACGGAACCCAGCACAACGAAGGATAATTAGATTTTCACATCACATACCTGAGACGAAAAGCTCGGGATACTTCTCGCGCATACGAGACTCCAGCTCCCAAGTTGCTTCCCTCTCAGTCTGGTGCGACCACAAAATTTTGACAAATTTGAGCGTCCTGTTCTTGATGCTAAGCTCACGAGTTCTCCAGGACTCTCACAGGTCTGGACTCAAAAGTGAGGTTCTGATCAACCGCTAGTGGTTCTAACGGAACCACCAACTCCGGATCGTGCAAGTACTTCCTCAGCATCGATACATGAAACACATTGTGAACTCCTTGCATCGAATCCGGTAGCTCCAAGCGGTAAGCCAACTTGCCGACTCGAGCCAAAATAGGAAATGGCCCAACATATCTTGGGCTAAGCTTCCCTTTGGTACCAAAGCGTACCACACCCTTGGTAGGAGACACTCGCAAGAGCACACTTTGTCACCCACCTCAAACTCTAAATCCCGCCTTATCACATCGGCATAACTTTTACGCACGCTCTGCTTGGCGAGAAGGTTCTGTCGCACCTCGCCACCACGATCCATCTGCTGCACCGGTCTGGACCAAGAACGGCTCTCTCTCCCCTTTGCATCCCAACAAAGTGGCGATCGGCACTTCCGGCCATAAAGTACTTCATAAGGAGCAGCCGGATCTTTGGAATGGTAGCTGTTATTATAAGCAAACTCTGCAAGAGGCAAATGATCTTCCCAACTACCTTTCCAAGCCAACACACAGGCCCCGAGCATGTCCTCCAAAGTCTGGATGAGTACGCTCAGATCGCCCATCCGTCTGAGGGTGAAAGGCGATCTTGGCGAAGGCTGCGTACCCAAAGCACTCTGCAAACTCTCCCGAACTTGGAGACAAACTTAGCATCCCGATCAGAAATAATGGTCTTGGGCACACCATGCAGTCTCACTATCTCCCGCACATAGATGGGAGCCAACTCGCTCATTGAGTTGGTAGTGCGGATAGGAATGAAATGCGCGGACTTGCTTTGAGACGATCCACCACAACCCAAACAGCATCCTTCCTCGTGGAGAACGAGGTAAACCAACCACAAAATCCATGGAGATGTCATCCCATGGCCACACGAGATCTCCAACTACGCAATGCATCAGACGGCGGACGCTTATGCTCAGCTTTGATCTTCTCGACAGATCCCACAAGACGCCACATACTTGGCAATATCCACTCTCATCCTTTTCCACGAAGTTCTTCTTCAAGTCCTGTACATCTTGGTCTCCCAGGATGGACCGTGTCTGGTGCGATGAGCCTCTTTCAGAATATCCTCTCTCACTTGGCATTTACGAGGCACGCACAAACGACCACTGAAACCTTAAAGCTCCCACATCATCAACGGCAAAGTCTCGGACTTGCCATCCTCAAGCGTTCCTCACTGCTTTGGAGCAACCGATCATCTTCTTTGTGCCTCCCGCTGCACGCTCGAGGATCGTGACTCAAGAATCAATTGAGTTTCAGCTTGCACGGTCCCCGCATAAGCAAGAGGGAGACTCCCAAGCGCTCAAAATCAGCAACAAGACAATCCACAACAGGGGCATTGTCTTGCATCGAGCGTCGGCCACCACATTTGCCTTTCCCGGATGATCTTGGATTGTGAGATCATAATCTTTTATCAATTCTAGCCATCTCCTCTGTCTCAAGTTCAAATCTTTACGAGTAAAGATGTACTTGAGACTCTTGTGATCGATGAAAATGTCACAAGACTCACCATCTGAGTAATGCCTCCATATTTTCAATGCAAACACAACAGCAAACTAACTCAAGATCATGAGTGGGGTAATTACGCTCATGCTTTTTCAACTGTCTCGACGCATAAGCAATCACTTTGCCTTCTTGCATGAGCACACAACCCAATCCAGGCAGAAGCGTCGAATAGACAGTGAAACGCCTCCGGGCTCGGGAAGGGTAAGAACAGGAGCGATCACTAACTTCTCCTTCAAAGTCACGGCTGCGCTCACAATCTGCGATCCACTGAAATTTCATCTCCTTCGAGTCAAGCTGTGAAAGCGGCTTAGCAATGATGGAGAAATCCTGCACAAAGCGCCGATAATAGCCAGCCAACCCAAGGAAACTTCGCACCTCTTTAACATTGGAAGGTCTCTTCCAATCGGAAGCTCTTGAGACTTTGCTAGGATCTCTTGATATGCCATCTGGATTGATGATGTGGCCAAGAAAACCCACCTCTGAAATCGAACTCGCATTTCTTCAACTTAGCAAAGAAGTGATGCTCTCTCAATGTACTCGATACAAGCCTCAAATGTTGCTCATGTTCTTCTTACGATTTAGAGTAAACGAGAATGTCATCGATGAACACTACCACAAACTCATCAAGATCTTGGTGTAACATCTGTTCATCGCCTCCATAAAAACATAGGGGCATTAGTTAGTCCAAAAGACATAACTTTAAATTCATAGTGCCCATACCTAGTGGAGAAAGCGATCTTCTCAATATCTTGTTCCCTCACACGAATCTGATTATAACCAGACTGAAGATCAATCTTGGAGAACACCTTTGCTCCCTTCAGTTGGTCAAATAGATCCTCAATGCGGGGCAACGGATACTTGTTCTTGACTGTCACTTGATTGAGAGCACGATAGTCGATGCACATGCGCCAACTACCATCCTTCTTTGAAACAAAAAGGACGGTGCTCCCCATGGCGACACACTGCGCCGAATAAAACCCTTGGCCAACAAATCCTCCAACTGCTTCTTCAACTCGTCTTGAAAAGGACGAGCCAAGCGGTATGGAGAGATAGAAATAGGCCGAGTACCCGGAACAAGGTCAATACGAAACTCCACGCTTCTCACGGGAGGCAAACCAGGCAAATCATCGGGGAATACATCAACAAATTCCTTTACCACAGGAATCTCCTCAATGACTACCGAAGAAGATGGCTTTTCAGAAAGTGCCAAGAGAACACCCAAATGCCTCAAACGACGACTGGGAAACAGGATAGTCAAAACGAAGATAGAACTGGAGGGTACTCCACCCTGAAAGGTCAACTCCACCCGACGGAACTGCCAAAGTAGCGTCCTCCGAAAGCAGCAGATCTTGGCACGATCTTGATGCAACCAGTCCATGCCCAAAATGACATCAAAAGGAGCTAACTGAATTACCATAAGGTTGGCAAAGAAAACCTCATCATCAATAGCAACGGTGCAACCGGACAAACCAAAGAACTAGCAATCAAACCCCGGAGGCCCGGCCCGGCCACGGACTCGAGAAATCCTGAACTCCCGACTTTGCTCTACTAGCAAACTCCGACGACACAAAAGAATAGGATGCTCAGAATCAAACAAAACAAGGGCATCAACTGAATCCACAAGTAGAGTACACGAAACCACCTCGGGATGCCCGGTGACTTTTGTCGGCAAGGCGTACACTCCAGGTGGCACCGAGGCATCGGGGGCCCCGACACGCGGCTGGTGTCCCAACAAGGCTGGAGGAGGCGGAAGTAGCTGGGGAGGAGCCGACGGCGGCGGGCACCAATAACCAGCTGGTGGCGTCCACGCAAAGGGTGGCTGAGACACAGGAGTAGCCATCATGTGCACCGATCCTCGAGAAGACACCGCTGGAGTGGGAGGAGAAGGCACCGTCTCCCACTTGATGATGCTACCGGGATTCATCCGGCAGACTCGTCCCATGTGGCTGGGCTTGCCACAGTGGTTGCAACTCCCAGTCCAACCACACTCAGAAGCACGGTGCTCACCACCGCACTTGAAGCACATCATGCCCTGCCCGGGCACAGGCCGAACACCCGCTCGCGAGGAAGACGACTGGGGCGGCTTCTTAGCCCCTGAGGAAGATCCCTGTCCTCCCTTGAACTTCTTGAAGGTGGGTCGCTGAGAAGACCCACCCCTCCACCAAAAGTCCTCTTCGGCCCCCACTGGGCCGCAGGGACCCCTGAACCACCCGGGTTTTGCTTATCCCGGGAGAGCTCCAACTCGAGCTCCATGCCCTTCGCCTGCTCCACCACGGAGCAGAAGTCACGAGGGACAATCGCCCCCATGACAACTCTGAACTCCTGGTTGAGGCCCCTACGGAACCTCCTTGCCTTCTCCCTGTCATCCGCTGCAACAGCTGGCACGAAACGCACCACGCTGTTGAACTCCGCCTCATACTCCGTTACCGACTTCTTTCCCTGGGAAAGAGTCGTCAGAGTATGCTCCATCCTCTCGAGGAAGGACTCGGGGTAGTACTTGGCTCGGAAACGAGCCACAAAATCCTCCCAAGTGGTCGGCCCAAGAGCGGGGGCTCTAGCGGCAAGAACCCCCTCCCACCAAATGTCAGCTTGGCCCTTCAGCTGAAAGGCCACAAAGCGAGCCCTTTGAACCGAGGTCAGCTCCAAAACCTCGAACTGCCGCTCCATGTACCGCAGCCAATCTGCGGCCTGGACCGGCGTGCCCGCTCCGTCAAAGGTGTCAAGACGGAGGGACATCCACTCTCGAAGACTCATCCTCGGCTCCGGCGCAGCGGGGCCAACAACAGGCCAATGCGAGGGAGGAGGCACAAGCGGGGCCACTGCAGGGGAGGCACAACAAAGGGGCTGCCCGGCTAGCTGGCGCAGCTCTGAATCTCCTCTGCGAGCCTGAACTAGGTCGTCATTGGCGGCGGGCACCCCGCCGGCTGTGCCGCTGAAGCTCCTCTGAGCTGGCCCATGAGCATTGGGCGAACGCTACCCTCGGTGACAGACTCGCAACTACACGAGAGCCTCGCCCACGACCTCGACGGCCCACGGCGTCCACGGCCTCTACCCCTCGGCATGGCTGCTCTGATCACACAAGCAAGCATATTCACAATCATAATCACAACATCAACATAATCAAAACTTTCAACAAATAAACAGTAGCGATAAAGGAAATCGAAATCCATAAACCCATCCTCTTGTGCATCCAAGTGTGTCAGATTTTAATTTAGTCATACCAGTCTTGCAATTTTTTTTTTTAAGGTTGCTATCCTATAACAAAGTTTTAGTTACAACCTAAGCCATGTTTCTAGATTATCCCACTTCAAAGTTTTAGTTGAACCTATGGTATGACACTAAAATATACATTCCAAGGACCTACTGACCGCTCGATACCAAGCTGTAACACCCAGCTTCTACTAAGCCCAGAATGTCACCAAACATAGACCATAACACATTTAATACCATAATTTAAAGTAAATTACAGCAAGTAATCATTTAGAGTAATTGAAAATTTTGACAGCATCTTCTTTGTTTTTGCATGAAACTTAACAACATATTCATCATAACAATAAGTAGGATAAACAAGACCTTCACATGCAGCGATAATGATAACCAATCATCAATTAAAACATCAAAAGGCATCGCTAGCAAAAGAATAAGCATCAATTTAAGTCTAGGAAGATATAACAATTCACTCCATAGCCCCACATGATTCACATGAGGGAAACAACCAACATTAAGACCATAAACTAATGATTATTTCAATACTTATTGCAGTGTCTCCAAAAGAAGATGAATTAGCTAGATTGTGATACTACGTGGAGGAGTGTAGCTAAGTCCCTTTCCCGCGCGCCGATTTCATGGTACCTAAAGAAACAAACAACGAAAACACAAGCGTGAGTTCATCACTCAGCAAAGTGCATTGCAATGGAACAACAAGGATCAAGACAACAAACCATCATTCCAGTCTCCACGGTTATATCACAACACATCACATTTAACATAATTTGCAGCCTTTAAAACAACATGGTAATCATCTCATGAGCATCTCATGAGTACTCTCATCATCATCTCATAAACACCTTCATTTATGAAATTCATTCATGCAATGCAATGCACATGTCTTCTGGAATACTCATACCGGTATGGTTGAGTGCACACCCGTCGGCATGCACCCTTTTCCCCCTTCCATCCCGAAGATGGAGGGTGCCTATCACTCGCTTCCATTCACCTCAGTGAAGGAATCACGATGTAGGACTTATTCGAAAGAATAGACCCGGACTAGTCATAACAGTTCTCACCGCCCCTACCGGAATAGTTATGACTTATCTCACCGGTCGGCCATGAAAAATATGCCATGTATGCAAAATGGACAGCAGCGTATTCATAAGTAGAAGTATTGCATATCAACACATTGCATCTCAACATGTAGGGCCGTATTTAACAATCGACCGTAACCGTTACCAACTTGGCATGTGATTCATTTATCAACAACAAGCATATTACTTTATCATGGCATAAGGACATTATATCATCGTCAATATTAAAACATGGCATGAGGACATTATATCATTTATAACATGTAACTCATGGCAAAACAACATGTTATCTATCCCAATACTATCAAGCAATTCTAGCATCACATATAGCGTTAAATCCACACAACACACTTGCCTTCAACCGCGGGCAACGGAGTGACGAGAGGTTGAGGGCACTCGAGGCACACCACCTGCAAACACGTGCCACACACTCAAATTGACTCCTCAAAACAGTACCCACTACACCCAATACACGATATACACCAAAACCCCAAAATCACAGATTTGCCCCGTTCTGGACAGCGGCTTCGAAAAATCATAACTTGAGTTCTAGAATTCCAAATTGATTAAACGAGTATATCCTCGCGTAGCTTAGGAAATTTCCCAACTTTTTCTAGTTATAGGTAAAGACTGATTCGGACTCTAATGTTGTTTAATCTAACGTTGAACACGAACTGTCTCAATCTCGTCACAGATTTGACAGCGCTCGGTAAAACAGGCATAACTTCTAAACGGCTGGGCGGAATTTCAATTTCTTTATATGCACGGAAAGATAATGAAATTATCTACAACTTCCTAGAAGTCCGTACGGCCAGATTCCAAGTCTAAATTGGCGAAAACGCCTGCCCTATCTCGGGTCCCCAATCTGCCCGAACAGAACGTGAATACAACTCTAAATTTCATCAATCCTACCCCATGGCAGCACCTCCCTTGATCTAAAAACATGTTATTCAACCTCTACAGCAGTAAAAGATCCACCCCAAAGAGTTCCCACTTTACCTTCTTGAAGAATCACAATCTCCTCGCAAGATCTCCACCCGAACTCCTCCCGATCTCCTCCTCCCGCCGGATCTCCACGTCGCGAGTCCTCCCACCAATGAGGACAGCACCACGGCACGGTGTGGCAGCGAGGAGGTTGCACCGAGGTCGCTGGGTATGGGAGAGGAGGCGCAAGGGAGGGGTGGAGGTGAGGGAGAGGGAGATCTAGAGAGGAGGAAGGTGGGAGGTGGAGGGAGAGGAAGAGGAAGCAAGGGGGGGTGCGGCGCAAGGGTGGGGAGGAGTTAGGGCAGCAGCTCTCTCCCCCCTCCTCATCCCCTCATGGGCCAAGGAAACCACCACTTGGCCCACTAAGTTTTCCCCAAGGCCCACACGTCCCCGGAGCGGCCCAAAAGCCCGAAAACCTCCCGAAACGAAATAAAAACCCAAACCATATGGTTTTTAACCTTGAATAACATATTTCGTAATGTTTAGTCCTCATAATTCCCATTTTATAAGTTTAGGACAATCCGTGGTGTCACACCTTGAGACTCTTCTCATCCATGTATTTACTGATCATGGAAGAGTAAAGGCATTTCTCATCTCTCATAACTATCTCAGCAGCTTGATGCCTATCCACAAAGTACTTGGTTGTGCCACGTAGCACTCCTTCAACAATTCCAACCAGCGGGAGGCACCACATTCCTCTCATCACCGAGTTGTAAACTTCTGCAAAGTTAGTGGTAATCACACCATATCTAGCACCATGTGTGTCATGTAACAGTGACCACTTCTCTTTCTGTTCGTGCTTGATCCAATCAGAGAAACATCTTATTGGCCTTTGCATTCGACGACGAATGGTCGTGTCATCTTCTGTTGGCAGGGGAAAAGAGGCTCCGCCTGCTCGTGTGTACTATTCCTGTTCGTCAGCTCGTCCTTGTGTTTTCTTGTGAGCTCATCAAGGTTTCTCCACAGAGTCCTAAACTTGCTCTCCTGGTTCTGCTTGCACAGTCTTTTAAACATGTTCATCAGTTCCTTGTTCCTGAATTGCTTATAGAAGTTAGCACTTAAATGCCTCATGTACCATCTGCTATGCAAGTCCGGCCATGGAAATGGCTCATCTTCCTCGCTTGAAATCGGTTGATAGCACTAAGCGCATCAAAGATGCCTGTCATGCAGCACACACACATCTCGATGACTTTTGACCACCCCCATCTTCAAGTTCCTTAGGAACCATAGCCAACTGTCATAGTTCTCGCTTTCCACAAAGGCGAAGGCAACTGGCAGAATCTGGTTGTTTCCATCAACGACCACAGCGGTCAATATTTGTCCTCTGTATTTCCTGGTCAAGAATGCCCCGTCCACGCACAACAGTGGACGACAGTGATAGAACGCCCTAATGCAAGGTTCGAATGCGAAGAACACTCTCCTCAGATGCATTTTAGTCGGCCACTTCATTGATGGACACTCTTGCAAATTATAGTAAGTGCCAGGATTTCTTCCCTGAATGCAACTGAGCAATGAGGGCAGATTGTGGTACGAGTCTTCAAACTTGCCGAACCTCATTTCTAATGCCTTCTGTTTCACCCTCCATGCCTTCCCATAGCTAATTGTGTACTAATATCTATTCTCGATTGCTCAGATAATAGCACGGGGCTCAAATCTCAGGTTCTCCACTATCTCAGCGTACATAATGTTCGCGACAAACCCGGATGACAGGTTCCTGTGAGCCATCATTGTCTCCTCGGTCATACAGCTATGCTGCTCAACCTTCGAACATTGCCAATGGGTGCCCTATTTGGGCTTGTACGTGTGCACTCTCCACGGACACCCATCGATCTCACACGCCACGTCATAACATGTTGGGGTGGATTTCTTAACCTTGAAAGTCCTTCTTAACGATAAGGCCCAATCTTTCACAGCATCCTGCACAGCCTCTTTTGTCGGGTACATACTGTCAAGCCTCACCTCATTTTTACTATACTGCCAACGTGTCTCGCTGCTTTCGTTGACAATCAACTGATCAGATTGATGCGTGCTCCACTCGGTTGGCACAAGCGGCTCCATATCTACATCTTCATCATCTGATTCGTCGTTGTCGTCCACTCCTTCTCTGCTGTACTCATGGTCCTCCTCTTCCATCCTAGCAGTTATTTCGTCAATTTCCTCGCCTCCGTCCGCCTGTCCCCGCGCTTCTTGTCCAACATTCTCATCATCCTCGTCGAACTCAGCTTGTTCACCCCTCTGGCAAATGATGTCCTCGTTGCATTCCTCACGGCCAGATCCTCCAGTTTCATTCTCACCTAGACTGAACTCATTTCCTGCCTGACTGCACTGACCACCATCCAACTGCTGCTGTATGGCAACATCCCTCTCATATGCTTGCACAAGAAGGACCCGACTCTGTCTCCGTTCCTGTGCCCCCCTCACATATGATCTCCACGATGCGGTTCCCTTCAGCTCAACTAGCTCCCAACAAATAGGATCGTCTTGCATACTACATAGGCTAAATACCTTTAGCTGGCACTTCTCCTCTTCCATCCTAAAATTGTAATACAACCACTTCAACACAGATGAAAATATGCGCTCTCCAACCCTGGTCAAACTTCTGTCCACGTACTGGAAGTTGCTTAGATCCGCACCCTTCGAACCATACATTACAACCCCTTCTCCGTAATAGATTATAAATGGAACCCATTCTCCCATATCTGCGAATCCATTCATTCACGCACGAATTCATTACTTTGCAGTAAAAATGCAGTGACACCAAACATAACTATGTATACGTGCCAGAAATATACATATCTATCTACAGAAAAATTAGCTACATTCCTACAAATATATATCCACCTACATCGAAATACATAATTTCTACTCCGACTACATCCCCATGAATATATATACGTACTTGTATCAGTGAATTTATTTAGATCTAAAATTATTTGCACTAAAATATTATTTACTTCTAACAAAATAACCCAGTACACAATCTCTAACTTATTTGTACTTTACCATCATTTACTGCTAAAACATCTACAATCCCTACATCTATCCGTAACCTACAAATTTATCTTCGTCTCAAATTACATCTGCACTACGAAAGGAATAAACAACTACATAATCACTAAATCTACATCTATTCGTAATCTCTATATTTCATAAATTTACATCTACATCTACAACTACAACTGCATTTGCTAAATCTACATCTACCTTTGCTAAATCTATTCCTACTCTACATCTAGATCTCATTTACTACTGCATTTGCTAAATATACATCTACCTTGGCTAAATCTATTCCTACTCTACATCTAAATCTAATTTACTACTAATAAAAATAAATAGTCATATATTACCTAATATCGCGCAGTCTTTCCTCCTCCTCCTCCTTCCCCCTTTTCCCTCCTCCTCTTCCTCCTCTTCCTCCCCTCCCCTCCCCCCCCCCTTCCCTCTCTTCTTTCTCTTTTTTCTCTCTCCCGCGCCCTCTTCTCTCCCTCTCTCGCTGCTGGCTCAAATGGCCACAGTGGCCTGCGATTTGTATAAGTAGTGGTCTCTGCCGCCCGATGGAATGGCGACAGAGACCGCGCCACCACTTACTCGCCATTTGATATGGCGTTTTATTTACTGTCGCCTGACCATATGGCGATTTATCATCAGTCGCTATTTCATCATGTCACTAATGATCAGTCGCCATTTCATTAGGTGATATATCTTCAGTCGCCAATCCAACGAGCTACAGAAGTATAGTTTTGATTTTTTTTTTGATGGTATATTTTTGCAATTTTGAATAAAAAATGTATTATTAAAAAAAAAATTCTGTCCCGGCCTCTTCATCGCTGCATGTGGGTCCGGTCCCACTGGCCAGTGTCTCTCTTCTTTCTTTTTTCTCTTTATTCTTCTTCCTCGAACGATTGGACTGATCAAGTTACCGACAAAATTCACCGCTCAAATTCCGCCGTAGTTGCTCCGTGATCGGCACCGCTCTTCGCTGGGACAAGACCGCCACGACGTGCATTGATTGATCCCCATGCCCTACCGTGGAGAGAGTCCCAAGCCTTATCTTTTCTTCCTTGTCTGAACTTGCCGCCGCTTACCTTCGGCGAAAGCAATTCGCCAGTTCCAGCCGGCTGCTTGCTGTATTCGGGATAGAAGTTCAGAAAGGACAGACCGACTGAAGCAGTTGACCTACCACCGTTCTTCCTCCCGGGCGAGCTTCTAATCACATCTCTTACACTTTTGTGCTATAAGTTTCCCTGAATGATCTGAGCCGCCGTCCCCTGTTTCACTCTATCGCTTGCAGAAGCTGCCACCATTCGAGTTACTTAGCCGTATACAACGCCAGCCTAATCGGATTGCGTGCAAAAGGAAGCAGGAGAGCTGAGCTCAAATGATGTGGCAAATATCCATGTCACAAGAACCACCGTTGTCCAGTCGAGACAGCCCCTACCCTTAAGCCACACGACCAGGGATCGAACCCCGATCCTGTCGCAAACTTTTGTTTCATTTCCTTGAAGCCTGTGCGTGCTGCCTCAAAGTAGTCTACCAAATTACTTGATCACAAGAAATAATCTAGCTTGGTGGCAGCGCTGTGCTGTCTGAACCTTGAGTTCGTGGGGTCGAGCCCACCCCAACGCTAATTGTTGCGACTTTTGCTTAGTTCCCTTTATAACCATGGCATTCTACCTCAAATGAACTAACTAATTTCCTTACATACCAAAAACATTCTAGCACCTTGGAAGTGCGCTAGCATCTGGATCGGGAGGTTTTTGGGATCGATTCCCATATTATTTTATTTCTATATGCTAGGAAGCTCCAAATTCAATCAAATAAATTTTTAAATTCATATTTTAATATTTAGTTGTGGGTTATGCAGAAATTTAGATTTATATTTGAATTAGATCATTTTATAAGTAGAGCCTTGTTTATGGGTCAAACTTTTCATGCATATATAAATTAGGATTTTAAACCTTAAAATTTGGAGTAATCACTTTGAAGATAACTTAAAAACCATAGAGGATCGGTCAAGATGAAAACATCTAGAACACAATGAATGTTTTACTTTTTGCTTCATTCAATAGTTAGTGTCATATTTCTAATTAAAATAGATTTCTTTAATCTAGATTGAAACATTAAAGTATAGCCATGAAAAAATATCATTGTCATGTGTGTGATTTGATATCTGATACTTGATTTGTATTATTTGGTTCTTATTGGAGTTTTGTTGTTTGCTATGTACCACCATGGTATGACGAATAGATTCCGACGTAATCGATACTACTGATATCGAATCCAACTTCGTACTCGACGACAACAACAGTCAGCAAGGCAAGCACCTCCTTGAACATGTTGAACCCAGCTTTCATACATGTTCTTATACTATTTTTCATGCATGTTGTACATTCTACACTGTTATTTTGTGGGATATGGTAGTTAAACCCTTCAACATGGATTTCCTTAATCAACTTTGCATTGTGATCCATTGAAACTCTAGCTTATGGAATGACACATGAAAAATGGGTATAATCGCGATATAATGATACATGCTTAGCTGTGCTTAGAATGGTTAACTTATATGTTCACATGATTTAAAAAGTTTGGATATGACAGTGAAGGATATTGATATGTTGATAAAAATAAAATTAAAACTATGATTTGGATGCGGGCAAGTATTGGCAATAGCCGGATGTGCGAGGGTATACTTGCATGTAGTTAGGGGGAGATTATCGTCCTGGTCGGATTAAGGACCGAACGTAGTGTTGTATGATCCAAGAAATACCGTGCAACCACGATGTTGGTATGGGACAGCTATAACTAATTAAGTTGCTTAAAACTGATTTTGAATATTGGAAGGCCGTAGTAGCACAGGCTTCTGGATTTAAGTTGCTCGAAGGGGTGCCCTCACCGAGGTGTTGGGAATTACGCCTGCCGATGCAACGGTGTACGCTTTGCTATGGGAGAAATGGTTTTTGCAGGGATATACTGCAGTGTGAAAGAGTTGTGCGTTATGACTTGGGTGAGTTGTTTCTACCGCCATAGCAAAGGTTAACGTCACCGGGTTGGTGCAAAATCAGGATTAGGTAATGTAAAGGTTATATATGATTATCTCCGTGGCACACCAAAGGAAGTGTGTTAAATATGCATTGCAAAAATGGATAATCATTCTTCGTGGGTAAATCTGTACAACTCTGCAGAGTAAAAACTAATCGATTAGCCGCTCTCCCGGTTATGAGCACTTGGTGAACTTGCACTAGTTAGATGTTTTTGAAATTTTCTTGAAAGTGAAAAGAATTAATGGGCTTGATAATAAAAGTTAAACTTGTGCCACGGGTTGGCGTTGGATAATTCGTTTCTTATATTCATGAGGAATGTGAGATGTCTTTTGTTATTTACATGTTGTTTTATTCAATTTGGCTTTTAACTTATTATTCAGTATTTAAATTCAATTCAGCTTTATGCAAAAATAACCCTCATAGCCATCCTATTGAATCAACTTGCATATATCATAGGTTTTGCAAACACTTTAAGTCTTGCTGAGTACGAAATGTACTCACCCTTGCTATCATTGTTGTTTTTAGGTAAACAGAAAGAATATTTCGAAGGATCTTACTTGACGCAGGTTTCGGGTTAGTGACGATGTTTTTGTCTAGGGATTATACCTTGTCAGTTGCCTAAGTGATTGGATGGGAATACCACAAGATATCTATTTCTTCCGCTGTATTATTGTTTAACTTGTAAGATTATATCTTTCCGAAATAATGATAATAATTTATATGGTTATGATTTCCATTGGTATGTGCGTGCTAGCTACTGATCCAGGGACTAGCACGGAAAGCGCATTAGAACCTGTCTTTTATGGTAAACTGTATCATAAAAGGGAGGGTCTTCACAGCAGTGGAGCAGAACACTAAGGGTCAGCAAATCCTTGCAAAACAACTGGATGTAACAAGCCAAGCAGTAGCCCAGATCACTATTGGGCGATCGGTGGAACCTAGTAGAGGAGGAGAAGGATCTGTGATGGACATCCAGCACGTGATATGGCCTTCTACCGATAGCATTGAGATGATGCCTGCAAGGTGTTCGACGGATTGTCTTGAATATGACGGTATGGTGGAAATGAACACAACAGATAGTGTTCAAACACAGGAGCTCAGTACTACAGTTGAAAACAAGAGTATACCACCATATGCAAATTTCTCTGGCGAAGTTGAGGAAAAGGAGTTAAACAGATCGCCTTGCCCTAAGGAGGTAAATTTAGCTCAAAGTGATGATTCTTCTGTATAGACTAGAAAGCATGGGCAGTTAGAAGCACCTTGTGTTGGTCTAGCTGATAAAAGTAACAATAGTGTAATAGAGGCAGAGCCAAGGAAAGAAGCTGAGATGGAGGCTGTTGATGCTGCAGCTTCTACCTTTCATAATGAGCCAAGGTACGTTGATTTGGTTGATAATGATAGTATGAAGCATTCAAGCGTAGATATTGAGTTCGAAAGTCGTGACCATATACAAACAGAAGAGTGTAGTTCTCGAGAAATATCTACCATCGCTGTTTATCAATTTGTATCTGGTGCTTCTATGGAACATGGAATTGTTGTGGCTGATGACTTCGAACTTAGTTCTGAAACAAGAGATGAATCTCAATAAAAATCTAGTGAAACTGTTGTTGATTAAGGTGAACTTGTTGCCTTAAATGAAGATAAAGCTATTCTCATCGATGATGCTCAACCCTTATCTGCTATAGGAGAAGAATCTGCTGTGGTTGGTGAAGTTGGTGTGTTTAGGTTCACTTTCTTACCCAAGAAAGAGATACTAGTTGGCAGAGTCATTGACACAGAGAGCAAGCATATCAGGCGTTTCATTGTTGTGGGTGCCACTGCAAGCAAGGCTTCGATGGAACCAAGTGTTGAGGATGGAAGAGGCAAAGTTGCAGCTCTCCTCAAAAGTCAAGGATTAGATGTTAAAGGTTTGATGAAATCTGTTCCTATAGAAGAAGAACCTCATGCTCATATTGATTGCACTGGTCATTTACAGGTCTGGCGAGTAAATGGGAATGACAATACTCTTTTGTCATCCCCTGATTAGTCAAAATTTTTACACCGGAGATTGTTACATTTTTCAATACATATATACTGGAGATGATAAGGAGGAATGTCTTATTGGAACATGGTTTGGGAAGAAGGGCATCCAGGAGGAGAGGGCGTCAGCAATTTCACTGGCCAGCAAGATGGTTCAGGCTGAGAAATTCCAGGCTATCCAGGCTCGCCTTTATGAAGGGAAAGAACCGATTCAGTTCTTTGTCATAGTTCAGACTCTCCAAGTGTTTAAGGGTGGTCTTAGCTCTGGATACAGGAACTTTATTGCTGAAAATGGTATCGACAATGACACACAGCCAGGAGGGGTAGCTTCTGGGTTCGACCATGTAGATGTCAATGAGCAGGAGCATGTTATCCGCTTATATGTGTGCAAAGGAAAGCATGTTTTTCATGTTAAAGAGGTTCCTTTTTCTCGTTCATCCCTTAATCATGAGGACATATTTATCTTGGATACCAAGTCCAAAATTTTCCAGTTCAATGGCTCCAACTCATGCATTCAAGAGAGAGCAAAAGCTCTTGAAGTTGTGCAGTATATCAAAGATACATTCCATGAGGACAAGTGTGACGTTGCAGCTGTTAAGGATGGAAAGTTGATGGCTGATGTCGAAGCTGGTGAATTTTGGGGTTTGTTTGGTGGCTTTGCTCCTCTTCCAAGGAAGACACCTTCAGAAGATAATGGGCAAGACAGGGAAATTGTGGTCAAAATGTTTTAACCAAGGAAAGATGGAGCATATTAGTTTTGAATCCTTGGTGCATGAGTTACTTGGGACAAATAAACGCTACTTGTTAGACTGTAGTGCTGAAATGTATGTTTGGATGGGCAGAAGTACATCTTTGCAAGCGAGAAAGGGTGCAAATGAGGCTGTTGATAAATTTATTATTGATGGTAGCCGAACAAAATCGCATGTTATCAAAGTGATTGAGGGATTCGAAACAGTTATGTTCAAGTCAAAATTTAATGAGTGGCCACCGAGACCTGATTTGAAACTATCGTCTGAGGATGGCAAGTTAACAATACTTGAAAATGAGCTTCTTGTGCAATGGGACTCCAGAATTATGTGGATTCAATGTCAGGCTATTCTGTTGCTTGGGGACAAGCAAATTCTTGTGGGGGTGGTAATGTAACACCTGTGTTGCGGGTCCCACTAGATAGGTGTGAGACACATATAAGAGTTAGACAAGTACCAGCCAAGAGGCATCAATGAAAAGAAATTGAATTGAATCTGGGGATTTCCCCTTTCTCTTCTCCACCCTGTTCTTCCCCTTCTTCCCAACTCATCTTCACTAGCCTGGAACAACCTCACGCGCCATCCACATAGCGCCAAGGGGTATGACAGGTGCGGTCTCAGATCCCTAAGATGATCTGATCCAGAATCACTCAAAGTACAGTTGTTTCATTCTTTCTTTCTTTGCACGTCAGATCGCCATCCTCCTCTGAACTTCATCGACCTTCTCTGTTATTGCTTCCTCCTCTGTTGCTACTTCCTCCTCTGTTGCTGCTTCGGTTGTGACATCACCCCCCTTGAATTCGTTGCTTGTCCCCAAGAAATGGCCGCCAGAAAACGCTCATGTAACACTGTCAGATCCTCCCACGTTGCAGATTCGACTGGCAACCCGGTCCATTTCACCCTGACTTGCACGACGACCGATCCCCCTTTTTTGACCAGTCTTTGTTCCAGAATTTGTTCCAGCTCAGTAGATCTCGAATCAAGGTCCACCACCTTCAGCAGAGCAGAATAAACTGGAGAGAAAACTGGAGTAAACGCTTCAGCTGGGACACATGAAAAACCGGGTGTATTAAGCTGCCCGCCGGCAAATCTAATTCATAAGCAACTGATCCGATCTTAGCCTTCACTGAATAAGGTCCATAAAACTTGTGTGCTAACTTTGGGTATGGTCTGTTAGCAATAGAGGTTTGGGCATAAGGTTGTAACTTCAATAATACTTTTTCACCAATCTGGAATTGTCTTTCTTGCCAATGCTTATCTGCCTGCATTTTCATGCGATTTTGAGATCTTTCTAACTGTTGTTTGATCATTCTAGTATATTTCTCTCGGTCTTGAACAAATGATGTCACTTCACCAGAGTCACTGACTATTGGGGCAGTGATGGCACCATAATTTGGTTCCACACCATACAAGACCTTGAAGGGTAAGCTTCCCAGCGATTGGTGAAAACTGGTATTGTACTAGAACTCGGCTAAAGCAAGCCAACTCTTCCATTTCCCTGGCGTCTCCTGAAAAGTACACCGAAGGTACATCTCTAAGCATTGGTTAACTTGCTCGCTCTGGCCATCAGTTTGTGGATAGTATGATGTACTATATTGCAGTTTGGTCCCCAATGTCTTGAACAGCTCCCGCCACAAATGACTGGTAAAGATCTTGTCTCTATCCGAAGTAATGCTCCGGGGCACCCTGTGCAACTTGACAACTTGTTCCAAGAAGAGTCTGGCCACCTGCTGTGCGGTGAATGGATGACGCAAGGTGATGAAGTGAGCATATTTCGAAAAATGATCAACCACCACCATAATAGTGTTATAACCTTCTGAGAGAGGTAAGCCTTCTACAAAATCCATAGTCACATCTTGCCAAGCCGAATCTGGAATTGGAAGAGGTTGTAGCAGTCCGGCCGGCTTTGCTCGCTCACCTTTGGCTCTTTGACAAATTTCGCACTGCTTAACAAACTCTTCAACTTGCTGTTTCATTTCGTCCAGCAAAACACTTTCTTCAATCTCTAATAAGTGGCATATCCTCTAGAATGACCACCTACCGCCCTAGCATGGAACATGGCAATGAGCTTTGTCTGCAGTGCGGAATTTCCACCAACCCATATACTGCCCTTGCGCCTGATGAGCCCTTGCTGCAAGTAATATCCTTGTTCATCCGGACTTTTTAAAGCCAATTGTTGTAACTTGCATACAACATTTTCATCTGTGGCATAAGAATTCACTACTTCTTGGATCCACAAAGGTTGCACTTCAGTTATGGCTTGTAGTGCTGCAGAATGATCCACCCGTGACAATGCGTCGGCCACCACATTTTCCTTCCCCTTCTTATACAAAATTATGAAATTCAGCCCCATTAATCTGGTCATTGCTTTCCGTTACATCTCCGATTGGAGTTGTTGCTCTTCCAAATAGCATAAACTTCTGTGATCGGTCCGGATCACAAATTCCTGATATTGCAAGTAAGTCCTCCACCGTTCCACAGCTAACATCAAAGCCAAAAACTCCTTCTCATATATGGATAATTTCTGGTGATTTGGTCCTATTGCCTTACTAAAAAATGCCACAAGTTGTCCTTGCTGCATTAGTACTGCCCCTACACCTTGTTCACAAGCATCGGTCTCGATCTCAAAGCTTTGCTCAAAGTTTGGCAGCTTCAATACTGGAGTGGTGGACATGGCTTCTTTGAGTTTCAAAAAGGCCTGTTCCGCTGCCTCCTCCCATTCAAGCGATTTCTTCTTTAACAAACTTGTCAAAGGCTTTGCCAATATACCATATCCTCTGACAAATTTCCAGCAATAACCGGTTAAACGGAGGAATCCCCTCAACTCGGTTACACTTCTGGGTCTTGGCCATTCCACCATAGCCTGGGTTTTTCTGGGATCTGTTGCCACCCCACCATCAGAGATAATATGTCCTAGGTACTCGAGTTGTCTTTGTGCAAAGGTACATTTGGACCGTTTGACAAAAAAAACGATGTTCTTTCAGAACCTGCGACACCGCCTTGAAATGCTCCACATGAGAGTCCAAATCTGGGCTGTATACTAGGATATCGTCAATGAAAACCAGTAAAAACTTCCGAAGATAAGCTGCCAACACCGAATTCATAATGCAATGAAAAGTGGCTGGCACGTTGGTCAATCCAAATGGCATTACCTTGAATTGATAGTGTCCATGATGCGTTTTAAAACACTGTCATGATTTCATCTTCCTCCCTCATGCAGATTTGGTTGTATCCCGACCTTAAATCTAACTTGGAAAAATATTTGGTGCCGGATAGTTCGTCCAACAGTTCATCAATCATGGGCATGAGAAATTTATTTTTGATGGTCAGATCATTCAACCGTCGATAGTCCGCGCAAAACCTCCACGTGCCATCCTTCTTTTGCACCAACAATACCGGAGAGGTGAAAGGACTGACGCTAGGAACAATAATTCCAGTTTGAAGCATTTCTGATACTTGCCTCTCTATCTCATTCTTGTGCAGTGGAGAATATCTATAAGGTATCAAATTTACTGGTATCGCTCCCAGAATCAGTGGTATGGCATGATCATATTCTCTTGATGGTGGTAGCCCTTTTGGTTCTGCAAATACTTCCTGGTATTGATCAACCACCTCCTGTACCGAGTGAGGTATCTCCTCTGTCCCATTCCTGACATCCATCTCCAATACGGCCATTGCCCATATATCATTTCCTTTTTTCCATTTGCACAACTGCTCCGCACTTACAGATTGAATTTCCTCGCGTTGCTTCCCTCTGATCCCTTGTATCAGAATTGTCTTTCCCTTATGGATAAACTCCAAGGTTTTCTCATTCCAGTTATAGGTCATAGGGCTGCAAGTTTTTTGCCAGTCCATTCCCAAGATCGCATCATAAGCCCCTAATTCCATCACTCGAAAATCGGTTTAGAAGGTATATCCTTGTATCCACCATTCCAATTTGGGAACCCATCTATCACAATGCAGCTTGTCACCATTGGCTATCCTTACTTCCATGGAGTCTGTTTTCTGGGTGACACATCCTATCCGGTGTAACAATGCGGCATTGACAAAGCTATGCGTACTTCTAGAGTCAACCAATACCAACATGACCTGATTTCTGATTAGAGCTCATAGTCTTAGTGTTTCCCTTTCCTCTGTACCTGCCATGGAGTTAACAGATAGAGTGCTGGTTTCCTCTGTCTCCAAATCGGCCATTTCCAGTAAATCTAGCACTTCATCCGACAGAACTTCCTTGTGCTCTTCCACATTGATTGCTTATAACTGAGCTGGGACTCTCTTCTTGCAATGGAGGTGATGATTCGGCTCATACTTTTCCCCACATTGGTAGCACAATCCGTTTGCCCGGCGGTATTCCCGCACCTGCCTTGCCTTCCATAGCTCACCTTGCCCAAGCTTCACACTATTGGTCTGACTCTCGGTTTTGACTGCTCCAGATGCTCGATTTTTCCAACCTTTGTTTCGTTCCAACACCTGTTGTTGAATTTTTGCCACTTGTGCTGCTTGATCAACCGTGCTGGGCATTAAACTTTGTACTCCCCCTCTCAATTCAGGTTTCAGCCCTTTTATAAATTGAGACACAAAGAGTTCCTCCCCATAAAATGGGTTATATGCTAGTATTTCAAACATCAATTCTTCAAATTGACTCTTGTATTCTGTAACAGTGCCCGTTTGTCGGATCACCACTAGATCCACTACAAACCATCCCTACATACCCAGTATACTCCATAACACCTAACACCAATACAGTAAACGCGTCGGCTCAAACACCTATCATGATGCCGACTCAACCTACTGTTTTGAAACCTAGTACACAGAAAGGTGGATTTACGCACTACCATGGGCATACGGATGGGGCTAAAATAAGCGCGCCAAACCCGTCAAACGGACCCTCCGGTAGCATCGGTTTATCGGCTTCTCAGCCGATTGAAACAGATCAGATTCCATAATCACGGGGAGCCGCAACTATGAAACAAGCACCATATAGGGTAGTGCCGTACGTTGAACCTCTCACACCCGATACATTGGTTTTTAGAAATCACGATTATGATCAAGTACCAAGACCCCCTGTGGCACGATTTGGACAAAGACCCGAGTTTGCAATCGGGGGGCAAGGTGTAAATAATGAAAATTGGCAATGTCCGATTGCACCACAAGCCGACAATGTCAATTGGGCAGAACAAATTGCTAATGTTTTGAGAGAACAGTTCAACTTACAGCCCAGAGGAAGGGTAATCGGCCATAGGAAGCCGTATCCCGATTACATAGATCGTATGCCATACCCACACAATTTTAGAATACCAGACTTCGCTAAATTTTTGGGTGATGATTCTGTTACTACCATTGAGCATATCGGACGGTTTATGGCTTAGTGTGGGGAAGCTGCGCAATCCGATGGATTAAAAATTAGGCTATATCCTTTATCATTGTCTGGTGCGGCATTCACTTGGTTTATCAATCTACCTCCAAATTCAGTTCATATGTGGAACGATTTAGAAAGCCGATTTCATGAATACTTCTTTTCGGGGACTATGGAGCTTAGGATTTCTGATCTTAGTTCAGTCCGACAGAAGTACGGCGAATCGGTTTCCGACTATATCAGAAGATTTAGAGGCGTACGAAATAGATGCTTTAGTGTAACATTACCTGATGATCAGTTGGCTGACCTAGCATTTCAAGGGTTAATCCCACCATTAAAAGGAAAACTATCTGGCCAAGAGTTCCCCGATTTAGGCCACTTACTCCATCGCGTATCGGCACATGAAAGCCGATATGCAGAGAGCAAAGGGTTTAAAGATAGATTTAGATCAAACGGTAATGAAAAAGCCAAAGTAAACATGGTAGAGTATAATTCAAGCGACACCTCTGAAGACGAAGAAGTAGGAATAAACATAGCCGAGTGGACCAAGGGTTCCAAAAGGCCGCTTGTGTGCTCTCTACTCAAGCCGACAAAAAACAAGGCAGAAGTCAAGTATTCATATGATGTGTCAAAGTGTGACAAGATATTTGATTTATTATTGCAAGAAAAACTCATAAGGTTACCAGAAGGACACGTCATCCCATCGGCCGGAGAAATTAAAAAGCGAAGATATTGTAAATGGCACCATTCGTTTTCACATAATACTAACGATTGCAATATTTTTCGACAACAGATTCAATCGGCCATCGCCGATGGCAGATTAAAATTTGCGGAAGAATCGGCTATGCAGATAGATATGAATCCTTTTCAAGTCAACATGGTTCAATGTTCACGAAACAGGAAAGGACCTGCGGAAGATATCAAGCCAACTAAAGGACTTGAGGCACGGTCAAAAGGAGACAAAACAGTGCAAATCACTATCGGCTCCATACAAATTGAAGCCGATAAGAATGGACAGAACTCGAGAACAGTGAAGCCAAAGGGAGACTTGGAAGTTGGAAAATGGTATAGGGCTGATAGGGCTCCAAGAAAAATTAACTTAAAACCAAAGCCGGCTTTCTCACAACTCCTGGGGAAGTATGAAAGGATAAGTCAAAAACACAATACCCGACAATCCCAAAGTTTCCGTCGGTCGGATCAAGATACAGACGAATATTGGCGGTCAGGTGTGCCACATCGGCCAACTACTGAAGAAGAGAAACACCGGCAATGTCCCTTTTGGCAATTTTGCTGGGAGAAGGGGATGATCTTACCAATAGTCATGTCCTATCCTATGCAACACTCGTCTATGTATCGGCCAAACCAATCGGTAAAAGACAGGTTGTCTAGACCGATACACGATCGGCTGGAAATGAGAAATAGGAGGCCGATCCATGAAAGATTGTCGACGTCAGAGCAAGGCGAGTCTTCCCGAACTCAAGAAATATCGTCTTCTCATAACGCGATCAGAATGGAATCTGATAGCGAAATGAACAATTTAGCTGGGAAAATCAGAAAGCTGATAGAACCTAAACCTAGGTGGTGCCCCTCAGGTCTTAGCAAGTCACAGCGCAGGCAGCTTCAGCGACTAAAGACACATGAAGAAAGGGAAGCCGAGAAAGAGAGAGAAAGGGATTGGGTATTCAATAAGCTAAGGCCTATACCAGTTTCAAAAAGGGAATGGAGAAAGAAGGAACATACCGATAGTGACTCGGATCAATCGGTCGAATCCGGGTCTCCAATGATCCGAGATGATACACCGCCAATGGATATAAACATGGTATTCACTCTACCTGCTGAGTTCAAAACCGAGGAATCGGTTGAAGAAGTGTTCGCCCAACTATGCCTCGATGCACCAGACGCTGTGTTTGAAAAACCACAAGACATGCATCGACATCTAAAACCATTATACCTAAAAGGGTATATTAATGGCCGACCGATATCTCAAATGTTGGTCGATGGTGGGGCGACAGTTAATCTGATGCCACTAAGTACTTTCAAAAAATTGGGTAAAGCCGATGAAGACTTGATCAAAACAAATATGGTGTTAAATGACTTCACGGGAGATCCTACTGAAGCTAAAGGCGTGATGATGTTGGAATTAACAGTCGGCAGTAAAACCTTACCGACTGCATTTTTCGTGATAGAAGCCAAAGGCAATTATAGTGTACTCCTTGGGCGGGACTGGATCCACGCTAATTGCTGCATACCATCAACTATGCATCAGAAGTTGGTACAATGGAACGATGATGCGGTGGAAGTTGTGCCGGCCGATACATCGGCTCATATCGCCATGGCCAGCCCTGATACCAATTGACCACATGAAGAAGCCGAATGTATCTCAGGAAAAATCTCGGACGATTGCGATTTCATCTGCATCGAGAAGTCAGAATTCAAGCCGATCAGTGTTAAACCTACTACGTTTGATCGGACAAACGAAGTTTCGACGATCGGTTTCGCCGGCAAAGATATTTGTGATTCTAGGGGATTTGTGCGGGATCTGAGCTTGATGGCAACACAGGATGCGAGGGCAATCTGTTTTTAGACAGGTTCGGGCTCTCTCGGAGGAGATAATACCCTAGTCCTGTGTTCTTGGATATATGAGCCTCCTTTTCTTGTTTCTCCCTTCTCCCCTTATATACTGGGGGAAGGATACATGATAGATGGGCGCCACCGGGCCTTGAACATGGTGGCCTGGCCGACATGTACTTTGTCCTTATTGCCCCTGGCGCTCTACGTCTTGGAGAGGTGGTTATGCTTTCCCCGACCCACGCCTGCCGCCTGTCGAGTTCCAAAGATCCGCAGGCTCGCGATGTCAGGCTGCATGCTTCGTTCTTGGCGGGTTGTTCGGGCGTGGCGCGAAGCTTCCCCGAAGGATCGGGAGTTGCCTTGGGGAACAAGTCGAAAACCTCCTCCGGGCCCGTCGTGGTGCTTCTGGACTTTGGGCCTACTACTCCGCCCGTCAAGCCCAGTCAGGTGTAGGCCCCTCTTGCGGGACCCCTGTCTCTGACATCCCACAGCAGCCCCCAAGTGCTTTAGGATCGGATTTCCGTCTCTTATCCTGTCATAAGGATTATACGGGGAAAAAGATCGTAAAGAACTTGTAGTGTGAAGCCACCGTGGTTGGTTAGCTCGTGGCCGAGTGGTACCCGCGCCCGTTCACGGTGCGCGGCAACCGGCTTGTCGCTCGGCTGGCCCTCGGGGGGCGTACCATAGTCTTTTTGGCTCGTGGCCGAGTGGTACCCGCGCCCGTTTACGGTGCGCGGCAACCGGCTTGTCGCTCGGCTGGCCCTCATGGGGCATACCATGGTCTTTTTGGCTCGTGGCCGAGTGGTACCCGCGCCCGTTTACGGTGCGCGACAACCGGCTTGTCGCTCGGCTGGCCCTCATGGGGCATACCGTAGTCTTTTGGCTAGTGGCCGAGTGGTACCCGTGCCCGTTTATGATGCGCGGCAGCCGGCTTGTCGCTCGGCTGGCCCTCATGGGGCATACCGTAGTCTTTTTGGCTCGGGGCCGAGCGGTACCCGCACCCGTTTGCGGTGTGCGGCGATTGGCTTGTGAGACCCAACCGACCCTCATGGGGCATACCTTGGTCATCCAGAGTAATGCCTGCGTTCGCCACGGCAAGATCGCTTGCACCCTCATGGGGCGCATTCTCAAGACCGGTTTAGTGAAAATCCTCGCACGGCACCCAATCGCGCTAAGAAGCAGTGACTAGCAATTGGCCCCAAATTATGGGGCATACCGCTTGGGGATGTTCGGAAAGTGCCCGGCCCCAAACTTCCGTGGCGGCCGGCGTTCAGGCCCATCATGGGGCGCACTTTATCCCAAACTTCGAACCAGACTTGACACCTGGTCGCGTTTTGCGCAACCCAGCTATCGACCCAACATGGGGCGTGCCCTAGATCTGGCCCAGAATCGAGCGCGAAGGTCCTTGTTTTTCCCGCCGTAAGGCGAAAATCAAGGGTTATTCCTTATAAATGAGGGAAAACTTACTGGGCGAAGATATCTTTGCCTTTCGCCCACGACGGTTGAGAAATCTTTAAGTCTCCTTTGGCGATTTGGGCGACCTAGGGTTCCAAGTTTCGCGCCCAAGATCCTCGGCGGTTCCTCCCACCAGGTCTCCTTCACCAAGATGTCTTCTTCTTCGGAACCCTTATCAGCGTCGGGGGGTGACGCCGACCCTGCGACCGCGGGGTGGGAGACCTCCATCACCACGACGTCCCGCTTGGAGGAGCTGGTCGCCGCCGGCGCCCTTCCTCCGCTGGAGTTGATCTCCGCCCGTCCCGCCGCAGGTGACCCTTACCCCACACCTCTGGAGAATGAGATTGTGGTGTTCGAGTCCTTCTTCTGGCGAGGATTTAGCGTTCCTGGGAGCGCCTTCTTCCGAGGGCTCCTTCATTTTTACGAAATCGAGCTGATCAATTTGAATCCCAATTCCATTCTTCACATTGCAATCTTCGTTCAGCTTTGCGAGGCGTATCTTGGGATACGTCCTCATTTTGACTTGTTCCGCTCCCTCTTCTTGCTCAAACCTCATCCGAACCGAGCTGCTCCCAGCGTCATTGGGGGCGCCGGGCTCCAGCTGCGAGAGGGCTTGAAGAAACAGTACTTCGCAATCCCCCTCAAGACTTCCCTCAAAGGTTGGAGGCGGGAGTGGTTCTATTGCGCCAATGTTAATCCTTTTCTCGCCCCTTTCGCTGGCCGCGCCCCTAAAGCTTCCCAATGCTGGAGCGATGCCCCGGATGGCGGCGGTTTGGATCAAGTCTCTGAGCTTCTGGCATGGATCAACGATCTGAAGAACCGAGGGCTGACGGGCCCCGGGATCGCGATCAGCTTTGTGAAGCGCCGGGTGCAGCCCTTAAAGGAGAGAGTCCATTTGGGGTTCCAGTACAACGGGCCTCAGGATCCTACCCGGGAGGCGGACACGTCTTTGTCGAAGGAGGCGTTGGCGGCGCGGGTAGTTGACCTCTTCGTGCCTGGCACTATGATCACCAACAGGGGCTGCCCTCGCAAATTTTCGGCGGATAGGCCTCCCCCTCCTGTGAGTGCACCGTTCTCTCGAAAGACTGTCCCATGATTTTTTGCCTGATGTGTGATTCTGACAGGGTGCGATCGTTCCTTTTTCAGGAACGCGCGTCCTTCTTCTCTGACGCTCTGGTCGTCGGCCTCTTTCGGCTGAGGAATGCTCAGGCCAAGCGAGCGGCTGACACCTCGGCCGATGAGCTGCGCCGGGAATCAGCGGAGGAAGCTGCTGGCCCTTCGTCAGCCGGGCCTTCGACCTCCGGCGCACCCGGATCACAAAGCACAGAGCCACAGCCTATACGCCTCGAGGCAGCCCATCTTGGTCTTTGAGTCAGCTCCCCCTCCGAGTGGTGCTGGGACTCGGATGAGACCTGGGATGAAATTCAAGAAATCCAAGAGGTATTCTTTTAGGCGATCCTTGTCTTTTTGTTATTACCTGTGCTGAGGTGTTTTTCCTTTTTGCTGATTCAGGGCTCCTACTATGGACGTCCCGGTGGAGGGGTCTCCTGAAAAGGAGCCCCAGGCGCAGGCTTCCCCAAGGGGAGCCCCCGCCGCGTCGGCCAGGTCACCCTCACCGTCGACTGCCGGGGCGTCACCACCTGGTGCTGGCGGCCCGACCGTTGAACCATCAGGTGGTCCGTCCGCCGACGAGATTGACCCGGCACCATCTCCCGAAGTGGAGGAGGTGCCTCGAGAGCCACCGCCGCTCGGTCCTCTGCCGAAGCCCCCAAATCGTACCGTACGGTGGGAGGGGGGTTCCGACTGGACCGGGATGGAAGAGGACGATGAGATGGAGAGAGCGGCTCGGACGGAGCTTTATGAGCTCACTGTCAGGTGTAGCACGCTAGTGAGGGTGAGTTTCTTGTCTTCAATCTGTTGCCTGCTGGCTTCTCCCTGAGATTCTGCCTTGTTACCTAGGACATGGGGGAGCGCTCGGAGCAGCGGTCGCAATTTTTTGGGAAGGTGCTCCCGAAGCTCAAGGATCACCAGCAGTATCAGGACAAGCTCAGCGAGATCAGCAGCGACAGATGGAAGGAGGTCCACGGGCTCGAGGACCAATGTATGGCGATTCGGGAGGAGAAAGCGAAGCTTGAGCATGTGCTCGAAGGTGAGATCCTCCCCCGGACTCGGTTTGGACGTCTTTTTGGATAGTTGGAAAGGATGATGACGCTTAGAGCGCGATTCGACCATTGCTGAGCTGAGAGCCCGACTGGAGGCTTCAGAGAGTTCTGGCCTCGAAGCTCGAGTTGATTTGGAGAGGATGCATCGGGAGCTAAAGGGTAAGTTTCTTTGACTTGGATTGAATGTACTTGGCGTCGGGTGTGTTTTTGATGGCCGCTTGGCTTTGTTGCAGAATGCAAGGAGAAGATGGCCGCTGCAGAACGAGGCTAGACTGAGCTGCGCGTCGCCTGCGAGCCAGTTCTGCACCTTCTGCATATTGAAGGAGTTGAGCCGGGCCAGGGGGACAACGCTGTTCCGCTTCTCTCCGGAGAAGCCGACAGGATCAGAGCTTACGCCAAGGAGTCCGCGACCATGAGTGCGAACCAGGCATTAGCAAGTGGTCAAGTCTCATTATCCGAGAGTGTGACACTACGGTTTGGTGTGACGTTATAGAAGGTGAAATTAGAGAATAAAACCTTTCGGCTTGAGGTTTACTCGCGTTTTTGGGCCGTTTGAAGTGTTGTGACACCACGGAGTGTCGTAACCTTATTTAACGTGCATGATAAGGTTAATAACATTATGAGATGTGGAATTAAGGTTAAAACTATAGGATATGGAGGTTAATAGCTTTTCCGGGGCGTTTCCGGGCCGTTTCCGGGGTTTTGGGCCTTCCCGGGGGAGTTTGGGCCTTGGTGGGCTTTGGTGGGATGGAGTAGGTCTCCGTAACGGACTAGGATTGGGTGTGGGGGCTGGTAAAAGGGCTCCCCACCAGCCTTTTGGGTGTGGGGGCTGGTAAAAGGGCTCCCCATCAATCCGTTGGAGCGAGGAGCGAGGAGCGTGGAGCGAGGAGCGATCCGCGAGGAGATCTATTGGAGATTCGTTCGTTGGGCAAAGGTATGATCATGGGGATCCTTGGGTTTGATCTAGGTACTGTTCTTAGGGTGTTTATGAAGTTTTTAGATCAATTGGTGGTGCTGGGTTGGAGATCTTTGGGATAGATCTAGACGTTGCCACGTTTCTGTTTTTGGCCAGATTGAGCAGTCAGGCTAGGGTTCGAGTTTTCGTCGATTTAGAATCCGAATCTGTCCGTACGGACTTAAAAAAGTTGTAGATAATTTAATTATCTTTCCGTGGACATAAAGCACGTTAAAATCTGATCAGCCGTTTGAAAGTTATGGCCGTTTTACCGAGCATATTAAAATCTGTGACGCGATTGGAACAGATCGTAGTAATCTGTAGATTAAACAATTTTAGAGTCCGAATCAGTCTTTCCGTATAACTAGAAAAAGGTAGGAAATTTACTAAGCTTCGCGATGGTGTACTCATTTAATCGATTTGGAGTCCCAGAACTCAAGTTATGCTTTTTGCAATGCTGCTGTCCCGTCGGGATAGAACCTCTGTTTTTAGGTTTTGCGAGTAGTGGGCAATGTCGGGTTAGATGGGGTTTTGCGTACTATTTTGTGGGTATGATTGTGAGTGTGTGATGCCTATGTGCAGGTGGTGTGACACCGGGAGTGCCCTCAACTTCCCACAAATCCGTCGCCCGCGGTTGAGGCAAGTGTGTTGTAATGTATAGCGGAATCGTAGGTTGCTTGTGGAGATTAGATGAAAGATTGAATACTTGCTTTGATCACTTGCCATGCTTGCTGTTTTCCAATGATATATTGAGTATGATTATCATGATATGATGCTATGTGTCTATACTTATCATGATTCGATGCCATGTGTTTATGTGTACTATGACATGATGCCATATGTTTATGTACAAATGAGATATGATAATTGGCATAGTTGCATGCATGTCATGAGATGGGGCGAGGGCGGTGAGAAAGTCATAACTAGTCCGGGGAAGGTCGGTGAGAAAGTTATGACTAGTCCGGAACGCCATTGAGTAAGACCTACATCGTAATTCCATCCACGTGGTGAATGGAAGCGAGGAGTAGGCACCCTCCATCTTCGGGATGGAAGGGGGAAAAGGGTGCACGCCGACGGGTGTGTACTCAACCATACCGGTATGAGTTTCCAAGGAGACATGAGCATTGCATTACATCGCATACATATTGATGATGACAATGTTAAGTGTTTATGAATAAGATGATTTACATGATGGGAGATGTTATTGCCATGTTGTTGTTCTTGTTGTCCATTGCAATATGCTTGCTGAGTTTCGAACTCACGCTTGTGTTTTCTTGTTGTTTTAGGTACCATGAGATCGGCATGCGGGGAAGGGAAATAGTCACACGCCCACACGTAGCTTCACCTTAATGATTCCACAAGTCATTCTATTAGTTTGATAATAAATTGTGTGTGATGATCATTGCTTTAGTGTTTAGCTTTATTATTTGAGAGCTTATTTGTTCTTTTGACACTTGGAGACATTAAGTGCTTGATGTTAGTCTTATATTGTCGTTAAGACTCTATTTATTGCTGTTTTAGATGTCTCTCATATTGCCTTATAATGCTATACTGTTGTTGCTCCTTAAATCCATGTTAAAACAAAGGAGGTGCTGCCGAAATCTCGGTTTTTAGCCTATGCACCTTTGCTGGAATTTTTATGTTAAATGTGGTATTTAGATGTTGTTTAGCTTATGTTTGGTAGCATTCAGGCATATTAAATGCCGGGTGTTACTGATTGGTATCGAGCGGGCTGTAGGTCCTTGGAATGTGAATTTTTAGTATCATGCTATAGGGTACAACTAAAATGTGATGTGGAATAACTTGGAAACATGGCTTAGGTCTTAACTAAAACTTTGTTATAGGATAGCAACATTAAAACTTGCAAAAGTGGTATAACTAATTTAAAATTTGACACACATGGATGCACAGTAGGAAAGGGTATGGGAATCGTTGCTTTACGCTTAAATGTTGTATTTGAGCCTTGATGTTGAATGCTACATTTGTTTATGTATGTTGCTATGTTTATGAAAGAATTGAATTGAATTGTTCATGTTATTATGTTAAAGTGGGGTTGTGGTGCCGAAGGGTTTCGGTCACCTCTCTTTATTCATAGTAAGGGTGAGGTATGACGGTGTGGCTGGTTAGCGCCATCACCGAAGAACTATTAACCCTTGTAGGAGAAGAGTGCTTACCCTTTCTGTCATAGATCGGGTAGTTGACGGGAGTCAAATAGAAGAGTTGGTGGTGGATTCCTTCGTATGTTCTTCACCGCTCGACGGTTGGTTTTGGTTGGTTTTCTTGGTTTTAGTTGACGGAAACCAAAGGAAGAGTTTGGTATTGGATTTTTTGCGGATCATTCCGTATGCGATTTGTGGTTTTTGGTCTTCCTTGGTTGGAAACGAAGAAGAAGAGATTAGTGTTGCGCCTTTTTTAGTCGCCTTTTGCTTTGACAAACCCAGTTTTGCTGGTAATTATGGATTGTCTTAGGGAGGAAACATATGGGTTGTTGTTCTCCCTATCTGAGAAAAGAGTTGAAGTTCTCCTAGTGCCGACCTTAGGTTGGGTGGAGCTAAGTTTTGTATCTTTATCGGAAAAGGTTTGGTTGAACATTTTGTTTTCCCTAGTGCATCCTTCTTCCATCTTGGAAGTATGGATCTTGAGATTTCTTGAAGAGTTTTGTGGGCAAATTTGGGAACTTGAGAGTGGAACTCTCCTGCATTTCTGTTAGAGTTTTGTTTTCTTCCTTGCCTGGAAAAGGAGAAATTGTCTATCAGTGTTCATTCTGGTTCTTGAGTTGTGGTTGTCCTTAAAAGTGGAGTTGCATCCTGTTTGTCAAAAGTGAAAATGGTTGTTTAGCATGTCATGTAGTATGTAACAATGTGGTTATTGGAAATGATTTGTTCTTAAGTTAATTGGTGAGTTGAATCAGTTAAAAGTAATATTTGTGTTTAGCTTAAGATTAAATGAACTTCTAGTGTTGCAGATTACCCTATAATGAGAATGAATAAATGTGTTAATGTACATGCTTAGAATCTGTTGCCTTGCTTTAAAAGTGCTTATGATACTTGTTAATGTTAAAAGTTTAAACTTTGATGCATAGTTAAAACATTAAGATGATGTAGACTGCTGTTATTGTAAAAGAAACTTTGCTGGTTGTTAAAGATGTTCTAATCTAATGGATTAATAGAGAAATTTAATCGTGTTGACTAGTGACTTTAATTTGGATGTTGATTAGAGTTACTATTTATGTTGTTGCAAACAACTAGTATCTTCGGAAGTATGCAGTTGTGTCGCTACAATGCTAGTATTGATATCAATGGAGAAGACATAAGACTTATTGTTAATGATGTTGTTAATGGTAGTGTTAATGCTAGTATTCAGTCTATTTTAAATAGTGGGAGTATGTTGTGTGGTGGTAATTTTGTTATCACCTATGTATAGGGTAGCTAAAAGTAATGTTGTTGGTTGATGATTATGCCCATTTGTTGTTATTGATGACTAAATAGTTGTGGTAACTGTTTAGATTATTCGTTTGAAAACCATGGTTAAAATAGAGGAAAATTTTAACATGTTGCGATGGAGTGAGCTTTGGATAATTAACATGATGTACAATTTCATCCTTAATGAATTTATGCCTTGGAATCCTAGTTATGAACTTTGTCTTGTAGAGATAATATTTACATGTTGAAGTCGTTGTTTAACTGAATAAGGTTCGGTTGTCGAGATGTGAATATATAGGTTGTATGAAATTTATATGTTGATCTTGCTGAAAGATTTGTGGAAGTACTATGTTTCAAATTTAGAATAAGATGTATTATGATTCGGTGAGCCGTGGGGATCATGTCATTATAGTCTTGGTTGGGTGCCTTTTTGATAAGCATCATAAACCCTTATTAAAAAAATGTTGGGAATGGTAACTAGAGGAAGAATTTGTTGTGAAACTTTCGGTTGAATTGGGATGGGGCTCCTCAGATAGTAAATAGTGATTATTGAAGTCTTTAATGGAAAGCGTAGTGGAGTACTAGAGATGGTTCCTTTCATCTTTGTTTGTTGTCTAAAAAACCTTTGAAACTGGTTTGGTTGTTTGCCATCTCGGTTGAATGCTTTCGGTTGAGGTGTTCCTTATGTTGAATTTCAGAGTTTCCCCAAAACTCGTAGTGGTTGGTGTCGACCTTTGGTTTTGGCGAATTTGTTTAGTTCGTGTTGTGAGTTTGAGTTTACATCCAAAAGTTTTTGAGTGGATCGCGCCCTTTCGCTCGCAGACCGATTTATCTTTGGAATTAATTTTAAAAGGAAGCAGATGGTCATAAAGGGTTGTGTTGGAAACTTTTGAGTTAAGCCCTTGATGTGTAACTCTATTTGACTAGAGTTGGAGTCATTTGGAAAATGTGTCTGGTGTGCGGGTGTTTTACAAGTCTGGATTTTTATGAATGTTTCATAAGTGAATTTGGTTAGTGAAGAGTTTTCTTTTTGGATTGAGTTTCCCTCTCTTTTGATAAAAATTTATGGCGCCTGTGTCTGCAGATGTTTGATTTTGGAGTCGATGTTCTGTTCCAAAGGGTTGAGTTTGATTTTGCGAGGTGTTGCAAAGCTAGTGTTAAATCGAAGATGGGTTTTCACACGATGTGGTGTTTTGTTGATTAACGATGTTGCCGTCATAGTTTATATGAATTAGCGCAACTCTCGATGTTATTCGAGATTTATTCATATGATACTTAGGCAGAAGTCATCATGTGAATGACTATTCGGTAGTGTGGTTACATGATGAGGGAATGGTGAAAAGTAAACATGACATCATTTTTACATGTTAAATAATAAAAGAGTCGTTGAGCCAGGTCGGTGAGAAAGTCATATATGGAGATATGACTAATCCGGAGTGCTCCTGAAGAGTGTGCATTTATGTCATGAAACGAGATTTCCCTTGCTTTCTAGTATGAAAAGAAGCAATGAACAATTTCTGGTATGTTGGTTGTGATGTAGGGGATTTATGCTTCCTTTGTGTTTTGGCTTGGATGTTGCCGAATTCTTTCCAAAATGGTTGTTAACGCTTTGGGTTTGAGTTGTTGTGTGTACACTTGGGCTTGGTAGCTAAGTATTTTTGTGTGAGGGCGAGAACCTCTTAAGAAAGGAACCAATTGTGGTTTGGTAAGGTTTTCGATCCTAGCTTGGGCTAGGTGTCGAACCTTAGTGGTATAAGGGTGGTTTGTGATGGAGGTTGATGATGTATGGGTTTAACCTTTACTAAGAGTAGCGATGGGTGGAAGTGAAGTTGACGGTAGATCGGTGATAATTGCCCTGCCGTGAGCAGTTATCTTCACTAGTTGTTTTTGGGTTTGAGTCTTGCCTGGGAAAGGATGGAATAAAATGTTAGTATGATCGTGTATCGGAAGGGCTAGTGTGCCTTAATGAGTTATTCCCCTCGATGGAAACTTTCGGGAATGAAGAGAGGTCGTTAAAGGAATTGTGACTTCCTTTGATTATGTCATGTTGAGTTTATTGCAGTGTGTAGTCAGGTAGGTTGTGATAGAAGTGTGAGGTGTTTGTCGTGAGGATTCGAGCGTTTTCGGTTGTTGAAGCCCTTCGAGGTTGAAACGCAGATTCTGTTTGGGATTTGAATTGAAAGTCGAACTGTGAGCGGTTGCCCTTAGTTGAGCTAGATCAATACTTTTTCTTTAAGTGTTGGTTTTGGGAACTCGTTTGTCGTTTGTTTCCGGTTCTAGTCGTTGTGCGAATGTTTTGTGCTGCAGAGAAGCCATTTGTCCCTTGGGCACTTTGTTGTTGTTTTTGGCGTCGTTCGGATTCGAGGTTGAATCCTGTTGAAGGGGAATGTGACACTACGGTTTGGTGTGACGTTATAGAAGGTGAAATTAGAGAATAAAACCTTTCGGCTTGAGGTTTACTCGCGTTTTTGCGCCGTTTGAAGTGTTGTGACACCACGGAGTGTCATAACCTTATTTAACGTGCATGATAAGGTTAATAACATTATGAGATGTGGAATTAAGGTTAAAACTATAGCATATGGAGGTTAATAGCTTTTCCGGGCCGTTTCCGGGGTTTTGGGCCTTCCTGGGGGAGTTTGGGCCTTGGTGGGCTTTGGTGGGATGGAGTAGGTCTCCGTAACGGACTAGGATTGGGTGTGGGGGCTGGTAAAAGGGCTCCCTGTGACACTACGATATGGTGTGACATTATAGAATGTGAAATTAGAGAATAAAACCTTTCGGCTTGAGGTTTACTCGCGTTTTTGGGCCGTTTGAAGTGATGTGTCACCACGGAGTGTCGTAACCTTTTAAATGGTGCATGTTAAGGTCAAAAACTTTATGAAATATGGTATGGCAGGTGAAAACCATAAGGTATGGAGGTTAATAACGTTTCTGGGCCGTTTCCGGGCCGTTTTCGTGGTTTTGGGCCTTCCCGGGGGAGTTTGGGCCTTAAGTGGGCTTTGGTGGGATGGAGTAGGTCTCCGTAACGGACTAGGATTGGGTGTGGGGGCTGGTAAAAGGGCTCCCCACCAGCCCTTGGGCGTTCACCCCTGCCCCTTGTGCGCCCTTCCCCCCCACTTGCCCTTGCCCTAGCCGCCTCCCTCCTCCCTTGGCCGTGCGCCTCCCCCTCCTTTGCCCCATTGCTCCCCACCTCTCCACCACCTCTCCTCCACCCCCTTGCTGCCCTAGGGTGGTCTCCACACCTCTGCAACTTGTGGATCCATCCGTTGGAGCGAGGAGCGAGGAGCGTGGAGCGAGGAGCGATCCGCGAGGAGATCTATTGGAGATTCGTTCGTTGGGCAAAGGTATGATCATGGGGATCCTTGGGTTTGATCTAGGTACTGTTCTTAGGGTGTTTATGAAGTGTTTAGATCAATTGGTGGTGCTGGGTTGGAGATCTTTGGGTTAGATCTAGACGTTGCCACGTTTATGTTTTCGGGCAGATTGAGCAATCGGGCTAGGGTTCGAGTTTTCGTCGATTTAGAATCCGAATCTGTCTGTACGATCTTAAAAGAAGTTGTAGATAATTTAATTATCTTTCCGTGGACATAAAGCACGTTAAAATCCGATCAGTCGTTTGAAAGTTATGGCCGTTTTACCGAGCGTGTTAAAATCTGTGACGCAATTGGAATAGATCGTAGTAATCTGTAGATTAAACAATTTTAGATTCCGAATCAGTCTTTCCGTATAACTAGAAAAATGTAGGAAATTTCCTAAGCTTCGCGA
Source organism: Rhipidocladum racemiflorum (assembly GCA_036346355.1). Lineage (NCBI taxonomy): Eukaryota > Viridiplantae > Streptophyta > Magnoliopsida > Poales > Poaceae > Rhipidocladum > Rhipidocladum racemiflorum. Next base: position 12,534,372 of record CM070592.1, on the reverse strand, counting down.
TGGTGTACTCGTTTAATCGATTTGGAGTACCAGAACTCAAGTTATGGCCTTTGCAAGGCTGCTGTCCCGCCGGGACAGAACCTCTGTTTTTAGGTTTGCAAGTAGTGGGCAATGTCGGGTTAGATGGGGATTTATGTACTGTTTTTTGGCATGATTGTGAGTGTGTGATGCCTATGTGCAAGTGGTGTGACACCGGGAGTGCCCTCGACTTCCCACAAATCCGTCGCCCGCGGTTGAGGCAAGTGTGTTGCAATGTATAGCGGATTGTAGGTTGCTTGTTGATATTGGATGAAAGATTGAATACTTGCTATGATCACTTGCCTTGCTTGCTGTTTTCCAATGATATATTGAGTATGATTATCATGATATGATGCTATGTGTCTATACTTATCATGATTCGATGCCATGTGTAATATTTGTCATGATGAGATGCCATATGTTTATGTACATGTGAAATATGATAATTGGCATAGTTGCATGCATGACATGAGATAGGGCGAGGGCGGTGAGAAAGTCATAACTAGTCCGGCAAGGTCGGTGAGAAAGTTATGACTAGTCCGGAACGCCATTGAGTAAGACCTACATCGTGATTCCATCCACGTGGTGAATGGAAGCGAGGAGTAGACACCCTCCATCTTCGGGATGCAAGGGGGGAAAAGGGTGCACACCGACGGGTGTGTACTCAACCATACCGGTATGAGTTTCCAAGGAGATATGAGCATAACATTGCATTGCAATACATATTTATTGATGATGATGTTGTTATGTGCTCAAGTATGAGATGTTATATGTGATGTAAGGTATTATTGTCTTGTAAATGATCTTGTTGTCCATTACAATATGCTTGCTGAGTTTTCGAACTCACGCTTGTGTTTTATGTTGTTTTTAGGTACTTTGAGATCGGCATGCGGGAAAAAGGGGTCTAGCTACACTTCTACACGTAGCTCCACCATCATAGTCCATAATTAATCACTTGGAGACATGATATTAAGAGTTGTGCCTTAAACTTAATGTATGGTTTAATTTAGCATGCTAGTGATTCCTTATTTGCTTTGTTTTAGTTTATGAAGTGGTTGAGCGTGGTATTATTGGCGTAATTTGATGATATATCCATTTATGTTGATGTTTTAGATGTCGTGTGCTATGATATATCTTGCCATGATATTGATATGGTGTTAATTCATGGAAAAACAAAGGAGATGCTGCCGAAATATCGGTTTTTAGCATATGTACCTTTGCTGGAATTTATGTTTAAATGTGGTATTTAGATGTTGTTTAGCTTATGTTTGGTAGCATTCGGGCATTTTAAATGCCGGGGTGTTACAGTTGGTATCAGAGCGGGCTGTAGGTCCTTGGAATGCGTATTTTTAGTGTCATGCCATAGGGTACAACTAAAATATGATGTGGAATAACTTAGAAACATGGCTTAGGTTTCAACTAAAACTTTGTCATAGGATAGCAACATTAAAACTTGCAAAAAATGGTATAACTAATCTAAAATTTGACACACACTGGATGCACAGTAGGAAAGGGTATGGGTATCGTTTCTTTACGCTTAAATGTTGTATTTAAGCTTTGATGTTGAATGCTTCTTTTGACAACGCATGTTGCTATGTCAATGATATATGTTGTGGTGATAAGAGTGGGGTTGTGGTACCGCAGGGTTTCGGTCACCTCTTTTTGTTTATAGTTAGGGTGAGGTTTGACGGTGTGGCCGGTTAGCGCCATCACCGAAGAACTGTTAACCCCTGTAGGAGAAAAGCGCTTACCCTTTCTGTCGTAAATCGGGTAGTTGATTGGAGACGAAAAGGAAGAGTTAATGGTGGTTTAGAATCCGAATCTGTCCGTACGGACTTAAAAGAAGTTGTAGATAATTTAATTATCTTTCCGTGGACATAAAGCACGTTAAAATATGATCAGCCGTTTGAAAGTTATGGCCGTTTTACCGAGCATGTTAAAATCTGTGACGCGATTGGAACAGATCGTAGTAATCTGTAGATTAAACAATTTTAGAGTCCGAATCAGTCCTTCCGTATAACTAGAAAAAGGTAGGAAATTTCCTAAGCTTCGCGATGGTGTACTCTTTTAATCGATTTGGAGTCCCAGAACTCAAGTTATGCTTTTTGCAATGCTGCTGTCCCGTCGGGACAAAACCTCTGTTTTTAGGTTTTGCGAGTAGTGGGCAATGTCGGGTTAGATGGGGTTTTGCGTACTGTTTTGTGGGTATGATTGTGAGTGTGTGATGCCTATGTGCAGGTGGTGTGACACCGGGAGTGCCCTCGACTTCCCACAAATCCGTCGCCCGCGGTTGAGGCAAGTGTGTTGTAATGTATAGCGGAATCGTAGGTTGCTTGTGGAGATTAGATGAAAGATTGAATACTTGCTTTGATCACATGCCATGCTTGCTGTTTTCCAATGATATATTGAGTATGATTATCGTGATATGATGCTATGTGTCTATACTTATCATGATTCGATGCCATGTGTTTATGTGTACTATGACATGATGCCATATGTTTATGTACAAATGAGATATGATAATTGGCATAGTTGCATGCATGTCATGAGATGGGGCGAGGGCGGTGAGAAAGTCATAACTAGTCCGGGGAAGGTCGGTGAGAAAGTTATGACTAGTCCGGAACGCCATTGAGTAAGACCTACATCGTGATTCCATCCACGTGGTGAATGGAAGCGAGGAGTAGGCACCCTCCATCTTCGGGATGGAAGGGGAAAAGGGTGCACGCCGACGGGTGTGTACTCAACCATACCGGTATGAGTTTCCAAGGAGACATGAGCATTGCATTACATCGCATACATATTGATGATGACAATGTTAAGTGTTTATGAATAAGATGATTTACATGATGGGAGATGTTATTGCCATGTTGTTGTTCTTGTTGTCCATTGCAATATGCTTGCTGAGTTTCGAACTCACGCTTGTGTTTTCTTGTTGTTTTAGGTACCATGAGATCGGCATGCGGGGAAGGGAAATAGTCACACGCCCACACGTAGCTTCACCTTAATGATTCCACAAGTCATTCTATTAGTTTGATAATAAATTGCGTGTGATGATCATTGCTTTAGTGTTTAGCTTTACTATTTGAGAGCTTATTTGTTCTTTTGACACTTGGAGACATTAAGTGCTTGATGTTAGTCTTATATTGTCGTTAAGACTCTATTTATTGCTGTTTTAGATGTCTCTCATATTGCCTTATAATGCTATACTGTTGTTGCTCCTTAAATCCATGTTAAAACAAAGGAGGTGCTGCCGAAATCTCGGTTTTTAGCCTATGCACCTTTGCTGGAATTTTTATGTTAAATGTGGTATTTAGATGTTGTTTAGCTTATGTTTGGTAGCATTCAGGCATATTAAATGCCGGGGTGTTACAGAGAGTTGACCTCGAAGCTGTGAAAGAAGGTTTTGCCTGTGATGAAGACAAAGCCAACGCGCTCCTCGAAGAGGTCTCCGGTACTTCGCAAGCCTTGTTAGAGAATTTTGAATTCTGACTTCGATGTGAACCTTGATGCCGAGTGCTGGCCCCTCCCCTCCTTGTTTGAAATGTTGTGTTTTCTCACTTGAATACAATTTGTATGTATTGTCCTCTGCTAAGTGGGCTCCAGACCTCTTTCACTCCTTCTCCTTTGTTTGAGTTGCTAGAATATAGGCCTACAGCCTTTTGGACCCCGTTGCGCCTTTCTGGGTTGGTTTCAGTCGACTGGTATGGCTCCCAGGCGCCAGGGTCTTGGCCCGTGGCTTTCTTGCCCCAGACACGCTTTTCGGAGAGGCTGGCGTGCAGCTTTCTAGCGTCGGGACTTTGTTGTGGCCACCTGGCTGAGTGGTTTAGCCCCCCAGGCTTGCGTCGTTTCCTAGCTCACAGCCCCCGGACTTCTCGCTTGACTGGGCGAAGTGAGCGGGAAGGCCGAATCAACTTGAGCTGCTCATGACACGTGTCTGGCGAAACGTTTCTTAAATTTGTTCAATGTGCTGATCTTCTTTGGTACTCCGAACGAATTGTTAGTCTTGCGGCGTCGCTTCGTCTTTTGCGTTTTTGAATGGCGTCGCCTCGATTCCGGAGCCAGGTACAGTTTATAAATGGGACGTCACCGCCCTCGAGCGATCGTCCTTTTCTTCTTCCTCTTCTTACTCTTTCTTCCCTCCCAGCCTTCCTCCATGGCTAGCATGAGGAGATTCGTTGGCCCCTACGCGGCATTCTTCCGCCAGCAATTCTTCGGGCTGCTCCATAACTAGGAGGAGGCGGAGTTTTGGGAGGATCTCGACTTCGCCACTCTAGAGGCGGAGGAGCAGGAAGGAGCCGCCAGCAACGCCGCCGCAGTGGCCGCCTTGCTGGAGGTGGCTCCGGGGCTCCACGAGGTGGCTGAGATCATCATGGAGATGATCGGGCGCGAGCGCCGCGACGAACTGGCCATCAGGGCTCTCGTCCGCCTCATACCACCCCTTTGGGTGGTTGAGGACGAGGTCCTAGCGGCGCCAAGGCCTCGACCTCGACGACCCTCTCCTGCCTCTCCCAATGCGTAAAGAAAGAAGAAGAGGATTGGCTAGAGTCGCTCGCCTCCTTTTTTTTTTTTTTTTTTTTAGCGCGAGAAAAAGAAAAAGAAAGTCAGTAATGTAAATTATTAATACTAAGGAACAAAATGTGAAATCTTGTCCAATCTATGCCGTCATATTTATTCCGAGTTTTAGGGTTCCGCCTGATCAACCGTTCTAGTCAGTTGCTCCAGCGCCGGCAACGAGGCGTTGGGGCTCGAGCTCTTGACAGCTAGAAACTCACGTCTAGGTGAATCTCGGTTGAAATCTGGCTCTGCGAATTGTAGTCCCCGAGTGGTTAGTGCTTTCAGGCTCTACCCTTCCCGTTACGCGCGCTGGTATAAACCGCTGGAGTTTTGTGCTCATCGCGGTTTTTATTTTCGTGCGTTTTGTACCGGCGCGACCAGGGTTAGGTGCTACACCAGTCGGGTAATAACCACTCGGGACTAGCATTACACAGTAGAACTTCAGAAAATAAGACGGATCAGCATTTTATTTAATATGTGAGAGTCGGGTACATAACTTATGCGTAGAAGCGACGGAGCTGTTCGGCGTTCCAAGTATTCGCCAAAATCTCGCCGTCTTCACGTCTAAGTCGATAAGCACCCGGCCGGACCGTCTTCTCCACAATGTACGGACCTTCCCAAATTGGAGAGAGCTTGTGCTCGCTTTTCTGGTTCCTCCTCAGGACCAGATCTCCTTCTGAAAAGGTTCTACTTCTGACATTGCGAGAGTGGTAACGCCGAAGTCCCTGGAGGTACTTAGCCGACTGGATGGCTGCAACGTTCCGAGCCTCCTCGAGTTGATCAAGCTCCACCATTCGGCTTCCCTCGGACTCGGCTTCGTTGTAGTTCCGAACCCTCGTGGATTCGAATCCTAGTTCGGTCGGCAGAACCGCCTCTGTGCCATAGACCAGGAAAAAGGGGTTTGGCGGTTGCTCTACCGGGAGTGGTTCTGAGTCCCCAGAGTACCGACGGTAACTCCTTCACCCATCGGGCAGCGTATGGTTTGAGGCGGTCGAAGATCCTGGCCTTGAGGCCTTGGAGGACCAGACCGTTAGCCCGCTCGACCTGCCCATTGCTTCGTGGGTGAGCCACCGAGGCGAAGCAGATCTTGATCCCGACGCCTTCGCACCATTCTTGGAATTCTTCACTCCTGAATTGGGTGCCGTTGTCCGTGATGATCCGGTTGGGCACTCCGAATCTGACCACGATATCCTGGAAGAACTCCTTGGCCTTAACCGCAGTGATAGTGGCGACTGGTTTGGCTTCGATCCACTTGGTGAACTTGTCAATAGCTACGAAGAGGTAGGCGAAACCACCTTGAGCCTTCTTGAGCGGGCCCACTAAATCGAGCCCCCAGACTGCGAAGGGCCAAGAGATGGGGATAGTTTGCAGCTCCTGCGCCGGCAAGTGTGTCCGCCTTGCATAGAACTGGCAGCCCTCGCAGGTTCGAACGATCTCCTTGGCATCCGTTACTGCCGTTGGCCAGAAGAAGCCCTGTCGGTAGGCTTTCCCAACCAAGGCGCTTGACGCCGCGTGATGGCCACACATCCCCGAGTGGATTTCTTGGAGCAGCTCTCTTCCCACTTGTCCCGAAATGCACCGCCTGAGGACACCTGAGGCACTCTTCCGGAAGAGCTCATCGCCCACCACCACATAGGATTTGGCTTGTTGGGAGACGCGCTCTGCCAGAGTGGTCGCTTCTGGAAGTTTTTCCTTCAGGAGATAATGTGATGCCTTAGAGCGTCAGAGCGATTCTAGGGTTCCTTTTCCTGGTTTTGTTTCGGGAGAGGAATGAAGGATTTGTCGGGGGATGAAATAATTGAAGTTTATCCGGCGTATTAATATTAAATTTGGAGTTGTCGGGCTAGAAACAGTGGGCCGAGGAAAACCTGGGCCTGGGCTGCGAATCCCCTCCCCATCTCTCTCTCTTTTCCCCTAGTGGGCCGGCCCACCATATAAAAGTGGTGTCACCCCCCCCCAAAAGCCCTAGGGCGCCCCCCTTCCTCCCCTAGCAGCCACACCACCCCTCCTCTTCCTCCCCTTGCGTGGTGGCTCAAGATCCACCGCGAAACGCGAAGGAGCAAGCGAGAAGAGGATCCGTGGAGGCGTGGAGGACGAGCAGATTTCCGTTTCGGGAATCGTCGCGCGTTTTTCGTGGGTTCTCAAGGGAGAACTCAAGGTAAAATTCCCAATCTTTTACCCCTGTTCTACCTAGGGATTAGGAGTGTATTAGATCTGGTGGTGAGTGATTTAGATGGATCTTGATGGGGGAGAATGGTAGATGTTCACGTGGTGCTGTTTTTGGAAGGGGAGATTGTGCAGCGCGGATTGTTTCGCGTTTTACGTGGCATAGACGATTTTTCCTGCAAAAACATATAACTAGAAAGTTGTAGATAACGTCTAGATCTAGCTTCTGTAATTTTTTCAGAATTTTTGGGGCGTGGGTCTGAGAGTTATTGCTGTTGCAATATGACGGACAGAATCTGAAAACAGATTTTGTCCACTGTGTTGGACGTTTGTTTAGGCATATTTAACAGTGGAATTGAAATTTGTGATCTTCAAGAAAGTTGTAGATCTCGTCAATATCTAGCTACTGTAATTTATTTGTATTTTTATGATCTGTATAAAAAAAGATACGAAATTGTAAAGAGATGGTGATGCTGTTTGACCCGGACAGATTGGGGTTTTTGGCGCTGAAGAAGGGAACGGGGATTAGGAAGCGTGTGTTCGAGTTGTGTGATCATTTGTGATGTCGCTATGTACTGAAATAATACTTGCACAGGTGGTGCCCCTTCTGGACGCAACTAGGTTCGTCATCCACGTTGGTAAAGGCAAGTGGAAGTAGCGATCTTGCTAAACTATAACTCGCTATTTGTTTCGTCTTCAATATAAACCTTAATTGCAGCATACCTACATGGTTTAACTACTTGTTTATGAGATTACAATATCCTATCCTGCATTGTGATGTGGTTGTTTGGTTTTTGAATCATGAGTAAGAATGAAGAAAGATGTTGTTTGCAAGATGAATTGTGGAGATATTCTATCTCAATGATGTTCGCATTCTATCCATGTTATTTGATGGTATGCAAGCATGTGAATTCAGAGTGGGAAGTTATGAATGTATTTAGGCATGAAGCATTAACTGCATAATCATGCATTGGAAGTTTGTCGACGCCAGCGTGCGCGACCGTACCGGTACAACACCGTGTGTTCCTGAGAAAGGGCGCGGTGAGGAGGATCATGGCATAAGCATGTGCACAATCATATGCATTTTACTGAGGTTGTGTGGACTCTATAATGTGGTATTGGACATGAGGAATTTGGTATGCTAGTTTTACTGTGGCTGTGTTATTCGTTAGAAGTTGTTCCGCTTGCTGAGATTACCCAATCTCACCCCTTGTTATTTTGTTGTTTTCAGATAGTTCTCGTGAGTCGTAAGCTTGAAGGGTGGGCTTAGTAGCACAATCAACCCTCCGGGGTCATCACGAATCACATGGACTAGTGCATTTAATAATTCATTAGCTTGCTGAAATTTTATTAATCATAGACCTGTTGATGTCCTCTTTGGAGCTGTTTTACGTTTATGTTTGTTTTCTGGTTGATTTAGACTTGTTATCTCTAGTATTGATGCTTTTATGTTATTCCTGTTTTTAATGGTTATTATGAATCTTGTTGTCGCTTCCGTTTTGTCCTAATTTTAGGAGAGATGCTGTCGAAATTTTCTTGTACGACAGTTTAGATTTGTAGGGTGTTACAGTTGGTATCGAGCTGGTCAGTAGGTCCTTGGAATGTCTATTTTTAGTGTCATACTATAGGATACAACTAAAATATGATGTGGAATAACTTAGAAACATGGCCTAGGTTTTAACTAAAATTTTGTCATAGGATAGCAACATTAAAACTTGTGTAAGTGGAATCACTAATTTAAAATTTGACACACATGGATGCACAAGAGGAAAGGGTATGGGTATCGTTGCCTTATGCTTAAAGGTTGAATTTAAGCTTTGTTGTTGAATGCTACTTTTGATGATGTATAATGCTATATTTATGATAGATTTGATTGAGTTGCTTCATTTGTGATAAAGTGTGGTTGTGGTGCCGAAGGGTTTCGGTCACCTTTTGTTTGTAGTGAGGCTGTGGTTTGACGGTGTGGCCGGGTAGAGTCACCACCGAAGAATTATTATACCCTCAGAGGGAAAGAGTACTTATCCGTGTCTGTCGTAGATCGGGTAGTGACTGGAGTCAACTACACGAGGATGGTGATGGAGTCCTGCGGAGGTTCTTTACCTGTCTGACGGTCGGTTTTGGTTGGTGTTCGGGCTATGGGGTTGGTTCGAAACCGCGGAAAATGCTTAGTATTGAGCACTCGCTGATTTGTCCTTTTGGCGGTTTGTGGTTTTGTCTCCTTTGAGTGAAGACACAGAAGAATAGTTCTACGTTTAGCGTCTGTTGGTCACAATTTTGCTTTGGCAACAGATTTGTTGTGATGGACTGTCTTTGGGAGTAAATTTCGGTGGGTGTTGTTTCCCCGATTTTTTTTTTTTTTAAAAAAGAAGGGGGTTGGAGTTTCTCCTGTTGCAGATCAAGCTGGATGGAGCTAAGTTTGAATCTTTATCGGAAAATATTAGTTGGACATTTGGTCTTCCCTTTTGCATCCGTCTTCCTTTGTGGAAAGTGTAGGTTTTGGATTTCTTGTAGAGTTTTGGCTACTATGATTGGACATTTGAGGGTCGAGCTCTCTTGCATTTATGTTTGGATTTTTCTTTTCTTCCTTGCCTGAAAAGAAGAATTTTTTATCGGTGTTTGTTCTTGATCTAGAACTGTGTTTGTTTTTTTAATGTTTTGGATTGCCTCCTGTTTGTCAAGGGTAGGTGACCCATGACGGTGTTTAGAAATTTTATGTCTGTGTTACGTAGTATGTAACAATGTGGTTTATGGAATGATGTACTTCTAAGTTAATTTGTGAGTTGAATCAATTAAAATGTAATTGTTATCTTTAGCTTGAGATTAAATAAACTTCTAGTATTGTAGATTGCTCTATAGCGATAATGATTGAATGTGTTAATGTGCATGCTTAGGATTTATTGCATTATTTTAATGTGCCCTTGACCATGGACAATGTTTAAAGCTTTAAATCTTGATGCGTAGTTAGAACATTACAATGATGTAAACTACTGTGAAGGTAATAGAAAATTAGTGGGTTATTTAGAGACATTTTAATATAAGGTCGGTAGAACAATTTAATTGTAATGGTGGACTACCGATATTGTTAAAGAAACCATCTTTGGTTGTTTAAAGATGTTCTAATTTAATCGTGTTGGCTAGTGACTTTAACTTGGAAATTGATTAGAGTTGATATTTATGACGTTGCAAACTATTAGTAGATTCGGAAGTATGCTATGCGTTCCAATAATGCTAGTATCGATATCAATTGGGAAGACATAAGTTTTTGCCATTGCCGTAAGAGCTTTGTGATGATTTCACCTATTCAGTTCACTTTAAAAAAAAAAGGCTGGAGTATGTCTTGGAGTGGCAATTTTGCTATAACCCGTGTATAGGGTAGCTAAAAAAAATTTAAAAAAAAAATTTAAATTTAATTTAGCGTTGTTGTTATAAGAGCTTTGGATGGCTTAAATTATTCAATCTATTTTACATAGTTGGAGTACGTTGTGTAGTGACAGTTTGTCATAGCCTATGGATAGGGTAACTAAAAGCAATGTTGTTGTTTTACAATTATGCCAATTATTGATATTGATGACTTAGTAGTGGTGGTAACTGATTAGATTAATTGTTGAAAACCTTTGTTAAAATGGTGGAAATTGTAACATGTTGTGATGGAGTGAACCAGGGATAGTTAGCATGACGCGTGATTTTGTCCTTAATAAATGTATGTTTTAAACTTCTATTTATGATTGGTGCCTTGTTGAGATAATATTTACTTGTTGAGTCATCTTTTAGGTGAATAAATTTCCATTGTCGAGATGTTGACGCGTATGTGGTATGGAATTTATAGGTTCATCATGCTGAAAGACTTGTTGAAGCACTGCCTTTCAAATTTAGAATATGATGATATAGGTTAGGCTGCTCCGTGGGGATCTGATGAGGTAGTGTTGGTTGGATGTGTTTTTTATAATCACTGTGAACTTTATTTATAATTGTGGAAAAGGTAATAAGAGTAAGAATTTGTTGTGTAGTTGTTGTTAAATCCTGATGGGCCTTCTCAATGAGTAAATAGGGAATATTGAAATCTAAATGGTAAGGGTAGTGGAATGCTATAGATGGCGGGAGTTATGCTGAACTTATGTTTAACAATTCATATGGATTGGTTGTTTGTTTGATATTTGGGTTGAATACTTTCGGTCAAAGTATTCTTTGTGCTGTGTTTCAGAGTTTCCCTAAACTTAGAATGATTCTGCCAAATGTGGGTTAATTTCGAGGCTTAAAACAAGGATAAAAGAATGATTAACCTTGAAGTAATTTGTGGAGATTTTGGAATGTTATTCTATTAAATATCGTCATTCATTCATCTTTGATAAGAAAACTAGCTTAAGTTATGAATGCGACATTTATGCTCAAGGATGTATGCTTTGACTGTATCCGTAGTTTTCAAGGTCGAGTTATCGGTTGCATTGTTGATCAAAAGAAGTAGCTAATCCAATGTAAGATTTGGAACTTCATGATCTGGAAATATTTGTATTTCTATTTTGGGCTAGAGTTGTGTTGTGGTGTGAGGTGTTTGACAGTTTTTGTTTAAGAGACGATTCTTCTTGTTGTGACATGAATGATATTCGTGGTTGAAACAATTTTTTCTGTTGGGAAGTGAGTTTGGTTCCTTTTTAAGGAAAAAGAGATGGTGGTTGTGTGGAAGCATTTAATTCCTTGATCGGTTTCTTTTTTTCTGAATGGCTCGGCCTTGGATAAAAGTGAGATGATTTGTTTTGGTAAAAGTGAAATGCATTTACAGAAGACTTTCGCGGTGTTTCTCTTTTGAATAGAGCTTCTCCCCGAAGAAAATTTTTTTGGTGGTTTTGGTTCTATGGAGTTTCTCTTCCAAGTTGAGTTCCCGTGTATGTGAATTTCAGCCCTTTGGTTTAAAGGTGGTGATTGTCGTTCGTTGTGTTAGTGAGAATTAAGATTTCTTTTACGTTCAAGCTTAGGGGTAAGAAAATGAATGTTTATGTTATGGTTGAGTTTATTCAAGGATTGTACTCCTTGCCCTGGTCCTTGGGTGGAAGAATGTGAAGGCGAAACCTTCTTACAAGGGAACACTAGTGTGGGTCGCTGATCGTAAGTAGTTTAAAAGTGAAGAGTAAAGGAAGGTTGTGTATGACTCAATTCAAACCTTTTTTGGAGAATTGTTTTCATTGATGTGTTCCTCGGTGGGGTTGCTTAATTTAGTAGTGGACAACTTGGAAGTTGCAGGTAATTACATTAATTTTTTGGAACTTTTGTCGCTGGGTTCGAGCGAGTTTGTGTCAACCGTAGTGATTGTGTTCGGTTGTTATTGTTTCATGGATTTACGGACCCTGGTTGTAAAGTAGGCTATCTCTGTCGTTGGTAAGGGTGGATATTGGTTCTTTTGTAAAAGATCAATCACTTGTAGGAGATAGGAGTTTGTGTTTGGGTTGATTTAGAGACTTACCTAGAGCGTTGTGTCTCACATGGTTCGCGGCCGCCTGAATGCGACTTAACCGTGGTAGAGGAGTTGAGATTGGAATGCGGAGTTTCGTGGATCGGGTTGAAGAGAGAAGTGGGAGTTGAGATTCCAGATCGATACCAGATTCACCTAATAGGTGTCCTTTATTTAATAGGGGAATAGTTCGTGTTAGTGTCCAATGAAAGATTTGTGGACCAATTAGTCTGAGCGGGATGCAACTTGGGAACTTGAGGACCAGATGCGGAAGAAGTATCCTACACTCTTTGAGGATGCTGAAGGTAAAGTGTTGATTACCAGTTTGCCTTTTTTTTTTAAGGTTCCGTAGCAAAGAGGAGTAGATTCGGGGACGAATCCTTTTAAGGAGGGGAGAATGTGATGCCTTAGAGCGTCAGAGCGATTCTAGGGTTCCTTTTCCTGGTTTTGTTTCGGGAGGAATGAAGGATTTGTCTGGGGATGAAATAATTGAAGTTTATCCGGCGTATTAATATTAAATTTGGAGTTGTCGGGCTAGAAACAGTGGGCCGAGGAAAACCTGGGCTGGCTGCGAATCCCTCCCCATCTCTCTCTCTTTTCCCCTAGTGGGCCGGCCCACCATATAAAAGGGGTGTCACCCCCCCCACAAGCCCGAGGGCCCCCCTTACTACCCTAGCAGCCACACCACCCCTCCTCTTCCTCCCCTTGCGTGGTGGCTCAAGATCCACCGCGAAACGCGAAGGAGCAAGCGAGAAGAGGATCCGTGGAGGCGTGGAGAACGAGCAGATTTCCGTTTCGGGAATCGTCGCGCGTTTTTCGTGGGTTCTCAAGGGAGAACTCAAGGTAAAATTCCCAATCTTTTACCCCTGTTCTACCTAGGGATTAGGAGTGTATTAGATCTGGTGGTGAGTGATTTAGATGGATCTTGATGGGGGAGAATGGTAGATGTTCACGTGGTGCTGTTTTTGGAAGGGGAGATTGTGCAGCGCGGATTTTTTCGCGTTTTACGTGGCATAGACGATTTTTCCGGCAAAAACATATAACTAGAAAGTTGTAGATAACGTCGAGATCTAGCTTCTGTAATTTTTTCAGAATTTTTGGGGCGTGGGTCTGAGAGTTATTGCTGATGCAAGATGACGGACAGAATCTGAAAACAGATTTTGTCCAATGTGTTGGACGTTTGTTTAGGCATATTTAACAGTGGAATTGAAATTTGTGATCTTCAAGAAAGTTGTAGATCTCGTCAATATCTAGCTACTTTAATTTTTTTGTATTTTTATGATCTGTATAAAAAAAGATACGAAATTGTAAAGAGATGGTGATGCTGTTTGACCCGGACAGATTGGGGTTTTTGGCGCTGAAGAAGGGAACGGGGATTAGGAAGCGTGTGTTCGAGTTGTGTGATCATTTGTGATGTCGCTATGTACTGAAATAATACTTGTACAGGTGGTGCCCCTTCTGGACGCAACTAGGTTCGTCATCCACGTTGGTAAAGGCAAGTGGAAGTAGCGATCTTGCTAAACTATAACTCGCTATTTGTTTCGTCTTCAATATAAACCTTAATTGCAGCATACCTACATGGTTTAACTACTTGTTTATGAGATTACAATATCCTATCCTGCATTGTGATGTGGTTGTTTGGCTTTTGAATCATGAGTAAGAATGAAGAAAGATGTTGTTTGCAAGATGAATTGTGGAGATATTCTATCTCAATGATGTTCGCATTCTATCCATGTTATTTGATGGTATGCAAGCATGTGAATTCAGAGTGGGAAGTTATGAATGTATTTATGCATGAAGCATTAACTGCATAATCATGCATTGAAGTTTGTCGACGCCAGCGCAGGCGCGATCAGACGTACAACACCGTGTGTTCCTGAGAAAGGGCGCGGTGAGGAGGATCATGGCATAAGCATGTGCACAATCATATGCATTTTACTGAGGTTGTGTGGACTCTATAATGTGGTATTGGACATGAGGAATTTGGTATGCTAGTTTTACTGTGGCTGTGTTATTCGTTAGAAGTTGTTCCGCTTGCTGAGATTACCCAATCTCACCCCTTGTTATTTTGTTGTTTTCAGATAGTTCTCGCGAGTCGTAAGCTTGAAGGGTGGGCTTAGTAGCACAATCAACCCTCCGGGGTCATCACGAATCACATGGACTAGTGCATTTAATAATTCATTAGCTTGCTGAAATTTTATTAATCATAGACCTATTGATGTCCTCTTTGGAGCTGTTTTACGTTTATGTTTGTTTTCTGGTTGATTTAGACTTGTTATCTCTAGTATTGATGCTTTTATGTTATTCCTATTTTTAATGGTTATTATGAATCTTGTTGTCGCTTCCGTTTTGTCCTAATTTTAGGAGAGATGCTGTCGAAATTTTCTTGTACGACAGTTTAGATTTGTAGGGTGTTACAGATAATCAAGGTACGAAGGCTGCCTCATTATTGCGGCGGAGGACATGAACCAGCTCCAGACCGTCAAACTTGCCTTCCAATTCTCGGACTTGCTGACAGTATGCCGTCATAGTCTGGTCTATGCACGACCAGTCCTTCTATACTTGGCTCACCACCAACTGGGAGTCGCCCTGAAGGATCATTGTTTTTGATCCAATTGTTTTTGATGATGAGTATTTGAAAAGAGTTGAAATTGATTTGATTATTTGATAAGATTTAAAAGTGGTTTGATTATTTAGTGGTTCTATGGATTAATGTGAGTCAAGTCGCGGACTTGGGCACGGAAATTATTTGTGTGTTTTTGTTCATGTGCAGGTGTTGCTTGAGGTCGAACGTGGTCGGTGACAGGACCGAGACTAGGTTCAAGGGAGGAACTGAGGTCGTGAGGGTCGAGGGTGTCATGCGAAACGTTTGGACTAGAGAACGGTGCGCGTGAGATCGAGATCATTGCAGCGTAGTGGCAGGAGGCCGTACGCGTGTATACGAATTTTTGACACTTGCATTGTGTGTGTGTGCATGCAAGTGTGTGTGCGTGTGCATGCATGTGTGTGTGCGTGCTGCATGTGTGTGTGCATACGAGCATGTGTGTGTGAATGCATTTAATGCATGTGTGTGTGCATGCATGGAGTGTGTGTTTGCAAGCATGTGCAGTGTGTGTGTGTGTGAATGCATTTAATGCATGTGTGTGTGCATGCATGGAGTGTGTGTGTGACGTGCTGCATGTGTGTGTGCATGCGAGCGTTGTGTCGTGTGTGTGCATGGCGTGAGTGCATCGCTGTGTAGCGTGAGTCCGAGTGGAGGCTGGCTGCCGTGAGTTGCCGTCCAAAGTGTTTCCGAGTACGAGTTGGCCAGAGCAAGCAGTGTTCAAGTCAATGAAGAATAGGAAAAGGATTCCTGTTCCCTTGTCCTTTAAATAGGGGTTCTAGGTGCTTAGAATCAATCAATCCAAGGCAAAGGGCAAGAAGCAAGAGGTGCCTACATCAAAGAAGAGATTTTGTGTTTTCTTTAGTTTGTTTAAGGTTTTCTAATCTTGTGAGATTAGAGATTTTGGTGGTTTTCTAATCTTGTGAGATTAGAGATTTTGGTGTCCTCCCGGAAGGAGTGGTTTTGGAATAAAGAAAAGGTTATGCAATTCTTTACATACTCTTTTGCTATGATTCTTGATTAGAAGGATTGTTCGATTTTTGATAGAACTAGTTTTGATTTATGTTCGACTTGTCTCGCTAATTAATCTAGGGTTTTGATCTCTACGATATTAGATATTCTTCCGCTATTTAGGGGTCTTTAATTTTCCGAAGAAAATAGTTGAATTTTATTCGGCATCTATTCACCCCCCCTCTAGTTGCCTACTCGGTCCTACAAGTGGTATCAGAGCCAGGCTCTACTAATCCATCTTAACAGGTGATTAGTAAAACGGTAAGTTATGGCAACAGAGAAATACTCGAACAAACCGCCGATCTTCGATGGCACAGACTTCCCCCATTAGCGGATCCGGATGACTGCATATCTTCAAGCTCAAGGTAACGCGATTTGGCGCAAGGTAAAAATTTCGTACGAGCTTCCTTCTAATGATGATATTGATAAAATCGAGTTTGAAAAAGATGTTGAAAACAATAATAGAGCTAGAAACATATTGCTTCAAGGACTTGCTAGAAAAGAATTCGATAGAGTCTGTCATTTACTCACTGCTCATGAAATTTGGAAATCTCTTCAAGATTATCATGAGGGCACTGACTCTGTAAAAGAAGCTAGGCAAGATCAATTTAAAAAGGAATACACTAGATTTGAAATGAACTCTGGAGAATCTCTAGATGATTGTTTTGCTCGCTTTAAAAAAATCTTAAACAATCTTAGAGCTGTAGATGTAAAGTACACTGACTCTGAAAATGCTAGACTTTTCCTATCATCTCTTGATCTTAAAATCTGGCAAATGAAAGTGACTGCTTTTAGGGAAGCTCACAAGATGAGTGAAATGACTTTGGATAAACTATATTCTAGTCTCAAGACTTTTGAGATAGACATTGTTTCAAGAACTTCCAATGATAACTCTATGGCTCTTAATGCTAATTCTTCATATGATAATGCTACTAGTTCTTCATCATCATATCCCATTACTACTTTGAGTGCTCTTAGTGATGAACAGCTAGATCAAATACCAGAAGATACACTTGCTCTTCTTTCCAAGCGTGTCAATGCAGCTTACATGAGATCAAGGGAGAGAAGAGGAGCCTCCATCCACTGCTACAACTGCGGCTAGGCCGGGCACATCCGTGCTAATTGCTTCAAGAACAAAGATAGAGACGAGAAGGATCAAATCAACTACTCCAAATCCTTCCGGCCAAAAGAGAGCAAGGACAAAAATAAGCAACGGACAAAGAAGATGCTCAACAAAGTCTTCGCGGCAATTGGTCGCTTAGACTTAAGCGACATTGATGATTCAACTGACGATGAGAAGGAAGCGAAGCAAACGAAGCTGAACGAGAAAGATTTCACCGGACTGTGCTTCATGGCGAAAGGGAACACTAGTGATTCTAGTGACAACGACAAAGACCTCCAAATGACGGTGATGAGGTAATACCTTCGTATGATGAGCTTTGTGAAGTTTTAGTCATATTGAGAAAATCTTTAAGAAAATCTTCACTCAAAAATAAAAACTTAGAGAAAGATCTATCCATGCTGAAAATTGAAAACTTTGATCTTAGAAATTCAAATTCTGAAAAGACATGTGATTCTTGCTTAGATCTCAAATTTGAAATTAAATCTCTAAAAGAGGAACATATGATTAAACTAGAACAAGTTTATGCCAAACAATTGAAAAATGAAAAACTTGTGAAAAATGTTGGTTGCTCTACTGATGGTTTACATGGTCAAACTTCTTGTTCTAAATGTCCCATACTAGAATTGAAGTTGCATGATGCAGATGCTAAGATTACTCAATTGTTTAATGATTTGCTTACACATGAAGTTCTTCCATGCTCAACTTGTCGCAAGCAAAAAGAAAAAGTAGATGTTTCCTGTAATAATTGTTTAACACTCTCTCGAAAAATTGATTACTTGGAAAAGTCTTTAGAACGTTTTACTAAAGGAAAGAAAAATTTAAATATGATTTTGGATCAATCAAAAGTCAGCACTCATCACAAAGGTTTAGGTTTTGATCCTTATGCTCATCACAAATCATATGCTCCTACTATTGTTAAAACTCTTGAAAGTGGAAAGTTTGAAATTGTCAAAGAACCTGAGAAAACTGTCTTCAAATCTGCTGGAATTTTATCTTCTACAATGATGAATGCAAATGTTGCTTCTGCTCCTAAAGTCAAACCATTTGTTAAGTACAATTGCACTCATTGTGGAAAAAATGGTCATTTGGTGAATTTTTGTTTTAGACTAGCCAAACAACAGAGAAAGGAAAATTCAAAGGCTAACTTTAGACAAACACGTATCATTTCTCAACATGTTCCGCTAGTGAAAGCAAACAAAATTCCTCGAAATTCATCTACTTTGCATTCACAAGCTTTTGTACGATCACCTCCTCGTCGAGTGATTGATCTTTGGATACCTAAATCATATTTCTCTAACCCCAGCTGAATCCTCGGCATCTTCTCGCTCACAACATGTAGGTAGTACGAAGGGAAGGAGAACATCCGGGTTGTTGATTCAGGATGCTGCCAACACATGACAGCAACCCAAGTTGGTTCTCCTCCTAACAAAAGCATCTGGGAGCAAACGATCACTTTTGGAGATGCTACTCTTTGGGCCAGCGTCATTGCAAAAAGGTACAGTGAAGGTGAATGATCACTTTACTTTAAAGAATGTCTATTTGTTGTCTAAACTAAAATACAACCTTACGTCTCAGATCTCAATTGTTGGATGAAAACTTTGAAGTGAGTTTTAAACCAAATGCATGTAGAGTACTCGATGCTTACGGAAACTTCACTCTAGAGATATATAGACTTGGAAAAATTTTCATAGCAAATTTTAGCAATGCTTCAAGTTCACATTGTTTTGTTGCTTCAGAATCTAGAAATCTCAATTTTTGGCATCGTCGGTTAGGTCACATGGGCTTTGATCTGTTATCTAGATTGAGTGGTCTAGACTTAATTCGTAGCTTGCCAAAATTAAAATCTTGCAAAGACATTGTTTGTGCTTCCTGTCGACATGGTAAGATGGTTGGAGCCCCTCATGCTCCTGTCTCTACTGTAATGACCACTGGCCCCGGTCAACTTCTTCACATGGATACAGTAGGACCATCTCGAGTACAATATGCCGGAGGTAAGTGGTACTTTCTAGTAATAGTTGATGATTATTCGAGATACTCTTGGGTGCTTTTTCTGTCTTCAAAAGATGAGATTTTTGGACTCTTTCATGTCTTCATTAAGAGATTGATAAATGAATTGCCTAACTCATTGAAAGCCATAAGAACAGATAATGGTACAGAATTCAAAAATGCCTTGTTTAAATCTTTTTGTGAAACTAATGGGATTGAACATCAATTTTCTTCGCCATATTCTCCCTCACAGAATGGTGTTGTAGAAAGGAAAAATAGAACTTTGATTCAAATGGCTAGAACTATGCTAGATGAATACAACACTTCAAGAAAATTTTGGGCTGAGGCAATTTCTTCTGCTTGCTATATATCAAATAGGGTCTATCTCAGAGCTTTAATTGGTAAAACATCTTATGAACTGAGATTTGATCGTAAACCATCTGTTTCTCACTTACGAGTGTTTGGTTGCAAATTCTTTATTCTTAAACATGGAAATCTTGATAAATTCGAAGCTCGTAGTACGAGATGGTATTTTCCTTGGCTATTCGTTGCACTCTCGTGGATATCGTGGTACTTGATTTATCGACTAACAAATTGTTGGAGACATGCGATGTTACTTTTGATGAGGCTAGCCTGGAGCTAGACCCGACATTTCAGGTTCACGAGAAGATTTAGAGCCAATCTTTTTGGATAAAAGATTCAAGAAAATGATGAAGATAATGATGATGATGAGCTCATACCTCTGAGCAGGAAGATGTTCTGAACAAATTGATGTGACTACTACTTGATTCTCCTACACCTCCCACGACCAGTGAAACAAGCTGGACCTCCCTTCTTGTTTTAAAGAACCATCCTCTGAACAAATTATTGGAAGTCTTCATGAAAGGGTGACACGTTCTAATTCATCTCAAACTCTTTTATGCATGCATTCTGCTTTTGTTGCAAATTTTGAACCTAAGAACATTACTCATGCTTTAACTGATAGTTCTTGGGTAGATGCGATGCATGAAGAGTTAGAAAACTTTGAAAGGAATAAAGTTTGGTCTTTAGTGGAACCTCCTAAAAATCAAAACATTATTGGAACAAAATGGGTTTTTAAGAACAAGTTAAATGAAGATGGAATAATTGTTAGAAACAAAGCTAGACTTGTAGCTCAAGGTTATTCTCAACTTGAAGGAATTGATTTTGATGAAACATTTGCTCCTGTTGCTCGTTTAGAAGCTATTCGCATCCTCTTGGCTTTTGCAGCTTCAAAAGGTTTTAAGTTATTTCAAATGGATGTGAAAAGTGCTTTTCTAAACGGTTTTATAGAAGAAGAAGTTTTTGTGAAACAACCTCCTGGCTTTGAAAATGAAAAATTTCCTAATCATGTATATCGTTTGTCAAAAGCTCTTTATGGATTAAAACAAGCCCCTCGTGCTTGGTATGATAGATTAAAAGGCTTCTTGCTTCATCATAATTTTGAGATGGGAAAAGTTGATAAAACTCTATTTACTCAAAATTCAAATGATCAATTTCTTGTGGTGCAAATTTATGTGGATGATATTATCTTTGGAGGATCCTCCCACTCTCTTGTGTTGCATTTTTATGAGCTAATGTCCAGGGAATTCGAGATGAGTATGATGGGAGAGTTGACATACTTCCTTGGATTTCAAATCAAGCAAGCGAAAGAAGGGATCTTCTTGCACCAATCCAAGTATACAAAGGAGCTACTAAAGAAATTCGACATGGGAGAAGGAAAGTCGGTATCTACTCCAATGAGCACAACAACAATTTTGGATCTTGACGAGAATGGTGTCGAGATGGACCAAAAGAATCTGAAGCATGATTGGATCACTGCATTTGATCGCCGAGGCCTCGACATACATTTTGCAGTATGTTTGTGCGCTCGATTTCAAGCCTCTCCTCGAGAATCACATCGACAAGCAATTAAAAGAATTTTCAGGTATCTTCGCTCCACTTACGAATTTGGCATTTGGTATTCTTGTTCTTCTTCGCTTACACTCCTAGGATATTGCGATGCTGATTTTGCGGGGTGTAGATTAGATAGAAAGAGTACTTCGGCACATGTCATTTTCTTGGCACTTCACTTGTTTCTTGGTCTTCTAAGAAACAGTCCTCGATAGCTTAATCTACTTTGAAGCTGAATACGTTGGTACCGCTAGTTGTTGTTCACAAATTCTTTGGATCACTTCAACTCTTAAAGATTACGGCATTAACTTTAATAGTGTTCCACTTCTTTGTGATAATACTAGTGCAATTCACATCGCTAAAAATCCTGTTCAACATTGAAGGACTAAACACATTGATGTTCGATATCATTTTCTTAGAGATCATGTTGAAAAAGGAGCTATTGAACTGAAATTTGTTGATTCGGATGCTCAAATTGCTGATATTTTCACTAAACCGCTTGATTCTTCTCGCTTTGCTTTCTTATGCGGCGAACTTGGGATCATTCATCCCCATGGGTTGATTTGAGGGGGAGTCTTGATTTTAACTCTTTCATTTGTGTTACTTGACTTTGGTTACTACAAGGAGCTATTTTGACGTTACACTTAAAGAAAACTCCCCTGTTTTCATTTCATCATGTAGTACAAAGCTTTGTTGACTATTCTTGTGTATATAGTCAA
Organism: Rhipidocladum racemiflorum; assembly: GCA_036346355.1. Taxonomy (NCBI): domain Eukaryota; kingdom Viridiplantae; phylum Streptophyta; class Magnoliopsida; order Poales; family Poaceae; genus Rhipidocladum; species Rhipidocladum racemiflorum. The sequence continues at coordinate 12,512,839 of CM070592.1, read as the reverse complement.
ATTAATGCTACATTGCTTCACTTCTCACTAAAAGACTAAAAGACTAAAATAATTCAATTTGAGATGCTTTTCGAGAATATTTTGGCTCTTGTTCATTATGGTATTGCATTTGTGAAATAGGCTTAAAAGTTTCTTGTCATCTGTTGAAAGGCTAGAGCTGATTAGAAACTATGTGTGAGCTTTTGTTGGACTTCAAATGATCATTATGAGTCTCAAGCAAAATCAGTGTTTTAATATTAAAAGCAAGTTGAAAAAGATGCAAGCAAAAGCTACTTGGCTAAACACAAGTTTAGTACAATGTGCAGCTTCCTTGCCAGGGATTTAAATTCAAAAGATGCAAGAGAAGGCTACTTGTCTAAACAAAAGTTCAGAACAATGTGAAGCCACTTGCCAATTTAAACTGAGAAAGATACAAGAAAGAACTACCTACTCATACACAAGTATGGGCTAGTGTGCAGTTACTTGTCATCCCTGTTGATCACAAAGCAAAATTGTCAAACTTGCTAAAAGAAAAAAAGGAAATTCAAATTTTTGAAAAGGCTTGAGACAAACATTAGTGAATTTGAAAGTCTCTCTTTGCTCATGATAGATTTTTTTTAGCTTTGGCAAAATCAGTTTATGACATTTTACTTGTTTGCTCTAATTTGCTTATACAACAACTATTCTATGTGTTAGAGCCTCCATATTCTCACAATTTGCTTTCTCATTGGATAAATTGATACAAAATGTGAAAACTCTCGTAAAAAAACTCTCCAAATGCTTTTGATTATATACCTTGAATATACTTCAAAGCTTGAGATACTACATTCATTAAGGGGGAGTTTTGAGATCTTGATGACTATTTTGTCAAAAAGGGGGAGAGCAAAAGTCAAGAAGAAGAAAAATAAAAAGAGAGGAGTGTGACACTACGGTATGGTGTGACATTATAGAATGTGAAATTAGAGAATAAAACCTTTCGGCTTGAGGTTTACTCGCGTTTTTGGGCCGTTTGAAGTGATGTGTCACCACGGAGTGTCGTAACCTTTTAAATGGTGCATGTTAAGGTCAAAAACTTTATGAAATATGGTATGGCAGGTTAAAACCATAAGGTATGGAGGTTAATAGCTTTTCCGGGCCGTTTTCGGGGTTTTGGGCCTTCCCGGGGGAGTTTTGGGCCTTGGTGGGCTTTAGTGGGATGGATTAGGTCTCCGTAACGGACTAGAATTAGGTGTGGGGGCTGGTAAAAGGGGTTTCCCTGCCCCTTTGTGGCGTCCACCCTGCTGGCTTTGCGCCCCTTGAGGCCTTGGTGCGCCCCCTCACCTCCCCCCACTTGACAAGCCCTAGCCGCCCCTTCCCTTTGAGCCTTGCGCCTCCCCCTTGCTCTCCTCCATTGCCCCACCTCTCCACCACCTCTTCTCCACCCGTTGCTGCCCTAGGGTGGTCTCCACACCTCTGCACCTTGTGGATCCATCCGTTGGAGCGAGGAGCGAGGAACGAGGAGCGTGGAGCGAGGAGCGATCCGCGAGGAGATCGATTGGAGTTTTCGTTCGTCGGGCAAAGGTATGATCATGGGGATCCTTGGGTTTGATCTAGGTACTGTTCTTAGGGTGTTTATGAAGTTTTTAGATCAATTGGTGGTGCTGGGTTGGAGTTCTTTGGGTTAGATCTAGACGTTGCCACGTTTCTGTTTTCGGGCAGATTGAGTAGTCGGGCTAGATTAGTACTTATGACCCCCGATCATGTTTAAAAGTTTTAAACCCGGATGCATAGTTAAAACATTAAGATGATGTAGACTGCCGATATTGTTAAAGAAACTTTGCTGGTTGTCTAAAGATGTTCTAATCTAATGGATTAATAGAGAGATTTAATCGTGTTGACTAGTGACTTTAATTTGGAAATTGATTAGAGTTTCTATTTATGTTGTCGCAAACCATTAGTATATTTGGAAGTATGCAGTTGTGTCCCTTCAATGCTAGTATTAATATCAATTGAGAAGACATAATACTTATTCTTAATGATGTTGTTAAGGGCAGTGTCAATACTAGTATTCAATCTATTTTAAATAGTTGGAGTATGTTGTGTGGTGGTAATTTGGTTATCACCTATGTATAGGATAGCTAAAAGCAATGTGTTGATTGATGATAATCAAATTTTTGATATTGATGACTTAGTAAGTGGTGGTAGTTGTGTAGAATACTTGTTGGAAACCATTGATTAAATGGAGGGTATTGTAACCTGTGGTGATGGAGTGAACCATGGATAATTAACCTGATGTAGAGTTTTATCCTTAATGAATGTATGCCTTGGAATCCTAGCTATGAACTTTGTCTTGTAGAGATAATATTTACATGTTGAAGTCGTTGTTTAAGCTGAATAAGGTTCGGTTGTCGAGACGTGAATAGATAGGAGGTATGAAATTTATATGTTGATCTTCTTTGAAAGATTTGTGGAAGTACTATGTTTCAAATTTAGAATAAGATGTATTATGATTCGGTGATCCGGGGGGATCATGTCATTATAGTCTTGGTTGGGTGCCTTTTTGATAAGCATCATAAACCCTTATTAAGAAATGTTGGGAATGGTAACTAGAGGAAGAATTTGTTGTGAAACTTTCGGTTGAATTGTGTTGGGGCTCCTCAGATAGTAAATAGTGATTATTGAAGTCTTTAATGGAAAGCGTAGTGGAGTACTAGAGATGGTTCCTTTCATCTTGAAATGTTGTCTAAAAACCTTTGAAACTGGTTTGGTTGTTTGCCATCTCGGTTGAATGCTTTCGGTTGAGGTGTTCCTTATGTTGAGTTTCAGAGTTTCCCCAAAACTCGTAGTGGTTGGTGTCGACCTTTGATTTTGGCGAATTTGTTTAATTCGTGTTGTGAGTTTGAGTTTACATCCAAAAGTTTTTGAGTGGATCACGCCCTTTCGCGTTCGCACTGATTTATCTTTGAAATTAATTTTAAAAGGAAGCAGATGGTCATAAAGGGTTGTGTTGGAAACTTTTGAGTTAAGCCCTTGATGTGTAACTCTGTTTGGCTAGAGTTGGAGTCATTTGGAAAATGTGTCTGGTGTGCGGATGTTTCACAAGTCTGGATTTTTATGAATGTTTCATAAGTGAATTTGGTTAGAGAAGAGTTTTCTTCTGGGATTGAGTTTCCCTCTCTTTTGATAAAATTTATGGCAGTTGTTTGTGCAGATGTCTAACTTTGGAGTCAATGTTCTTTTCCAAAACGTTGATCTTGGTTAAAATACGATGTTTTGCAAAGTTTAGCTATCTATCGTTGGTGGGTTCTGATTTGATGTGGTGCCTTACTGTTAATTATGTTGCCGTCATAGTCTATATGATTTAGCGCAACCGTCAGTGTTATGGGTATTTCAATCATTTGATACCGAGGAAGAAGTTATTTGGTGAATGACTATTCGGTGCCGTTGTTCCATGATGAATGAATGGTGAAAAGTAAACATGACATCGTTTTTACATGTTAAATGATAAAGGAGTTGTTGAGCCAGGTCAGTGAGAAAGTCATATATGGAGATATGACTAATCCGGAGTGCTCCTGAAGAGTGTGCATTTATGTCATGAAATGAGATTTCCCTTGCTTTCTAGTATGAAAAGAAGCAATGAACAATTTCAGTATGTTGGTTGTGATGTAGGGGATTTATGCTTCCTTTGTGATTTGGCTTGGATGTTGCCGAATTCTTTCCAAAATGGTTGTTAACGCTTTGGGTTTGAGTTGTTGTGTGTACACTTGGGCTTGATAGCTAAGTGTTTTTGTGTGAGGGCGAGACCCTCTTAAGAAAGGAACCAATTGTGGTTTGGTAAGGTTTTCGATCCTAGCTTGGGCTAGGTGTCGAACCTTAGTGGTATAAGGGTGGTTTGTGATGGAGGTTGATGATGTATGGGTTTAACCTTTACTAAGAGTAGCGATGGGTGGAAGTGAAGTTGACGGTAGATTGGTGATAATTGCCCTGCCGTGAGCAGTTGTCTTCACTAGTTATTTTTGGGTTTGAGTCTTGCCTGGGAAAGGATGGAATAAAATGTTAGTATGATCGTGTATCGGAAGGGCTAGTGTGCCTTAATGAGTTATTCCCCTCGATGGAAACTTTCGGGATTGAAGAGAGGTCGTTAAAGGAATTGTGACTTCCTTTGATTATGTCATGTTGAGTTTAATGGAGTATGGTAGTCAGGGTGGTTGTGATAGAAGTATGAAGTGTTTGCCGTGAGGATTCGAGCGTTTTGGGTTGATGGAGCCCTTTGTGGTTGAAACGCAGATTCTGTTGGGGAATTGAAGTGAAGGTCGATTTGTGAGGGGTTGCCCTTAGTTGAGCTAGATCAACACTTTTTCTCTATGTGTTGGTTTTGGGAACTCGTTTGTTGTTTGTTCCGGTTTTAGTCGTTGTGTGAATGTTTTGAGCTGCAGAGAAGCCTTTTGTCCCTTGGGGACTTTGTTGTTGATTATGGCGTCCTTCGGATTCGAGGTCGAATCCTGTTGAAGGGGGGAAGAATGTGACACTACGGTATGGTGTGACATTATAGAATGTGAAATTAGAGAATAAAACCTTTTCGGCTTGAGGTTTACTCGCGTTTTTGGGCCGTTTGAAGTGATGTGTCACCACGGAGTGTCGTAACCTTTTAAATGGTGCATGTTAAGGTCAAAAACTTTATGAAATATGGTATGGCAGGTTAAAACCATAAGGTATGGATGTTAATAGCTTTTCCGGGCCGTTTCCGGGCCGTTTTCGGGGTTTTGGGCCTTCCCGGGGGAGTTTTGGGCCTTGGTGGGCTTTGGTGGGATGGATTAGGTCTCCGTAACGGACTAGAATTGGGTGTGGGGGCTGGTAAAAGGGGTTTCCCTGCCCCTTTGGGGCGTCCACCCTGCTGCCTTTGCGCCCCTTGAGGCCTTGGTGCGCCCCCTCACCTCCCCCCACTTGCCAAGCCCTAGCCGCCCCTTCCCTTTGAGCCTTGCGCCTCCCCCTTGCTCTCCTCCATTGCCCCACCTCTCCACCACCTCTCCTCCACCCCCTTGCTGCCCTAGTGTGGTCTCCACACCTCTACACCTTGTGGATCCATCCGTTGCAGCGAGGAGCGAGGAGCGTGGAGCGAGGAGCGATCCGCGAGGAGATCGATTGGAGTTTTCGTTCGTCGGGCAAAGGTATGATCATGGGGATCCTTGGGTTTGATCTAGGTACTGTTCTTAGGGTGTTTATGAAGTTTTTAGATCAATTGGTGGTGCTGGGTTGGAGTTCTTTGGGTTAGATCTAGACGTTGCCACGTTTCTGTTTTCGGGCAGATTGAGCAGTTGGGCTAGGGTTCGAGTTTTCGTCGATTTAGGTTCCGAATCTGTCCTTATGGACTTAAAAGAAGTTGTAGATAATTTAATTATCTTTCCGTGGACATAAAGCACGTTAAAATCCGATCAGCCGTTTGAAAGTTATGTCTGTTTTACCGAGCGTGTTAAAATCTTTGACGTAATTGGAACAGATCACGGTAATCTGTAGATTAGATGACTTTAGAATCCGAATCAGTCTTTCCATATACCTAGAGAAAGTTGGGAAATTTGCTAAGCTACGCGAGGATGTACTCGTTTAATTGATTCGGAGTCCCAGAACTCAAGTTATGCTTTTTGCAAGGCTGCTGTCCCGTCGGGACAGAACCTCTGTTTTTAGGTTTTGCGAGTAGTGGGCAATGTCGGGTTAGATGGGGGTTTGCGTACTGTTTTGTGGGCATGATTGTGAGTGTGTGATACCTATGTGCAGGTGGTGCGACCCCGGGAGTGCCTTCTACTTCCTGCCTTTCCGTTGCCCGTGGTTGAGGCAAGTGTGTTGTAATGAATAACGAATGTTATGTTGCTTGTTGAGACTAGATGAAAGATGGATTTCATGATATGATCAATTGCCATGCTTTAATGTTTTCCTATGATATGATGAGTATGCTATGATGCCATGTGTTAAATATACAAGTTTATGATGATGATGGCATATTTGCATACATGACATGTTACATGGCTCAGGCGGCGAGAAAGTCATAACTAGTCCGGGAAGGTCGGTGAGAAAGTTATGACTAATCCGGAAAGCCAATGAGTAAGTCCTACATCGTGATTCCATTCACCGTGGTGAACGGAAGCGAGGAGTAGGCACCCTCCATCTTCGGGATGGAAGGGGGGAGAGGGTGCACACCGACGGGTGTGTACTCAACCATACCGGTATGAGTTTCCAAGGAGACATGAGCATTGCATTACATTGCATACATAATGATGATGATACTGTTAAGTGTTCATGAATGAGATGATATACATGATGGGTGATGTTATTGCCATGATATTGTTCTTGTTGTCCATTACAATATACTTGCTGAGTTTCGAACTCACGCTTGTGTTTTATGTTGTTTTTTTTAGGTACTTTGAGATCGGCATGCGGGGAAGGGAAATAGTCACACGCGACACGTAGCTTCACCTTAATGATTCCACAAGTCATTCTATTAGTTTGATAATAAATTGCGTGTGATGATCATTGCTTTAGTGTTTAGCTTTACTATTTGAGAGCTTATTTGTTCTTTTGACACTTGGAGACATTAAGTGCTTGATGTTAGTCTTATATTGTCATTAAGACTCTATTTATTGCTGTTTTAGATGTTTCCCTTATTGCCATATAATGCTATATCGTTGTTGCTCCTTAAATTCATGATAAAACAAAGGAGGTGCTGCCGAAATCTCGGTTTTTAGCCTATGCGCCTTTGCTGGAATTTTATGTTAAATATGATATTTGGATGTTGTTTAGCTTATGTTTGGTAGCATTCGGGCATATTAAATGCCGGGGTGTTACAAGGAGAATTTCAAACTGTTTGAGAATTTGGATTTACTTGGTCTTTACTTGATCTTGGAATCTTTTGGGTCTCAAACTCTCATTTTTTTCTATACTCTTGTCAAATCTTATTGTGTTTTGTCAAATTACTCATCAAGGGGGAGATTGAAGGATCATTGTTTTTGATCCAATTGTTTTTGATGATGAGTATTTGAAAAGAGTTGAAATTGATTTGATTATTTGATAAGATTTGAAAGTGGTTTGATTATTTAGTGGTTGTATGGATTAATGTGAGTCAAGTCGCGGACTTGGGCTCGGAAATTGTTTGTGTGTTTTTGTTCATGTGCAGGTGTTGCTTGAGGTCGAACGTGGTCGGTGACAGGACCGAGACTAGGTTCAAGGAAGGAACTGAGGTCGTGAGGGTCGAGGGTGTCATGCGAAACGTTCGGACTAGAGAACAGTGCGCGTGAGATCGAGATCGTTGCAGCGTAGTGGCAGGAGGTCGTACGCGTGTATACGAATTTTTGATACTTGCATTGTGTGTGTGTGCATGCAAGTGTGTGTGCGTGTGCATGCATGTGTGTGTGCGTGCTGCATGTGTGTGTGCATACGAGCATGTGTGTGTGAATGCATTTAATGCTTGTGTGTGTGCATGCATGGAGTGTGTGTGTTTGCATGCATGTGCAGTGTGTGTGTGTGAATGCATTTAATGCATGTGTGTGTGCATGCATGGAGTGTGTGTGTGACGTGCTGCATGTGTGTGTGCATGCGAACGTTGTGTCGTGTGTGTGCGTGGCGTGAGTGCATCGCTGTGTAGCGTGAGTCCGAGTGGAGGCTGGCTGCCGTGAGTTGCCGTCCAAAGTGTTTCCGAGTACGAGTTGGCCAGAGCAAGTAGTGTTCAAGTCAATGAAGAATAGGAAAAGGATTCCTGTTCCCTTGTCCTTTAAATAGGGGTTCTAGGTGCTTAGAATCAATCAATCCAAGGCAAAGGGCAAGAAGCAAGAGGTGCCTACAACAAAGAAGAGATTTTGTGTTTTCTTTAGTTTGTTTAAGGTTTTCTAATCTTGTGAGATTAGAGATTTTGGTGGTTTTCTAATCTTGTGAGATTAGAGATTTTGGTGTCATCCCGGAAGGAGTGGTTTTGGAATAAAGAAAAGGTTATGCAATTCTTTACATACTCTTTTGCTATGATTCTTGATTAGAGGGATTGTTCGATTTTTGATAGAACTAGTTTTGATTTATGTTCGACTTGTCTCGCTAATTAATCTAGGGTTTTGATCTCTACGATATTAGATATTCTTCCGCTATTTAGGGGTCTTTAATTTTCCGAAAGAAATAGTTGAATTTTATTCGGCATCTATTCACCCCCCCTCTAGTTGCCTACTCGGTCCTACACGCCCCGAACCGCCAGCCGTCGGATTCCGAGTGATGTGGCGATGCGGAGCCCATGGATGAGAGCCTCGTACTCTGCGGCGTTGTTCAAGGCCGGGAAGTGAATCCGAAGGACATACTTCAACCTGTCGCCCTTAGGCGAGACAAGGAGAATTCCCGCCCCTGCTCCTCCAAGCATGAGAGATCCATCGAAGTGCATGGTCCAATATTCTGGCTCTTCTTCCGTGCGGGGGGCCTGGGATTCGGTCCACTCGGCTGCGAAGTCGGCTAAAGCCTGAGACTTGACGGCGGTGCGTGGCTTGAACGAGACGTCGAAAGCTCCAAGCTCGGCTGCCCACTTTGAAATTCTTCCAGTAGCTTCTCGATTGTGGAGGACCACTCCCACGGGGAAAGAAGTCACTACTGAAATCGAATGCCCTTGGAAATAATGCTTCAGCTTCCGTGACGAGATCAAAATGGCGTACAACAGCTTCTGAATTTGGGGATATCGCGTCTTGGATTCGCCAAACACCTCGCTGACAAAATAAACCGGGCGTTGCACGCCGTAGCGGTGTCCAGACTCTTCCCGCTCCACAACTATCACGGCACTGACTACATGAGTTGTGGCCGCTATGTAGAGCAGGAGAGGTTCACCTGGCACCGGCGAGGCTAAAATTGGAGGGGTGGAGAGGAACACCTTGAGCTCTTCGAAGGCTTGCTGTGCCTCCGCCGTCCATTCAAAGCGGTCCTGTTTCTTGAGGAGCTTGAAGAAAGGCATTCCCCGAGCTCCCAACCGGGAGATAAACCTGCCAAGGGCTACCATGCACCCAGTAAGCTTTTGGACTTCTTTTTGGCTGGCGGGCGGGGCCATCCTTATGATGGCCCCGATTTTCTCCGGGTTGGGCTCTATCCCGCGATGAGAGACAATGAACCCGAGTAGTTTCCCGGAGGAAACTCTGAAAACGCACTTCTCAGGGTTTAACCTCATCTGGAACGCCCTCAGACTCGTGAACGTCTCGGCTAGATCAGAGGTGAGGCTATCTTCTGCCTTGGTTTTAACCACTATATCATCCACATAAGCTTCCACATTGCGTCCAAGCTGATGGTGAAAACACCGCTGTATCGCGCGCTGATAAGTCGCGCCAGCATTCTTCAGCCCAAACGGCATGGTGATGTAGCAATACGCTCCGAACGGGGTGATAAATGAGGTCTTCTTGCAATCCTCCTCTCGAAGCCGGATTTGATGATAGCCTGAGTAGGCGTCCAGAAAACTAAGTAGTTGGGATCCAGCAGTGGAGTCTACCACTTGATCAATACGGGGGAGACCAAAGGGATCTTTCGGGCAAGCCTTGTTGAGGTCGGTGTAATCGACACACATGCGCCAGCTTTTATTCTTCTTCTGGACAAGTACAGGGTTTGCCAACCAGTCGGGATGATACACTTCTTTGATGAAGCCTGCGGCTAGCAGCTTTGTAATCTCCTCCCTGATGGCTTGTCGGCGGTCTTGGGCGAATCGTCGCAGCCTTTGCTTGACTGGCCTGGCCGATTGGTCTACATTCAATGCATGCTCGATAACCTCCCTGGGAACTCCGGGCATGTCCGACGGCTTCCAGGCGAAGACGTCTCTATTTGCCCGCAGGAAAGTGACGAGCGCGTCCTCCTATTTGTCCCCGAGCCCTGTCCCGATCAAGGCGGTTCGCGACGGATCGGACGGGTCGAGGAGGATTCTTTTGGTACCTTCTTCGGGGCCGATCCTGGGGTTTCGCGCTTTGCGGGTGGGGACGCTGCCTTCCAGCAGCTCTCTAAGCTTTCTTCTGACTCGGCCGCTGAGCTGGCTGAGCCTGAAGAGGATAAATCCAGGCGCTCGGAGGTGCCGAGTGGTTTGGCAGCGAGAACCCCCACCATTCGTTCCTCGGCGTCCTTGAGTCCGACTCCCAGGCGGAGCAGACGCCGGATCCCCACTCGGCACTTTAGAGCACGAGGCAGGGGACCCTCCGATCGGCGCGAAGTCGTGGCGATGGCTCGCCGGAAACCTCACTGCTGCAAAGACGGTTCCCTTAGAGAGGGAAAGGCTCGAAGTCGTTGGAGATGAAGGTCGAGGCTTAAAGCGGAAGACCTGACCCGGGAAGAAGACTGTGGAGGCTCTGCTCGTCGTAGCCATCAAGCTAGACGAAGATCTTGACACAAGCCCCTACCTGGCGCGCCAACTGTCGACGATCGGTTTCGCCGGCAATGAGATTTGTGATTTTAGGGGATTTGTGCGGGATCTGAGCTTGATGGCAACACAGGATGTGAGGGCAATCTATTTTTAGACAGGTTCGGGCTCTCTCGGAGGAGATAATACCCTAGTCCTGTGTTCTTGGATATATGAGCCTCCTTTTCTTGTTTCTCCCTCCTCCCCTTATATACTGGGGGAAGGATACATGATAGATGGGCGCCACCGGGCCCTGAACATGGTGGCCTGGCCGACATGTACTTTGTCCTTATTGCCCCTGGCGCTCTACGTCTTGGAGAGGTGGTTATGCTTTCCCCGACCCACGCCTGCCGCCCTGTCAGGTTCCAGCATCCGCAGGCTCTGGCAGTGTCAGGCTGCATGCTTCGTTCTTGGCGGGTTGTTCGGGCGTGGCGCGAAGCTTCCCCGAAGGATCGGGAGTTGCCTTGGGGAACAAGTCGAAAACCTCCTCCGGGCCCGTCGTGGTGCTTCTGGACTTTGGGCCTACTACTCCGCCCGTCAAGCCCAGTCAGGTGTAGGCCCCTCTTGCGGGACCCCTGTCTCTGACATCCCACACGAAGTGGTGAGAAGATGGAGTCCAAGACAATAGCAAGACTACAAGAAAGGGTAAGAAGCTATCGGCAAGAAGAATACGAAGAAGCTGTCGAGGATTTTGAAGAAGAAAAGAAAGGGTTAGGATTTACCTCTGCCGATTTGCTTGAAGAAATGAACATTGGAGGAGACAACAGGAAGAGACCAACATTTGTAAGTGCTAAATTAGAACCCAGTTATAAAGCAAAATTGGTCGAAATACTCAAAAAATATAGAGATTGCTTTGCATGGGAGTATTATGAGATGCCAGGTTTAAGCCGGCAGTTAGTTGAACATCGGCTACCCAAAAAACCTGGGTATCGGCCATTCAAACAGTATCCTAGACGATTTAATCCCACGTTGTATGATGCTATAAAAGAAGAGGTAGGACGATTACTAGAGGCCAAATTTATCCGACCTCGCCGATATGCTGAATGGGTCTCGAATATCGTCCCTGTAAAAAAGAAAAACGGCAAACTTAGGGTGTGTGTCGATTTTATGGATCGAAATAAAGCCACACCAAAAGATGAATACCCGATGCCTATAGCCGATAAGCTTATTGATGCTGCGTCTGGGAATAAAATTATAAGTTTTTTGGATGGAAATGCTGGATACAATCAGATATTCATGGCAGAGGCCGACATACCTAAAACAGCCTTCAGATGTCCAGGAGCCTTGGGGCTATACGAATGGACTGTGATGACATTCGGTTTAAAAAATGCTGGCGCCACTTATCAGCGTGCTATGAACCATATTTTCCATAATTTAATCGGCAATACGGTGGAAATATACATCGACGATGTAGTAGTAAAATCCAAAGAAGATTAGCAACATTTAGCCGATTTGGAAAAAATGTTCGAGAACACAAGGGCACACAGATTAAAAATGAATCCACTCAAATGCGATTTTGGAGTATCGGCTGGACAATTTCTGGGGTTTACGGTACATGAAAAAGGGATTGAAGTAAACCAAGCCAAGGTAAAAGCTATAGCCGATTCTATGCCGCCGGCGAACAAAAAAGAGTTGCAAGTATTGATAGGGAAAATCAATTACCTGCGTCGCTTCATTTCAAACTTGTCTGGGCGGATTCGGGCCTTCACACCACTCCTGAGAGTTAAAGATGATCAAGAATTCAAATGGGGAGTCGATCAACAGAAGCCCTTCGACGATGTAAGAAACTACCTAATGAGTCCCCTAGTGTTTGCCGCACCAAAGCACGGTATACCGTTCAAATTATACATATCGGCTGAAGGAGATACAGTAGGAGCGGTCCTAACACAGGAAGCCGATAGGAAGGAATGAGCCATATTCTATTTAAGCCGACGCCTCGTGGACACAGAAACCAGGTATCCCCAGGTAGAAAAATTATGCTTGTCTTTATATTTTGCTTGCACCAAGTTAAGACATTACATTTTGGCATCAAGATGCATTATAGTCTGCAAAACCGATGTAGTCAAGTACATTTTATCCGCGCCAATTTTACGAGGTCGACTTGGTAAATGGGCGTATGCTTTAACCGAGTTCGACTTGGCGTACGAATCGGCTAAATCTGTGAAAGGACAAGTCATAGCCGATTTCATTACAGGGAATGCCATATTAGTCAGAACAGTCGATGTGACCCCTTGGCAATTATACTTTGACGGATCTGTTTGTCAAGAGGGAGAAGGCATCGACGTAATTTTGATTTCGCCAAAGAAACGAAGCTTTGAATTTATGTATCGGCTAAATGGTCGATGCTCTAATAATCAGGCAGAGTATGAAGCACTGTTAAAAGGGCTGCAATTGCTAGACACATCGGGGTGAAAGACGTCGAAGCCTTTGGAGATTCATTATTGGTTGTGCAACAAGTCAAGGGGGAATACCGATGCAATGACGATACGTTAGCACAGTACCTACATCAATGCCTTCAAATCATTGAGGTGCTTACAATGTTTTCCATAAAACATATCCCTAGAATAGCCAATGACAAGGCGAACTTACTAGCACAATGTGCATCGGGTTATAGGAGTAAAAGCCGACAGGAAATAATCGAGCTGGGTGAATGGCCGATTATGTGTGTTGATCCTGTCGACTGGAGAATAGAAATAAGGGATTATTTATCAGATCCCTCTAAACCGACTGAGCAGAAGGTCATGCGTAAAGCACTTAAATATGTTCTACTAGGAGACGTACTATACTTTCGAACCATAGAAGGCTTGCTATTAAGGTGCTTGGGGACTGAAGAAGCCAAAATAGCAATGGGGGAAGTCCACAAGGGAATCTGCGGGTCACACCAGTCGGCTCACAAAATGAAATGGATACTGAGACGTACAAGGTACTTTTGGCCGACGATGTTGGAAGATTGTTTCAAGTACTATAAAGGGTGCCAGACATGTCAAAAGTTTGGCAACGTACAAACAGCACCAGCAGCGGCTTTATATCCGATTATCAAACCATGGCCGTTCAGAGGATGGAGTATAGATATCATCGGCCAAATATTCCCAAACTCCAGTAAAGGTCATAAATTCATCCTTGCCGCCATAGACTATTTTTCGAAATGGGTTGAAGCTGTACCGCTCAGGAAGGTAACTACCAAGGAATTAATCGACTTTGTAAACGAACATATTGTCTATCAGTTTGGAATCCCACAGACAATCACTACCGATCAAGGGACTGTGTTCATGTCTAAAGAGTTCAAAGATTTTACAGAAAGTCTCGGGATAAAATTACTCAACTCCTCCCCTTACTATGCTCAGGCCAATGGACAGGCCGAGTCATCCAACAAGACACTGATAAAACTAATAAAAAGAAAAATTGAAGAAGAACCAAGAAAATGGCATTCAACACTATCAGAAGCCTTATGGGCTTATCGGCTATCTTACCATGGGTCAACTAAATTGTCGCCTTTTCAGTTAGTATATGGACAAGAAGCCGTTCTGCCCGTGGAAGTCAACATCGGCTCAGTAAGGTTATCCGAGCAAGATAATTTGCCAATCGATGAATACAAATAGGCAATGCTAGACAATTTAGATGATTTAGCCGAGCTAAGACTGATTACATTAGATCGGCTTAAAAAGAACAAAGAGAGGGTTGCCAGGTCATAAAATTAAAAGGTAGTGCCAAAATCTTTTAACCAAGCCGATTTAGTATGGAAAACTGTGTTACCGATCGGCTCTAAAGATAATCGATTTGGTAAGTGGTCTCCAACGTGGGAAGGGCCTTACAAAATAAATCGGCCAGTAGGTGGAAACTCGTACATGATCGAAACCTTGGACGGATCGGTCCTACCCAAAGCAATCAACGAAAAATACCTTAAAGCATACTACCCTAGCATGTGGATTGGATCCTGAGCATGAGAATCAATGAAAGATTGGACACCGAAATACATGCATACAAGATCGGGTAAACAGCCGATCAAATAAAGTTTACGAAGACCATCCAGAGGTCGAAGCATTGTTTACAACAGATTGACTACACAACCAGTTCTATAAATAAGTTCATCAAAAGAAGTCAAGGCGCTGTTCTCATGTCAGTGAAGCCCAAAACCGGGCAAGTGAGCTCCCAAAGCCGATAGTGCTGCCGCCGCCCTGCCGATAGTATCTTGAACAGTTGTTGATACTAGTGAGCTCTCAATCAGTTGTTGATCGGCCAGCGCGTTGCCAGGGACAGGGACCAACTTGGCCGATTGGGTTTTGATCTGAACAAATGCTTCGCTTATCTGCCGCCTCTGAGTCGCCAGCAAAGACGTCGAGTCAGTAATTTTTATCTGACATTCTGCAAGCTCTTTGATAATCAAGGCCAGCTGCTCCTCGAGTTGTCTTTTGGTCGACTCCAATTCTTGGACTTTGTTCTTGGCCAGTTTGAGGGCGGTAGTACCTTGATCAAAAGCACTTTTCTGAAGTTTGGTATCAGCTACAAGTTTGTCTAAAATTTGTTGATCGGCTTGCTGAGCCTTCCTCTGTTCAACCCTTAATTTGGCCGATTCAACGTCCAGCCGACGAGCGTCCAAGTGGCAGACCTCCAGCAATGCATTCATAGTGGTAGGAGGAAGATCGGCTTGTATGGCTGCCATAGCATTCCTCAGAGGTTGGGTATTGGCCAGAAGAGCTGCCTCCGGCTGCATTACTTCGTACAAAAGGCGATTGAGACGTTCTAGCATGCCCGTCTCGGCAATGACGGCAGCCGACGCTGGCGCGGAGGCTGCTATTATGCGTTGAATATCGGCTGGGTAGTCATCAGTAGCCAATACCTCTGGGTCGTCAAGCTCGTCCAAAGTAAAACCCAGGAGATCGGCTAGATCTGTTGACAATGCTGGAGGACCGGAGATATCAACCGTCGGAGGCGGTACTGCTGGAGGCGATGGAGGAACAGCTGATGAAGTACCTTGGAGGTCAGCTACAACCCCGCTACTTGTACCGACGGAGATTGCTAGAAAGAACAAAAGAACGATCAGCGATGCAGAGTAAATATAAAGCAATGCTCTAAATCAACAAAAAATCAAGACTTACATCGGTAGCCGAGTGCTCCGGAGAACCATCGGGTTGACGCCTCACAGGTCGTGGCGAATGCCTGGCGGATTTCTTCCTCCTCTCTGCGGTAAACTTAGGTTAACATTGACAACGAGGAACATAGGAGCCGATACAAAAATTAACTTACTCGGAAGACGCTGGCGAGCCAAGTCCGACAGGGACGGGCCTTGGATGCCCAGGTTGCCTGAAGTGTATCCCGTAGTACCGACCGATTGACCTGGTCGCCTCTGTCAGCCACTACTAGCAGAGGCATGGGGATCGGCTACTTGCTCACCAGCAGCAGTACCACCCTGAAAAGACCGGAGATATTCTTAATAAAAGCCGACAACTAGCGTAAAGCTTAAGAAATATAAACACCGGTACCTCTACAACTATCGAGGAGTCGCTATAACCAGAACTCTGGCTGGGAGCAGTAGCCACCGTCGGCTCATGAAAATCAGGCAAAAATAAGAGGATTATGGCCGACGGAGTCCTGTCCATGAGTACAGCTTCCGATATCCTAGTCCACCACTGCGAGAATGCAACTGACCGACGGGAATTAAGAACAAAATGCGGTGTTGAAAGAATTTGCAACCCGTCGGCTACTTCAAGCACAATCTCCGCGGCGATGCTGTTGGTCACCCGCGCTCGGGGTTCGACACAAGATAGCAAAGGAAAAGAGGGGATGGTTTGCCCAAAACCCAATTTGCGGGCATAAACCGAAGGATGATAAAAATCATAAGATGGCTGAAATGTTCGATTGCGTGTATTCAAGCCGACATGAATAATGCAAGGGGAAAGGATGATTTTATACATGTCTAAAGTGGACTGAGGCATTGAAGAGCTATCAGTGTCTAAGTGAAGGAATGTTGGGTATGGACAATCGGCTACATCAGTGTATCGGAAAAAGTCTTGTTGGCCAAAAGAAGTCCTGTCTAGAGTAAGAAAGAAGCTGAGGTATTTGTGCAAGCCGGCTGGATCCATCTTCAGTTCACCAGCAGAAGACATGATGAATCTCTCACCGTAAGATCGGCTAGCTCTATACTGGGGGACTACGTGTTCCAGGTAATCTTCCCGAGGGAAAGTTGAACTCCCCGAGGGTTCAGATAAGATGGATCGGCTAAACATGCAATGGAGCCATGTCTGGATAAACCACAAAGGACCTCCTATATTGCCAATGACATGTTTGGCAAAGCCGGAAAAGAGTCGGCTACGAATTACATACATCATCTGATATACCGCCCCTATAAACATCTTGCCAAGAGCAAGCCAACGACATGTTCCGCTATTAACTGAAAGGATTGGGTGGGGCCAACGGAAGCACCACAGAACAGGTATCGGTCTAGCCAAAGGTTGAGAAAAGCAGCATGCTCTTCGGCCGATACCGGACCATTGACCCTATTGTTATCCTGAATGTATTTGTGCCATCACTCACCTTTCTTTTGGATTAACTTGAAAATGGGTTTCCCGCTAAAAGCCGATAACTGATCCCGATCTGGTCTAAGGCAGCACAATTGGGCCACGTCGAGCAAGGTAGGGCCGATTGGGCCAGACGGGAATAAAAAAGCATTGAAAGAATCCGACCAAAAGTAATAGGCTGTAGCTACCAGGTGTTCATTGGCTTCAGGGTCGGCTAGACTCAAAGGCAGGGATTCGGCTATACCGATTCTCTCCCATTCTATCCTTTTTTGAGCCGACACCCTAATGAACCAAGACCTCCACCCCTTCAGGCTCGTGGGCCAAGCCCTAAAACTTTTTCCCCACTCAGAAATATTATACCCAGTAGCCGACAGCGGAAGCCTAGGGATCTCGTCATTAATAACTGTGTCGGCTTCCATGGTACCTATTGGTCCTAGGTAGAATTGATCTAAGCTTTGAGGAATCGGGATGAATACCTGTGAAGGGTCCATTTCAGCCGATTTCAAAAGGGGCAAAAGAGAGACGAAGGAAGCCGATGATTCGTGATTCGAGAGCTTGAAAGTGTGCGAATGACCGTGGGGGGACCCTCATATTTATACTGTGGTGAAAAGAGAGGCGAATGGGCGGGAGCAGTTGTGCATTTAAAACGCACCGAGATTATTACGGCTCAATTAATGGAGTGGTTCCCAAGAAATATGCCTCTGTAAGCCGATATGGGTAGAAAGCCGATAAGTTTTTTTGAAAAATAACGGGTTTATCTTCCAAAAAACGGGGGGCATATGTTTGCACCAAAATTCGGTATATAGTAAAATTAGTTTGAATCGGATAGAAGCGTTAGTATGGAAAGATATCGGTGAATGAATCGGAAGGAGAATCCGTTTCTAACAAGGGAAGGAGATTGGATCAGAGGCCGATACGGATAAACATACCGTGTCCATATACGACTCGGATCGGCCGAAGTATTATAAAAGGGGGTAGACGTCGAGCGGTAGGAGGATCAATCTCAACACAACATACATCTTGTGACACTACGAAACGGTGAGACATTATAAAATATGATATTTGGGAGTGAAACTTTGCGGCATGAGATTAAACCATATTTTCTATGTCGTTTTGGGTCGTTTCCGGGAGGTTCGGGCTGTTTTCTGGGTGATCGGGCTGTGGGGGAAAGCAATTGGGCCGAAGGTGGAATGAATTGGGCCCATGAGGGAGAGCTTTAGGGCAGCACACCCTGCTGCCCTGCCCTGTTGGTGCGCCCCTCCCCTTGCCCCCAAGCCGCCACCCCTCTCCCCATCTCCTCCCTCTAGTTCTCCTCCTCCTCCACCTCAAGCCGCACCCCCCCTCCTTGCGCCCCCAAGGAAGCCTCCTCACTGCCACAACTCGCCTCGCTGCTGCCCTTGCCATGGAGGAACTCCGCGACGAGTGGATTGGACGGGATCGGCGCGTGCGAGGAAAACCGGGGGAAGAACGCGAAGATTCGGCCGTCGATTCGTGATTCTCCAAGAAGGTAATGGGGGGATCTTGTGGGGTAGATCTTTTGCTGCTGTAGAGGGTGTTTACCATGTTTTTAGATCAAGGGAGGTGCTGCCATGGGGTAGGATTGGTGAAATCTAGAGTTGTATTCACGTTCTGGTTCGGGCAGTTTGGGAACCCGAGTTAGGGCAGGCGTTTTCGCAATTTTAGAGTCTGAATCTGGACGACCGCCTGTTGAGGAAGTTGTAGGTATCGTCGAGACCTATTTTGTGTATTTTTTTGAGAATTTTTAGAGTTACGGTCTGGAAGTTATGTCCGTTTTACCGAGCGCTGTCCAATCTGTGACGAGGTTGGGACAGTCTGTGTTCAACATTAGATTAAACAATTTTAGAGGCCGATTTGGCTTTTCCCCATACTTAGAGAAATCTAGGAAATTTCCTAAGCTTCGCGATGGTGTACTCGTTTAATCGATTTGGAGTCCTAGAACAGAAGTTATGCTCATTGGAAGGCTGCTGTCCCGAAGGGACAGATTTGCTGTTTTCTGATTTTAGGAGTTGTAAGCGAAGTCGGGGTAGTGGGATGTATGTGTACTGTTTTATGGGCTTGTTTTGAGTGTGTGGCACGTGTTTGCAGGTGGTGTGCCTCCGGGAGTGCCCTCAACCTCTCGTCACTCCGTTGCCCGCAATTGAAGGCAAGTGTGTTGTGTGGATTGTATGTTATATGTGTTGCTAGTTGTGCTTCATAGTATTTGGACTAGATAACATGTTGTCTTGCCATGAATTACATGTATTGCTTGATATGAAGCCGTTATGCCATGATTTAAATGTACTTATTGTTGATAAGTGGATTACATGCCATGTGATGATATGCAATACTCCTATATATGTGTACGTTGTTGTCCATTTTGCATACATGGCATATTTTCATGGCCGGCCGGTGAGATAAGTCATAACTATTCCGGGAGGGTCGGTGAGAACCGTTATGACTAGTCCGGGGCTACTTTTGAGTAAGTCCTACATCGTGATTCCATCCACCGTGGTGAATGGAAGCGAGTGATAGGCACCCTCCATCTTCGGGATGGAAGGGGGAAAAGGGTGCATGCCGACGGGTGTGCACTCAACCATACCGGTATGAGTTTTCAAGGAGACATGTGCATTGCATTGCATGAATGGAATATATAAATGATGATGTTTATGAGATGACGATGAGAATACTTATGAGTTGCTCATGAGATGAATATCTTGATGCTTAAAAGATGTTTGGAATTCTAACTATGATGTGATATGATGTGCCTTTGGAGGTTTGTGATGATGGTTTGTTGACTTGATCTTGGTTTTTTTTTCATTATAATACACTTTGCTGAGTGATGAACTCACGCTTGTGTTTATGTTGTTTGTTTTCTTTAGGTACCATGAAATCGGCACGCGGGAAAGGGATGTAGCTTCACTCCTCCACGTAGTATCACAATCTAGCTAATTCAACCGTTTGGACACGACATTAAGTTTACAATAATCTTTGGTGTAAGGTTTTTATGTTTGGTTGATTTTCCCTCATGTGTATCATGCGGGATTAAGAAGTGAATGGTTTCATCATCTTGGACTTATATTGATGCTTATTCTTTTGCCATCGATGCCAATTGAAATCCTAGTTGATGAGTAGTTATTGTTATCACTGCATATTGATATCTTGTTTGTCCTACATAGTGATATGATGTTATGTTGATCATTTGCATGCTAAAACAAAGGAGATGCTGTCAAAATTTTCAATTATTCAAACTGAGTACTTGCTGTAATTTACCTTAAATTATGGTATTAATTGCTGTATGGTCTATGTTTGGTGACATTCTGGGCTTACTAGAAGCTGGGGTGTTACACATCTACTTTCTACAATCCTTTTTGCATCGTTTTAGATTTACAAACCTCCCTGCAAGTCGACGGAACCAACAGAGTTGCGCATCGCTGATTGTTGGTTTTGGCCGATTTCGCCCCAGGTTCGATCTGCTTTTTTTTGTTGCGCATCGCCTTCTCAAAGCCGATTTTGCCTTGTACCCGAATTAACCGCCAGGTTGATCTAGTTATCCCCTCATCGGCTTTTGGCCGACTAGCGTAAAGCCGATAACCCTCGTTGTTATCGGCTTTGATTGCTTACTGTCGACGATCGATTTGGTATCAGAGCGGGCTGTAGGTCCCTGGAATGTGTATTTAGTGTCATACTATAGGTTCAACTAAAATATGAAGTGGGATAACCTAGAAACATGGCTTAGGTTTTACTTAAAACTTTGCCATAGGATAGCAACAGTAAAACTTGTGTAAGTGGAATAATTAATTTAAAACTTGACACACTCTGTTGCACAGTAGGATTGGGTATGGGTACCGTTGCTTTACGCTTAAATGTTGTATTTAAGCTTTGGTGTTGAATGTTACATTTGGTAATATATGTTGCTATGTTTATGAAAGAATTGATTGTGTTGATACATTTGAGATTATGTGGGTTGTGGTGCCGAAAGGGTTTCGGTCACCTTCTGTTGTTTGTAGTAATGTTGGGTTTGACGGTGTGGCCGGTTAGTGCCATCACCGATGGACTTTTAACCTCCTGTTGGGAGAGTGCTTATCCTTTCTGTCGTAGATTGGGTAGTTGGTTGAAGTCGAGTAGTAGAGTTGTGGATTGACCCTCCGAATTTCCTTTGCCGTTTTGACGAACGGTTTTGGTTGGTCGAAATAAAAGAAAAAGTGTTCGGTTTTGGATACTCGCCGATAGTCTTTTGGTGGTTTTGGTTTTTGACTTCTCTGGTTGAAGACCAAAGAAGAATTTAGGGTTGCGCCTCTTTTGGTCGCCTTGCCAGCTTTGACGCCCGATTTGTGTTTGTCTTATAGAGAAACTTATAGATTGATTCTTGGGTTACCATGCTCCAATTTGAAAAGAAATTATTGAAGTTTCGATAAAAAAAAAATCTAAGTCGCATGGATTTAGGTGTCAAGGTTTGTCGAAAGGGATGTGGTTGATCGGTTGCTTTACGGAGAAAGTTTTCAATTTATTCTTGTGTTTGTCTTTCGCCGAGGTTTAAAAGAGTTATTACGGTGTTGTGCCAGACCGCGTTGTCGGGCCTAAGTGGTGTTTGATCGCAATGATGACTTGCTTGGGAATTCATCTTTGAAAAACCGTTTGTTTCGTGAAGGTTTGAAGTTTGGGGTTATGGTCTTATCTGAAAAAAAAAGATTTGGTTAATCGCTTGGTTTTCCCTCTTGCAACCATCTTCCTTCGCGGAAGTTGTTGATCTCGAGAGTTGTGGAGTAGTTGCGTGTCTGCATTTGGGAATTTAAGAGTTGACTTCTCTTGTGATTTAGGGTTGAGCTTTCCGGAAGGAAAGGTGTTTTCGGTGTTGTTCTTTTCTGTAGCAATTATGGTTTCCTTAAGAGTTGGGTGCGTGATTCACGCGGATGTTTAAGAAGTTAAGTGTATGACGAGAAGTTAGAGTTTTCGGATGATATGAGCTAGTGGTTCGGTTAAAGTGAATTTGTTGTTTGTTTAAAGATAAACTAAAATATTGTGTTGATAAGAGATGATTAAACGAGACGTCAGGTGATCCAAAGTGAAAGTTGATTAGTGGTATGTGCAAAGTGATGCGGGTTATGGAATCTAATGGATGTTTGAGATTAGTTAGCATATAATGTCTCGGTTGATGAACTTGTTATAGCAAGAAGATGGTGTGAAATTCTACCTATTGTAGCTGGTGGGTCAGTTAATATTGTGGGTCGACAATGTGACTTAAAATTACGTGTAATCAATTAATGAGGATATATGGAATGATTGTAGGAAATGTTGAATTATTCTTGACAGATATCTGTCTGGGATCCGTATTTATGAGGGATGTCTAGTGGATATCGTGTCGCGTGGTTAGTATTAATTATTGGTGGAATGAACAGGTGATATGGAATATGTGACTTAGGGATTATACCCAGGGTAATTGTTGATTACGCCGAATAATTGTAAAGAGATGTGTGCTACGCTTGGGATAATAAGTTGCATGAATAATGGTTCGTCATGGTTAGTAGACCAAAAGAAGATGTTGATATGCGTCTTATGTTGGATTAAGCGATAAGATAATTGTCTTTGGAGTTGTGAGAACGTGGTTCTCCTTGTTGATTGTCATACGGTAGATATGGTCTATGGTTCGTTGGTAATATAATCAATTGTGGTTATATGAACAGTGAAAAGTGATTTTATTAAGAGCAGATGTTGTAGCTTGTGTGCAACAGTGTTGGATTTCTCGGGTTTTGGGTGATTATGACATCCGTATTGGCTAAGAGTATTGGAATGCGAGTAATGGTGGGATTTGAGTCGAACTTTCTTTTGAAGGTTTATGGATTCAAATGAATGTATAAATTTTAAGGAGTGCTGCCTCTTTGTTTAGGCGTCTTGATTAGTGTGCAATAAAATCTCCCCTGATTAAGTGGCATTTTGTCAAGTTACAAACTTGACTCTGATGATTGGAAATATGGAGGAAAGAGTAGTATTTGAAGTAACCGGCTTATGGGTTCCAAATGTGGTGTGGTATTGAACCATGCCAATCTTTGGTTTTGGGCTATCTGTTTAGTCTATGCTATGAGTATGGTTTAACACCCAAAGCGTTGGGGTGGGACGCTCTCTTTAGCGTTCAACTGATTTATCTTTGGTAACCCTGGAGTTAAGCGCTTAAATTGTAATTCTTTCGTGACTAGAGTTGGATTTATTTGGGAAACGTGTGTGGTGTTTGCGAGCGTGTCAAAAAGGTGAATCTTACGATTGTTTCATAAGTGATTTTGTTGGTAAGGTGTTCCCTGCTGTGAATGTGTTTCCTTTCTCTTTAAGAGAATTGGTAGCGGTTATTAGGCGTAGATGTTTGAGTTGAGAGTTGATGTTATCTTACATTATTGGCTTTGGTTAAAATGCGATGTTTTGCACGCATTGCGTGCAGTGGTTGTTGGGTTGTGATGCGATATGGTATTTTTCGGTTAACGCCGTCGTAGTTTATGCGAAATTGAGCAATCATCGATGTTGTTGGGTGTCAATCATGTGACAAAGAGAATGAAGTCTCTTTGTGAATGGTTAATGGGTATCGTGGTTTCATGACTAACAAATGGTGAAAAAGATTCATGACATCGTTTTTATAAGCATAAAAGAGTTGTTGAGCCAGGACGGTGAGGAAGTCATATAGAGATATATGACTAATCCGGAGTGCTCTTGAAGAATTCGCATCCGTGTTATGAATCGAGATTTCCATTGCTCTCTAGCATGAAAAGGAATGAATGGATAAATCTTTGGTATTTGGGGTTATGTTATGCAAGGGATTTGAGTTTCCCTTTCTCTTCGAGAGTTTTTGTGGCAGTTCTCTTCCAAGATGTTGATTTTGGTTAAAATGAAAAGTTTGGCTGTGGTGAAAGCGAGTCGAGTTGTCTTTAGTTGTTGAGAATTTCCGTCAAGAGAATTGTGTGGAGTCTTTATTTGTTTGAGTGCTCCCCGATGCGAATTGTATCGCGTTGATTGGAGATTTGAGTTTTCCTTTGCGGCTTGACTTAGGAAAAGCAAAAGGGTGGTCTTTCAATGTTATCAGGGTTCTTTCCAAAGTGATTTTTGGCGCTTCGAGGTTCGAGTTGTTGTATGTGGTCTACTTGGATTCAAAAGAATCGTACTGTTTTTGCACTATTGATAGGAGCGAGAATAAGAAGGACATCGGGTTATTGTTGAGTATTATCTAAGAGCTATACTCGTGGGTTTCGTTGTTTGTGTGATTTGTTTCTGAGGGCGACATCCTCTTGGGAAAAGTGCCAATTGAGATTTGGTAGTGAGCTACGGTCCTAGCTTGGGCTGGACATTAGTGGTATGAGGGTGGATGATGATGGAGGTTGTTGATGTCGTGGTTTGAATTTGGTTGAAAGTATCGTTGGGTGGAAGCAAATGTTATAGAAATTGTGATGCAAAATGCTTTGTCGTGGATATTGTCTTAGCTAGACGTCCTTGGGTGTGCGTTATGCCTGGGAGAGGATAGAATGAAAAGTGTAATGTGGTTGGCAGTCGAAAGGAAAGTATGGTCGATGTAGGCTATGAGCGAAGATGACATTAGTAAATTTTGATTCCTTGCGAAAAGGGGTCAAATAATTGGAAGGGATGTGGTGTTACAGTTGGTATTCTGTCATTCTGAGTTTATGAATCATGATAGAGATCGAAGTAAATGAGGAATCATGTCAAGTGGTGCTTAGTTAAGCTAAATCAAGTCACTCTTGTTAATAGATGGATTTGGAGATTTGGGTTGTCGTTGCTACTGTTTGAGTCTTTGCGTGGGTGTGTTGAGTTCGCAAAGAAGATGAGACCCTAGTGGACATTGTTTTAGAGTTAACGTGTAAGATTCGAGGTCGAATCCTATTAAGGGGGAGAATGTGACACTACGAAACGGTGAGACATTATAAAATATGATATTTGGGAGTGAAACTTTGCGGCATGAGATTAAACCATATTTTCTATGTCGTTTTGGGTCGTTTCCGGGAGGTTCGGGCTGTTTTTTGGGTGATCGGGCCGTGGGGGAAAGCAATTGGGCCGAAGGTGGAATGAATTGGGCCCATGAGGGAGAGCTTTAGGGCAGCACACCCTGCTGCCCTGCCCTGTTGGTGCGCCCCTCCCCTTGCCCCCAAGCCGCCACCCCTCTCCCCATCTCCTCCCTCTAGTTCTCCTCCTCCTCCACCTCAAGCCGCACCCCCCCTCCTTGCGCCCCCAAGGAAGCCTCCTCACTGCCACAACTCGCCTCGCTGCTGCCCTTGCCATGGAGGAACTCCGCGACGAGTGGATTGGACGGGATCGGCGCGTGCGAGGAAAACCGGGGGAAGAACGCGAAGATTCGGCCGTCGATTCGTGATTCTCCAAGAAGGTAATGGGGGGATCTTGTGGGGTAGATCTTTTGCTGCTGTAGAGGGTGTTTACCATGTTTTTAGATCAAGGGAGGTGCTGCCATGGGGTAGGATTGGTGAAATCTAGAGTTGTATTCACGTTCTGGTTCGTGCAGTTTGGGAACCCGAGTTAGGGCAGGCGTTTTCGCAATTTTAGATTCTGAATCTGGACGACCGCCTGTTGAGGAAGTTGTAGGTATCGTCGAGACCTATTTTGTGTATTTTTTTGAGAATTTTTAGAGTTACGGTCTGGAAGTTATGTCCGTTTTACCGAGCGCTGTCCAATCTGTGACGAGGTTGGGACAGTCTGTGTTCAACATTAGATTAAACAATTTTAGAGGCCGATTTGGCTTTTCCCCATACTTAGAGAAATCTAGGAAATTTCCTAAGATTTGCGATGGTGTACTCGTTTAATCGATTTGGAGTCCTAGAACAGAAGTTATGCTCATTGGAAGGCTGCTGTCCCGAAGGGACAGATTTGCTGTTTTCTGATTTTAGGAGTTGTAAGCGAAGTCGGGGTAGTGGGATGTATGTGTACTGTTTTATGGGCTTGTTTTGAGTGTGTGGCACGTGTTTGCAGGTGGTGTGCCTCCGGGAGTGCCCTCAACCTCTCGTCACTCCGTTGCCCGCAATTGAAGGCAAGTGTGTTGTGTGGATTGTATGTTATATGTGTTGCTAGTTGTGCTTCATAGTATTTGGACTAGATAACATGTTGTCTTGCCATGAATTACATGTATTGCTTGATATGAAGCCGTTATGCCATGATTTAAATGTACTTATTGTTGATAAGTGGATTACATGCCATGTGATGATATGCAATACTCCTATATATGTGTACGTTGTTGTCCATTTTGCATACATGGCATATTTTCATGGCCGGCCGGTGAGATAAGTCATAACTATTCCGGGAGGGTCGGTGAGAACCGTTATGACTAGTCCGGGGCGCTGGTGGAGTAAGTCCTACATCGTGATTCCCTCCACCGAGGTGAATGGGAGCGAGTGATAGGCACCCTCCATCTTCGGGATGGAAGGGGGAAAAGGGTGCATGCCGACGGGTGTGCACTCAACCATACCGTATGAGTTTTCAAGGAGACATGTGCATTGCATTGCATGAATGGAATATATAAATGATGATGTTTATGAGATGACGATGAGAATACTTATGAGTTGCTCATGAGATGAATATCTTGATGCTTAAAAGATGTTTGGAATTCTAACTATGATGTGATATGATGTGCCTTTGGAGGTTTGTGATGATGGTTTGTTGACTTGATCTTGGTTTTTTTTTCATTATAATACACTTTGCTGAGTGATGAACTCACGCTTGTGTTTATGTTGTTTGTTTTCTTTAGGTACCATGAAATCGGCACGCGGGAAAGGGATGTAGCTTCACTCCTCCACGTAGTATCACAATCTAGCTAATTCAACCGTTTGGACACGACATTAAGTTTACAATAATCTTTGGTGTAAGGTTTTTATGTTTGGTTGATTTTCCCTCATGTGTATCATGCGGGATTAAGAAGTGAATGGTTTCATCATCTTGGACTTATATTGATGCTTATTCTTTTGCCATCGATGCCAATTTAAATCCTAGTTGATGAGTAGTTATTGTTATCACTGCATATTGATATCTTGTTTGTCCTACATAGTGATATGATGTTATGTTGATCATTTGCATGCTAAAACAAAGGAGATGCTGTCAAAATTTTCAATTATTCAAACTGAGTACTTGCTGTAATTTACCTTAAATTATGGTATTAATTGCTGTATGGTCTATGTTTGGTGACATTCTGGGCTTACTAGAAGCTGGGGTGTTACACATCTACTTTCTACAATCCTTTTTGCATCGTTTTAGATTTACAAACCTCCCTGCAAGTCGACGGAACCAACAGAGTTGCGCATCGCTGATTGTTGGTTTTGGCCGATTTCGCCCCAGGTTCGATCTGCTTTTTTTTGTTGCGCATCGCCTTCTCAAAGCCGATTTTGCCTTGTACCCGAATTAACCGCCAGGTTGATCTAGTTATCCCCTCATCGGCTTTTGGCCGACTAGCGTAAAGCCGATAACCCTCGTTGTTATCGGCTTTGATTGCTTACTATCGACGATCGATTTCGCCGGCAATGAGATTTGTGATTCTTAGGGGATTTGTGCGGGATCTGAGCTTGATGGTAACACAGGATGCGAGGGCAATCAGTGTTTAGACAGGTTCGGGCTCTCTCGGAGGAGATAATACCCTAGTCCTGTGTTCTTGGATATATGAGCGTCCTCCTTTTCTTGTTTCTCCCTCCTCCCCTTATTGTGATGCCCTAGGTCTGAGAGCGATCCTAGTTCTTTTTCGTCGTGGTTGTTTCGAAAAGAGAGAAGTTTGGTCGGGAATTGATTAACTAAAGTTCATGCGACGTTTTAATATTTTTTTTTGGAGCGTCGGGCTAGAATCAGTGGGCCGAGGATAACCTGGGCCGAGGCCGGGATTTCCCTCCCCACCTCTCCCTCCCCCTTCTCCTAAGTGGGCCGGCCCACTAGCCAAGGGGGGCGCCACCCCTTTTCCCCCTAACCCTAGGCGCCTCCTCCCTCTCCCTCTCCCTCCCCTAGCAGCCACCTCTCCCTCCCCTTCCTTCCCCTACGTGGTGGCTCAAGATCCGCCGCGAATCGCGAAGGAGAAGGGGAGGAGCGACTCCGTGGAGGCGTGGAGGACGAGCAGATCGCCAATTCGGGGTTCATCGCGTGTTCTTCGTGGATTCGCAAGGGAGAACACTAGGTAAAATTCCCAAACTTTTACCTCTATTTTACCTAGGGATTAGGAGTGTATTAGATCTGGTGGTGAGGGTTTTGGATGGATCTTGTTGGGGGAGAAGGGTAGATGATCACGTGGTGCTGTTTCTGGAAGGGGGGATTGTGCAGCGCGGATTGTTTCGCATTTTAAGTGGCATAGATGATTTTTCCTGCCAAAACCTATAACTAGAAAGTTGTAGATAACGTCGAGACCTAGCTTTTGTAATTTTTTCAGAATTTTTGGGGAAGTGTTCTGAGAGTTATCGCTGTTGCAAACCAACGAACAGAATCTGGGAACAGATTTCATCCACTGTGTTGGACGACTATTTAGGCATATTTAACAGAGGAATTAGAATTTATGATCTTCTGGAAAGTTGTAGATCTCGTCAATATATAGCTCCTGTAATTTTTTCATATTTTTATGTTCTGTAGAAAAAAAGATACGAAAAAAAGAATGGGGGTTGCTGCTGTTCGATCCGGACAGATCGGGGTTTCGGTGTTGGAAAAGGGGAACGGGTTGTAGGAATTGCGTGTTTGAGTTGTGTGATCAATTGTGGTGTTATTGCATACTGAAAATATGCTTGTACAGGTGGTGCCCCTTCTGGACGCAACTAGATCCGTCGTCTACGTCGGTAAAGGCAAGTGGAAGTAGTGTTATGGTTGAGCTATACATCGTTGTTTGCATTGCCTTCGTTATATTTCCCGATGACATTAATCATACATGGTTTGATCATTTGCTAGGAAGATTGCAATAATTAGATTAGCAATGTGATGATGTGCTTTGGCTTTGAACCATGAGTAAAGAGAAGAATGATGTTGCCTATTGGTTGAATTGTCTAAATAGTTCATCTCAATGTTATTTGTTTTCTATCCATGTTATATGATGGCATGCAAATATGTGGACTCAATGTGGAAAATTATGAATGAATTCATGCATGAAGCATTAACTGCATAATCATGCATTGGAAGTTTGTCGACGCTAGCGTGGCGACCGTCTGCAGTACAACACCGTGTGTTCCTGAGAAAGGGCACGGTGAAGAGGATCATGGCATAAGCATATGCACAAGCATGAGCATTTTACTGAGGTTGTGTTAATCGATGTTGTGGTGTTGAATGTAAAGCATGTGGTGTGTTAAATTCTTGATGGATGTGATTATGTGTTAATTGTTCCGCTTGCTGAGATTACCCAATCTCACTGCTTGTGTTTTGTTGTTTTCAGGTAGCGTGCAAGAGACATAAGCATGAGGGGTGGGCTAGCAACACAATAAACCTTCGAATGTCTTCACAACTCCCATGAACTAGTGTTTATTTAATACATTAGCTTGCTGAATTTTATTTACACTTAGACTATTTGTTGTTATGATTAAACTTATTCTTGCTTATGGTTGGTTTAGACTTGTTGCCGCTAGTATTGTTGAATTGCTTATATTCCTGTTTGAATTGCTTATCATGAAATGCTTCCGTAATGTCCTGTTTTTAGGGGAGATGCTGTCGAAATTTTCTTGTTCTATAGTTTAGTTTTAAGGGGTGTTACTGATTGGTATCGAGCGGGCTTTAGGTCCTTGGTGTATGAATTTAGGAGAGATATTCTAACATGAACTAAAACTTTCTTTGTGTGAAATTAGTAACATTGCTTAGGTATAACTCTTAAAATTGCCATAGGGTAATAAACTTTTAATACTGAATAGGATTGTTAATCAACTTTAAAATTGACACACTTGCACTATTAGGATGGGATGGGCTGCATTGCATGGCATGCATATGTTTGACTATATTTATTGTTTGATTGTGGGTGATTTTGTTATGCTTTTGTTGTTGTTGTGATTGTTTGCTTGCGGCTTGTTGGGTGCAGTATGCCACCAAAGACGCGTGCGGTAGGCCGTTCGGGGGGCCTCGCTCCCGAGCCATCGGAGGCAGCTGAACCTACCCAGGCTGAGGGTGGGGTTTCGGCAGAGATAGTGGCCGCCATGAGGGCGATGCAGGAGGAGTTGCGGGTGCTGAGGAGGGGCGCACAGGCCGCCCCCGCTGTGGCGGTGAAGCGCTGTGCATGGGCGCGCGGCGGTGGCATCAAGCTGAGGGAGTGGGTTGGACTGCGGCTGGATAGCTTTGATGGGGTGGGCAATCCGATCCAGGCAGCGGATTGGTTGTCCTATGTGGAGATGCAGCTGGACGCTTTTGAGGTGGCGGCGTAGGAGCGTGTCCGCTTCGTGGTGCAGCTCTTGAAGGGGGAAGCCCAGATCTGGTGGAGGGGTGCGCTGACCTCGAGGGGCGCGCCGGGTGACTCCTCTTGGGAGGAGTTTGTCCGGCAATTTGAGAGGAGGTTCTACCCCGCCACCTTCCTCGACAAGATGCAAATTGACTTGGGACAGTATGCCCAAGACAAGAAGACTGTGGCGGAGTACGAGGTTGGCTTCAACCAGATCGTACATTTTGTGCCCCATGTGGCACGTGACGAGGTGGAGAAGGCAAGGCGGTTCCGGCAGGGACTCCGTCCTGCCATTCGCCATATGCTGGGCGCTTTCCCCATTGTCGATTTCCGGACAATGGTGGAGCAAGCTCTGGGTGTAGAGCTGCAGCTGAACTACACCGAAGAGCATCGCAAACCTGCCACGGAAGAGCAGGTTAAGGGCCCTCCAGAGAAGAAGGGCCAATCCTCTGGTACTTGGAATAAGAAGGGGAAGAATTTTCGTCACCAGCCCTATGGTGGCCGTCCTACTCAGCAGCACACCTCAGGGGGAGGTGCGCCTCAAAGACTGCGCCATAGTCACTCCTGGCATGGGGATGGTATGTTTCCGTTGTGACGATTCCCATCGCGCGGCGAGTGCTCGTGGAAGGGAAGGTGCACCATCGTGGTCGGGAGGATCACAAGGATGTGGTGTGTCGTAAGAACCCCAACGGCAAGCGGCGTTGGGAGCCGGTGACATCCTCTCCCGGTGGACAGCGTGGGGCGTGATGCATATGTTGCCATCGGCTCCTACTCTGCTAACACCTCCGGCGCCTACTCCGACTCCCTCGTTCTACCCGGCGCCACTCTCGAGGACTTCCTGGATGCCCAGTTTCCACCGCCACCTTCCTCCGGACTTCGCCGTGGGTCCTCGTGACCGACATATCCAGATGCGAGGCTGCACCATCTCAGTCTACCCGGGAGTCCACGCTTTGCCCTCTTCGGGGATGCGGATCGTGGCAATGTGGTGACAGTACTATTTCTTAGTGCGTGGTTGCCGGTGTGTTGTTCGACTCGGCGCTAGCTACTCGTTTGTCTCTCGTGGATTTTGTTGTACGGGCTGGTGCATGCGTGTAGAGTTTGGGTGATGCCGTGGTGGTTAGTGCACCGCAAGGCTTGATTTCTAGTTCGAGATTCAGCCGGTGTCACTTTACGTTGGCGATGAGGAGTTCATGGCGAATCTGGTGGTGATTTCCTTGGAGCCATTTGATGTTATCCTTGGCATGGACCGGCTATCCCAAAGCACCAAAGCGGTGATTGGCTGCGCTTGGAGGACAGTCACCTTGCATGCTCCGTCTGGGCAAGAAATAACTTTCAGGGGAGTGCTATGCGGTACTCCCTCTCCTTTTGTGCAAGCTGTTCCCAAACTCCGGATGTTGAAATCAGGGGTCCTGCAGTCCATGGTTGAGGGTCGAGAGGAGGAGAAGAGTTTGGAGGGCATTGCTGTAGTTTGCCGATATCCAGATGTGTTTCCCAGTGAGCTTCCGGGATTGCCTCCGGAGCGGGAGACTATCTTCCGCATTGATCTTGTTCCTGGTACGAGGCCGATTTATAAAACCCCGTACCGGATGGCTCCGATAGAGCAAGTTGAGTTGAAGAGGCAATTAGACGAACTCCTAGCTAAGGGGTTTATTAGAGTGAGCTCATCTCCTTGGGCTGCTCCGGTCTTGTTTGTGGGGAAGAAAGATGGCACCAAGCGGCTATGTGTGGACTACCGGGCGCTTAATCAAGTTACCATTAAGAACAAGTATCCATTGCCTCGCATTGATGACCTTTTTGATCAATTGAGGGGTGCCAAAGTATTCTCCAAGATCGATTTGCAATCTGGGTATCATCGATTCATGGATTAAGGAGGAGGATATTGAAAAGACGGCTTTCAACATGAGGTATGGGCATTTTGAGTTTGTAGTCATGTCTTTTGGACTAACGAATGCTCCTGCCGTCTTTATGGAAGCCATGAACAGGATGCTCCATAAATATCTTGATGTCTTTATTGTCGTCTTCATTGACGACATTCTTGTCTACTCGAAGTCCGAGGAGGAGCACGCCGTGCATCTCGGTCTAGTTTTGGAGGCTCTTCGTAGAAATCAATTCTATGCCAAACTCAAGAAGTGCGCCTTCTGGTTGTCGGACGTGAGTTTCCTTGGGCATGTCATCAACCAAAGTGGTATCACAGTTGACCCAAAGAATGTTCTTCTTTGTGGTTGGATGGCGAAGACCGTCTAGTGTGACGGAAATCAGGAGTTTTCTTGGGTTGGCGAGTTATTACCGGCGCCGTGCATAATTTCTCTATCATAGCTAAGCCGATGACAAGGCTCACTCAGAAAGGGGTTCCTTTCATCTGGACAGAGGAGTGTGAGACTAGTTTCCAGACGCTAAAGAACAAACTGGTCAATGCACCTATTCTATCTTTACCTGTGAGTGGCAAGCGATATACAGTATATGCAGATGCCTCCAGGATTGGTTTGGGTTGTGTGCTCATGCAAGAAGGCTGTGCCATTGCTTATGCTTCAAGACAGCTGAAGACTCATGAACAGAATTATCCCACCCATGATCTCGAGTTAGCCGCTGTGGTTTTTGCCTTGAAATTGTGGAGGCACTATCTTTATGGGGAATCTTGTGATATTTTCACTGATCATAAGAGCCTCAAATATATATTCACCCAGCGAGAGCTGAACCTGCGATAGCGTAGATGGTTGGAATGTCGATCCAGTATCATCCCGGCAAGGCTAATGTCGTGGCGGATGCCTTGAGTAGAACGGGTGTCCCCAAGACCGCTATGCCCTTGGTTGCGGAGTTGGAAAGAGGACAGGTCACTTACTGTTTTGCTGGGGTTGCGCAAGAGGAGACTCGGATGATCATTCAGTCTTGCATACCCGAGCGGTTGTATGAGGCTCAGCTGCAGGATCGTTTGCTTCAGGAGGTTCGGCGCAGGATTTCAGAGGGGAAACATCGGGATTTCAGCATAGATGAGCATGGTTCCATCCGGTTTAGAGGCCGTCTTTGTGTGCCTCAGAAATCGGATGTGAAGATGGACATTCTAAGGGAAGCCCATAGAACTCCGTATTCCGTTCACCCTGGCGAGACCAAGATGTATCGGGATCTGAAACAGAGTTTCTGGTGGAAGAGGATGAAGGTGGATATCGCCAAGTATGTGGCTTCTTGTGGAGTGTGCCAACAGATAAAAGCTGAGCATAAGAGGCCTGAGTCTGTTACGACCATTGGAAATTCGGAATGGAAGTGGGAGCACATCACTATGGACTTTGTGATTGGGTTACCTCGCTCGCCGCAAGGTAGAGATGCCATTTGGGTGGTGGTGGATAGACTCACTAAGTCCGCACATTTCATTCCAATGAAGACGACCAATTCGGCACCAGATCTAGTTCCCTTATACATGAAGGAAGTGCTTAGGCTCCATGGCGTGCCTAAATCGATTGTCTCCGATCGTGACACTAGATTTGTGTCCCTGTTTTGGTAGAGTTTGCATAGTGCTCTGGGAACAAAACTCTCTCTCAAAGACATCGTTTCATCCCAGACAGATGGCGATCTGAGCGGACCATCCAGACTCTAGAGGACATGCTTCGGCGTGTGTTCTTTCTTGGAAAGGAAGTTGGGAGGATCACTTGGCCTTGGTAGAGTTTGCTTATAATAATGATTACCAGGCTAGCATTCGAATGGCCCCATTCGAGGCGCTTTATGGGCGAAAGTGTGTCTCCCCACTTTGCTGGGATGCGATTGGTGGAAATTCTTTGCAGGTCGGATTGGGTTCGAGGGACCTTTGAGAAAGTGCAGGAGATACTGGCAGAATCTCCTGGCCGCCCAGAGCCGTCAGAAGAGTTATGCCGATAACAGGAGGCGGGATTTGGAATTTTCAGTGGGTGATCAAGTCCTTCTCAAGGTATCTCCAACAAAGGGTGTCGTCCGTTTTGGTACCACCGGCAAGCTTAGCCCGAGGTACATTGGTCCGTTCCCGGTGGTGGCACGGGTGGGCAGTTTGCCCTACCGTCTGGAGTTGCCGGACTCTTTGAGGGGAGTACATGATGTCTTCCATGTCTCTATGTTGCGGAAGTATCTTCATGACCCAGAGCACAAGATTGACCTGGAGCCGATTACAGTTGAGCAAGACCTGACGTTGGAGTGTCGTCCACTTCGTATACTAGACTCCTCAGAGCGGGTCATGAGGAGGAGAACCATCAGGTATGTGAAAGTTCTGTGGACAAATCAGTCCGAGCGGGAGGCAACTTGGGAACTGGAGGACCAGATACGGAATAAGTATCCTGCGCTTTTTGAGAATACTGAAGGTAAAATGTTGTTTACTTTTTTTTGCCTTTTTTTTAGCGCCGTAGCTAAAAGGAGTAGATTCAGGGACGAATCCTTTTAAGGAGGGGAGAATGTGATGCCCTAGGTCTGAGAGCGATCCTAGTTCTTTTTCGTCGTGGTTGTTTCGAAAAGAGAGAAGTTTGGTCGGGAATTGATTAACTAAAGTTCATGCGACGTTTTAATATTTTTTTTTGGAGCGTCGGGCTAGAATCAGTGGGCCGAGGATAACCTGGGCCGAGGCTGGGATTTCCCTCCCCACCTCTCCCTCCCCCTTCTCCTAAGTGGGCCAGCCCACTAGCCAAGGGGGGCGCCACCCCTTTTCCCCCTAACCCTAGGCGCCTCCTCCCTCTCCCTCTCCCTCCCCTAGCAGCCACCTCTCCCTCCCCTTCCTTCCCCTACGTGGTGGCTCAAGATCCGCCGCGAATCGCGAAGGAGAAGGCGAGGAGCGACTCCGTGGAGGCGTGGAGGACGAGCAGATCGCCGATTCGGGGTTCATCGCGTGTTCTTCGTGGGTTCGCAAGGGAGAACACTAGGTAAAATTCCCAAACATTTACCTCTGTTTTACCTAGGGATTAGGAGTGTATTAGATCTGGTGGTGAGGGTTTTGGATGGATCTTGTTGGGGGAGAAGGGTAGATGTTCACGTGGTGCTGTTTCTGGAAGGGGGGATTGTGCAGCGCGGATTGTTTTGCATTTTAAGTGGCATAGATGATTTTGCCTGCCAAAACCTATAACTAGAAAGTTGTAGATAACGTCGAGACCTAGCTTTTCTAATTTTTTCAGAATTTTTGGGGAAGTGTTCTGAGAGTTATCGCTGTTGCAAACCGACGAACAGAATCTGGGAACAGATTTCATCCACTGTGTTGGACGACTGTTTAGGCATATTTAACAGAGGAATTAGAATTTATGATCTTCTGGAAAGTTGTAGATCTCGTCAATATATAGCTCCTGTAATTTTTTCATATTTTTATGTTCTGTAGAAAAAAAGATACGAAAAAGAGAATGGGGGTTGCTGCTGTTCGATCCGGACAGATCGGGGTTTCGGTGTTGGAAAAGGAGCGGGTTGTAGGAATTGCGTGTTTGAGTTGTGTGATCAATTGTGGTGTTATTGCATACTGAAAATATGCTTGTACAGGTGGTGCCCCTTCTGGACGCAACTAGATCCATCGTCTACGTCGGTAAAGGCAAGTGGAAGTAGTGTTATGGTTGAGCTATACATCGTTGTTTGCATTGCCTTCGTTATATTTCCCGATGACATTAATCATACATGGTTTGATCATTTGCTAGGAAGATTGTAATAATTAGATTAGCAATGTGATGATGTGCTTTGGCTTTGAACCATGAGTAAAGAGAAGAATGATGTTGCCTATTGGTTGAATTGTCTAAATAGTTCATCTCAATGTTATTTGTTTTCTATCCATGTTATATGATGGCATGCAAATATGTGGACTCAATGTGAAAAATTATGAATGAATTCATGCATGAAGCATTAACTGCATAATCATGCATTGGAAGTTTGTCGACGCCTTGGCGCGATCAGACTGCAGTACAACACCGTGTGTTCCTGAGAAAGGGCACGGTGAAGAGGATCATGGCATAAGCATATGCACAAGCATGAGCATTTTACTGAGGTTGTGTTAATCGATGTTGTGGTGTTTAATGTAAAGCATGTGGTGTGTTAAATTCTTGATGGATGTGATTATGTGTTAATTGTTCCGCTTGCTGAGATTACTCAATCTCACTGCTTGTGTTTTGTTGTTTTCAGGTAGCGTGCAAGAGACATAAGCATGAGGGGTGGGCTAGCAACACAATAAACCTTCGAATGTCTTCACAACTCCCATGAACTAGTGTTTATTTAATACATTAGCTTGCTGAATTTTATTTACACTTAGACTATTTGTTGTTATGATTAAACTTATTCTTGCTTATGGTTGGTTTAGACTTGTTGCCGCTAGTATTGTTGAATTGCTTATATTCCTGTTTGAATTGCTTATCATGAAATGCTTCCGTAATGTCCTGTTTTTAGGGGAGATGCTGTCGAAATTTTCTTGTTCTATAGTTTAGTTTTAAGGGGTGTTACACTTATATACTGGGGGAAGGGTACATGACAGATGGGCGCCACCGGGCCCTCCACATGGTGGCCTCACTAACACATATTTTGTCTTCGTCGGCTATGGCACACTACGTCTTGAAGAGGCGGTTGTGCTTTCCCCGACTCACGCCTGCCGCCCTGTCAGGTTCCAGCATCTGCAGGCTCTGCGAGTGTTAGGCTGCATGCTTCGTTTTTGGCAGGTTGTTTGGGCGTGGCGCGAAGCTTCCCCGAAGGATCGGGAGTTTCCTTGGGGAACAAGTCGAAAACCTCCTCCAGGCCCGTCGTGGTGCTTCTGGGCTTTGGGCCTACTACTCCGCCCGTCTAGCCCAGTCGGGTGTAGGCCCCACTTGCGGGACCCCTGTCTCAGACATCCCACAGCAGCCCCCAAGTGCTTTAGGATTGGATTTCCGTCTCTTATCCTGTCATAAAGATTATACGGGAAAAAAGATCATAAAGAACTTGTAATGTGAAGCCACCGTGGTTGGTTGGCTCGTGGCCGAGTGGTACCCGCGCCCGTTCACGGTGCCGAGTGGTACCCGCGCCCGCACAGCTGGCCCTCGTGGGGCATACTGTAGTCCTTTGGCTCGGGGCCGAGTGGTACCCGCGCCCGTTCACGGTGCGCGGCAACCGGCTTGTCGCTCAGCTGGCCCTCGTGGGGCATACCGTAGTCCTTTGGCTCGTGGCCGAGTGGTACCCGCGCCCATTGAAGGTGCGCGGCAACTGGCTTGTTGCTCAGCTGGCCCTCGTGGGGCATACCGTAGTCCTTTGGCTTGTGGCTGAGTGGTACCCGCGCCCGTTGAAGGTGCGTGGCAACTGGCTTGTCGCTCAGCTGGCCCTCGTGGGGCATACCGTAGTCTTTTTGGCTCGGGGCCGAGCAGTACCTGCACCCGTTTACGGTGTGCGGCAATTGGCTTGTGAGGCCCAACCGACCCTCATGGGGCATACCTTGGTCATTCAGAGTAATGCCTGTGCCCGCTTACGGCGCACTGCTTCAGACCCTCATGGGGCGCATTCTCAAGACCGGTTTAGTGAAAATCCTCCCACGGTACCTAATCACGCTAAGAAGCAGTGACCAGCAATGGACCCCAAATTATGGGGCATACCGCTTGAGGATGTTCGGAAAGTGCCCGGCCCCAAGGTTCCGTGGCGGCCGGCGTTCAGGCCCATCATGGGGCGCACTTTATCCCAAACTTCGAACCAGACTTGACACCTGGTCGCGTTTTGCGCAACTCAACTTTCGCCCCGACATGGGGCGTGCCCTAGATCTGGCCCAGAATCGAGCGCGGAGGCCCTTGCTTTCCCCGCCGTAAGGCGAAAATTAAGGCTTATTCCTTATAAATGAGGGAAAACTTGCTAGGCGAAGATACCTTTGCCCTTCCCCGACCACAGTTGAGAAATCTTTAAGTCTCCTTTGGCGATTTGGGCGACCTAGGGTTTCTAGTTTCGCGCCCAAGACCCTCGACGGTTCCTCCCACCAGGTCTCCTTCACCAAGATGTCTTCTTCTTCGGGATCCTCATTAGCGTCGGAGGGTAACACCGACCCTGCGACCGCGGGGTGGGAGACCTCCATCACCACGACGTCCCGCTTGGAGGAGCTAGTCGCCGCCGGCGTCTTTCCTCCGCTGGAGTTGATCTCCGCCCGTCTCGCTGCAGGTGACCCTTACCCCACACCTCTAGAAAACGAGATTGTGGTGTTCGAGTCCTTCTTCTGGCGAGGATTTAGCGTTCCTGGAAGCGCCTTCTTCCGGGGCCTCCTCCACTTTTACGAAATTGAGCTGATCAATTTGAACCCCAACTCCATTCTTCACATTACTATCTTCGTTCAGCTTTGCGAGGCGTATCTTGGGATACGTCCTCATTTTGACTTGTTCCGCTCCCTCTTCTTGCTCAAGCCTCATCCGAACCGGGCCGCTCCCAGCGTCATTGGGGGCGCCGGGCTCCAGCTGCGAGAGGGCTTAAAGAAGCAGTATTTCGTCATCACCCTCAAGACCTCCCTCAAAGGTTGGAGGCGGGAGTGGTTCTATTGTGCCAATGTTGACCCTTTTCTCGCCCCTTTCGCTGGCCGCGCCCCTAAAGCTTCCCGATGCTGGAGCGATGCCCCGGATGGCGGCGGTTTGGACCAAGTCTCCGAGCTTCTGGCATGGATTAACGATCTGAAGAACCGAGGGCTAACGGGCCCCGGGATCGCGATCAGCTTTGTGAAGCGCCGGGTGCAGCCCTTAAAGGAGAGAATCCATTTGGGGTTCCAGTACGGCGGGTCTCAGGATCCCACTCGGGAGATGGACACGTCCTTGTCGAAGGATGCATTGACGGCGCGGGTAGTTGACCTCTTCGTGCCTGGCACTGTGATCACCAACAGGGGCTGCCCTCTCAAATTTTCGGCGGCGAGGCCTCCCCCTCCCGTGAGTGCACCACTCTCTCGAAAAATTGTCCCATGATTTTTTGCCTGATGTGTGATTCTGACAGGGTGCGATCGTTCCTTTTTTAGGAATGCACGTCCTTCTTCTCTGACGCTCCGGTCGTCGGCCTCTCTCGGCTGAGGAATGCTCAGGCCAAGCGAATAGCTGACACCTCGGCCGATGAGCTGCGCCGGGAATCGGCGGGGAAAGCTGCTGGCCTTTCGTCAGTAGGACGCCGACCTCCAGCGTGACTGGATCACGGCCTTGGCGCCCTGATATCTGTCTCAGGGGCAGCTCCGGCTGCTGGTGCTAGGTCTGGTTCCCCTCCGAGTGGTGCTGGGACTCGGATGAGACCTGGGATGAAATTCAAGAAATCCAGGAGGTATTCTTTTGGGCAATCCTTGTCTTTTTGTTATTAACTATGTTGAGATCTTTTCCCTTTTTTGCCGATTCAAGACTCCTACTATGGACGTCCCAGTGGAGGGGTCTCCTGAAAAGGAGCCGCAGGCACCGGCTTCTCCAAGGGGGACCCCCCCCCCCCGCG
This sequence comes from Rhipidocladum racemiflorum, assembly GCA_036346355.1. Classification (NCBI taxonomy): domain Eukaryota; kingdom Viridiplantae; phylum Streptophyta; class Magnoliopsida; order Poales; family Poaceae; genus Rhipidocladum; species Rhipidocladum racemiflorum. The sequence goes on along the minus strand of CM070592.1, from coordinate 12,473,247 downwards.
TCGGCCAGGTCACCCTCCCCGTTGAACCATCGGGTGGTCTGGCCGTTGACGAGCTTGACCCGGCACCGTCTCCCGAAGTGGAGGAGGTACATCGAGAGCCACCGACGCTCGGTCCTCTGCCGAAGCCCCCGAATCGGACCGTATGGTGGGAGGGGGGTTCCGACTAGAACGGGATGGAAGAGGACAAAGAGACGGAGAGAGCGGCTCGGACGGAGCTTTACGAGCTCACCGTCAGGTGTAGCACGCTCGTCAGGGTGAGTTTCTTGTCTTTCTTCAGTCTATTGCCTGCTGGGCTCCCCCTGAGATTCTGCCCAGTTACCTAGGACATGGGGGAGCGCTCAGAGCAGAGGTCGTAGTTTTTTCGGAAGGTGCTCCCGAAGCTCAAGGAGCACTAGAAGTATCAGGACAAGCTCAGCGAGATCAGCAGCGACAGATGGAAAGAGGTCCACGGGCTTGAGGCCCAGTGTATGACGATTCGGGAGGAGAAGGAGAAGCTTGAGCATGCGCTCGAAGGTGAGATCCTCCCCTGGACTTGGTTTGGACATCTTTTTGAACAGTTGGGAAGGATGATGACGCTCTTGTGTTTCAGAGCGCGATTCGACCATTCTTTGGTGAGAGCCCGACTGGAAGCTTCAGAAAGCTCTGACCTCGAAGCTCGAGTCGGCTTGGAGAGGATACAACGGGAGCTGAAGGGTAAATTTCTTTGACTTGGATTGAACGTACTTGGCGTCGGGTGTGTTTTCTGATGGCAGTTCGGCTTTGGTGCAGAATGCAAGGAGAAGATGATGTAACACCCCAAAATTTTGCTTTTCTTAAATTCATGTGTGATTTGGCACTTTGGTGAATTTTTGGAATTTTCTGGAATTTATTTGGATTTATTTGGAATTTATTTGAATTTATTCCATTTTGAAATAATGAAAGAATTTAATTTTGCAAATAAAATTTTGTTGGAAATATTTTATTTGTGTCCAAAATGATCCAAAATATTTTCCAGAATTTTTCTGGAATTTTTCTGAGTCATTTGCTATTTTTAATGAATTAAATGAATTACTGGGAATTATTTTAATTATTAAATCGCTAGAAATTCGAGTTGGGTCAAGTACTGTTCATCCGACCGAGCCCGAGTCAGACTCGAGTTCGAGTCCGACCCGAGCCCGACCGCGCCCGTGGTCAAGCCGAACCCGCTCGCCCAGAACCCTAACTGCGTGACCGTTGGATCCAGATCCAACGGCCACGATTGAGCCACGTCACCGAGCCCGAGCCGACCGAGCCGGCTACCGCCCGAGTCCGACCGGACCCAAACTTCGCGACCGTTGGATCTCGATCCAACGGTGCGCGTGCCACGTCACCCTAACCGTGTCGCCGCCGGACTCGCCGCCAAGAACGGAGAGGACCTCGATTCGCGCTTTCACTGACGCCGAGGGCCCTATTTATTGCGCCGCCACCCGTGTCGGGATCGCCGTTTCATTGCGCACCGTAGCTCCAACCCACGCCGCTCAAGCCGCCGGCCACCGCGCGAGCTCGCCGTAGTTGGAGGAGGTGTCCGCCGCGATTTTGTCGTTTTCGCGCCGTCCGTCGTCTTCCGCCGAAAACGAGCCCAGATCCGGAATCCCGCCGAGACGCACCGAAGAGACCACCCACTTCGCGGGCGTGCCGAAATGCCGTCGGCGTGGTCTTCGTTCTCAACGCCGGCCGGAGCTCGCCGTGGACATCGCCAGACGCGAAGCTTTTCCACCGTCGGATCTTCATCGCACGGTCCAGATTCGTCCACGTCACCCACGGTAAAGAATCACGTGTTGATCTCCAGGTCTAATCTCAACCGTTAGATCTAGATCCAACGGCTTAGATTGAACCACGTTCATAGCGGTATATTGGATCTTGACCGTCCGATCAAGATCGAACGGTTCAGATCAATGGAGTTGTTTTCCAAGCGCGTTAGCCAGATCTAATCTGGGCCGTTGATTTTCAAATCAACGGCCGAGATTGCGCCACGTGTCGGGAAGCCTGACCGTCGCGGTCAGCGCTGGCCCACGCTGGCGTGCAGGACGCCGACACGCTGGGCCCGCGTGTCGAGGGCCCGCACTGTCCGATCGGCCGTGAGCCGTGGCCGAGCCCACTGCGGACCGAGCCGAGATCGCGCGCCGGTCCGTGGACCCGAGGCCACGTCGTCACCCGATTGGTCCACGTGTCCTGGCCGACGCAATAAATGATTTTCCGAAAAAGAAAATGATTTAATAATTCGGTTTAATAATTGATTTGAATTTCAAAACTTCAAACGCTTATAACTTTTGCGTTTCAACTCCGATTTGAGTGATTCAAATTTCTAAATTCGTATAAAATTGAGATCTACCTAAATATGAATTTTATTTAATTTTTGGACTAAAGTTTTTCTCTGTAAAATTATTTAATTGATTATTTAAACTTTAAATAATCATAACTTTTGCATTTTAACTCCAAATTTGACGATTCCAGTTTCTAAAAATTCATAAAATTATGTTCTCTCCGTTTATGGATTTTATTTGGATGTTTGGACACTTTTTGCCTATTGTTTATTCGTGTATTTGCTATTTGCACGCTTTACGAGTAGACGTTGAAGTGCCGGAAGGATTCGAAGGAGAAGTACTAACTCAGGATCCAACTCAAGACCAAGAACAAGTACTTTTTGAAGGCAAGTTGTGCTTTGACCATGTTGATCCTATTTCGAAATCTATTTTGATTTAACCTATTGCATGCTAGTTCAATTAGAAAATACTTTATTTAAATTTGGGGAATTAGATAAATACCAATTTCTTTGTATGACACCTTGATTACTTAAATATGAGCCATGACCCTTGTCACCCTAGTTGTGGTTTACTAGTTGGACATTATTAACTTGCCAACATGGGTTTTAGACCGTTGTAGTAAATCGCTTAGACACGACACGTGCTCATGACATGATTTTGGACAATCAAATGTTAATATTGACTTAATGATATATTGAACCTGTTTTTGAAAGGTATCATGTGATGTTGATGGCACGTGGTGCATGGTAATCAAGCGGGTTTGATAAACAGTTTTCGACCGGGGCATGTGGCAAGAATAATCGGGTGGGCCAGTTGTGGCATTGGGGATGTTGATTTGGTTCTTCGGGTAGTCTTGCCCTGGTCACCCTAAGGACTTAACCTTGCAAGCCTTTGAACTGGGTCTAACGTGCAACCACATGTCTGTAATGGGACGGACCTAGTTGATTAAGTTGCTAATAACGTACCTGTGGGACCTCAGGAGGTCAACTACACCCTTTGTGTAAGTTGTACGGGGAGCGTCTGGGAGTGAGGCCAGTACCCATCTAACAGTTGATTGGCCTAGACTTCGCCTTAGCTAAGGGAAGGGTTAGTGCGCAATAACCGGGAGGACCACTTGTATTGTTAGAGGTTTCCAAAGACTTTGTTCACGGAACTTCGCCTTTGTGGTGTTTATTGTATCTTGTGGGTAAAGTGCATAACCTCTGCAGAGTGTAGAATCTATTCGAATAGCCGTGTCCGCGGTATTGGACATCGCTTGGGAATTACAGTCAAGGGTTAGATTTTCTCAAAAATAACTTGGACTTGAAAGGTTGGGTTGGATTAATAATGATGTTGGAAATGTGGATTAGGATGGGAAAAATGTTTATTAAACTTCTTGAAAGGTTATCTATGCTTTACTTGTTTCTACTGCTTTCGAATCTACTTACATTACTTGTCAAACGCTGCATCGCAAATATACCTTGAGCCACTCCTTTGTATTAAGCCATGCATGTAGTATATTAGCTGCATTCTGTGCATGACTTGCTGAGTACCAAGTACTCACCCTTGCCACCCTACAACACCAATTGAAGAGGAGACTACACCAGCTTTGGAGGAGGAGCTCCAAGAAGATCCGTCTACTTAGGGAAGCAAGCCCAGTCAGTTGCCTGTGGTATACTGGATGGCGCCACGAAGTTATTTGATTTTCCGCTGCTACTATTTTCTCTCTTAATAAGTTTTGCCCTGCGAGGCGTACATTTGTGACTTGACCATAAGGTCGAGTAACCAGTTGGTTATTTAAATAAAGTACTTTATTAGTATCGAATGGTATGATTGTGATATTTACCGATGTTAAGACTGTGTGCACTAGCGCGTTCCTGGACTAGTGTTGAATACACAGAGGGTCCGGATTTGCAAATTCGGGGTCCCGACAGATGACCACTGCCGAACGGGGCCGGACTGAGCTGCGCGTCGCCTGCGAGCCAGTTCTGCACCTTCTGCGTATTGAAGGAGCTGAGCCGGGCCAGGGGGACGACGCTGTTCCGCTTCTCTCTAGAGGAGCCGATAGGATCAGAGCTTATGCCAAGGAGTCCGCGACCATGAGTGCGAACCAGGCGTTGGCGGTGGTCAAGTCTCATTATCCGAGAGTTGACCTTGAAGCTGTGAAAGAGGGTTTTGCCTGTGATGAAGACAAAGCCAACGTGCTCCTCGAAGAGGTCTCCGGTACATCGCAAGCCTTGTTAGAGAATCTTGAATTCTGATTTCGATGTGAACCTTAATGCCGAGTGCTGGCCCTCCCCTCCTGATTTGAAACGTTGTATTTTCTCACTTGAATACAATATGTCTGTATTGTCCTTTGCTAAGTGGGCTCCAGACCTCTTTTACTCTTTCCCCCTTGTCTGAGTTTCTAGAATATAGGCCCACAGCCTTTTGGCCCCCATTGCGCCTTTCTGGGAGGCCTTCAGCCGGCTGGTTTGGCTCCTAAGCGCCAGGGCCTTGGCCCGTGGCCTTTTCGCCCGGACACGCTTTTCTGAGTGGCTGGAGTGCAGCTCTCGAGCGTCAGGACTTACGTTGTGGCCACGGCCTTTTTGCCCCTGTTGGGCCTCTGGATGGCCTTCAGCCGACTGGTATGGCTCCCAAGCGCCAGGGCCTTGGCCCGTGGCCTTTTCGCCCGGACACGCTTTTCCGAGTGGCTGGAGTGCTTCAGCCCCCAGGTTTGCATTGTCGCCTCCCAGCTCGCAGCCCCCGAACTTCTCGCTTAACTGGGCGAAGTGAGCGGGAAGGCCAAATTAACTTGAACTGCTCGTGACACGTGTCTGGTGAAATGTCTCTTAATTTTGTTCAATGTGCTGATCTTCTTCGTACTCCGAATAAATTGGCAGTCTTGCAGCGTCGCTTCATCTTCTACGTTTTTAAATGGCGTCGCCTCGGCTCCGGAGCCATGCACAGCTTATAAATGGAACATCACTGCCCTTGAGCGATCGACCCCTTCTTCTTTCTCTTCTTCCTCTTTTCTCCCTCCCAGCCTTCCTCCATGGCTAACATGAGAAGATTCGTTGGCTCCTACGCGGCGTTCTTCCGCCAGCGATTCTTCGGACTGCACCACAGCTGGGAGGAGGCGGAGTTTTGGGAGGAGCTCGACTTCACCACTCTAGAGGCGGAGGAGGAGGAAGGAGCCGCCAGCGACGCCGCCGCAGTGGCCGCCTTGCTAGAGGTGGCTCCGGGGCTCCACGAGGTGGCCGAGATCATCACGGAGATGATCGGGCGCGAGCGCCGTGACGACCTAGCCATTAGGACTCTCGTCCGCCTTATACCACCCCTTTGGGTGGTTGAGGACGAGGTCCTGGCGGCACTGCGTCGTGCGTGTCGCGTCTGACCACGACGACCCCGCCCCCGGGCCTCCCAGCGGCAGAAGCAGCACCAGTAGCAGCAGCAGCAGGATTGGCGGCAGGAGCCACCCCTCCCCCTCTTTTTTTTAGCGCGAGAAAATGAAAAAGAAAGACAGTAATGTAAATTATTATTATTATGGAACAAAATGCGAAATCTTGCCCAGTCCGTGCCATCATAATTATCCCGAGTTTAAGGTTCCGCCTAATCAACCGTTCTAGTCAGTTGCTCCAGCGCCAGCAACGAGGCGTTGAGGCTCGAGCTTTTGACAGCTAGAAACCCACGACTAGGCGAATCTCGGTTAAATTCTGGCGCTGCGAATTGTAGTCCCCGAGTGGTTAGTGCTTTCAGGCTCTACCCTTCCCGCTTCGCGCGCTGGTATAAACCGCCAGAGTTGTCCGCTTATCGCGGTTTTTATTTCCGTGCGTTTTGTACCGGCGCGACCAGGGTTAGGTGCTACACCAGTTGGGTGATAACCACTCGGGGTTAGCATTACACAATAGAATTTCAGAACATGAAACGGATCACCATTTTATTTAGCATGTGAGAGTCGGGTACATAAATTATGGGTAGAAGCGACGGAGCTGTTTGGCGTTCCAAGTAGTCGCCAAAGCCTCGCCATCTTCACGTCTGAGTCGATAAGCACCCGGCCGGACCGTCTCCTCCACAATGTACGGTCCTTCCCAAGTTGGAGAGAGCTTGTGCTCGCTTTTCTGGTTCCTCCTGAGGACCAGATCTCCTTTTGAAAAGACTCTGCTTCTGACATTGCGAGAATGGTAACGCCGAAGTCCCTGGAGGTACTTAGCCGACTAGATGGCTGCAACGTTCCGAGCCTCCTCGAGTTGATCAAGCTCCACCAGTCGGCTCTCCTCGGACTCGGCCTCCTTGTAATTCCGAACCCTAGTGGATTCGAATCCTAGTTCGGTCGGCAGAACCGCCTCTGCGCCGTAGACTAGGAAAAAGGGTGTTTGGCCAGTTGCTCGGCTGGAAGTGGTTCTGAGTCCCCAGAGTACCGACGGTAACTCCTTCACCCATCGGGCAGCGTATGGTTTGAGGCGATCGAAGATCCTGGCCTTGAAGCCCTGGAGGACCAGGCCATTAGCCCGCTCTACCTACCCATTGCTTCGTGGATGAGCCACCGAGGCGAAGCAAATCTTGATCCCGACGCCTTCGCACCATTCTTGAAATTCTTCACTCCTGAATTGGGTGCCATTGTCCATGATGATCCGATTGGGCACTCCGAATCTAACCACGATATCCTGGAAGGACTCCTTGGCCTTAACCGCAGTGATAGTGGCGACTGGTTTAGCTTCGATCCACTTGGTGAACTTGTCAATGGCTACGAAAAGGTAGGCGAAGCCACCTTGAGCCATCTTGAGTGGGCCCACTAAGTCAAGCCCCCAGACCGCGAAGGGCCAGGAGAAGGGGATAGTTTGCAGCTCCTGCGCCGGCAAGTGTGTCTGCCTCACATAGAACTGGCAGCCCTCGCAAGTTCGAACGATCTCCTTAGCATCCGTCACTGCCGTAGGCCAGAAAAGCCCTGGCGGTAGGCTTTCCCAACCAAGGCGTTTGACGCCGCGTGATGGCCACACATCCCCGAGTGGATTAATGAGCAGGACTCCGGCCTCGGGATCTTTGCTTGGCTCCCGCCGTTTTGCGACGGTCGATTCGTAAAGATCCTGGGCAAAGATACCACTCGGAACCTCGACCCGAGTGGCTCCCATCTTGGCCAATTCGTCGGCTGCCTCATTATTGTGGCGGAGGACATGGACCAGCTCCAGACCATCAAACTTGCCTTCCAATTCTCGGACTTGCTGTCAATACGCCGTTATAATCTGATCGACGCACGACCAATCCTTCTGTACTTGGCTCACCACCAACTAGGAGTCACCACGAACCGCCAGTCGTCGGATTCTGAGCGATGTGGCGATGCGGAGCCCATGGATGAGAGCCTCGTACTCTGCGGCATTGTTCGAGGCCGGGAAGTGAATCCGAAGGACGTACTTCAACCTGTCGCCCTTCGGCGAGACAAGGAGAATTCCCGCCCCTGCTCCACCAAGCATGAGAGATCCATCGAAGTGCATGGTCCAATACTCCGGCTTTTCTTCCGTGTGGGGGGCCTGGGATTCGGTCCACTCGGCCGTAAAGTCGGCCAAAGCCTGGGACTTGACGGTGGTGCGCGGCTTGAACGAGACGTCGAAAGCTCCAAGCTTGGCTGCCCACTTTGAAATTCTTCTAGTAGCTTCTCGATTATGGACGACCTCTCCCACGGGGAAAGATGTTACCACTGAAATCGAGTGTCCTTGGAAATAATGCTTCAGCTTTCGCGACGAGATCAAAATTGCGTACAGCAGCTTCCGAATTTGAGGATATCGCGCCTTGGATTCGCCCAGCACTTCGCTGACAAAATAAACCGGGCGTTGCACGCCGAAGTGGTGTCCAGATTCTTCCCGCTCTACAACTATCACGGCGCTGGCTACATGAGTTGTTGCCGCTATGTAGAGCAGGAGAGGTTCACCTGGCACCGGCGAGACTAGAATCGGAGGGGTGGAGAGGAACACCTTGAGTTCTTCAAAGGCTTGCTGTGCCTCTGCCGTCCATTCAAAGCGGTCCTGTTTCTTGAGGAGCTTGAAGAAAGGCATCCCCCGAACTCCCAACCGGGAGATAAACCTGCCAAGCGCTACCATGCAGCCAGTAAGCCTTTGGACATCTTTTTGGCTGGCAGGCGGGGCCATCCTTATGATGGCCCCGATTTTCTCCGGGTTTGGCTCGATCCCACAATGAGAGACAATGAACCCGAGTAGTTTCCCGGAAGAAACTCCGAAAATGCACTTCTCAGGGTTTAGCCTCATCTGGAACGCCCTCAGACTTGCGAACGTCTCGGCCAGATCGGAGGTGAGGCTGTCTTCTGTCTTGGTTTTAACCACTATATCATCCACGTATGCTTCCACATTGCGTCCGAGATGATGGTGAAAACACCGTCAGTATCGCGATAAGTTGCGCCAAAGATTCTTCAGCCCAAACGGCATGGTGATGTAGCAATATGCTCCGAATGGGGTGATAAACGAAGTCTTCTCGCAATCCTCCTCTCGAAGCCGGATTTGATGATAGCCTGAGTAGGCGTCCAGAAAACTAAGTAGTTGGGATCCAGCGGTGGAGTCTACCACCTGATCAATACGGGGGAGACCGAAGGGATCTTTCGGGCAAGCCTTGTTGAGGTCAGTGTAATCAACACACATGCGCCAGCTTTTATTCTTCTTCTTGACGAGTACAGGGTTTGCCAACCAGTCGGAATGATACACTTCTTTGATGAAGCCTGCGGCTAGCAGCTTCGTGATCTCCTCCCTGATGGCTTGTCGACGGTCCTGGGCGAATCGGCGCAGCCTTTGCTTGACTGGCCTGGCTGATTGGTTTACATTTAGTACGTGCTCGATCACCTCCCTGGGGACCCCGGGCATGTCCGACGGCTTCCAGGCAAAGACGTCTCTGTTTGCCCGTAGAAAAGTGACGAGCGCGTCCTCCTATTTGTCTCCGAGCCCTGTCCCGATCGAGGCGGTTCGCGACGGATCGGACGGGTCGAGGAGGATTCTTTTGGTACCTTCCTCGGGGCCGATCCCGGGGTTTCGCGCTTTGCGAGTAGGGACGCTACCTTCCGGCTTGTCGGAATCCGCTTCTCGCCGAATCCCCTCCCGACCCGCTCGCACCTTCAGGGACTCGGCCATCTCGCAGCTCTCCTTGTCACAGGAAAAAGACTGCCTTATGTCACCGCGTAGAGCGATGATACCACTCGGCCCTGGCATCTTCAATGTCAGGTATGCGTAGTGGGGCACTGTCATGAACTTGGCCAGCGCTGGTCTCCCCAAGAAGGCATGATATGCTGTCGCGAAATCAGCCACCTCGAAGCCAAGGTTCTCTGTCCGGTAATTTTCCCTTGCGCCGAAAGTGACCGGAAGAGTGATTTGTCCGAGCGGTGTCGCAGAAGTTCTAGGTATGACACCGTGGAAAGGCGACGATCCGCTCTTTAGCTCCGACCGCGGAATCCCCATATCGTCTAGGGTTTTGACAAAGAGGACATTGAGCCCGCTTCCACCATCGATCAATACCCTCTTGAGCTTGATGCCGCGGACGACGGGCGCCAAGACAAGAGGATACCTGTCGGGGAATGGGACACGATCTGGGTGGTACGAGCGGTCGTAAGTTATCGCGACCTCGGACCACCGTACATATTGGGGGGTCTCCGGCTCCACTGCGTAGATGTCCCGGGCGGTGAGCTTTTGCTTCCGCTTAGACTCATATGCAGCCGAGCCCCCGAATATGTAGTTGAGCTCGAGATTGACTTCCTGATAGTCCTCCTCAGCTTCGGGGGGAGGTGGCTTGTCGGCAGCGTGTCCACTCGGACCTTGTCCAGTCTGCTTCTTGCTCTCCCGGGCGAATCTCTTCAGAGTGAAGTAGTCCTTGGCGGCATGTCTCCCCCTCGGATGGAAGGGGCAAAGCGTGTTCATCACCTTGTCATACCCATCTTCTTTGAGGGCGCGTTGGTGAGTTGGTGCAGCGATTGCCACCAGCTCTTCGCCCCTTGCGCTTCTTTTCCTTCCGCCGGGGGGGGGGGGTCAGCCTGATCCTTTCCCTCGTCACGCCGTTCCGCCAAAGCCTCGGAGGCTGAAGCATAGCGGTCCGCTAGGGCGAACAGCTCACGGACCGACGTTGGTGGCTTCCGAGACATCTTCTTGATGAGATCGGGGTCGCTGGCTCCCTTCTGGAAGGCATCTATCACAATCGCATCTGTAACATCCCGAACGGTGCTTTTTCTATGCATGAAGCGCTTGACGAACTCCCGAAGGGATTCGTTCCTCCTTTGGTGTAGCTGATATAGGTCCCAAGGGGTGCCTGGGCGCTCGTAAGTGCCTTGGAAATTTGAAATGAACTGCTCACACAGATCTCCCCAGGAATCTATAGAGTTCGCTGGGAGTCCAGTGAGCCATGCTTGGGCCAGGGGCGAGAGGGTAACCGGTAAGTAGTTTGCCATTACTTTCAGATCCCCCCCGGCGGCCCTGATTGCCAGAGCGTATACCTGTAGCCAAGCCTCCGGGTCCCTCTCACTGTCAAACCTAGTGATGCCTTCAGGATTAAACCCATCAGGCCAAACCTCTCGGCGTAGGTGAGGGGTAAACGCGCGAACCCCTTCAATGACCCCGCGACAACCTCCGGGCGGTGATCGACGCAGAGGGGATCGTGCTTGGCGTGCTTCGCGATCTCGCGGAAGGATGCCGTAGCGTTCATACTCATCGGCATGGCGGCGTTGCTCCTCCCTTTCTCGGTCGCGGCGCTTGGCGTTGAGGTCTGAACGGAGGTCGCGGTTGATGCTATGTCCCAAGTCGTCTCCGCGGGGTGGAACATGATGTGTCTGGCGGGCTTTCCGACCGATCGGCCTTTGGTCGTCTGGTCCTCACGGACCACGCGTGGCGGCTCCTTTGCCGGCTGGTCGATGCAGGTTTCTTTGGATAGCTGCCGCCGTCACCATGGCCTTTACTTGGGCCACGATCGGGGCGACTGGATCACCCGCCCCCAGCATAGGGCTAATGGTATCCAGGAGTGTCTTGGAGGCGACGATATTCTGCTGTGGGGTACGGAAAACAGCTTGGTCCCCCATCTTAGCTTGCAGAATGTCTTCATTGACAGCGGCGTGATCGCAGAGTCTGCGCGCCAGCGTCGAATTCGATTGCTCGGCCACCTTCCAAGTCGGCGGCGGCCGAAGTGTCGTGGCGCTGCTGTGAATCCGCCCGCGAGCCCTCGATTACGCAGACTCTACGGAAACTCCAGCAGCTCTCTAGGCTTTCTTCTGACTCGGCCGCTGAGCTGGGTGAGCCTGAAGAGGATAACTCCAGGCGCTCGGAGGTGCCGAGTGGTTTGGTAGCGATAACCCCCACCATTCGTACCTCGGCGTCCTTGGGTCCGACTCCCTGCCCGGTCCGGGCTTTCGGTCCCCTACTCGGCACTTTAGAGCGCAAGACAGGGGGACCCCCCGATCGGCCTGGAAGTCGCGACGATGGCCCATCGGAAACCTCACCGTGCTGCAGCACGGTCCCCTTAGAGAGGGAGAGGTTCCCGAGGTCGTTGGAGATGAAGGTCAGGCTTCCGAAACAGAAGACCTGACCCGGGAAGAAGACTGTGGAGGCTCCACTCGTCGCAGCCATCAAGCTTGACGAAGATCTTGACACAAGCCCCTACCTGGCGCGCCAACTGTCTATGATCGATTTCGCCGGCAATGAGATTTGTGATTCTTAGGGGATTTGTGCGGGATCTGAGCTTGATGGTAACACAGGATGCGAGGGCAATCAGTGTTTAGACAGGTTTGGGCTCTCTCGGAGGAGATAATACCCTAGTCCTGTGTTCTTGGATATATGAGCGTCCTCCTTTTCTTGTTTCTCCCTCCTCCCCTTATATACTGGGGGAAGGGTACATGACAGATGGGCGCCACCGAGCCCTCCACATGGTGGCCTCACCAACACATATTTTGTCTTCGTCGGCTATGGCGCACTACGTCTTGGAGAGGCGGTTGTGCTTTCCCCGACCCACGCCTGACGCCCTGTCAGGTTTCAGCATCTGCAGGCTCTGCGAGTGTCAGGCTGCATGCTTCGTTTTTGGCGGGTTGTTTGGGCGTGGCGCGAAGCTTCCCCGAAGGATCGGGAGTTGCCTTGGGGAACAAGTCGAAAACCTCCTCCGGGCCCGTCGTGGTGCTTCTGGGCTTTGGGCCTACTACTTCGCCCATCTAGCCCAGTCGGGTGTAGGCCCCACTTGCGGGACCCCTGTCTCAGACATCCCAAACTTACTATCTCTACCTTGTCAATTGCAGGTCAAATTGATTGGCACGCCTCGCAAACTCGGTGTTTGTCTTGTTTGTTCGAGGCTAGGAACCCTGCTTCACGTTGTTAGCGCGAACACATAGGTGAAACTAAAATTCCATTTGGAGACAAAGATGGAATTTTACAAGAGAAACGAGTTCTCCTCAGTTTCCGTCTCGAACAAATTCACTTCAAATAAAAGTATTGTCCTGAGATGGTTTAGGAATTTTACAAGAGAAACGAGTTCCCCAACCCTTACCACTTAAGAACAAAACCAAATCCCAAACGCCAAGAATCGCTCAAGCTCTGATACCAATTTGTCAGATCTCGAAGATGATCTGATCCAGAATCACTCAATCAGAGCAAATGGATTAAATCCTAAAACGTAGTACTCTCCAAACCAAACAATTGCAATGCTCGATTTATTCTCTTTTTTCAAGGTTCATCCCCTTCTGTTCGTGTGTTGTTCTGCACTTCTTTTGTGATTAATGGATAATGATTTCGCTAGATGACTGCGCAGCTCACGAGGCGTCGCCGGCGACAACCACCACTCTGGATGCCACCATCGCACCGATGTAAGCCTCCCTTCGTCGTCTCCTTACTCTATTTCCCCACTTTTATTATAAGCGCATGGCGTCGGCTCCGTCGCGGTTGACTCAATTCCCGTGTGCTATCTTAGTTTCTTAGCCCTTTTCTATAGGTATGCTACTACCCGGTTTCCAACTCAAACGTTTGTCCCTTATTTTTCATTTGCGATGATCTAGCAAAGCTGCAAGCTTCTGCAAACTGGAAATTGTATTGGATCTTGTCTTTTGTTTTGCATTTGCGATGATCTACCAAGACTGCAGGCTTCTACAAATGGGAGATTGTATTGGATCTTAATTGCTAAAGCAGATAATTACAATTGGTGTTTTTGTGACTTGGATGAAATTACTTTGTGCTCCTAGCCTCCTGCTATGTACATGACCTCAATGCCCTTTCCAAGTGCCTGCTTTGTGATCTTTGAATTAGTGCATCACATTCGTAGCTGCAAGTAAGATTTCCCTTCCTTATGAAAATTTTCCCTACATGTGAGATCTCATATTTTTGCTTCGCATATCAAGCTCCTAAATCATATTTTTTTGTAGCATTTAGCTCTATATAAGTGAGTTAATAACGATTCAGAAGCGTTACTTTAGTTCTCAACAGTAAACACCCATCATTACTATTGCTGCTCTGTCTATTCCCAAATATAGCTCGCTATTACCTTTCTTCAAATCACTTCCTTTAGTACACCATTTTCAAACGTATATTCTTGTTCATGAGTTATGCTGTGATTTTGTTTTTCCTTCATTTAAGATGTCACCCACCCGCTGCTTGTGAAGGATGATCAAATCTACCGCTTTGCTTGCCCTGCTTCACTGATCTTCTACAAGCACATCCAGGGCCGGTCCTGGCATTTTGGGGGCCCGGGGCGAAAACTTATATGGAGGCTCCGTTCACCTCCTCATATATATATATATATATATATATATATATATATATATATATATATATATATATAGTCTTATAAGCACACATCATTGAAGAAATTAATTTCGATGCACAAAAATTACTTCTATAGAACACTTTAAAGTTTATGAAATGACAAATGTAAATTGTAATCATAAACACTTACTTGGCACTTGGCATCATCTTAAAAAATTTCTTCTAACATTTTTTGATACAAAGTCATCAATTATACTATTGATATCAATCTCATCCAATTACTCTTTAAAAATTTTTCCATAGCTCCTCTCTGCGTTTCTATGAAGTCATCTGCACATTTTTTCTTTTTCTTTTTTCTCTACCGGATGGATACCTTCTAGATGACATGATAACTTGATAACGCACCGCTGAAAATAATAATAAATGTATCAAAGATTAAATAGTGTAAGACTAATAGGGAAAGAGATTAGGGAAGATTAATATTCTATACCTCGGATTAGGGACGATCACGGCTCGTCGGCGGATTGCCCAGACAACACCAGTGCACCACGTCCAGGCGATCGGCCGCCCGCCACCCCTCCTGTTTTTACTTTTTTCCTGGATGAAGTCCCTAGCCGCCAGGAAGCATTCTTTTGGTGAAAACCCTCTTTCCTCAAAAAGACTTCTAGTCGCTCACATCCTGGCGTCCTACACAAGCACAACTAGTCCAATGCCAAATTGCCAAGCATATATATATATGGACCGGCACTTTGCTTAATTAGTTTGGGGGCCCTTGACTTTTGGGGGGCCCTGGGCGGCCGCCTACCCTGCCCCCCCTCAGGGCCGGTCCTGAGCACATCCCTGTCAAGATGTGCATGCTCTCTGATTTTGCGATTGTCGTCATTATCCATAGACATGAATTTTAGTTTTTCCTGATGTCCTAATACTGAAATGAATATAAATATTATGTGCAGGTCATTAAGAGCAATGTTATTGAGACCCTCAATATGCTAGGTCTTGCAAAGAGAGTTGGACCTAGGTCAGTGTTCATCACACTTATTGAGACCCACTGACTACATCAGTGAGGTAACAAGTTAAATCTTGAATGATTACCAATGCTACCTGCATTTATTTCTATTTCTTACTGTTTTTTATGTGGGTATTTTATAGGCTTGCTCCGCGGCAACGGAGACCGCCCCTTTAGATTGCTGCTGCGAGAGCCAGTCGTGGGGTCCATGTGCTGTTTGTGACTGGTTGTTTTCCGATTCCAAATCTCTTCTGTTGCAAAAATTGTGAAGGATGAAGGCAATGCTTAGCTATACAAGCATGACTTCAAAGCATTAGGAGAGAAGGTAGACTTCCAGTTAGATCTTATGAGCTTGATTTCCCGCTCATAACAAAAGGTAAGTTGATTGATGTCTGCAGTTTTCAGTAGTTGAATTGTGTGTATGGTATCATTTTCGGAAATATCATGTAGGTCATTCTGCCTACTTTATCACATACATACATGATCAATTTTTGTTGGAAGATAGCATATTAATTGTATGGTTACACCTTTTAGTCTTTCTGAATAGCTTGGACATTTGTGATAATAGCCTACACAGATAGTTTTACATAATCATGCAAAAGAACAACACATAATCATGCAAAAGAACAACGACTATTGCTAAATATTAATGTGTATTGTTGATTGTATGTAGATTTTCGCTTCTTTGAGTATGGATGTTATGCTGATGTATACAATGTTTTTGTTTGTTCTTTCTAAATCGTTATTCGCAATCCATATCTCTTCTGTTAGATTCTAAAACCTTTGTTTGGTTAGTCTCTATTTTCTATATCTTTGAAAATGAATAATGCTTACTTTGATAGACAATAATTTTCTGCTCTAACCTACTACGGAATGAAGCTCAAAATTTGCTTTATGACCTTCTTTTTTACTTACTGCCACAGTACGCAAAACTTCTGTGGGTCTACCTATTCGTTAAGATTTAGAGCAATAGGGAACTCTAGAGTTGATCATGAGGCAGAGTATTTGAGATATGATGTAGGAGCTAACAAGAAAGGGGAAAATGCAGTAATGTAAGGGTGGATATCCAGCATACACTTTCTGTTTTTTTGAATTGCAGAAAGTAGCAGACTTGCAAATGGGAAGAGGATAAAATGAGATAGGTTGCAATTAGTGCTAGCAATGTTAGGCTCTACTTATATAGGTCAAAATAACATACCACGTTTCTTTGCACCGATGTCCACCTCTTAGTTTTACTGGCTAATTTGATATTAGGCAAACATACCTTGTTGTGCTGTTCTTCAGAAAATTATCAGCATGTATAAATTAGTTTCAAACATACTGCCCCTCGCCACCTGTTATCTGGAAATGTATAGAAATATAATTCCTTTTAAGAGCATTGCTAAAAAGATACAGATCCCACTTCTCGCCCTTCCTAATCTACAAAGTACTTTGCAATACCATTCATTCTTTAGAAGTCTCCTTTTGTTGAAGCACTACTCATGCTCATGACAAGAGCTTCTAGATAGAGAATGAAACTATTTTTCCCAATGAAGAAAAAAAACTGTTAGCCAATTGAAATAAGCATTTAGGATACGTGGTTGCCTTTGAAGGGACCAAACACCGTTGTTTGAACTTTGGAAGCCAACACCAATCTGTTCTGCAGTTGTCACTTTGGTTATTTGTCAATCAAGTAGATACCGAGTTGCTTATTTTGTTGATGGAGTCATTTTTCTTCCATGGCAGGTAATAGCAAAGGCCCATGTGCCAATTATTGAGTTTGTGGAAAGAAATAGCAGAATAGCTTCTGACATGTTAAATTTTCTTTTCATTTAGCTGTACCAATATATGACCTTTTTTTGTGTGTGTTAACACTTTGTCTTCATGGTTTTTTTCCCCATTTTGAGACTTTGATATTGATGGTGGACTACAGACGGCGACCTTTATCGAGGTGGTTGTTTAACGAATGACTAATTATTCTATTATGGAAGGCAGCATGTACTCTGCTGATGCTAATCTGTCATACACGATCATATATACTTTGGAATTAATTTGGATCATCTGCTTTTCCTTCAGACTTACACAATTATCTTTTTTCGTTTTGTGCTGTAGGATGCATTGTTAGTAGGACCAAAACATTGTTAGGATCATTTACCTGAAATTCTCAGCACTTACTATTACTGATTATCTCTAATCTTGTTTTTGCCTATGCAGTGACTGCCCTCAAGACAAACAAAGTTATCTGCCATGAGGCTTAATGGGGTTTTCGCATACAACATGAATCTGCTGATGGCATTATTTCAACTGTTAGTGAGATCTTTCACGCTCGCAGGTCTCAATGCACTAATGGTTACACAATCAGCATTTGAGTGTTTGCCCGACTTAGTTATACTATATCGAGCCTCTTCTTCCTCTTAGTACGATGTACTCACCATACCATTATCGCTACTTGAGCATGACGCTCTTCTTCCTCTTAGTACGATGTACACACCTACCATGATCGCTATTAGAGCATAAGCATTCATACTTACCCTATCGATGTCATAGCATATCATTGTCGCTACTACATTAGGGAATGGACACATGTCCAGGACTCTCAAATCTTTTTGGGTAGTATGCTGCTCTCCTGCATGGACAACAAAATTTCTCAGCCCCATAATTTGGATCTAATTCTCAAGAGTAGCTGAAATGTCATCTTTTCCTACCAGAATCCTTTCAAGATTGAAGTTCTGAATTGATCCCTTCAGCTATCAGATTTCTCAGGTGCCTTACTTTCGAAGTACCTTTGTATATTACATGTTATAAAATTATCTTATTTGAGAGAAATTTTAGGCCACAAATTCGATCGATGTTAGAATATCTTAAAGAAGAAAATGAGACTAAAAGAATAATGTACCTAAAGGGAAAAAGGATAAAAAAAATCCCACTTTGGAAAGTAATAGAAACACTGTATTTGCTATTACCTGCTTGCTTCATCCTTTTTGCAGACACTTACATTTGCTTGGATGAACTTCTTTACAGGTTTGGTTCCAGGTATGTGCTTCACTATGTATAATACTGTGATATATACTTTTTCGTATACCACTTCTATGCTTAGCTTAGACTCCCATGCTCGACTCAAATGGCAATTTTATTCTCCGGTAAGGTCTATTGATTTCAGCACAAATAGAGTTTTTACTCTGGTTAAATTTTAGAGTGCGACTATGAAGGATCGTTGGCGCTAAATACCCCAAAACAGTGTCTAGAAATGCTAAACGACACTAAACAGCGAAAGATATAGTTAAAACAGTACTAAACCAGAAGACTAAAACAATGGAATCAATCATAATAACTAAACTGAAATTCACACTTTTGCATTAAATCAATCAACGTGTCAAAGCATGAATTTTATCACATAAAACTCAATCTAGAATTTATACCCTCATACGCCTCCTTGCTGTTGCTCCCGTACACTATTGTGCCGCTCCTGCGTGCTGCTGCCCGCCCGCCTGCTACCGCATCCACGGCGCGCCCCCAACACCGCCCTTGACGTCTGCGTCCCGCGTTGCATACACCATCAGCGCGTCGGCCGCCCACCACGTCGGGTCCAACTTCTCCATGCCTCCGAGCGACTCCGAGCGCGCTTGGATCGACAGCGTCACAATCCCCTAGGAAAGCAATGTACTAGAGACTCTTCTCTACATGTGGATGATGCTGTGCCTCAGCCGATCTACTCTTTTCTCTCTTTTTTTCACATCTGTCTCGCGCTGACGCCTGCTATTTAATTGCATGGAAACCCTCTCATCTAGCATCTAGTCTCTCCTGGAGAATGCGCCGCCGTACCCTACATCAAACGCTGGGAAGCCCTCACGTACCTTTATACTGTGCGGCCCGTCGGCCGAACCGTATTTGCTTTCCATGGGCTTCGTATTTACTTTCATGGGCTTGCAACCTGGGCTCAAAAGCTAATGCATGATGCCTCCACACTGCATGCTGGGCAAGTCACGTTGCATGCACACTTGACTTCTAGTCCTTCACGTTGCATGCATGCACTTGCAGGCCCGGCCCTGAGCGGGGGTAGGGTAGGCGGCCGCCCAGGGTCCCCCAAAAGTCAAGGGCCGCCAAACTATTTAAGCAAAGTGTCGGTTCATATATATATATATATATATATATATATATATATATATATATATATATATATATATATAGTATGCTTGGTAATTTTGCATTGGACTAGTTGTGCTTGTGTAGGACGCTAGGATGTGAGCGACTAGAAGTCTTTTTGAGGAAAGAGGGTTTTCACCAAAAGAATGCTTCCTGGCGGCTGGCGGCTAGGGACTTCATCTAGGGAAAAAGTAAAAACAGGAGGGGCGGCGGGTGGCCGATCGCCTGGACGTGGTGCACTGGTGCTGTCTGGGCAATTCGCCGACGAGCCATGATCGTCCCTAATCCGAGGTATAAAATATTAATCTTCCCTAATCTCTTTCCCTATTAGTCTTACACTATTTAATCTTTGATACATTTATTATTATTTTCAGTGCCGTGCGTTATCAACTTATCATGTCATCTAGAAGGTATCCATCCGGTAGCGAAAAAAAAAGAAAAAAATGTGCAGATGACTTCATAGAAACGCAGAGAGGAGCTATGGACAAATTTTTAAAGAGTAATTCGACGAGATTGATATCAATAGTATAATTGATAACTTTGTATCACAAAATGTTAGAAGAAATTTTTTAAGATGATGCCAAGTGCCAAGTAAGTGTTTATGATTACAATTTACATTTGTCATTTCATAAACTTTAAAGTGTTCTATAGAAGTAATTTTTGTGCTTCGAAATTAATTTCTTCAATGATGTGTGCTTATAAGACTATATATATATATATATATATATATATATATATATATATATATATATATATATATATATATATATGAGGATGTCCATATAAGTTTTCGCCCCGGGCCCCCAAAATGCCAGGACCGGCCCTGGCACTTGCATTTCTAGTCCTCCTCCTCTAGTCAAGCCATCAAAGCCAATGCATAGCTTTGCTCCACTTCTTTGCATACTATCATCCAATTCCTATCAGCAGCCAAACAAAAAAAACTTTTTCTCCACAAATAGATTAATCCATATAAATTTCTTAATCCATCACAAATATTATTACTTGGCAAATCACTCAGCATAGAAATTATGAATCAACAGACTAGCATACGGTATGCCGTAGATAGGCATCTCAACGGAACAGATCTTAACCATCCACTACACCATGACACAATATTACCGTCAGATGATTATCAGAAATAATCAGTGACCACCAACAAACTATCTGTCGGCAAAGTTAAGCAACAGACTATCTTTTGGTAATACATCTTGCAGGGTCTGATGGTCTGTCGGCAATTATATATGTATTAAGGACTAATTATGTGTCGGTAAATGTTATGTTTTAACGTCGAACGGTCTGTCGGTAAACATGTTATGACTGCTTATGTGTCGGCAAATATTATGAGAAGAGAGCGGCAAAATTCGGCTGGAGCTAGATCGATCAGAAAAGGCTGGTAGCTAGGTTTTTCCTCCTTTTCCCCACCAGGGCGATTCACACACGTCTTCCCTGACCCCCCTCGATCGGCTGCGCCCCAAAATCCCCAAATCCCACCTACCGCCCCCCACGCGCTGCCTCTCGCGCTCCCCCACGCCCCCGCTGCCGCCCCCACGCGTTGCCTCCCGCCCCCGCCGCCCCCATGCACGGCCCCCACATCCGCCCCGGCGAAATTAACCACCCAGTCGCCGTCGCACAGGTCTCACCATTTCTTAAGCGATTCTCATGTTTCGTTGCTATGGGTCTGGTTGGTCTGATCTGCTCTAGGTGCTATCTGTGTGTGTGCTTGTATGTCGGGACCCGAATCTGCAAATCCGGACCCTCTGTGTATTCAGCACTAGTCCATGAACGCGCTAGTGCACACAGTCTTAACATCGATAAATATCACAATCATATCACTCGATACTAATAAAGTACTTTAATCAAATAATCAAACTGGTTGCTTGACCTTATGGTCAAGTTACAAATATACGCCTCGCAGGACGAAACTTATTAAAAGAGAAATAAAAGCAGCGGAAAATAACATCGTGGCGCCATCCAAAGATACCACAGTAACTGACTGGGCTCGCTCCCTAAGTAGACGGTTCCTCTTGGAGCTCCTCCTCCAAAGCTGGTGTAGTCTTCTCTTCAACTGGTGTTGTATTGCGGCAAGGGTGAGTACTTGGTACTCAGCAAGTCATGCACGGAATGCAAGCTAATATACTATATGCATGGCTTGATACAAAGGAATAGCTCAAGGTATATTTGCAGTAAACAGCATTTGACAAGTAGCATAAGTAGATTCGAAAGCAATAGAAACAAGTACAAGATCAATAACTTTTCCAGGATTTTAGTAAACATCTTTTCCAAGCCTATTCCACATTTCCTTCAACATCATTGTTAAACCAAACCCAGCCTTTCAAGTCCAAGTTGTTTTCAAGAAAGTCTAACCCTTGACTGTAATTCCCGAGCGATGTCCAATACCGCGGACACGGCTATTCGAATAGATTGTACACTCTGCAGAGGTTATGCACTTTACCCACAAGATACAGCCAAACACCACAAAGGCGAGTTTCCGTAACAAAGTCTTTTGGAAACCTCTAACAGTACAAGTGGTCCTCTCCGGTGATTGCACACTAACCCTTCCCTTAGCGAAGGCGAAGTTTAGGCCAATCCACCGTTAGATGGGTACCTGGCCGCAGCCCCGGTACGCTCCCCCGTACAACTACACAAAAGGTATAGTTGACACCCAGAGGTTCCATAGGTACGTTATTAGCAACTTAATCAACTAGGTCTGTCCCATTACAGACATGTGGTTGCACGCTTGACTAAGTTCAAAAGCTTGCAAGGTTAAGTCCTTTGGGTGACCAGGGCAAGACTACCCGAAGAACAAAGCCAACATTCCCGGTACCACAACTAGCCCACCCGATCATCCTTGCCACATGCCCCGGTCAAAAGCTATTTATCAAACCCCAGTTGATTACCATGCACCACGTGCCATCAACATCACATGATACCTTTCCAAAACAGGTTCAATATATCATTAAGTCAATATTAACATTTGATTGTCCAAAATCAAGTCATGAGCACGTAGCAGGTCTAAGCAATATACTACAACGATCTAAATTCCCAGGTTGGCACTTTAGTAATGTCCAACTATTTAAACCTCAACTAGGGTGACAAGGGGTCATGGCACATAATTAATTAACCAAGGTGTCATACAGCAATTAGGCATTTATCTAATCCCCATAATTTAAACAAAGTATTTTCTAATTAAACTAGCATGCAATACATTGAATCAAAATGGGACCAACATGGTCAAAGCACAACTTGCCTTCTAAAAGTACTTGTTCTTGGTCCTGAGCTGGCTCCTAGGTCAACACTTCTCCTTCGAATCCTTTGGGCACTTCGACATCTACTCGTAAAGCGTGCAAATGGCAAATAATAAATAAACAGTAGACAAAAAGTGTCCAAACAACCAAATAAAGTTCATAAACAGAGAGAGCGTAATTTTATGAATTTTTAGAAACTGGAATCGTCAAATTCGGAGTTTAAATGCAAAAGTTATAGCATTTTGAAGTTTAAATAATCAATTAAATAATATTACAGAGAAAAACTTTGGCCTAAAAATTAAATAAAATTCTTCATTAGGTAGATCTCAATTTTATACAAAGTTACAAATTTGAATCACTCAAATCGGAGTTAAAATGCAAAAGTTATAAGCGTTTGAAGTTTGAATCAAAATCTGAAATCAATAATTCGAATTAATAAATCATTTTCTTTTTCGGAAATTAATTATTGCGTTAGCAAGGACACGTGGCAGCCTCTGATTGGACGGCTGACGTCGCCGGTCCACGGCTCGGCTCACGGCTCGGCTCGGGTCCACCGTGGACCCGGTCCACGGCTCACGTGTGACTGACAGGTGGGACCCACAGGGGTGACGTCATTGCTGACGTCAGCGGGGACTCAGCCCGCTGCTGATAGGTGGGACCCACTGGTGACGTCATGGGTGACGTCATGGTGCGGTCACTGACGTGTGGGCCTGCCTTGTCAGCGGCTGGGGTTCACGCGCGCATGGCGTGGCTGACAAGTGGGCCTTTTGACACGCGGGCCCCGCGTGTTAGAGACAAGCTCTCACGCGCGGTGCTGACCGCGACGGTCAGACTTCCAGCCACGTGGCGCGATCTCGGCCGTTGATTCGAAAATCAACGGCCCAGATTGGATCTGGTGACGCACGTTTGGGGTGAACGTGGCCAATCTGGACCGTTGGATCTAGATCCAACGGTTGGGAGTAGATCTGGGGTTTGGAACGGGATCTCACCGACGGGTGACGTGGCGCAATCCTAGCCGTGCGATTGCGATCCGACGGTTGAGGGAGCTCGAGTCCCGGCGATGGCGTGCGACGGTGCTGACTGGCCGGAGCTGGGGACGGCGACACAGGCAACGGCGTTTCGGGCGCGCTCCGACGAGGTGAGTTCTCCCTTCGGGTGCGCCTCGTCGCGGGGAGTTCGAATCTGGGGTCGTCGGCGACGGAGGACGGCGGCGGGGCGAAGCAAAAACCGCGGCGGGGAGCTTTTCCAACTACGGCGAGCAATCGCGGGCGCTACGGTGCGCTACGGGCGGCGGGGGCTACGGCAAAAGGTGCGCGAGGTCAAGGCGATCCTCAGGACATGTCCCGGTCCTTAAATACCCTCGGCGTGTGTGCGCAAAACGGAAACCTAACCGGACGCGGCGGCTACGCGGCGGCGGAGTCCGTTTCGGACTTGGTGGAGACGATGACGGGTGGCCGTCCACGTGGCGTGATCGACGGACACGATCGCCCGGCGGGACCGGATCCGGCCCGGTCTCGGCTCGATCCGGTGCGGTCCAATCCGGACCGTTGGATCCCAATCCAACGGTCGGGATCGAATAGGGTTAGGATTGGGTTCGGTCAAGTCGGCTGGCTCGGGTCGGACTCGAGTCTGACTCGGGTTCCGAATCGGTCGGATGAACAGTAAAACCCACTCGCTAATTTCCAACGATTAAATAATTCAATTAATTCCCAGAAATTCATTTAATTCATTAAAAATAGCAAAATACTCAGAAAAATTCCAGAAAAATTCTGGAAAATATTTTGGAACATTTTGGACTCAAATAAAATATTTCCAACAAAATTTTATTTGCAAAGTTAAATTCTTTAATTATTTCAAGATGTAATAAATTCAAATAAATTCCAAATAAATCCAAATAAATTCCAGAAAATTCCAAAAATTCACCAAAGTGCCAAATCACACATGAATTTAAGAAAAGCAAAATTTTGGGATGTTACATTGTAGCTGGAGGGGAGGAGGTGCAGCGAGTGCGGGCAGGTGTCTACCGACGAGCCGTGGACCACTGGCATCTTTGGATGCACCAATGACCCTGAGAGCTGTACGTGGCGTGGCAACTGTCCCTCGCCCTCTCCTTATGATTTCTCATGCTTAGGTTGTCTTATGTTGCTTAGGCTGTCTGTGGGTGTCGGTTTAATTATTAGCAGGAAGGCTATGTTTCTCCTGGAGGGGTGTTGTATCTTAATCCTCATCTCCTAATTAGGTTTAATATGTACGATTTAAGTGCTTAGATTGATAGACTAATCAACTTCTAAAACATTTGTATGAAATCCATGTAAGTTTATTTGGGTATTTATGAGCATATGCCTTGTTATGACAGCGGCGCCCTATAGACTATAGTTGCTCAAGTTATTAAATCATGCACAGTAGGAAAATGACTGCAGAGAGGAAGTGCTATGTGGACCACGCCTATAAAGATTTGCATTATGGCAATTGTCACAGACAGTATTTGTGTCTGGATAATGCAATTACTCACGATCTAACTTAATCATCTGTAGCCTTTAGGTTATGGTTCTATAAGAAACAATCTCATGCTTAGGCTGTCTTATGTTGCTAAGGTATTTATGTACCAAGCAATCGTTAGGCTTGGGATCCTGATGCATCACATTTCTCATTGTGTCTGCGTTACTAAAGTTGATTGACGTATCATGTTGTAGTCCTATAGTCGTATTTATTTAACATATGTAGGGAACAGTTTTCTGTTGCACTGCTGCATATGAATTTGACATCTCAACTTGAAATAGACACCGACATATGGTGTTGCAATCTCCTTTTCCTTCATTTTAACTAATGTAGTTTTTTCTCATGTATGTGCAGATTTCACTTATACCAAGGAGTGCTCATGGTTTTGGATGTCTCAGGCCTGCAATTGGCGTAATTAAACTTTCTCAAAATATCATCCAGGTATTTTTCAAAGTTCTCCATGTGCTTTCGCTTCAGCCAACCTGTGGTGAACCACTTCATGTTTGTTTTAAATGAGCTAGAATGTTTAGAGCTAGAATGTATTCATGAACAATAGTAGAGTAATCTTGTTATATTATGGTTCTAGAATGAAGTTAAAAATATCAATGTGATCTTTTTAACCTTTACATTGGACATAGATATCTTCTTGAATATTGATAGTAAAGGCGCAACATGGATAAAAGGTGGATGGGTGAGCCAAGGTAAATCATATTTTTGCCCTCTATTTTTGTGTTTGCAACTATAGGTGTTTGAACTAACATGTTGCATATATTGTACATATAGGCATACGAAGGTCTATATAGACGAGGTCATGAAATTTATTGATTACGCGTTTAGTAATTCAGCAAAAGGAAACAATATATTATGTCCTTGTAGAAAATGTGTTAATTCGTTGTGGAGAGAAGGAAGTGAAGTGCGTGAGCACTTGATATGTGATGGATTTGAAGAAGGGTATACAAGATGGACTTTTCATGGAGAAGCAAGCCCAAGTTTTATGAATGACCATGGTAGCGATAATGAGGCTAGCATTAATTTTGATGAAGATGATGAAATTTCAAATTTACTTGAAGATTTAGCATGCGATTTCGATGGTAGAGGGGATTTTGAGGTTGATGGTTCGGAGCATGCTAATGAAGATTCAAAAGCTCTTCGGAAGTTATCACATGATAACAATCTTGAACTGTATGCAGGGTGTAAGAACTTCTCTAAGCTATGTTTTCTAATTAGGCTTCTTCATCTTAAATTGCTTGGAGGATGGACCGATAAAAGTTTTGACCAACTACTTGTTCTGCTTAAAGAAGCTTTCCCTGATAAGGCGGCGCTCCCTAAAAACTTTAATGAAGCTAAGAAAACAATTAAACGCCGAAGACTTGGGTATGTTAACATTCATGCATGTGAAAACAATTAAGCTAGCTTTCACCATTGCTGTGACTGATCTTGGGGACTGATGATGTGACACTGATTCTAGGAGCTCATCATGAAAGGAGTTGATCCATTCTGCAAGTTGCTCTGAAATCACCCTTCAGGGAGCTTAATGGGTACCCCTCTCCAAGTCGTTTAGTTGCATCCACGAGTAATCCTGGCAACCACTTCCTGAATATCAATTTTGTTTTCTGCAGCAAATCTTTTACACACCATAGTGCAAAATTGAGACCATGTGATACTGCTTGTGTCAATATTATTACTATTAAGCCACTAATCAGCTCTCCCACTTAAATGTACTTCAGCAATTAAGACTATGTTCTGGAGGTGTTTTTGCTAATTCAAAGCACTTCTCTGCTTTTTTTTCCTTTTAATCCAATTATTCAAACTCAGTAGCACCCACGAATTTATTATGTTGAAAGTTTCAAGCTTGCATAATTCTAGATAAAATATTATACTTTGGTGTCCTATGATTAAAGATCATATTTTCTTTTTGCAGATAAAGTTGGAAGACCATAACAAGTTTGAAGAACATGGCAAGTTGGAAGAAATCTTTCGAAGATGTTATTTTCTTTTTAATGTTTTTATCATAGCCCTAAATATACTGCCAATGGTTGTACTGTTGCAAGCTATCACTATGGATGTGGCTACTCTATTTGATATATTAGATGTTTTTGTTGTGGCTCTAAATATATTGCTAACGAATGTAATGGTTGAGGATGCAAACCTGGTTATAATGTTGTGGCTCTAAATATGTTGCAAGCTACTCTATTTTGTTGTCCTGGTTATAATGTTGCATAATGTCATCATGGTTGAGGCAACTATATTTCTGTGAATGGAAGTATAAAAGTACCATGATTGTCTTAACAGTGACCAAGTTAATTATTGAATTTTATTTTTTTAAATCGGGATAAAGAATCCCAACGAACTGTCTGTCGGTAAAAGTCTATATTGCCAACACACAATCTGTCGGTACTGCTATGTCTGTCGATAATTATATGTCTGTCGTTAATAACGATGTCTAACGGCAAAACTATGTCTGTCGGCAATAAGGTAACATATAGAGTCAGCTCGTCTATCGGTAATACATACTCTGTCGGCAAAAGTCTTTGCCGACAGGACTTTAACCTACAGAGGGATGTCTGTCGGCAAATGTATTGCCGACAGACTATGTGACACTGTATGTACCTTTTGCCAACAGACCGTCTGTTGCAACAAAGGTGCTGTGGTGTAGTGATCGGATTATTCTAATCACAATAACACACATCCTCTTACACAAGGACATACGGAAGCCCATCGACGTACGTGGGCATTGGGCCCATCGTTATCATCCTCCACACATGAAACCCGTAGCCATCCATTAGCACAATCCAATCATCCAACATTTCACACGTAGACAGGTTTCACCGAGTTTTATCGTTTTTTTTTCATCAGGTTTCACATATAAGTTTGGTTTTTATAACTATGTTTCAGTAAGTTTCATGTGTTAAGTTTCAAAGGTTTCATGAGTTTTAATGTTAAGTTTCACAAACAAGTTTCATGAGGTTTCTGAGTGTTTCATCCGGATAATCCAGTTTCATTAAGTTTCATAATGTTTCACAAATAAGTTTCATGATGTTTCACAAATAAGTTTCTTCAGGTTTCATAGTGTTTCAATCAACCAGGCTGTCTTAGGGGTTTCACATATAAGTTTCACAATGTATCACAGTTTTTACAACTATGGTTCAGTAAGTTTCATGTGTTAAGTTTCAAAGGTTTCATAAATTTCAGTGTTAAGTTTCACAACATTTCACAGATAAGTTTCATAATATTTTATAGTGTTTCATCTGGATAATTCAGTTTTATTAAGTTTTATGATGCCTCACATGAAGATAGTTTTCATTGGGTTTCATAGTGTTCCATGAACCAGTTTCACAGATACGTTTCATTAGGTTTTACAGATAAGTTTGGTTTTTACAACTATATTTCAATAAGTTTCATGTGTTAAGTTTCAAAGGTTTCATAAGTTTCAGTGTTAAGTTTCAGATGGATCTATGGATGTCTGGCAGTCTCAGATGGATTGGTAAAGCTGACGCATGAAATTGATCGATGGGATTAGGAGGCTTTTCTTTTGTGTGATGATCAATGTTGAATTTTGGAAAACTTCTAGCTACCTTGGTGCAGTCTTCACACATCGCTGAGGAGGAGGGAGGAGCAATAAGAGAGAATACTAGACTGTACCGTTGGAAAGCTAGGAACGGATACTGTTTCCTAGTCTTTCTGTCAATTCTATCCTGGAAATCTAATTATTAGAAATAAAGATAAATCACAATGTCATATTAGTGCTAGCACTGCCGCCTTGTTGTGTTTTAGTTCAGGAAGCATGCAAGATACTTTTATCATCCAAGCTGTTAGGTCCCTCTTACTTCTATTACTATAGTTCTATAGCTTTTGTGGTGAGTGGTAAACAAATGCAAATATATAGATGTATATACGAGATGAGGTCCCTAATGTAGCTTCAAAGTTTTCCTTTCCTTTTTCTCTAAGCTGATACTAAAGATGAATCGTGCACAAATGTAACACCCCGGCATCTAGCATGCCTGAATGCTACCAAACATAGGCTAAACAACATCTAAATACCATAAATTAAGGTAAATTACAGCAAAGGAGCAAATGCTAAAAACCGAAATTTCGGCAGCATCTCCTTTGTTTTAACATGAATTGAAGGAACATCAACAGCATAGCAATATATGGCAATATAAGAGGCATCTAAGACAGCAATAATTAAAGGCGTGACAGCAATATAAGTCTAATCCCAAGCATTCAATGTCTCCATGAGCCAAACGAACAATAAGACTCTCATATCGCAAAACTAAACCATAAATCAATATGCATCACACTTAATTTATTATCAAGACCCAATTGAATGACTTGTGGGAACAAATGATTGAAGCTACGTGTAGAAGTGTGACTATTTCCCTTCCCCGCATGCCGGTCTCATGGTACCTAAAACAACTAGAAAGCACAAGCGTGAGTTCAACACTCAACAAGCATATTGCAATGGTACAAAAGAACAATTACATGGCTATAGCAACTCACATCATGTAAATCATCTCATTCATGATCACATATCATTAACATCATCATTATGTATGCAATGCGATGCGATGCTCATGTCTCCTTGGAAACTCATACCGGTATGGTTGAGTACACACCCGTCGGTGTGCACCCTCTCCCCCCTTCCATCCCGAAGATGGAGGGTGCCTACTCCTCGCTTCCAAACACCGCGGTGGATGGAATAACGATGTAGGACTTACTCATTGGCTCTCCAGAATAGTCATAACTTTCTCACCAACCTTCCCCGGACTAGTTATGACTTTCTCACCGCCCGGGCCATGTATCATGCCATGTATGCAAACATGCCAACATCATAATTAACTTGTACATTAACATATGGCATCATAACATAATAAGCATACTCATCATATCATTGGCAATCATTAAAGCATGGCAAGTGATCATATCATATAATCAATTTCATCTAGTTTCAACTAGCAACCTACAAACCGCTGTCCATTACAATACACTTGCCTCAACCACGGGCAACGGATTGGCGAGAAGTAGACGGCACTCCCGGGGTCACACCACCTGCACATAGGTACCACACACTCACAATCATGTCCACAAAGCAGTAAGAAATCCCTCTTGTACCCCGACATCGCAAACTACTCGCTAAACCCAAAAACAGAGGTTCTGTCCCGTCGGGACAGCAGCCTTCAAAAAGGCATAACTCGGGTTCTAAGACTCCGAATCAATTAAACGAGTACATCCTCGCGTAGCTTAGGAAATTTTCTAACTTTTTCTAAGTATATGGAAAAGCTGATTCGGACTCTAAAGTTGATTAATCTACAAAATACCGTGATCTGTTCAAATCACATCACAGATTTTAACACGCTTGGTAAAACAGCCATAACTTTCAAACAGCTGATCAGAATTATGCGTTCTTTATACCCACTGAAAGGTATTGAAATCACCTACAACTTCTTCAACAGGAGGCCGACCAAATTCCGAATCTAAATTGATGAAAACCCAAACCCTAGGTTGAGTGCTCATGCTGCCCGAAACAGAGAACGTGGCAACTTTTAGATTTCATCTAATCTACTCAATTCCAGCACCACCAATTGATCTAAAAACATGATAATCACCCTTAGAACAGATTCTAGACCAACCCCAAGGATTCCCATGGCCATACCTTCGCCCGATGCACGAAAACCCAACGGATCTCCTCCCGGTTCGCGCGATCTCCTTCCTCGCTCCAATCCCGCCGGATCTCCTCGTCGCGGAGCACTCCAACGGATGGATCTTCGATGTGATGAGGTGGAGAACTCCCCTAGGGTCAGCAAGGGTGGTGAAGAGGTGGTGGAGGGGTGGTGGCCCAATGGGGGGGCGGCTTGGGGTGGCGCACAAGGTGGGAGGAAGGCAAGGGGGCAGCTAGGGCTTCCAAGGGGGGTGGGGGCGCACAAGGCTGAGGTGGGGCGCACAAAAGGGCAGGGAGAAGGCCCCCAACAAGGATTCCCACTCCTAATTGGACTCAAACTCCTTCCCACCAAAGCCCACGACCCTTCCCCTTAGGCCCAAACTCCCCTGGAAAGGCCCTAACTCCCGGAATCGGCCCGGAAACGCGGTTAAACCTCATACCATATGGTTTCAACCTCAAATTCCACATTCCATAATGTTTGTAACCTCAACATTCACATTTTATAATGTCACACCATTCCGTAGTGTCACAACAAACTAGCAGTTTTCCTAATTTTTTTTCAACTGATTATGTGTCTAAGTAACTAGATGAAAGAGAAATCACTCATGGACCTGCACCAAAAAGATTCTTTACAAAAAACACCAATTTCTTTTATCTTTGCATATACTACAGCTACTTATTTCCTAGATTCTAAATGCTCAAGGTAGGGTGATGTGTCACCTAAAGTCCTACCCTAGACATGAAAAAAAAATTCCAATAGCTACTACTCATCTAGCATTTAGTTTATACATATTCTTTCAAAGATGCACCAAATTTGCTCTTCATCGTATAGCTTCAGTGTTTGCTTTGCGTAGGATTCAAAACCCCTACACCAAACGTGAAAAAAGATAAGTTTATGCATAAGTTCCTCATTGAGCGTATAATTTACGTATGGTTCCTTCCAAAGTTTATGGATGCTTCATCATATCACCTATAACAAAGTTCGGAGGTTTCGGCAGCTCTCGGCGGGCCACATCACCGCGCACCTTCGAACCATCCAATTGTGGTTTCAAATGACTCATATCAAATCTCCCGAAAAATAGGCTTAAAAGAATTTCCTCCTCTCCTTTCTCCACCACGAGGACCACATGGTGCAACGGTGAGAACGTTCGTGCACTCGCCACGCGGCATGACACGTCGAGCAGTAGCGCAGGAAGTGCGAGGTGCGTGACATCCATTTTTTTTAGATCAATAGGACATCAACCTGATGCTCCGGTTCCATTAGTGAAACCAGAAAAGTAGGTATACAAACCAACAGCAAAAACGTTTCCTGGGGCAAGACTCATCCCCTGACAACAAGTAGAAACACCAAACTTAAACAAACACTTAGCAGAGACAATTTAGACAGCAGCATTTTGCTTACACCCAGATAACAAAATAAACTATAGCAATCTCCATCTCTGCCGGCCAAAATCCCACCTGGTTCTTAAAAATCGCTTCAAAGTCCACTTTGCTCATCCTGACCTCATGTTTTCCGAAGCAAGTCGTAAAGGATGCATGCAAAAGTAAGTAGAAGTTACAAGCCAGCCAATGAAACTGTTGTCAGCGTATGAGCCTACAGACCCCTTCCGGAGAGGGGTATACTAAGTTCTAATCGGGGCTTTCGTGGAGATCGCTCGAGAAATGGAGAACCGGGGGCGAAGTATGCAAGGAGACGGGCGTTTTGTCAGGTTCGGACCCTCCTCAGAGTAATAACCCTACTCCTGTGTTCTTGTATTATGGTGTGCCTGGGGGGAGCTGGAAGATGAACAGCTACCCAGAGCAACTTAGGTTAGCTCGCCTGGAATGGAGAGTCTAGCCTGAGAAAAAATGATCGAACCCCTCCCCCCATGCACCCCGACTCCCTTTTATACTCGGGCTGGCAGGGGCGCATGGGAGGCTTACACCACAAACCATCTCATTACCCTACTCTTTAGCATTAAATGCCCCTGCAACACATTAAATGCTCCGGTGTAGACATCCTCTCCCCCCGCCCTTGAGCGCCGCGCCTGCCGGCTTTGCCCGCTCCACCGGGGTGGGGAAATGCACCCTGACGTCACTCGCCATTATGGCGCACGTTGGGAACACGCGCCGCCATACCGTGGCCTTCATTAGCCCCATTTAATGCGCACGATATGCATTAAATGTCTTTGACCTCTCGAACGGCCGCGCGGGCCATTGAATGTCCTTAGGAACTGATTGCCAGCGGCATGGCCTGGTCGCCATCCTCCCGCTGGTGATCACTCAGCTGACCGTCAGGGGCATGGCCTGGTCGCCACCCTCCCGCTGGCGATCACTCAGCTGACCGCCAGGGGCGTGGCCTGGTCACCACCCTCCCGCTGGCGATCACTCAGCTGACCACTGGGGATGTGGCCTGGTTGCCACCCTCCCCCCGGCGATCACTCAGCTGACCGCCGAGGGCGTGGCCTGGATGCCACGTGTCCGGCGGCGGCTGCTTTTACTAAAGTGCAGTGGGCACCCTGGTGTGGAATACACCGAGAACTGTCATTTCACTATATCATTAAAATATTTTGAAAGCAAAAAGAGTTTCTCTGGTAAACTCTCATCTGTAACCACTTTGTCCACATTATCCTCATTGGCTATACTGCTCACAAAGCCAGGGCAATCGGGCTCGGATTTTTGCCTCCAACGAAGTGCAGAAATGATCTATCTGAGCCAATATCTCCTTCTTGTATAATGGACTCCAACCCCTTAAGTAAATGAGGATTTTCCACCAAATCGTTTTTATATTCTTCCAAGTCCGAGACTGAAAAATCTTAGCATTTCTATTATTCCACAAACTCCATAAAATTGTAGCGCAGATAGTATTTAAAGCAGCATTCCTTTTATTGCTCAACCAAAAGCGCGCAACAGATTCATAATTATAACCAATATTCATATCAAAAAATCACAAACCACTGCCCAAGTATTTTTAGCTACAACACAATCGAAGAAAAGATGGATAACAGCTTCATTCTCATTGCAAAAGCTACATAAAGTCCCTTTATTAATGCCCTTTTTCAACATGTTATCCTTAGTCTTAATTTTATTATGAGAAAAGAGCCAAAGGAAAAAATGAATTTTTGGAGGAACGGAAAGGCTTGAAACAGCAGGAATGAACGTGCCCTCCGTTTTTTGCAAAAAAAAGGTTCACCAAATTGCATATAGGTCTTTTGTTCTATGCAGAATTTTTTGACCGCGGTAAGGCCCCTACAGGTTCACGAAGTTGTATACAGCAGCTTCTTTCTTAATGGATTCCCGCATTAACAGTTTCCTAGTTGGACTCAAACAAGATAGAGAGATTCCCACATTTACTTAAGCCCCTCTAATTTTTTTTTGCGTAACAGTTTCCTAGTTGGACTGAAAGCAGAAGGGAAAATGGAAATATTGTAACGACTAATGCCCTGCCCGAAAAGGAAGTACTTACATGTATTATTCCCTTTCTGTTCCCATTGGCATCATGAACAAATCACTAACACATTAACACTAACGTAATTTTAACATGGAACCAAATAAATTGACTTCTCAAATATACAGTTGTGTAACTGTAAAAGAAAAGTCCGCAAGCTAGAGCCATAGGATGAATCATTATGCTTAGGAAAATGCAATATTCTTTCCTATTAGATAAATTAAAATAATAAATAAACACTACTACAGAATGACACATCACTATCGCTTCATCTGTGTCAGTTCTAAACTGTTAACTAAAAAATCGATTGTGATAAGTATATGTCATTTGGAAATCTTGGTAACAGGTTTTCACAATCGGTTCTGAGAAGTAACCGATTGTGATATGATAATAATCCCAATCGGTTCTAGCTAAGAACCGATTGTGAGAATCATTTTATTATCACAATTGGTTTTTATAATGTACTGATTGTAATGAGTAGATATTATCACAATCGGTTTTGGGACGAAACCGATTGTGCTGAGCACACGGGTTATCACAATCAGTTCTTTTCCAGAACCGATTGTGATGATAGAACGCATGAAAAAAAAGGTGCAGTCACATGAAAAAAACAGAACATATACGTATACTCAGTGCATTATAATGAAAGCCCATATGGCTATCACCACACACATATATATTGTTCACACATCTATATCTATATCTATATTAA
The DNA here is from genome assembly GCA_036346355.1 of Rhipidocladum racemiflorum. Classification (NCBI taxonomy): domain Eukaryota; kingdom Viridiplantae; phylum Streptophyta; class Magnoliopsida; order Poales; family Poaceae; genus Rhipidocladum; species Rhipidocladum racemiflorum. The sequence goes on along the minus strand of CM070592.1, from coordinate 12,438,620 downwards.
TTGTTTGCAATTACTGCATTATCTTATAGAATGAAAGGCTATGGCTATCACCGCTACTGCCGTCGGAGTCGCTGTTGTCGAAGAAGGGCTGTTGATCATCGTCGCTGTCATCGAAGAAGGGCTGCTGCTCATCCCGCTCCTCCGATGATGACCCAGAAGAGGCACCGGCGCCCCAACGGGTGTTGTAGGCCGGCGTGTCCTCCTCCTCCTCGTCGTCCTCCTCCTCCTTCTCCTTCGCCTCCTCCTCCTCCTCCTCCTCCGAGGGCTGAGGCGCCGGCGCTGCCGGCGGTGGTACTGATGGCGGTAACGGAACATACTTTGACTCCACAGTGGCGTCGGAGGTGCAGGGAGAAGGAGGACGAGGCAGCGGCGATGCCATAATGGATGAGAGCTAGCTAGGCACGAGAAGATGAGATTGTGCGTGAGGCTAAGAGACCGGCCGATTGGTTTAAAATGTGGGATTGAAACACGAAGAGTCGCGTTCTTATCGGTTATTTGGTAGGGTATTCGAAGGGGTTTGAATATTATCTACGTCGGTTCTATATATATCACAGTCGGGTTCTATATAGAACCGACGCAGATAATATTCAAACCCCTTCGACTACCCTGCCATGTTTATCTGTGTCGGTTCCAGTTAAAACCGACGGTGATAAATATTATCACAATCGGTTCTTGATTAGAACCGATTGTGATTAAGTTGCTCATATGACAATTGGTTTTTTCTCAAAACCGATGGTGATAAGCCTCGCTAGGTTTTATATATATTCCCTCGGGATGAACTCTCCTCTGTTATAGTTCTGTTGCCAAAAAAAACGTCGCCACCCCGAAAAACAGAACATACTCTTATTTAAATTTAGACTTGGGGGAGAAAATCTGAAATCCTTTAGGTTGTGTGTTAAGAGGGTAAGTTCAAGCCCTAGCTAGCTTGAAGAGATTTTCCCCTCTATATATTTTCCCTCATTTGATGTTTTCTTCAAATGGTGAGCATTCCTTCAAATCCTTTCAAATGCATGTGTTGTATGTCATTAATGCTATTATATATGGTTGAAATGTACCAATATTGTTGCAGAAATTATAAATTAAATCCTCGAGGAGATCGGTTTGAGGTTAAAGTTGAAACCGTAGCTTGAGTATATTTCCCCTCATTTGTGGTTAATTTCCTTCAAAAGGTGAGCATGTGAATGGGTTACTCATTATATTGTTGCTATAATATGATCAATGCTAGAGTTTAGGTTGTGTAACCTATGCGTCTCCCGTTCGAGGGTGCTTGTTTATAAGTATGCTAAAATGGCATATTTATAAATAAGCAGTCTCGAATTGTCCACGTTTTTTGGACAGTTCGAGGATATGTGGCTCGAGCAAGTTCTTGAGCTGTTGTACAAACTCTAGAGAAAGTTTCAGCACAATCTCCCTGGTGTTCTACGAATACACATCCTCTTGACATGTTGTCGAGACGTGTATTTGGAGAACTGCGGGGAGATGCTGCCGAAATTTTCTCTAGAGTTTATACAACAGCTTAGGAACTTGCTCGAACCACATATCCTCGAATGGGATTAGGACCTGACCTAATTAGCAATCAGGAGTCATCGTTGGTACGTACGTACTTAGTTGGTCAACAGATCATTCAATCTCTCAACTTTGTTAATGCTTCAACCCTTCTTTTATTTCATTTATTAGGGCATTATTAATTTATTTTTTGTGGTTTAATTGTAGATGGACCGTGAAGAATGGATGTATCAAAAAAGCCGTGTGAGTGCTGAATTTCAGAGGGGAGTTAAGGAGTTCATAAGAATTGCAGAAGTAGATATGGTTATGAGGGGTGTAAAGTTCATATATTGTCCTTGTATTGATTGCACCAATCTCAAGAGATTTACATCTCAGCTCAAATTGAAGGCCATTTGATTCGACGTGGCTTCGTGTGGAATTACATGTGTTGGATCCATCATGGGGAGATAGGTAGTACCCCTGTGATATGCAATGAAGACATGCTAGAAGCCGATCACGAGTTGGAGCGTGATATGTTTGATGAGGATAATTTAGATCAAATGTTGCGGGATGTGGAGGGAAATTACACGGAAAGAGAGTTCGAAAAATTTAAAAGCTTGATGGATGATGATGCTAAACCATTGTTTTTGGGTTGCAAAGGGGAATACACCAAGTTGGGTTCGGTCCTTGCATTGTTTGAACTGAAGGCAAAACACCGTTGGACAGATACAAGTTACAATGCACTTTTAATACTTCCATCGGATATGCTTCCAGAGGGAAACGAGTTGCCAACAAGTATTTATGAAGCGAAGAAGCTATTATGTCCCATGGGAATGGAAATAGAAAGGATACATGCATGTCCAAATGTTGCATACTATACCGCAACGTCCATAAGGAACTGCGCACTTGTCCAGTTTGTGGTGTACCCCGATACAAACAAAATGAGAATCGTAATGACAAGAAGCGTAAGAACCGAACTGACGACGGCGAAGATGTGAAAAAAGACGCACCAGCCAAGATGTTGTGGTATTTGCCCATCATTCCCCGTTTAGAGCGGTTCTTTGCAAATCCCAAAGAGGCAAAATTGTTGCGTTGGCATTATGAATCTCGAAAGGAAGATTGCAAATTGAGACATCCCGCTGATTCGGCTCAATGGAGAAACATTGATTGGCAACATGAGGAGTTTGGTGCCGAGATGAGGAACATAAGATTTGGATTGAGTACAGATGGAATGAATCTGTTTGGTAATATGAGCAGTCGACACAGTATTTGGCCAGTTTTGTTCTGTATCTACAATTTGCCTCCTTGGTTATGCATGAAGCGGAAGTATATCATGATGTCATTGCTAATCTCATGACCCAAACAGCCAGGTAATGATATTGATGTGTACCTAGCACCACTAATTGAGGATTTGGTAAAATTGTGGAATGAGGGGGTGTGACACCACGGAGTGTCGAAATCTTATATAATGTGAATGTTGAGGTCAAAAACATTATGAAATGTGAAATTAAGGTTAAAACCATATGGTATGAGGTTTATTTGCGTTTTCGGGCCGATTCCGGGAGTTTGGGCCTTCCCGGGGGAGTTTGGGCCTAGGGGAAAGGGTCGTGGGCCTTGGTGGGGAAGAGTTTGAGTCCTTTTGGGAGTAGGAGATCAGGTTGGGGGGCCTTCCACAGCCCTTATTGCACCTTCCCCCTGCTGGTTGCGCCCCCACCCCCATACCCTAGCCGCCCCACCACCACCTCCGCCTCCCTTGCTTGCCGTGCGCCCCCCATTGCTCCCCATTGCGCCACCACCCCTCCACCACCTCTCCACCTCCCTTGCTGCCCCTAGGGGAGTTCTCCACCTCAACACCTCAAAGATCCATCCGTTGGAGCGCTCCGTGATGAGGAGATCCGGCGGAATTGGAGCGAGGAAGGAGATCGCGCGAACCGGGAGGAGATCCGTTGGGTTTTCGGTCGTCGGGCGAAGGTATGGCCACAGGGATCCTTGGGGTTGGTATATGATCTGTTCTAAGGATTATTATCATGTTTTTAGATCAATTGGTGGTGTTGGAATTGAGTAGATTGGATGAAATCTAGAAGTTGCCACGTTCTCTGTTTCGGGCAGCTTGAGCAGTCGACTTAGGGCTTGGGTTTTCGCCTATTTAGATTCGAATTTTGGTCGGCCACCTGTTGAAGAAGTTGTAAGTAATTTCAATACCTTTCAGTGGGTATAAAGAACGTCCAATTTCGCCAAGCCGTTTGAAAGTTATGCTTGTTTTACCGAACGTATTAAAATCTGTGACGTGATTGGAACAGATCACGGTATTCTGTAGATTAAACCACTTTAGAGTCTGAATCAGTCTTTCCATATACTTAGAAAAAGTTAGGAAATTTCCTAAGCTACGCGAGGATGTACTTGTTTATTCGATTCAGAGTTTTAGAACCCGAGTTATGCCTTTTGGAAGGCTGCTGTCCCGACGGGACAGAACCTCTGTTTTTGGGTTTTGCGAGTAGTTTGCGATGTCGGGTTAGAAGAGGGTTTGCGTACTGTTTTGTGGACATGATTGTGAGTGTGTGGTACCTATGTGCAGGTGGTGTGACTCCGGGAGTGCCTTCTACTTCTCACCAATACGTCGCCCATGGTTGAGGCAAGTGTATTGGAATGGGTAGCGGGATTGAGTTTGCTAGATTGGTTGAGATTGAAATTGAATATATGATATGTTCTCATGCCATGCTTTAATGATTGCCATTGATATGATGAATATGCTTAGTATGTTATGATGCCATGTGTTAATATACAAAGTTATTTATGATGTTGGCATGTTCGCATACATGGCATGATACATGGCCCGGGCGGTGAGAAAGTCATAACTAGTCCGGGGAAGGTCGGTGAGAAAGTTATGACTATTCCGGAGAGCCAATGAGTAAGTCCTACATCGTGATTCCATCCACCGCGGTGTCTGGAAGCAAGGAATAGGCACCCTCCATCTTCGGGATGGAAGGGCGGATAGGGTGCACACCGACGGGTATGTACTCAACCATCATCATCATATATGCAATGCGATGCGATGCACATGTCTCCTGGAAACTCATGCCGCTATGGTTGAGTGCACACCCGTCGGTGTGCACCCTCTCTTCCCTTCCATCTCGAAGATGGAGGGTGCCTACTCCTATCTTCCATTCACCACGGCGGATGGAAACACGATGTAGGACTTACTCAATAGCGCCCCCGACTAGTCATAACTTTCTCACTGACTTTACCGGACTAGTTATGACTTTCTCACCGACCAGACCACGTATCATGCCATGTATGCAAACATACCAACATCATAGATAACTTGTACATTAACACATGTCATCATAACATAATAAAACATATTCATCACATCAATGGCAACCTACAACCTGCTACCCATTCCAATACACTTGCCTCAACCACGGGCGACGGATTGGCGAGAAGTAGAGGGCACCCCCGGGGTCACACCACCTGTACATAGGCACCACACACTCAAAATCATTCCCAAAAAACAATACGCAAACACTCTTCTACCCCGACTTCGCAAACTACTCGCACAACCCAAAAACAGAGGTTCTGTCCCGTCGGGACAGCAGCCTTCCAAAAGGCATAACTCGGGTTCTAAAACTCTGAATCGAATAAACAAGTACATCCTCGCGTAGCTTAGGAAATTTCCTAACTTTTTCTAAGTATATGGAAAAACTGATTCGGAATCTAAAGTGGTTTAATCTACAGAATACCGTGATCTGTTCCAATCACGTCACAATTTTTAACACGTTCGGTAAAACAAGCATAACTTTCAAATGGCTGGGAGGAATTGGACGTTCTTTATACCCACTGAAAGGTATTGAAGTTACCTAAAACTTCTTCAACAGGTAGCTGACCAAATTATGAATTTAAATTTGCAAAAACCCAAACCCTAAGTCCACTGCTCATGCTGCCCGAAACAGAGAACGTGGCAAACTCTAGATTCCATCTAATATACCCAATTACAGCACCACCAATTGATCTAAAAACATGATATCGACCCTTAGAACAGGACCTAGACCAACCCCAAGGATTCCAATGGCTATACCTTCGCCCGACGAACGAAGAACCAACGGATCTCCTCCCGGTTCGCGCGATCTCCTTCCTCACTCCAAATCCACTAGATCTCCTCGTCGCGGAGTGCTCCAATGGACGGATCTTCGGGGCAGTTAAGTGGAGAACTCCCCGAGGGGCAGCAAGGGTGGTGGAGAGGAGAGGAGAGGGGTGGTGGTGCAATGGAGAAGAGGGAGGAGGAGCGACGCACAAGGGAGAGGTGGGAGGCGCCACAAGGGGAGCTGGGGGAGGAGAGGGTCGGCTAGGGCATGAAGAGGGGGCACACAAGGCAGGGTGGAGGCGCCCCAAGGCCCTAAATCTGGTCCCCCTTCCCACATGGGCCCAAACTCCTTCCCACTAAAGCCCACGACTTATCCCCTTGGGCCCAAACTCCCCCGGAGAGGCCCAAACTCCTGGAATCGGCCCGAAAACGCGATTGAATAGCATAACGTAGAGCTTTAACCTCCATTTACACATTTCATAATGTTTTGACCTTCCGTAGTGTCACATTCTCCCCCCCCTCAACAGGATTCGACCTCGAATCCTAGACACACCAATACGTAACTCAGCAAAACAAAAGATATCTAGGTTTCACATCTCATAGCTGATGCGAAAAACTCGGGGTACTTCTCGAACATGCGAGACTCCAGCTCCCAAGTCGCTTCCCTCTCATTTTGATGCGACCACAGGACTTTACAAACTTGAGCGTCCTGTTCTTGAACATTCGCTCCGAATTCCCCAGAATTTTCATAGGACGGGACTCAAATGTGAGGTTCTAAGGCTCGAAGACTAACGTCTCTAACGATAACTCACAATCAAAACTTGCAAAAACTTTACTCAACATTGAAACACAAAGCACTCATACAAGGCCTCGGCATGACCCAAGCGATAGGATAAAATCCCAAACAAACCACGAAATAAAAGGTCTCACACTCCTCATTCCATGCATTCCTTGGCACTAAAGTGTCCGATACCTTTAACCAAAGCCACTCTCCAGAAGGACATGGTACCAACTTCTAGATCCATCTTCCGCTCCCACGCATAAAAGTGAATCACGTCCCAATGTCTCAACTATGGTTCATCGTATTCGAGATGACGCAAACCAAGTGAGACACAACACTCTTAGAGTACTACCACCGAAAGGAGAAGCCTACTTTATGACCAGGGTTCTGAAAACCCGCAAAATCAATAACAGCCGAACATTCCACTTCGGTTGGCACAACACGCTCAAGCCCGGTGACAAAAAGATCCAATACTCTTCGAAAACAGAAAACAAATTACTAGCAACCACCAAGCGGTCCACTAACAATTTGATCAGCCCCACCGAGGAACACATCGATGACACAATTCTCCAAGGAGGTTTGAATTGGGACATAGACAACCTTCCTTTACTCTTCACTTCTACACCATTTACGATCAACTACTAGCCACACCAGTTTTCTCTTACTAAGAAAGTCTTGCCCTCAAATCCTTCCACTTAAAGGACCAGGACAAAGAGTACCATTATTAAGTAAGCTCAACCGTAAAACATGAACCCAATTGGTCCACATACAACAACTCAAACCCCAAAGTGCTAAAAACCACTTTGGAAAGGATTCGGCAACATCCAAAGAGCACACATTTTATTTTTCTAGGCTAAATCGCAAAGAAAACTCAAATCTCTAACACCACAGCCAAAATATCATAATTTATTCATTCTTTCTTTTCATACTAGGAAGAAATGGAAATCTCGATACATGACAAGAATGCACACTTTTCAAGAGCACTCCGGATTAGTCATATATCCATATATAACTTTCTCACCGACCTGGCTCACTGACTCATTTATCATTGAACATCTATAAACAATGTCATGCTTCCTTTTCAACAATCATTCTTCATGTAACAACAATACCAAGTAGTCATTCACAAAAAGACTTCTTCCACGGTACACATGATTGAAACACAATTAACATCGATGGCTGCGAACTTCATATAAACTATGACGGCAACACCATCAACAAGGAAACACCATGTCGTAAAAGAACCCACGTCAACTGAAAAACTAAACTTGCAAAACCTCGCACTTTAACCACAATCAACACTTGGAAAAAGTGCATCGGCTCCAAAGTTAAACATCTGCACATACAACTGCCAAAAAATTTTCTCAAAGAGGAAGGGAAACTCATTTCCAAAAGAGAACACTTCACTAACAAAATCACTTATGAAACATTCATAAAAATCCACCTTTTGAAGCATTTGCAAACACCACACTCATTTTCCAAATAACTCCAACTCTAGCCAAATAGAGTTTCAAATTGAAACTCAAGAATATCCAACACAACCCATTAAGACCTTCTGCTTCCTTTAAAATTTACTCCAAAGATGATTCAGTGCGAACGCAAAAGAGCGCGATCCACTCAAAGACTTCTGGGTGTAAAACCATACTCATAGCGTAAACTGCACAAATTAGCCAGCACCAAAGATTGGCACCAATTTCTACGAGTTTTAGGGAAACTCTGAAACTCAACATAAGGAATACTTCGACCAAAAGCATTCAACCAAGATAGCAAACAACCAAACCAGTCCCGAAGGTTTTTAAACACCAGCTTAGCATAAATACAATCATCTCCAGTATTCCACTACGCTTTCCATTAAAGACTTCCAAATTCACTACTTACTCATTGAGAAAGTCCAACCGGATTTAACAAAATTTACATAACAATTTCTTTCTCTAGTTACCATTCCCAACACTTTTAATTAAGGTTTATGATGCTTATTAAAAAGGCACCCAACCAAGACTACATTGACATGATCCCCACGGATCACCAAATCATAATACATCTCTACAAGACAAAGTTCGTAACTATGATTCTAAGACATTCATTCATTAAGGATAAAATTCTACCTTAGGTTAATTATCCATAGTTCACTCCATCACAACATGTTACAATAACCTCCTTCTTAACAATTGTTTCCAACAAGTAATCTACACAATGTTCACCACTCCTAAGTCATCAATATCAATAAATGGGCATAATCATAAATAACAATATTGTTTTTAGTTACTCTATCCATATATCGTAACAAATTGTCACTACACAACATACTCCAGCTATTAGAACAAATTTAATAAGTTAAACCAGCACAATGTTCTTAAAAACAACAACAAAACCTATATCTCCCCAATTGACATCGGTGCTAGCATTATAGGAACACATCTGCATAGTCCCAAATCTATTATTGGTTTGCAACAGCATAATAGTAACTCTAATCAACCTCCAAGTTAGGGTCACAAGCCAGCAAGACTAAATTTCTTTATTAACACGTTAAATTAGAGCATCTTTAGTCAACCAGCTAAGTTTCTTTAACAATATCAGAAGTTTACATCATCTTAATGTTCCAACTATGCATCAGGGTTTAAAAATTTAGACATTATTGAGGGTCATAAGCACTTTAAAAGCAAAACAACATATTCTAAGCATGTACATTAACACTTTTAATCATTCTCGCTATAAAGTAATATACAACACCAGCAGTCAATTTAGTTTCAAGCTAAAGATAACAATTGCATTGATTTGATTCTACTCACAAATCAACTTAGCAATACGTCATTCCATAAACCACATTGGTACATACTGCATAACATGCTAAACAACAATTCTCACTAGTAACAAACGATTTCAGTCAGAAGACTACTTACTTTGTTTGCAGCATTTTAGTTTTAAAACTCAACCCAAATTCACAAAGCAACTTGACTCTCAAATTTGCAATGAGACAAACCCAAACTTGGTCATGCAAAAGGAAATTCTTCAAAGCACTTTTCAATCTCAAGACTCCCATAGAGGAAAATGGTTGAAAGACAATTTTCTTAAAAGGGAACCAAGCGATCAAGTAATCCTTTTCAAATAAAACCTTAACACCAAACCCCAAACTTTCACGAAATAAGAAGGGTTTTCAAAGATGATTTCCTAAACTAGTAAAATGACGAAATCAAACTCCACTTACTCCTACAAAGCCTCAGAACTTCAGCCTGACAACCAGGTCTGGCATAACGTCGCAATAACTCTTTTGACCACGGAGAAAGACAAACACATGAATAAATTGAATGCTTCTCCCCCATAAAGCAATCAACAAACTAAACATCAAAGCTGGAAAGGTGACCAAAAGAAGTGCAACTCAAAACTCTTCTTCTTTGTCTTCAACAAAGGAAGACAAAACCACACACCGCATACGGAACAATCGGCGAAAATCCAATACCAAACACTTTTCTTTTGGTTTCAATCAACTAAAACCAAGAAAAACCAACCAAGATCGACCACAGAACGATAAAGAAGCTCCGAAGGAATCCACTACCAATCTCTTCTATTCGACTCCAGTCAACTACTCGATCTACGATAGAAAGGGTAAGCACTCTTCTCCTACAGGGGTTAATAATTCTTCGGTGATGGCGTTAACCGGCCACACCGTCAAACCACATCCTTACTATGAACAAAAAGAGGTGACCGAAACCCTTCGGCACCACAACCCCACTTTATCACAACAACAATAACAATTCAATCATTTATCTCATAGACATAGCAACATGCATTATGAAATGAAGCATTCAACATCAAATCTTAAATACAACATTTAAGCGTAAAGAAATGATACCCATACCTTTCCTACTGTGCATCCATGTGTGTCAAATTTTAGATTAGTTATACCACTTTTGCAAGTTTTAATGTTGCTATCCTATGACAAAATTTTAGTTAAAACCTAAGCCATGTTTCTAAGTTATTCCACATCACATTTTAGTTGTACCCTATAGCATGACACTAAAAATACACATTCCAAGGACCTACAGCCCGCTCTGATACCAACTGTAACACCCCGACATTCAACATGCCCGAATGCTACCAAACATAGACTAATCAACATCTAAATACCACAACTACAAGTAAATTACAGCAAAGGAGCAAATGCTAATACCGAAAATTTTGGCAGCATCTCCTTTGTTTTTCCATGAATTGAAGCAACAACAATAGCATAGCAATATAAGGCAATATAAGAGACATCTAAAATAGCAATAAATAATGGCATGACGGCAATATAAGTCAAATCTCAAGCATTCAAAGTCTTCATGAGCCAAAGGAACAATAAGGCTCTCATAACGCAAAACTAGATCATAAACCAATATGCATCACACTAAATTTAGTATCAAGACTCCAAATGAATAACTATGGGAACAAATGTTTGAAGCTACGTGTAGAAGTGTGACTAGTTCCCTTCCCCGCATGCTGGTCTCATGGTACCTAAAACAACAAGAAAGCACAAGCGTGAGTTCAACACTCAGCAAGTATATTGCAATGCTACAAAAGAACAATTACATGGCTTCAACACCTCAATCATGCCTATCATCTTATTCATACTCACATATCATTTTTCACATATCATCATCATCATATATGCAATGCGATGCGATGCACATGTCTCCTGGAAACTCATACCGGTATGGTTGAGTGCACACCCGTCGGTGTGCACCCTCTCTTCCCTTCCATCCCGAAGATGGAGGGTGCCTACTCCTCGCTTCCAATCACCACGGCGGATGGAATCATGATGTAGGACTTACTCAATGGCGCCCCGGACTAGTCATAACTTTCTCACCGGCCTTACAGGACTAGTTATGACTTTCTCACCGACTCGGCCATGTATCATGCCATGTATGCAAACATGCCAACATCATAGATAACTTGTAAATTAACACATGGCATCATAACATAATAAAACATATTCATCGTATCAATGTGAAACATTAAAGCATGGCATGTGAACATATCATATATTCAATTTCAATATCAACAAAACTAGCAATCTACAACTCGCTACCCATTTCAATACACTTGCCTCAACCACGGGCGACCGATTGGCGAGAAGTAGAGGGCACCCCCGTGGTCACACCACCTCCACATAGGCATCACACACTCAAAATTATGCCCACAAAACAATACGCAAACACTCTTCTACCCCGACTTCGCAAACTACTCGCACAACCCAAAAACAGAGGTTCTGTCCCGTCGGGACAGCAGATTTGCAACGAGCATAACTTGGGTTCTAAAACTTCGATTCGATTAAATGAGTACATCCTCGCGTAGCTTAGGAAATTTCCTAACTTTTTCTAAGTATATGTAAAAACTGATTCGGAATCTAATGTTATTTAATCTACAGAATACCGTGATCTGTTCCAATCACGTCACAGTTTTTAACACGTTCGGTAAAACGAGCATAACTTTCAAACGTCTAGGCGGAATTGGACGTTCTTTATACCCACTGAAAGGTATTGAAGTTACCTAAAAATTCTTAAACAGGCGGCTGACCAAATTCCGAATCTAAATTGGCGAAAACCCAAACCCTAGGTCCACTACTCATGCTGCCCGAAACAGAGAACGTGGCAAACTCTAGATTCCATCTAATCTACCCAATTACAGCACCACCAATTGATCTAAAAACATGATATCAACCCTTAGAACAGGACCTAGACCAACCCCAAGGATTCCCATGGCCATACATTCGCCCGACAAACGAAGAACCAACGGATCTCCTCCCGGTTCGCGCGATCTCCTTCCTCACTCCAAATCCACCGGATCTCCTCGTCGCGGAGCACTCCAATGGACGGATCTTTGGGGGCAGTGAGGTGGAAAACTCCCCTAGGGGCAGCAATGGTGGTGGAGAGGAGAGGAGAGGGGTGGTGGTGAAATGGAGAAGTGGGAGGAGGAGCGGCGCACAATGGAGAGGTGGGAGGCGCCACAAGGGGAGGTGGAGGAGGAGAGGGGCGGCTAGGGCATGAGGAGGCGGCGCACAAGGCAGGGTGGAGGTGCCCCAAGCCCCTAAATCTGGTCCCCCTTCTCACATGGGCCCAAACTCCTTCCCACTAAAGCCCACGACTCATCCCCTTGGGCCCAAACTCCCCCGGAGACGCCCAAACTCCCGGAATCGGCCCGGAAACGTGATTAAACGGCATAACATAAAGCTTTAACCTCCATTTACACATTTTATAATGTTTTGACCTTCCGTAGTGTCACAGTTTCATCCTCATTTCCACAACCCTAGCTCGACCACCTCCCCCATCGGCGGCCCTCTCGGGGTCCTCCCCCATTGCCGACTCGGTTCGGCGCACTGTAAGAATGATATCAGACTGTGTGCTGTAATTGGTTGTAAATAGGTCGATGATGATTGCTTAAAATTGAGGCTTGATTAATCTGATCATTAAAAGAACTTGCTAGACCTAGATAAGTACTGCTCTTAGCTGACAATTTGGTGGCACTTGCTCTTAATGCATTATTCTAGGGTTAGAGCAGTGCTTTGCTTATTCCTTTTTGCTCTTAGCTAACAATTTGGTGGCACTTGCTCTTAATGCATTGTGGTAGTGTTAGAGCAGTGCTATATTCCTTCTGTGCTATGCTGTACTTATTCCTTCTGTGCTAGAGCAGTTGTCAAGGCCCCGAATTCGAGTTCGACTCATGTTGCTAGCACTAACACAAACCAATCTTTAGCCGCATTCGAGATCAATCTCTAACTTCCGAACATGTCCTAAAGTGCCACTTAGGAGTATCCCGAACTTAACTAAAAGTTTAGAGCTAGAAAATTCTTAGCTGCAAATGTGGTTTTCATCAACAATTTAGAGCCTCATTGTTAAAGATCTGTTGTGGTCTAGGAGGTGCTTATTAGTTGGTTGCAAACTAGGAACCTTTCTTTATACCATGGTTGAGTTTTCTTGCCAATCCAACATCAAATGCCAATTTAAATCATGGCTCAAAGATTGAATCCATTGTTAATGTTATTGGGGACTTATCCCTAGCACTTAGTCTCCACTTATTCTCCTTGTGTGTGGGCAAGTGGGATCAAAACAGCACCAAGGGGACACCCAAAACAGCATACACATTTTCCCCAACTCCAAAACAGCCAGCCACCCATCTCCTTCTTCCATTTTCGTGTAACCCCAAGTCCTGGCCAGCTCCTCTTGTGGTGGAAGATCCTCTCCATGGAAGCACCTTGAAGCTCCTCCCTAGCTCCTCCAAGTTGCTGCAGCTCCCCCATCAGCTCCTCCACCTGCAGCAGCCCCAACCAAGCTCCTCCTCCTTCTCCCCATGGCTCCTCCTTGAGGGAGGCAAAGGTGAGCCCTTCCCCCATGGCTAGATCTAGTTCTAATGGGTCTCTTCCTGCTGATTTGGGCGCCCTAGGGTTGGATTTGGGAAAAGTTTGGAGGGAAACCACAACTCTAGGGTTTGGAGCAAAGTTCTGATTTTCGAGCAGATTTCAGAGCTTCTGTTTTTCGTCTTTTTGAGCAATTTAGAAGCTTCATATCTCTGGCCAGCTGAAGCATTAGTTGTATATAATCAAGTTATATTTTATTTCCAACTGGAATCGATCGATTTCGTTAATCCAACTGAAAGTTATGATGATTTTCGTGCTGACTGTCCAGATGATGCAGCAGTTCGGCTGAGCGGCTGATTTGCTCGGTTTTGGGAGGGTTAAGCTAATTGTTGTCCAAATGGGGGTAGATTTATGTGTAGTTAGGGTTCTAATGCTCATTTAGAAACTGGGATATCTCAATTTGGATGAGGGATGAAAAAGTTATGCCCAAGTGAATGTCATGCTGTTCTGAAACTCTGAAATTATGAATGCTGAACTTGCCACCTGTTCCTAGCCAAACTGGGAGTTCCTCATGCCGTTGCTTGATGATTGACCAATTCTGTGTCATAGGTCTATGTCTTATGATCATTTAGAATCCGAGTTTGCTCAATTTGGTGAAGTGGTTAGGAAGTTATGATGAATTTAGTGAAATCTGTCCAGATTGGTTGCAATTGTGCAGAGTGCTGTTCTTTTTGGTTTTTGGGCAAGCTAAACTGATTGTTGGTCAATTAGGGGTAGAGTTATGAGTAGGTGTTGTCCTCATGTTCAATTGTAAACTGGAATCGCTCAATTTGATTGAGTAGATAAATAGATATGCTCGTTTGAATTGCTTGTTGTTCTGAAAAATTCAGATTTGGGTTCAAAACCAAAGTGGGTAGTGTGCTTGCCATATTCAGATTTGAGAATTTGCTACAAAGGTTATGATTTTTGTTGGAACAGTGTAGAGCATTTCCAAATGTTACTTGGCTATTAATTTGGAGTGTTAACCTTTACACTTTCATTTTTGTTTGATGAATGCTTGCATTATTGGAGCTATCTTGGGTCTTTAATTGTCATTTCATCTCATGAGCTTGGCATGCATCTCATATTCGCATGCATTGTGATCGTGTAGAGAACGAACCCGCGGAGGTTGACGTGGTCGTGGTCGAGGGGGAAATTGAGGGGCAAGTTGTTGAGAATCCGGCAGAAGCTCAAGGCAAGCACCTAAGCATAATCAACCATATATATATTTGTATTTTGGAGAATGAATTGCTTATTGGATGCTTAAGTTATGCATTAGGAGTTGAATTGTGGGAATGGTACTAGATCCTATTTGTTGCACATACAATCCTTCATACTTGTTGAACACCTCCTTTGGAGCTAGTATATGGGTAAATATATTGTGTCCATGCTTAGTTTGCTTAGATGTCGGGTATGGGCCAAGTGGTGGATGGTTCCATCACTTGAGATTATTACTTCACAAATGTTGGACTGCAATGGTTATGATTATGTTTTGAAATGTTGAATTTGAGACCGGGCGAGAGAGTTGAATCATTTGGCTGTGGAGACTCAAGTGTTGTAGTCTCGCCTGTGTCGGTTAAGGACCTATTCGTTGTTTCCCATGTTGATCGAGCACACCTTGTTGATCGCATGCCCGATATGATGGTACGGTAAGCTATTCTTACGTCGCATACTAATTCGATGAGTCATGCCCTCATGCTGTTGGACGTGGTTGAGGGCGAGGCTTAGGCCGACTCTCGAGGGCCAAGCGAGGCTTGGGCCGCTCGAGTGGGTGCTAGGTGCTCGAACCGCAAGAAGATGGCTCAACGAATGTGTATGGATGGGAGGAGGGTTGACATGAGGTTCCTTGTGGCACATGTCGTGCGATTGATGATCCCCTACAGGGTTGAGAAAACGATTTGTATTGCTGCGCTCTCGGATATGAGCACGCTTGTATCATCCGACATTTCAACGTAGTAATAACTTAAACTTGATGCTAGTTGGTATGTTGATGATTATACTTGTTCATGATGATACTTGCTTTACTTTAATTGTTTAATTTCAGATTTCACTCTAGTAATAGGTGCTGTCCATAAGTGCTATAAAATTTGTGAATGGTGTAGTAGAATGTAATTATGCAACAAAGTTAAGCTTTTCTGCACTTTTACCTTAAGCTTATTCCTTGATACATCCAAATGCATATTCCTTTGAGTCGATCATATATGGACCACGGGTAAGTCTTGCAAGTACCTTTTGTACTCGTGCTTCTACTTTGTGGTTTTCAGGTGAGGACACGGACGGTTGCAAGTTCTATCCGTACTGCCTCTCGGTGTCCGGGCGGGGCACTGAGTAGAGGCTACTTGCGACGTTGCACACGCCCAGAAGTGTTCAGGGGCAGGACACTTCCAGAGATGTCTTACTTTTGGCTTAATTTGGTGGTTGTGCGTTCATTTTGTTGTATAGTTAGCCTTAATCTACGTCATACCTAGGCTTGAATACTTGACTACTTCTGTTGTTGAACCTTGATGTATTTTGGTGCTCTTATCATGCTTGTATGTTGCTCATATCCATGTCAACTATTATGCTATGTTAATTGCTTTTCTGTCTGCTGAGTGGATGTCCTCACATCTAAAGGCATCATGTCGAAATTTTGTAGAAATCACGGGTTTAGGTAGGGTCTTATTATTGTCTGTTTTGCGAGTTTGAGTCTGTTGTTGTGAGTCCTTGCCATGTGTGGTTGTCTGGTTTCATCTCTGTGCTTGAGTAGTTTGGTTGGTTGTGCTTCCGCATTGCGCGTCTGGTTGTGGAGTTTTGAGTTCGTTGCCCCCTTTATGCAAATTGAGTTGATATGGCAACGGAAACCGGTATGCGGGGCGATCCTGGGCGAGCTTCGGGTCGCATACCGGGGGAATACCGTGATTGTTGTCGAGTTATTCGAATGGTCTCACTGTTGCCTCAATTGAGCTTGGGTGCTAGCATTGTGAGCGCCATCGGCGATCCGCTGCTAGCCTCCAAATCCGATGAGGGTGACCAAGCATTCAAATAACCCGAGGACGGTCTGGGCGGCTCCTCACAGCAGTGCTGTTCTAGGTTGTAATCCTGAAATTTTCAGATGTAATAGCCTGTGATATATTGGCCATCTAGAAGTTGGACGACTAATTAATTTAGCAACCCTTCTATAGCAATCTGAGAGCAATCCATCTCGGCTAATTAATTTAACAACCCTTCTATAGTAATATGTGCAGATTATATTCTCATTATAATTTGAAACTTGTAACATCTGCTATATTATCGCAGTTTATTATCGAGTTTAGTTGCATAACCTATGCGTCTCCTGTTCGAGGGTGCTTTTTTATAAGTATGCTAAAATGGCATATTTATAAATAAGCAGTCTTGAATTATCCACGTTTTTTGGACTGTGAGACCCCGGATCAGCTATCCGAAATCTCCGGTGTATTTCCGTACTAGTCCCAGATCAGTAGCTAGTACACACAGTCAACCGTGATACGTCATTGCCGAACATAGCGAAATTGTAACATAAATCATAAAGTACGGGCCACATGGCCACTTATTACAATACTCGGTCCTGAGACCGGAGACACTACAGCGGAAACAAAAGCAACAAAGCGAACACCAGAAACACCACAGGCGATGACAAGAAGCGCGACTAGTTATCCTGGAAATCTTCTTCGAAGTCTTCGGGGTAGAACTCACCGTCTTCGGCTGCGTCCTGGTAGTTCTCTGATGATGACAAGATTGTGTAGCACGTGAGTACAAAAGTACTCAGCAAGTCGGGGAAAGTATGTGTATGAGGGGTTTTCCAAAGGAAGCTTAATAGGGTTCTTTTGTACAAAGCCGAATTTTATTAAACCATACTTAAGTATAATTGTCATAAAGCACATTTTCAAAATTATTTTTGCAATTGAATTATTTAATACTGCAGTGAAGGTTCTATCCACCATCACCAATATAGAGGCTCTAACCGCCAACCTTTCAAAAGGTTAAGTTTAATCACAATGACTCCTTCTGTCAAGGCATAAAACAGGTTCTATCCACCTTGTTGGCTCAATCCGCCATTACACATCCGAGAGTTCTAACCACTCCCTAACCCCAAAACCAACACCATTTAGTTTTAAAACCAAAACCAAAGTCTACCAATATGAAAGCATTCTTTGCTTGGCCTTTGACCGTAGGCACGGTTATTCGAATAAAACTCTGCATAGGTGTACAACTTTACCCACAAGACATGATCATCTCTTGTTGCCTCCGGATTAACACACTTCCTTTGGTGTGCCGGCAGAGAGATCATAACAAGGCCGTTACAATGTATACACCTAACCCGACCCACCCGCTGAGGTTTCACCGCTGTTAGGGTTCTAGCCACCCAGTACAGAAGACCCCTCTTGCACCGTGTGAGAAAAACAACATTGCCTCTATCCGGCACTCACATTCCACCATTTGATGAGTAAGTTAGGTTTTCTACAAATTAGTTAGCCAGGTCGTACCATTATAGACATGTGGTAGTACGGTTATGCTTAGAATGGACAATCATAAGCGTCGGTCCTTAATTGACTTGGGGCGTCACTTGCACCATGCAACTAGTGCTCAATCCGCACCCACCCGACATTCCATTCCGCTCAAGTCCAAACCATTTTCCCTTTCTTTTTATTTTAGAAAAATAGTACCAAAATCATAATAATCATTTCCAAATCACACATTCAATCATCATTTTTGTATAATTCCCTCCCATGGGTCGTTTTCATGACTATTGGTCCTAAGCAATTCTACCGTACTATTGCACAAAGGGTACCATATAAGTGTAAACATGGCCTAGCAAATGTCCTAAGGTTACAAGTAACAGGGATGTCAATAACAAAGGAGGTATTCACAATTCGGATTAGCTATGCACTTATATTTGACATACGATGATAAACATAGCATGCAAGTTTATAAAACATTTAAAACACATTTATAAACATCGGTTCAACATGCGTTAAGGAGACTTGCCTTTGGTCGCGGTGAGGTCGTCGAACGTTTAAAGTCCGGCGACGGGGTTGGCGGTCTCGGCGGGGTCCTCGGCTACGCGCAAAACGAGACAACAAATAAATAGAAGAAAGTAAATAAAATCCAAAAAATATAAAAGTAGTACTAGCAGGTAGATCTTGATTTTAGATGAATTTAGAAATTTGAACGGAGTTAATCGGAGTTCGGACGGAAAAGATATGAGCTTCCGAAGTTCGAAAATCCTAAAAAATCGAAAACGAGAGAATATTCCGAGAATATTCCTTTTCTAATTTTTCTGAATTTTGGATTTATTTTGTGTCTATTGCAGGTGGGGCCCACCTGTCATTGCGTGGAGTCTTCTTCAAGCCTTGGCTTTAGCCATTGCCATGGGAGGCAAGCTTGGAGGGGGGGTTGAGGCCAGCGTGGGGGGCGGCGGCGACGCGCTCGTCTTGGCGGAAGCGGGGCCGGCCAACGGCGGCGCGTGCGAGCGGGCAGGGCCGGCCAACGGTGGCGCGGCGCCCGACCGGCCGGCAAGCACGAAGAACACCAAAAAAAACAGAGAACATGATTTTTTCTCCAAAAACCGAATTTTTGCCCAATTTTGAATGAATCTTGGCCAAATAAATTGATGAATCATCTACAGGACATCCTAAAGGATCTATATGAGCAAGGAATTGGATCAAAACTCAACGGAGACGACGAATTCGAAGATGAACGGAGCTCCAGCCGAAATGACCAAAACGCGAAATTCGTCTCCAAATCTTGAGGGATCCTAAAATTGATTGAAAGATTAGACTCTAGACTCCCCCACGGTCACAAGGAACCAACAGGAGTTGAAAATGACCCATTGGATAGAGTTATGAGGATGAACACGAATAAATCCAAAAATGGCTACCCAGCGCCGGTTTTCTTGATCTCCCGGTTGATTGGGTTGGAGAGGCAAGGAATGGTGGTGTGCACGGGAAAGAAGACTCCACCATGGAGGTTTAGGAACCGTTGTTGCGCGATTTAGGGAAGAAATGGCCGAGTAAATGACAATTAAAGCCATTTCGGTTTTTGGCCGACGGTTTCTATTCCGGCGAGATCCTGGGCTATTGATGGTGGGGAATGGAGAGGTCACGCCGTTACGGATTCAACAGATCCGGCCGTGATTGATTTGGAGGTGTATTGAGGGAGATATGGTTGATTAAAGAGAGAGGTAGCCATTAGAGAGCTTGGAGTTCTTCTCTGTTCAAAGCCATGGCAAGAGGTAGGGGACGATGAACTGTGCACGCCACGTGGCAGCGCGTGATTGGCCGAGAGTTACGTAAATGAACCGCCCTAGGGAAAAATTAGGAAAAATGGTCTAAAAATTCCGGAAAAATTTCTAGAACCATTTTGGAATATTTGGAACCCAATAAAATTTGTTTCGCGGAATTTGGATGAAATTTGTGGAATTAAATATTCGCACGCGAACAGCGGGCATTAAACTAAAGCTGCTCGAGATAAAATAGGAGCGAAGGTCAAAAAATCCGGGGAATCATTCCAAAAATCATTTTGGAATATTTGCAACCTAATTGAAGTGATTTTGGGATTTTTGGGGCATTTTTAGACTCGGGTGAAATTTCGGGTATCGGCGGGAACCCGAAAATTCGATTTTTCGAACGGAAGGGAATTAAATTCCGATTTTGGATGGGAAAGGATGCCAGGTTAATATAAGCAGCAAAGAAACTCCAAGTTTTGAATTTAATTAATTTAAATTAGATTTTTCCCAGAAAGCGAAACTGAGGATGTTACAAACCTACCCCCTTAGAGAGAATCTCGTCCCCGAGATTCGGACAGAAAAAGAAAGAGATCTGGAAACTCCGCTCGAAGATCTTCTTCATGCTCCCAGGTAGCTTCCTTCTCAGAATGATTACTCCACTGAACCTTGCAGAATTTGATCACACGACTTCGGGTTCGACGCTCGGCTTCATCTAAGATCTTGACTGGATACTCCGGATACAACATGTCTTCTTTTAATTCCATGTCTTCCAAAGGCATCTGATGCTCGGGTACTCGGAGACATTTCTTCAGCTGAGACACATAGAAGACATCATGTACCCCGAACAGCTGTGGTGGCAACTCCAATTTATAAGCCACCTCTCCTCTTCGGGCAACCACTGAGAATGGTCTGATGTAGCGGGGCGCTAACTTTCCACTAACTCGAAACCGTCTCATTCCTTTCAGAGGTGAAACTTTCAGATACACATGATCACCAGGTGCAAAGCTTAATTCTCATCATCGATTATCTACATAATTTTTCTGTCTCGATTGGGCGGTCTTCAGATTCTCCCGAATCTTTCTAACCTGCTCTTCGGCTTCTTTCAGAATATCAGGTCCAACGATTTGTCCTCCTTCGGTTTCCTTCCAATACAAAGGTGTCCTGCACTTTCTTCCATACAGCGCCTCAAATGGTGCCATCTTCAGACTGGCCTGATAGCTGTTATTATACGAAAACTCAGCATAGGGCAAATTCTGATCCCATGAACCTTTATAGGTCAAAGCACAGGTTCTCAACATATCTTCTAGGATTTGATTTATTCTTTTCGTCTGTCCATCGGTCTGGGGATGGTAAGCAGTACTGAAGTTCAAATTCGTACCTAATACCTTATGCAATTTCTGCCAGAACCTTGAGGTAAACTGGGAACCCCGATCGGACACGATCTTCTTTGGCACACCATGCAAACATACTATCTTAGCCATGTAAAGTTCTGCAAGCTTATCATCAGAATAAGTCGTCTTTACAGGAATGAAATGCGCCACTTTAGTTAATCTGTCCACAATGACCCAGATGGAATCATATCCAGATTTGGTCTTGGGTAGTCCAGTTATAAAATCCATTCCGATTTCTTCCCATTTTCAAACAGGAACTTGCAAAGGCTGTAACAAACCGGCTGGTCTCTGATGCTCGGCCTTCACCAACTGGCAAACATCACAACGTGCCACGAAGTCAGCAACTTCTTTCTTCATGTTGGACCACCAATACTTTTCTTTCAAATCCGCATACAGCTTGGTACCTCCCGGATGAATAGAATACACAGAGTCATGAGCCTCTTTCAAGACCACATGCTTGATTTCTTCTTGGTTAAAGACTACTATTCTTTTCCCGAACCAAACCGTACATTTGTCATCTTCCAAAAATCCTGGGTGTTTCCCTTTTTTCAGGCCCTCTTTTAGATCTGCAATACCCTTATCATCCTTCTGAGCCTCTCTGATCTGATCTTCCAAGGTTGATTTTACCTCAACATTCAAGATGCAACCTTCATTCACCAATTCCAGGTTAAGGCGCCGAAACTCTTTATGAAGAGTTGGCTGGCTTTCCTGTACCATAACATTGTTGCAGTAGCTCTTCCTGCTTAATGCATCTGCAACAACATTAGCCTTTCCTGGGTGGTAATGGATTCCAACATTATAATCTTTTACCAGTTCCAACCATCTTCTCTGCCTCAGGTTGAGATCTGACTGGGTGAAGATGTATTTCAAACTCTTATGATCCGTATAGATCTCACACCTATTGCCGATCAGGTAATGCCTCCAAATCTTGTGGGCATGCACAACTGTGGCTAACTCCAAGTCATGAGTGGGGTAGTTTTCTTCATGAGGTCGCAATTGTCTCGAAGCATAGGCTATAACTTTTTCTTCCTACATCAACACACATCCGAGTCCTTGTTCTGACGCATCGCAGTAAACTTCGAAATCCTTATGGATATCAGGCAGAATCAGAACTGGGGTTGAGGTTAATCTCTTCTTCAACTCCTGAAAGCTCTGTTCACAAGATTTAGTCCATTCAAACTTCTTTTCTTCACAAGTTGGGTAAGAGGTCTGGCTATCTTCGAGAAACCTTCAATGAATCTCTGATAGTAACCAGCTAATCCAAGAATACTTCTGATGTCTGGGACGGACTTTGGTTGTTTCCAATCTAAAACATCCCTCACTTTAGCAGGATGCACTACTACTCCTTCAGCAGAAATGATATGACCCAGGAAAGAAACTTCCTTTAACCAAAAGTCACACTTACTGAATTTAGCTTAAAGCTGATGCTCTATTAACGTTTCCAAGACTATCCTCAGATGGTCTTCATGTTCTTTTCTGCTCTTGGAATAGACAAGAATGTCATCAATGAAGACTATGACGAACTTGTCCAAATACTCTATGAACACCTTATTCATCAGATTCATGAAATAAGAAGGAGCATTTGTTAATCCAAAAGACATTACTATAAACTCGTACAGTCCATATCTGGTAGTGAAGGCTGTTTTTGGAATATCTTCTTTCCTTATTTTCAGCTGATGATATCCCGATCTCAAATCTATCTTGGAGAAGACTTGAGCTCCCTTCAACTGATCAAACAAGTCGTCTATCCGCCGCAACGGATACTTGTTCTTGATTGTGACCTCATTCAAAGACTTGTAGTCTATGCACATCCTTAGACTACCGTCCTTCTTTGTGACAAAGATCACGGGCGATCCCCAAGGCGACGAACTGGGCTTGATGAATCCTTTCTCTTGCAGTTCCTCAATCTGCTTCTTCATCTCGACAAACTCATTGGAAGGTAGCTGGTAAGGTCTCTTCGAGATTGGAGCCGTACCAGGTACATGCTCAATCACAAACTCGATATCCCGATCTGGTGGCATACCGGGCAACTCCTCTGGGAATACCTCTGGGTACTCATTGACTATCGGTACATCCTCCAACGATGTACCTTTCAGACGATTTAGGGTACTACCCCCCTTAGAGGAAAGATTAGACAAGAACTCCACTCTAATCCCCACAGGGCTGGTAAGAGAAATGGCTCCACTAGCACAATCTATCTGACCCTTGTACTTGGTTAACCAGTCCATTCCAAGGATTACTTCTATACCCTTAGTATCCAATAGTATTAAGTTCGCTAGGAACTTTACCCCTTTTATTACTATATCCATTTTCGGACAAACAGCAGTTGTTCTTAGTTCTTTACCAGGGGATTGCACTAATAAGGGGTTTCTTAACCGTACTGTATCCCAAGCATGCTTTTTAACCAAGTGTTCTGATATGAAAGAGTGGGTGGCACCAGAATCAAACAGAACTGAAGCAGGAACTGAGTTGACAAAGAACTTACCATAAACCACTTCAGGCGCATCTTGGGCCTCCTCAGCAGTGATGTGATTCACGCACCCTCTTCCAGCAGTTCTTGGCGTGTTCCTCTTCCTTGAGCCGGCGCTGGAGTGCGGGCTGGTGTTGATCTGAGGTTAAACTTCACTAGGGTGATGGGCTGACGCTTCTGTGGGCAATTGTTGGCATAGTGCCCCATCTCCCTGCAGTTGAAACACTGAACTCCCGCCATCGCGGTTCCACTCTTCTGAGCTTGGGCTCCTGCATTGCCCGCAAGGGCTTGACCAACTGGGCGAGGGGTGGACATTGGGGTCCCTGAATGCGTTGAAATTTCTTTGGCTGCTTAGTTTCTTCTTTGGAGCGTCCGGGGCCTGGAGCTGTGTAACACCCCAAAATTTTGCTTTTCTTAAATTCATGTGTGATATGGCACTTTGGTGAATTTTTGGAATTTTCTGGAATTTATTTGGATTTATTTGAATTTATCCCCTTTTTAAATAATTAAATAATTTAACTTTGCAAATAAAAATTTGTTGGATATATTTTATTTGAGTCAAAAATGTTCCAAAATATTTTCCAGATTTTTTCTGGAATTTTTCTTAGTCTTTTGCTATTTTTAATGAATAAAATGAATTTCTGGGAATTAATTGGATTATTTAATCGCTGGAAAATGCGAATGGGTTTGTACTGTTCATCCGACCGAGCCCGAGTCAGACTCGAGTCCGAGTCCGACCCGGACCCGACCGCGCCGCACGGTTCGGTCGAACCGGGTCCGAACCCTAACCCCGTGGACCATCGGATCGAGATCCAACGGCCCACGTTGGCCCACGTAGCCCGCGTGCGTAAATTGCACTTGACCCTAACCCGGGATCAATTCGGACCGTTGGATCAAGATCCAACGGTCAAGATCAATCTGCGCGTAGCACGGCCGCGCCCGAACCATCTCCGCCGTTGATCGCGCCACGTGGACGGCCCATGTGCGTCCACGTCACCTAATCCGAGTCCCCGCCGGACTCCGCCGTCGCCCGCGAGTGGGCCTTGGTTTCCGCGAGATTCACAGAAGCCGAGGGCACTATTTAATGCGCCGCCGCCACTACCGGGTTCCTCTCTTTCGTGCGCACCCGTGCCCCCAAACCATCTCGCCTGAGCCGCCGCTGTTCACTCGTGCGAGCTCGCCGTAATTGATTCTCCCCTCCGCCACAGTTTCTTGCGTTTCCCGCCGCCGTCAAGCCCAGATCCGGATTCCCTAGGCCGAGACACATTCGGGAGTGCCACTCACTTCACCGGAGACGCACAGAAATGCCATTCGAGAGGTCACCGTCCCTAGCTCCACCGCACCCTTGCCGCACCCACGAGCTGTGCCAGCTGTCGGATCTAGATCCAATGGCTTAGATTGTGCCACGTAGCTAGAACTGCACCAGGCTAGGATAGATCTCAGCCGTTAGATCCAGATCGAACGGCTACAGTGAATCACGTGTTTCCCAAACCCGTAAGAACTAGATTCGATCTTGACCGTTGGATCAAGATCCAATGGCCCAGATCGACCACGTCCGCTCCAACGCGTGTAGCCCAGATCCAATCCTAGCCGTCGGATTTCAAACCAACGGCTCGGATCGAGCCACGTGCCCGGGGAGCCGAACCGCCGCGCCCACGCGGGCGTGAGCGTGGGGCACTGACACGCCGGGCCTGCGTGTCAGCGACCGCACTGTGACGTCACCCATGACGTCATCGGTGGGTCCCACCTGTCAGACGCCTCGGCCGAGCCCCGCTGACGTCACCCAAGGGGTCCCACCTGTCAGCCGCACGTGGAGCCGTGGACCGAGTCCACGGTGGACCCAAACCGAACCGTGGACCAAGTCTATGGACCGGCTGACGCAATAAATCGATTTTCCATTAGAAAAATAATTCGGAGGAAAATCACGATGACGTCATAATCGATTTTATTTTAAGAATAAAGATTTAAATTCGGTTTATTATTTTAGAATTTGATTCAAACTTCAAACGCTTATAACTTTTGCATTTTAACTCCGATTTGAGTGATTCAACTTTCTAGATTTGTATAAATTTGAGATCTACCTAATGATGAATTTTATTTAATTTTTGAACCAAAGTTTTTCTCTATATAATTAATTAATTGATTATTTAAACTTAAAAATGCTAAAACTTTCGCGTTCAAACTCCAAATTTGACGATTCCAGTTCCTAAAAATTCATAAAATTATGCTCTCTCTGTTTATGGACTTTATTTGGATGTTTGGACACTTTTTATCTATTGTTTATTTATTATTTGCTATTTGCACGCTTTACGAGTAGACGTTGAAGTGCCCGAAGGCTTCGAAGGAGAAGTGTTGACCCAAGAGCCAGCTCAGGACCAAGGACAAGTACTCTTTGAAGGCAAGTTATGCTTTGACCATGTTGATCCCATTTTGAAACCTATTTTGATTCAATCTATTGCATGCTAGTTTAATTAGAAAATACTTTATTTAATTCAGGGGAAATAGATAAATGCCAAATTGTTGTATGAAACCTTGGTTAATTATATATGTTGTGGCACCGGGAACGTTTTGTTGGTTCTTCGGGTAGTGTTGCCCTGGTCACCCTAAGGACTTAACCTTGCAAGCCTTTGAACTGAGACAATCGTGCAACCATATGTCTGTAATGGGACGGACCTAGTTGACTAAGTCGCTAATAACGTACCTGTGGGATCTCAGGTTGTCAACTACACCCTTTTGTGTAGTTGTACGGGGGAGCGTACCGGGGCTGCGGCCAGGTACCCATCTAATGGTGGATTGGCCTTGAGCCATTCCTTTTTATCAAGCCATGCATATAGTATATTAGCCTGCATTCTGTGCATGACTTGCTGAGTACCAAGTACTCACCCTTGCCGCAATACAACACCAGTTGAAGAGGAGACTACACCAGCTTTGGAGTAGGAGCTCCAAGAGGAACCGTCTAACTAGGGAGCGAGCCCAGTCAATTGCCTGTGGTATACTGGATGGCACCACGATGTTATCTTATTGTTCCGCTGCTATTATTTCTCTTTTAATAAGTTTCGCCCTGCGAGGCGTATATTTGTAACTTGACCCTAAGGTCAAGCAACCAGTTTGATTATCTAATTAAAGTACTTTATTAGTATCGAGTGGTATGATTGTGATATTTACCAATGTTGAGACTGTGTGCACTAGCGCGTTCCTGGACTAGTGTTGAGTACACAGAGGGTCCGGATTTGCAAATTCGGGTCCCGACAGAGGTGGTATCAGAGCCATACTGACTGTAGGCTCACCCATAGTTAGAATGGTCGTAGTGAGGATAAAACCTATTTTCTAAAGTTAAAAGTGATCAAGATAATGAATAAATTCTCGACTTACCCCTTTCTTCTTGTTCATACCCTTGCTGAGTTCTTTTCGTCTTCCACATTGATTTTAAAATGTTGCATTCTTACGCAAGTATCCTTTGACAGATGATGATGAAGAACAACTACGCTGAGTGTGAAGGAGGCTACGCTGCTGAGTTGTGGCGTATGCTTCAGTTTCTTGGAGGTTTCGAGAGGCCGCTCTACCGAGGGACTACACTTGTGCAGGCAGGAATGGTCATAGGATGGGACGTCCGGATCACGGTGCATGCCCAAGAGAAGACAATGTTCAGTCGCCCTTTCCACTTCACCGCCAGGAGGTCTACCTTTGAGATTGGAATCCAGGAGGTATCGCGTCGAGCAATGCAGCAGATCGCCCGCACCTACTCCAGGGAGCTGGAAGGCACAGTATTCCATCACCACCCACGCCGAGATAGCAGAGCTCAACGGAAGCCGATAGAAGATGAAGATGCTACCATCACTCACTTAGCCAGATTCGTCGCCGCTCAGGAGGAGCTGATCGAGGACACAGTTCAGGAGTTGAAGAAGGCTCGCGAACAGGTTGAGGAAGAGAAGAAGCACTTAGAGATTGCCAGTGAGTACATCGCCCATGCTACAAAAAGGATCGCAGAGTTGGAGACTGCGCTGTATGGCTAGGGTCCCGATGCAGTGTTGGAGTTGGAAACTCCAGAGCCAGAGGAAGAACCAGAAGAGGCGCCACCTGCACCCGCACCACAGCCACAGCACCAGCCAGATCCCGAGCTAGAGGAGGACGCCGCGTCGTCAACCACAGCTGCAGTTGTGGGGCATGGCGATTGTTTCGCGCCTATGCCGTCGCACCCCCACCCAGGCAGTGGAGGCTTTCTTGACGAGTGAGCATAGGTTTTGCAGTTGAGACTCCTTTGTCGAGTCGCGTTATAGAATAAGAGTCACCCTTTAGAGGCGTTGGTTTTTCATTGTTTGCTGAGTGTGCAGTATGTGTTGCAAGGCCCTTAGGCATTGTTAGCAACCATACCAAGTTATAATTATTAATAATAAAGTTGGATTTTGAGTTGCACTTTTCCCCCGCATAAGTCTCCCTATTACTTGTCTATTCTTGTTCCCTCTTATCTCTGAAACCTTGGATCAATCAACAGATGGTGAACACTCGCGGAAACCTTGGAGGCAATGGAAGTGGTTCTCGCCCAGCTGGAAACCCCAATGATGGAGCACCTGCACCCCGCCTAGCACCACCAGTGGACATGCAGAATTTTGGAGCTTTTCTTGCTGCTCAGACTCAGTTGATGCATGCTATGATGCAACAGATGCAACACGTCACTGCTCAGGCCACTGCTAATCAAGTCAATCAGGGACAACGCCAGAATACAAGACTGTCAGAGTTTATGAGGACTCATCCACCCACTTTCTCCGGGAATGCCAATCCGTTGGAGGCCGATGATTGGTTAAGGTCAATAGAGAGGAAGCTACACATTGCTCAATGAATGGAAATGAGAAGGTACTCTACGCTTCTCATCAGTTGGAAGGGACAGCCGCCGAATGGTGGGAGAACTTCTGCGCCACACAAGAGAACCCTCAAGACATCACTTAGGAGGAGTTCACAGCTGCATTTCGTCACTATCATGTGCCGGAGGGAATCATGGACCTCAAGAAGGAGCAGTTCAGAGCACTGAAACAAGGTAATCAGCCTGTGGCCGAATACCTGAATAAGTTCACACAGCTTGCACGCTACGCACCTGAAGATGTAGCAACAGATAAAGCTAGACAGTCTCGCTTTATCAAGGGACTTAACTCAGGACTACAGGTGGGACTGATCACCCACCTTTCCAGATTTCCAAGAATTGGTGAATAAAGCAGTTATTCTTGAGGACAAGCGCAAGGAACTAGATGACAACAGGAAGCGAAGGATGCAACAGCAGGGTTCGCGTCAGGGAGCGCAGCAACGTTTGAGAGTTGCGCCAAATCAGTTTTTCAGATTCCAGCCACAGAATGCAACCAGAACACCGTCACCAGCACCAAGACCCATCAATCAGAATTTTCAGACCCCAAAGACCACCGTAAACGCCGCTTCAGAAGTCAACAGGGGCGGTGAGACGCTGCTACAATCGCAACGAGCCAGGACACTTTGCCAACGATTGCCCTAAGAAGACAGCGAGAGTGACCCGATTCGCTTCAACTGGGATCCACACCAGCTAGGACGCCAAAGATACCGGGAGCTGCACCAGGCATCGTGGTGAGGGGCCGAGTCAACCATGTCACCGCAGATGCACTGCAGAATGCCACGGATGTTGTACTGGGTAAGTTACTTGTTAACTCAGTACCTACAACAGTTTTGTTTGATTCTGGAGCTTCGCATTCGTTTGTTTCTCAAGGCTTTGCTGCTAAAAATGATTTGGAGATTGCAAGACTTAAATGCATGCTTTTATTTCAAACCCCTGGTTCCGAACTCCGAACAAAAGTAGGATGTTCTGGGGTGAGAATACTAATAGATGGGATAGAGTTCCTAGCGAACCTTATTGTATTGGAAACCCAGACCCTAGATGTTATTTTGGGAATGGATTGGTTGTCCAAGCACAAGGCCGTACTGGATTGTGGTTGAAGGATTATCTCAGTGGAGAGCCCGTGTGGAAGGAAAGTGGAATTTCAAGCTACCGCCGTTAGAGATGGACAGTTGATGGTTAACAGCGCCAAGGCAATCAGCACAGAAGATGTCTTAGTGGTGAATGAGTACCCAGATGTTTTTCCTAAAGATCTACCTGGTATGGCGCCAGACAGAGACATAGAATTTGTGATAGAGCTTGTACCTGGTACAGCGCCGATAGCAAAGAGACCTTATCGGATGTCCACCGAAGAGTTGGTAGAGATGAAGAAACAGCTGGAAGAGCTGATGGAGAAAGGATTTATCAGACCGAGTTCGTCGCCTTGGGGAGCGCAAGTTTTGTTTGTCAAGAAGAAGGACGGAAGTTTCAGGATGTGCATTGACTACCGTGCACTCAATGAAGTCACCGTGAAGAATAAGTACCCGCTACCCAGGATCGATGATCTGTTTGATCAGCTGAGAGTAGCCGGAGTTTTCTCCAAGATTGATCTGAGATCGGGATACCACCAGCTGAAGATCCGATCAGAAGATATTCCGAAGACCGCATTCTCATCAAGATATGGACATTACGAGTTTACAGTTATGTCTTTTGGTCTGACGAATGCGCCATCATATTTCATGAATATGATGAATAAGGTGTTCATGGAATATTTGGACAAGTTTGTTGTTGTATTCATAGATGATATCTTAATCTACTCCAAGACAGAGGATGAACATGCCGAGCACTTGAGGCGAGTGTTGGAAAAGCTGAGGGAATAGCAACTTTTCGCCAAGTTCAGCAAGTGTGACTTTTGGAAGGACAAGGTGGAGTTCCTCCTAAGACATAACCGCAGAAGGAGTCGCCGTTGATCCAAGCAAGGTAGAAGCTATGTTACATTGGGGACAGCCGAAGACCGTGACCCAGATCCGGAGTTTTCTTGTTATGGCAGGTTACTACCGCCGCTTCATTGAAGGCTTTTCGACCATTGCGAAACCTCTTATGAAATTGTTGAAAAAGGAGAAGAAGTTTGCATGGACGCCAGAGTGCGAAAAAGGTTTTCAAGAATTGAAAAAGCGATTGACATCAGCACCGGTGTTGGTCCTACCGGACGTCAATCAAAGCTTTGATATTTACTGTGACGCATCGCGTCAAGGCCATGGTTGTGTGCTGATGCAAAACGGAAAGGTCGTCGCTTATGCATCAACACAGTTGAGGCCGCATGAGGAGAATTATCCTACGCATGAACTGGAGTTAGCTGCCGTAGTGCACGCTTTGAAGCTGTGGCATCACTATTTGATTGGAAACAGATGTGAAGTATACACGGACCATAAGAGTCTGAAATACATCTTCACCCAATCAAACCTAAACATGAGGCAGAGGAGATGGTTAGAGTTGATCAAGGATTATAACGTTGGAATCCATTACCACCCCGGAAAGGCCAACGTGGTGGCCGATGGCCTGAGTCGGAAAAGCCATACTGTGAACATGTTGATAGCCATGAGTCAGGACGAGCTATGTGAGGAATTTTAGAGAATGCAGATTGAAGTAGAACCAGAAGGATTCTTGGCCGCATTAGAAGTAAAGCCTACCCTGGAAGATCAGATCCGAGAAGGACAGAAGGATGATGACAAGATCCGCATGATCAAGTCCAAGATGGATGAAGGCAAGGCAAAGGATTTCAAGTTGGATGAACAAGGCACGTTATGGATGCAGGATCGAATCTGTGTGCCAAACCAGAAGGAGCTGAAGCAATTGATTCTAGAAGAAGCCCATGACTCCAAGTATTCAATTCATCCTGGAAGTGCCAAGATGTATCATGATTTGAAGGAAAGATTCTGGTAGTCGAACATGAAGCGTGAGGTTGCCAAGCATGTTGCGCTATGCGACATATGCCAGAGAGTCAAGGCGATGCATCAGAGACCAGCAGGATTGCTACAGCCGTTGAAGATACCTGAGTGGAAATGGGAGGAAATCGGAATGGACTTCATTACCGGTCTGCCGAAAACCCAGGGTGGATGTGACTCCATATGGGTAATAATAGACCGCTTGACTAAAGTCGCCCATTTTATTCCAGTAAAGACCACTTACTCGAGAGATAAGTTAGCAGAATTGTATATGACCAAGATCGTTTGTTTGCATGGAGTGCCGAAGAAGATTGTATCGGACAGTGGTACCCAGTTTACCTCGAGATTCTAGAATAAACTGCATGAAGCCATGGGAACCCGGTTGAACTTTAGTACAGCTTATCATCCGCAGACGGATGGGCAAACCGAAAGAGTTAATCAGATTCTAGAGGACATGCTACGAGCTTTTGCACTAGCTTATGCTACCTCTTGGGATAAAAGTCTGCCGTACGCTGAGTTCTGCTACAATAACAGTTATCAAGCAAGTTTGCAGATGTCGCCATTTGAAGCACTATATGGTCGACCCTGT
The DNA here is from genome assembly GCA_036346355.1 of Rhipidocladum racemiflorum. Taxonomy (NCBI): domain Eukaryota; kingdom Viridiplantae; phylum Streptophyta; class Magnoliopsida; order Poales; family Poaceae; genus Rhipidocladum; species Rhipidocladum racemiflorum. The sequence continues at coordinate 12,406,452 of CM070592.1, read as the reverse complement.
CGGACACCGTTGAACTGGAATGAAACAGGTGAACGCCGTGTCTTTGGACCAGATATTCTTCAAGAGGCCGAAGAACAGATTGCCATGATCCGAGAAAGACGGAAGATAGCGCAGTCGAGACAGAAGAGCTATGCCGATAACCATCGCCGAGACCTAATCTTTGAGCCGGAAGATTTCGTTTATCTCAGAGTTACACCGCTCAGAGGAGTTAAGAGATTCCATGCCAAAGGGAAACTCGCGCCGAGATATGTTGGACCATTCAAGGTTCTCAGCCGTAGAGGTGAAGTTGCATATCAGTTGGAGTTACCGAAATCACTAGTAGGAGTGCATGACGTGTTTCACGTGTCCCAGTTGAAGAAGTGTCTCCGAGTACCCGAGGAACAAACACCGCTTGAGTCAATCGAGTTACAAGAGGATCTGACTTACAAGGAACACCCCGTGAAGATTTTGGACACCATGGATCGAGAGACGAGAAACAAGTCAACCCGCTTCTGCAGAGTTCAATGGAGCAACCACGCGGAGAGTGAAGCAACCTGGGAGCGCGAAGAGGATTTGAAGAAAGAGTTTCCGAGCCTATTCTTTAGAAAGCCCTGAATCTCGGGCACGAGATTCTGTTAAGGGGGGAGGTTTGTAACACCCCAAAATTTTGCTTTTCTTAAATTCATGTGTGATCTGGCACTTTGGTGAATTTTTGGAATTTTCTGGAATTTATTTGGATTTATTTGAATTTATCCCCTTTTTGAATAATTAAATAATTTAACTTTGCAAATAAAAATTTGTTGGAAATATTTTATTTGAGTCCAAAATGTTCCAAAATATTTTTCAGAATTTTTTTGGAATTTTTCTGAGTCTTTTGCTATTTTTAATGAATTAAATGAATTTCTGGGAATTTATTGGATTATTTAATCGCTGGAAAATGCGAATGGGTTTGTACTTTTCATCCAACCGAGCCCGAGTCAGACTCGAGTCCGATTTCGACCCGGACCTGCCCGCGCCGCACGGTTCGGTCGAACCGCGTCCGAACCCTAACCCCGTGGACCGTCGGATCGAGATCCAACGGCCCACGTAGCCCGCGTGCGTAAATCGCACTTGACGCTAACCCGGGATCAATCCGGACCATTGGATCAAGATCCAACGGTCAGGATCAATCCGCGCGTAGCACGGCTGCGCCCGAACCATCTCCGCCGTTGATCGCGCCACGTGGACGGCCCATGTGCGTCCACGTCACCTAATCCGAGTCCCCGCTGGACTCCGCCGTTGCACGCAAGTGGGCCTTGGTTTCCGCAAGATTCACGGAAGCCGAGGGCACTATTTAATGCGCCGCCGCCACCGTCGGGTTCCTCTCTTCCGTGCGCACCTGTGCCCCCAAACCATCTCGCCTGAGCCGCCGCCGTTCACTCGTGCGAGCTCGCCGTAGTTGATTCTCCCCTCCGCCACGGTTTCTTGCGTTTCCCGCCGCCGTTAAGCCCACATAAGGATTCCCCAGGCCGAGACGCGTTCGGGAGTGCCACTCACTTCGCCGGAGACGCACGGAAACGCCGTTCGAGAGGTCGCCGTCCCCAGCTCCCGCAAACCTAGCTCCGCCGCACCCTCGCCGCCCCCACGAGCTCTTCCAGCCGTCGGATCTTCATCAAGTGGACCAGATCGCGCCACGTCATCCTCAGTGAGTTCCCCGTTGAAAATCCCAGATCTAATCCCAACCGTCGGATCTAGATCCAACGGCTTAGATTGTGCCACGTAGCTAGAACTGCACCAGGCTAGGATAGATCTCAGCCGTTAGATCAAGATCGAACGGCTACGGTGAATCACGTGTTTCCCAAACCCGTAAGAAATAGATTGGATCTGGACCGTTGGATCAAGATCCAACGGCCCAGATCGACCACGTCCGCTCCAACGCGTGTAGCCCAGATCCAATCCTAGCTGTCGGATTTCAAACCAACGGCTCGGATAGAGCCACGTGCCCGGGGAGCCAAACCGCCGCGCCAACGCGGGCGTGAGCGTGGGGCACTGACATGCCGGGCCCGCGTGTCAGTGACCGCACCGTGACATCACCCATGACGTCATCGGTCGGTCCCACCTTTCAGACGCCTCGGTCGAGCCCCGCTGACGTCACCCGAGGGGTCCCACCTGTCAGCCACACGTGGAGCCGTGGACTGAGTCCACGGTGGACCCAAACCGAACCGTGGACCAAGTCTATGGACCGGCTGATGCATTAAATCGATTTTTCATTAGAAAAATAATTCGGAGGAAAATCACGCTGGCGTCATAATCGATTTTATTTTAAGAATAAAGATTTAAATTCGGTTTATTGATTTTAGAATTTGATTCAAACTTCAAACGCTTATAACTTTTGCATTTTAACTCCGATTTGAGTGATTCAAATTTCTAAATTTGTATAAAATTGAGATCTACCTAATGATGAATTTTATTTAATTTTTGGACCAAAGTTTTTCTCTGTATAATTATTTAATTGATTATTTAAACTTCAAAATGCTAAAACTTTCGCGTTCAAACTCCGAATTTGACGATTCCAGTTCCTAAAAATTCATAAAATTATGCTCTCTCTATTTATGGAATTTATTTGGATATTTGGACACTTTTTGTCTATTGTTTATTTATTATTTGCTATTTGCACGCTTTACGAGTAGACGTTGAAGTGCCCGAAGGCTTCGAAGGAGAAGTGTTGACCTAGGAGCCAGCTCAGGACCAAGAACAAGTACTCTTTGAAGGCAAGTTATGCTTTGACCATGTTGATCCCATTTTGAAACCTATTTTGATTCAATCTATTGCATGCTAGTTTAATTAGAAAATACTTTATTTAATTCCGGGGAAATAGATAAATGCCAAATTGCTGTATGACACCTTGGTTAATTATATATGTGCCATGATCCCTTGTCACCCTAGTTGTGGATTAAATAGTTGGACATTATTAAATCGCCAACGTGGGAATTTAGATCGTTGTAGTATACTGCTTAGACCTGCTACGTGCTCATGACATGATTTTGGACAATCAAATGTTAATATTGATTTAATGATATATTGAACCTGTTTTGGAAAGGTATCATGTGATGTTGATGGCACGTGGTGCATGGTAATCAACTGGGGTTTGATAAATAGATTTGATCGGGGCATGTGGCAAGAATGATCGGGTGGGCCAGTTGTGGCACCGGGAACGTTGTGTTGGTTCTTCGGGTAGTCTTGCCCTGGTCACCCTAAGGACTTAACCTTGCAAGCCTTTGAACTGAGATAATCATGCAACCACATGTCTGTAATGGGACGGACCTAGTTGACTAAGTCGCTAATAACGTACCTATGGGACCTCAGGTTGTCAACTACACCCTTTTGTGTAGTTGTACGGGGGAGCGTACCGGGGCTGCGGCCAGGTACCCATCTAACGGTGGATTGGCCTAAACTTCGCCTTCGCTGAGGGAAGGGTTAGTGTGCAATCACCGGAGAAAACCACTTGTGCTGTTAGAAGTTTCCGAAATACTCTGTAACTTGGACTTGAAAGGTTGGGTTTGGTTTAATAATGATGTTGATGGAAATGTGGATTAGAATCGGGAAAGATGTTTATTTAACTCCTGGAAAAGTTATTGATGCTATACTCATTTTACTGCTTTCGAATATACTTATAATACTTGTTAAATGCTGTTTACTGCAAATATATCTTGAGCCATTCCTTTGTATCAAGCCATGCATATAGTATATTAGCCTGCATTCTGTGCATGACTTGCTGAGTACCAAGTACTCACCCTTGCCGCAATACAACACCAGTTGAAGAGGAGACTACACCAGCTTTGGAGTAGGAGCTCCAAGAGGAACCGTCTAACTAGGGAGCGAGCCCAGTCAATTGCCTGTGGTATACTGGATGGCACCACGATGTTATCTTATTTTTCCGCTGCTATTATTTCTCTTTTAATAAGTTTCGCCCTGCGAGGCGTATATTTGTAACTTGACCCTAAGGTCAAGCAACCAGTTTGATTATCTAATTAAAGTACTTTATTAGTATCGAGTGGTATGATTGTGATATTTACCAATGTTGAGACTGTGTGCACTAGCGCGTTCCTGGACTAGTGCTGAGTACACAGAGTGTTCGAATTTGCAAATTCGGGTCCCAACAAGCTGCTAGCACCTCGCTGGTTCTGGAACATCATCTTGCGCTTGCGCGACTCAAAGAGCTGACGCTGAGCATCCTCCTGAATCAGCGCCTTGTTCACCATATGCTGAAACGACGGAAAGTCGTTCAAGACTAGCTGGATCTTCTGGTTAGGATCAAGGCCCTCCATAAAACGCCAAATCTTGGCCTCGTCAGTTGCGACATCAGTAGCCGCATAGCGAGAAAGCTGGGTAAACCAGTTCAGGTACTCTGACACCGACAAGTTCCCCTATTGTAACTTATAAAACTCCCGTTGTTTCATCTCCATGATACCCTTCGGGATATGGGTGGCTCTGAAAGCTTCAACGAACTCATCCCAAGCGATATTTTGAGGATCAGCATGGGCCGCACAATAATTTTCCCAGCAGTTAGCCGCGGTACCCTTCAACTGGTGCGAAGCAAATCGCACACTCTCCAGGTCATCACATTGAGCCAGGTGGAGCTTCCTTTCCACCTCTTTAAGCTAATCATCCTCTTCTAGCGGATCCACTGCTCCCGCAAAGGTGGGAGGTCTTCTCCTCATAAATTCTCCGAACATGGACTGAGGTCGTTCAGCAGCGGCTGGGGCTGGTGCAGCCTGAGGTTGGTTCAGAACATTCTGAGCTAGGGCTTGCAGAAGCTGAATCTGCATTGCCATCATCTGTTCGAGGTTGGGCGGTTGAACTGGAGGTGGGGGCGCCGGCAGGTCATGTTGAGGTGCCAGGGGCGGTCCTTGTGGAGTGAGTGGCGGTACCTGTCTGACGGCATCCTACTGCGGCTCCACATACTCCTCATCTTGGAAGTGCACGGGTCCACAGCCTCTACCATGGCCTCTTGCTCTCCTGCGGCCATGACCACGGCCAGGGTTCTCCATCTGCAACAAGGGCGGTCAAGCACAAGGAAAGAGGGAAAAGCACAGGTAAGAGTCAGGGGACTAAACAACATCCACAACGACAAAAGCACACAACAGAAGGGAAAACCAACTAAACTCCAATTAAAACAAAATAGTTTGAGGGATGGCTGTATCACAAATGCCTAAGGGCACGATACAATCCAACAAGCACTTATTCAACGTTCTAATCAAAACAAAATCAAGGCCCTCCAGACTAGCATGACTAGACGCTCGCGTCACTCTCGTAGACGCGCGGGGACGGGTCCTCCTCCTCCTCGCTCCTGCTGTAGGAAGGTGAAGCTGAAGAAGACGGTCCTGCACCTCCAGGGGCGGCCAAGAAGCTCGGAGACACTCCCAACAGTGACTGACGCCGAACAGACTTGCGCGCGGTGGTACGAAGCCTCAGGCCTTGATGACGCTTGGCTGGCGGGGCGTCGATCGGCACATCACGGGTAGACGGGTCCTCCGGAACAGGCAATGGTGGTGGTGGTGCTACTGGCTGTGCCACCAGCACAAGCGCCGGTGGTGGAAGTGAATGGGTGTCCCTCTTCTCCTCCAGGAGCCAACGGTTCTCCTCTCTCGCTGCAGTCAAGGCCCGACGCAAATCCTGGAGCTCGCTGGTGATCCGCACATAGGCCTCATCCTGAGCCCGGATGAGAGACCCCATGTGCACCACTGTCGGGTCGGCCTCCTGCTCCAAACTCCTGAACTAAGTGCAAACCATCCCGACTTGGAAGCGGGGAAACAGGCGGTACGGGGAGTCCTCAAGTCGATCACGGTAGCTTTTCGCCAACTGGAGAATAGCCTTTCTGGCAGCATCCTGAAGTGCATGCGCCATATTACACCTCTCCGCTGTAAAGTAGAACGGTCGGTCCTCTGTGCGGACTCGGCTCCTCGCGAAGACCAGCAACCGGACCTGCCACAAGTCCTGGCCAAGGCCGGGAACAAACTGGTAGTGATACTTAGGACGATGGGGAAACCCCAACTCCTGCAGCATCAGTGACAGCTCCTCGCAGAAACCTCCAGCCTGGGCGGTGAAAATGATGACAGTCGGCATCTACAAAGTTTGAAATAAGTTGGGATTAGTAAACAAATTTTAAATAAAGGATAGGATAAGCACAAGATACTAAGAGAGGGGAGATAGAAGCAAAGGAACTTAAAATTTTATAAGTACGTTTTTATAAAAATATTAGTACATAAGGCTTTTCCATTCTAACTAGGTCACGTCCTACAGTCGGGCTCTGATACCACCGATGTGAGACCCCGGATCAGCTATCCGAAATCTCCTGTGTATTTCCGTACTAGTCCCAGATCAGTAGCTAGTACACACAATCAACAGTGATACGTCATTGCCGAACATAGCGAAATTATAACATAAATCATAAAGTACGGGCCACATGGCCACTTATTACAATACTCGGTCCCGAGACCGGACACACTACAGCGGAAACAAAAGCGACAAAGCGAACACCAGAAACACTACAGGCGATGACAAGAAGCGCGACTAGTTATCCTGGCAATCTTCTTCGAAGTCTTCGGGGTAGAACTCACCGTCTTCGGCTGCGTCCTGGTAGTTCTCTGATGATGACAAGATTGTGTAGCACGTGAGTACAAAAGTACTCAGCAAGTCAGGGAAAGTATGTGTATGAGGGGCTTTCCAAAGGAAGCTTAATAGGGTTCTTTTGCGCAAAGCAGAATTTTATTAAACCATACTTAAGTATAATTGTCACAAAGCACATTTTCACAATTATTTTTGACATTGAATTATTTAATACTGCAGTGAAGGTTCTAGCCACCATCACCAATATAGAGGCTCTAACCGCCAACCTTTCAAAAGGTTAAGTTTAATCACAATGACTCCTTCCGTCAAGGCATAAAACATGTTCTATCCACCTTGTTGGCTCAATCCGCCATTACACATCCGAGAGTTCTAACCACTCCCGAACCCCAAAACCAACACCATTTAGTTTTAAAACCAAAACAAAAGTCTACCAATATGAAAGCATTCTTTGCTTGGCCTTTGACCGTAGGCACGGCTATTCGAATAGTTTTAACTCTGCAGAGGTGTACAACTTTACCCACAAGACATGATCATCTCTTGTTGCCTCCAGATCAACACACTTCCTTTGGTGTGCCGGCAGAGAGATCATGACAATGCCGTTACAATGTATACACCTAACCCGACCCACCCGCTGAGGTTTCACCGCTGTTAGGGTTCTAGCCACCCAGTACAGAAGCCCCCTCTTGCGCCGTGTGAGAAAAACAACATTGCCTCTATCTGGCACTCACATTCCACCATTTGGTGAGTCTAAGTTAGGTTTTCTACAAATTAATTAGCCATGTCGTACCATTATAGACATGTGGTAGTACGGTTATGCTTAGAATGGACAATCATAAGCGTCGGTCCTTAATTGACTTGGGGCGGCACTTGCACCATGCAACTAGTGCTCAATCCGCACCCACCCGACATTCCATTCCGCCCAAGTCCAAACCATTTTCCCCTTTCTTTTTATTTTTGAAAAACAGTACCAAAATCATAATAATAATTTCCAAATCACACTTTCAATCATCATTTTTGTATAATTCCCAACCATGGGTCGTTTTCATGACTATTGGTCCTAAGCAATTCTACCGTACTATTGCACAATGGGTACCATATAAGTGTAAACATGGCCTAGCAAAGGTCCTAAGGTTACAAGTAACAGGGATGTCAATAACAAAGGAGGTATTCACAATTTGGATTAACTATGCACTCATATTTGACATACGATGATAAACATAGCATGCAAGTTTATAAAACATTTAAAACACATTTATAAACATCGGTTCAACATGCGTCAAGGAGACTTGCCTTCGGTCGCGATGAGGTCGTCGAACGTTTGAAGTCCTAAGGTTACAAGTCCGGCGGCGGGGTCGGCGGTCTCGGCGGGGTCCTCGGCTACGCGCAAAACGAGACAACAAATTAATACAAGAAATAAATAAAATCCAAAAATTATAAAAGTAGTACTGGCAGGTTGATCTTGATTTTAGATGAATTTAGAAATTTGAACAGAGTCAATCGGAGTTCGGACGGAAAAGATATGAGCTTCCGAAGTTCGAAAATCCAGAAAAATCGAAAACGAGAGAATATTCCTTTTCTGATTTTTCTGAATTTTAGATTTGTTTTGTGTCTATGGCAGGTGGGGCCCACCTATCATTGGGTGGAGGCTTCTTCAAGTCTTGGCTTTAGCCATTGCCATGGGAGGCAAGCTTGTAGGGGCGCGTGCGAGCGGCGGCAAGCACGAAGAACCCCAAAAAAAACAGAGAACACGATTTTTTCTCCAAAAACCAAATTTTTGCCCAATTTTGAATGAAACTTGGCCAAATAAATTGATGAATCATCTAGAGGACATCCTAAAGGATCTATAGGAGCAAGGAATTGGAACAAAACTCACCGGAGGCGATGAATTCGACGATGAACGGAGTTCCGGCCGAAATGACCAAAACGCGAAATTCGTCTCCAAATCTTGAGGGATCCTAAAATTGATTGAAAGATTAGACTCTAGACTTCCTCACGGTCACAAGGAACCAACCGGAGTTGAGAATGACCAACCAGAGAGAGTTATGAGGATGAACACGAAGAACTCCAAAAATGGCTACCCGGCGTCGGTTTTCTTGATCTCCCAGTTGATTGGGTTGGAGAGGCAAGGAATGGTGGTGTGCACGGGAAAGAAGACTCCACCACGGAGGTTTAGGAACCGGTGTTGCGCGATTTAGGGAAGAAACGACCAAGTAAATGACAATTAAAGCCATTTCCGTTTTTTGCCGACGGTTTCAATTCCGGTGAGATCCCGGGCTATTGATGGTGGGGAATGGAGAGGTCGTGCCGTTACGGATTCAACGGATCTGACCGTGATTGATTTGGAGGTGTATTGAGGGAGATATGGTTGATTAGAGAGAGAGGTAGCCATTAGAGAGCTTGGAGCTCTTCTCTGTTCAAAGCCATGGCAAGAGGTAGGGGACGATGAACAGTGCACGCCACGTGGCAGCGCGTGATTGGCCGAGAGTTACGTAAATGAACCGCCCTAGGGAAAAATTAGGAAACATGGTCTAAAAATTCCGGAAAAATTCCTAGAACCATTTTGGAATATTTGGAACCCAATAAAATTGGTTTCGCGGAATTTGTATGAAATTTTTGGAATTAAATATTCGGATGCGAACAACGGGCATTAAACAAAAGCCACGCGAGATAAAATAGGAGCGAAAGTCCAAAAATCCGGAGAATCATTCCAAAAATCATTTTGGAATATTTGGGACCTAATTGAAGTGATTTTGGGATTTTTGGGGCATTTTTGGACTCGGGTAAAATTTCGCGTACCGGCGGGAACCTAAAAATTCGATTTTTCGAACGGAAGGGAATTAAATTCCGATTTTGGATGGGAAAGGATGCCAGGTTAATATAAACACTAAGGAAACTCCAATTTTTAAATTTAATTAATTGAAATTAGATTTTCCCAGAAAACGAAACTGAGGATGTTACATAGACAGTTCGAGGATATGTGGCTTGGGCAAGTTCTTAAGCTATTGTACAAACTCTAGAGAAAGTTTCGACAGCATCTCCCTGGTGTTCTCCGAATACACACCCTCTTGACCAGTTGTCGAGACGTGTATTTGGATAACAGCGGGGAGATACTTCTAAAATTTTCTCTAGAGTTGTACAACAGCTTAGGAACTTGCTCGAACCACATATCCTCGAATGGGATTAGGACCTAACCTAATTAGATATTAGGAGTCATCGTTGGTATGTACGTACTTAGTTGGTCCATAGATAGACATTTGAATTGCTTTCTCTTATGTGAAATATAATCATGTCAGAAATTTGAATTGCTTTCTCTCATGAAGTTTAGGTTTGACATATACGTACTTAGTTCGAAATGTCGCAAAGAAAGAGCACCGGCTCAACGCCAGAGAGAGAAGAATGTCCTGCTACCCCATCGAGGAAGGTCAGAAAGGGCAGAGGACCGAATAAAGGAGCCACAAGGAGAACGCCGCAAGTGCTCCACTTCAATGCCACGGGGGATTGCACGGGTCCTAGTAAGTTTAAGGGCCGCTACTCCTCTTTTCTCGGCCAATTGGTGAGGGAGAGAGTGTCGATCACAGTTAAGGACTGGAGGAAGGAAGTAAGCGACGAGCAGAAGAACCGATTGTGGGACGAAGTTAAGGGGAAATGGATTATACTAGAGGAAGATGAAATCAATACGAGACGGTACACCTTGAAGAGAATGGGTGTGGCTTTGAGGCATTTCAGGGTTACCATGCATGCCGAGTTCGTGTTGAAAAACTTTACTCCCTTCCAAAGGTATCCATTTGTTACTCCCGAGGTTTGGGAGGAGTTCGCAAGGATGATGAATACGCCCGAGGCAGAGGAGCTGAGAGAGAAGAATATTGCTATACAGAGGCGTAACACACGCGCGCACCACCTCGGTTCCGGTGGGTATGTAGGGAAGAAGCCAGAGTGGGCACGACTAGCCGAGGAGTGTGCAACCTTTGGGACAACGATGCCTTACTCCCACATATGCGAGGAGCGAGCACGCAACTGGGTATTAGCGAGGACGAAGAAAACCTCTGACGGTCAGATTGTCATTCCAAACCCCGCGATCGCACAGATCGTCACGACCATCGTAAGATATCTAACATAGTACATTGCATCTGACCCTTCCCATTGTATTTTAACAATAATTTATATTTGTGACCTACAGGAGGAGGTAAGCCAGCAGAAAGAGCAAGGAGCATTTCAAAGCCAAGGGTCAAGGGACATCCTGTGTTCGGCAATCGGGAAGCCCGATCATAAGGGTCGAGTGCTTGCCGCAGGTGCGGGGCATACAAAGAGGTCCTTCTTTGTAGAGGAGAGCACTTCCAGTGCCAGGGCAAGATCATGGGAAGCACGTGAGGCGCGGATTAGGGCGCAGATGGAGGAAGAGTTGAAGGAGGAGTTAAAGGAGGAGTTAAAGGCTGAGATGATGGCGATGTTCTCCCAGAATCATAGTCCTGAACCATCGCCTATGCTACACCCTAGCAGCTGCGCTTCCAATAAGGAACTGTGCATTCCACACCTCAAGGTAATAACTGTTTCGGACCAAAAGGTACATGAGTAAGCTTAACAAAGATTATGATTAAGATGCTGATCACTTCTTGCAGGGTCCTGCCAAGTGCCAGCTAGTCCTGATCGATGACGGAATACACATTGAGGCTGCGTGCGGGGTTGCATTTCCAAGCAAGGAGGATGACACGGTGCATGGTATACCTTTGGGGAAGGGCTACATGAGGGTGCAGGTGGACTATGTTGTCGGGACCCAAATCTGGAAATCTGGACCCTCTGTGTATTCTATACTAGTCCAGGATCGCGCTAGTACACACAGTCAAACAGGGTTAAATATCACATCCATACACACCGGAATTATAAATAAAGTACTTCAAAACATTAATATAAATTGTTGCAAGACCCTAAGGTCAACTTACAATATCCAGACACGCAGGGCTTACAATAACAAAAGTAAATAATCAGCAGCGGAATGAAGGACGTCGGTGACACCCATCAGTATGCCGCAGGCAACTGACAAGGTTCAACTCCTAGATAATTGCCTCCTCGTGGAACTTCGCCTTCTTCGAAGTTGTAGTCTTCTCCTCAACTGATGATTGTGTTGAAAGCAAGGGTGAGTATACAACAAACTCAGCAAGTCATGCACAGAAATGCAGTTCTAATACTATATGCACGGCTTATTCCAAAGGAATGGCTTAGGGGGTTATTTTGCATCAAGCCGCATTTTGTTTCTATCAAATAATCTTAATAGATTCAAAAGTAGTAAAACCATATTATATAATAAGTTATCAATCTCTTTTCAAATAGTTTGGAACAAAGCCCTAAATCACTTTAGCAATTATCTCTGGCATACAGCCACCCATTCAACATTTTATTTTAAAAGATCTAACCCTTGACTGTAATCCCCGAGCTTTGTCCAGTACCGTGGACTCGGCTATTCGAATAGTTTGTACACTCTGCAGAGGTTATACACTTTACCCACACGATATAGTTAAACACCACACAGGCGAGTAACCATAACAAAGTCTTTCCGAAACTTCCATCCTCACATGCGTACCTCCCGGTATAGTTCCCACTATCCCTTCCCTTTTGCGGAGCAGAAATACAGGGCCAACGTATACCGTTGAAGAGGTGTAAGACCATTCCGGTAAACACTAAACCCTTCTTTCCACATTTAGTGCTACAAAAACCACCTGAGGTCTCACATGCTAAGACTTCGAAATCATACTCAACTAGGTCTGTCCGACTCCAGACATGTGGTTGTATGTTAGGCCCAGTTCAAAGGCTTGCAGGGTTAAGTCCTTAGGTTGACTGTGGCAAGACTACCCAAAGTTCACAAAACCAAATTCAACAACATCTCTCCCGTGTGCCACATCGGGCCCCCCCATTAATCACTTGCCACTTGCAACAGTCTAAATATTTTCCCACCCCAGTTTGATTATTGTGCAATACATGCTAACAATAATACCAGTTACCATGTAGAACCAAAAAGGTACCTACACTTCACATCATCACATGGCAAGATTACACTGATTCCAAAATTCATTCCGTATATCATTATGCAATATTATTTTGCCATTTGAAACACATTTCACGTAAGCATGGCTAAGCAACTATTCACGGTCCAGCCTCCCGTGTTGGCACGATATTAACATCCAACTAAATAAACCAACTTAAGGTGACAATGGATACATGGCATACAAATATTATCATCAAGGGTGGAATTAACAATTAGGTTTATTAACTATTTTACCCAAATTAAATTAATTCATTTTAATCAACACAGCATGCATAATTTAAATCAAAATTCATTTCAAAAACTAGGTGCAATATGGTCAAAGCACAACTTGCCTTCAAAGATCAGCTGGTTTTGGTCTAGATCTTGATCTTGACCTTGTTCCTCGAAATCAACTCCCTCACACAGTTCGACGTCTACGCGCAACAGTTAAAAAAAACAAATAAACACGCAAATTAACATACAACACACATTCAGAAAATGCTACAAATCAAACTAGTTTGTAACTTCATGAAAACTTCTAGATAATTAGTTTAGCATTTTCTAAGATTTATAAAATTTATTTTGACTCTTTTGAACGTATAGTTTAAGAGCTACGAAATTCATAAGTTTGGACTTTCCGCAAATAATTTAACAGTATATATTTAATTACAAAATTTCAAAAAAATTAATGTAGAAAGGTATTAATTTCTACTAATTGCGGCTGGAGTGCAATGAACACGATGGCTAGAAATGGATAAAGAGATTTATATGTGTGTGGAGTGGTGAATCATGCATGTGTTCTAGAAACGCTTGGAGAGAATGAAGAGACACTAAAAACGGCCGGAGGAAATGTATGTGCGTGTAGAAACGGCTGGGAAAGTGAACGCTTCATGTGCTCCGGAGAACCGGTTGGAAAGTGAATGCCCAACAATTCAAGTGCGCAGGAAACCTACGACGTTCCAATGCCTCACGCCATGCATAAACATATACAAGCTAATTAAGAAGGCTTCGTGAAGGTCCTTCACGTGAACACATGGGATATCAATTCACACTTGCTTCAAGGGAGTAATGCACACGTAATGGGATAGTAAATCTGGAATTGGTGCTACTAAAAACTGATGGAGGAATTTAGGTTGACCAGAAATGCTTGGAGTGAAGTGGGTATTAACTAGCAACGGCTGGAAAAACTAAACGTTCATTCAAGCACGTAGGTATATACGCATATACATTCCAAAACATGCTGCGAAAGAAAAAAAAACAGAGAGGTTATAAAAATCCAAAAAATTCCTCTAAAATACTAGGAACTATTTTGAACCTAACGAAGTTGCTTTCGTGATTTTTCAACGTATAGATTTTTCCTAAAAATTCTTTTAGTGAATCACACACCTATACAGATTTTTATAAAATCAACGACTTACGTTATATAACATGTTTTTCGAAAATATTTGAAAGAAACATTCTCGTCTTCCAATGATCTTAATTTAACCAAAATTTTAGATTTTGTGCTTATGCGAAAAATGCATGATCTTTATTTAACATGATTAGTTCAATAAACTTGAGTCCAAATAAATTCCAGAAAATTCCAAATAATCCCAGAAACACAATAAATATTTTAAGAGCAAATTTTGGGGTTTTACATATGTCCACAATGTTTACCTGTCTCATGCCCTGGAGTTCCCTCCGAACGAAGATATCACCACTCTCGGGCAAGCACGGATGTCGTTCATCAAGTGGCCCGCAACGGGTGTCGTAGTGCAAGCACCTCCTCCTGCTACTGCTACTGCTACTACTACTACTGTTGCTACTACTGCTGCTATTATTGCATCGCTCGCTCGCTATCACGCTCTGCTGCTCACTGCTCACGCTCTGCTCACCTTGCACTCTTGCCGCTTTGCTCCTGCTACTACTGCTGTTGCTACTGCTACTGCACCTACTCCTGTTGCTCGCTGCATCGCTCACTTTGCTCTGCCCACGATTGTTGCCGCACTTTGCTCTATCGCTATCGCTCCTACTACTGCTGCTGCTTCACCTGCTCCTACTACTACTACTGCTACTGCTCCTGCTACTACTGCTGCACCTGATCTTGCTGCACATGCTCCTGCCCCTGCTACACAACCTGCACCTAGGCCTGCAGCTGCACCTCCTGCAGCTACGCCTGTAGCTATAAATGCTGGTGCGCAGATGGTGCGCCAAAGGACTTCTACCACGCTGATGAAAGATACAAAGCAGAGTTCAGAGAGTCCCTCCGTGAAGAAGGCAAAGTTGTTAGAGGACACATAGCACCCTGATGATGACAAGCGGTACATACATGGAAAGCCCTTTATCGCAAGCCATAAATTGAATACTTTAGGCTTGTTCACTCGCCACCTACATGGATGGTACATCGATAAGTCACATGAGGCCGAGCCTCGCCACGATTTCATAGTGAAGTATCGAGGGGGACAATTCCACCGCAAAGAGGATGGGACCTTCCCTGTCAGTTTTGAGGATCTGTACTTTATGTACAGCTTGAAAGCCATCAATATTTCTACCATACGATCCTGGACGCTGTGAGTCTCGCACGATACTCATTCATATGACTTTTTACTGATTTTGTATTATATTTTTTAACAATTGACATGAATTGCAGGATCATGAGGCAGCGAGCCGTGACGGGTTGACACCCTGTCGGGTTTGTCGACCCCGAGATGGTGTCCGCGACCATGGCTAGGTATCAATCGGAGTTCCTTTCAGGATACATCAAGCAGTCATTGCATGACGAGGCAAAAAAGGACTTCATTCTCTTCCCGTACCACCAGGAGTATGTACTACTATACAATTCAATTACATGTACACACTTCAACCGTATATGAACTTATTCTCTTGCACTGTGTACCGTGTAATAAGCAACAATTGGGTTCTACTTGTGGTTGTTCCAAGTCAAAACAAGGTCTACACGTTCAACTCACTCGAAAATAGACCGATGGACTATGCGATCGAGCCTGTTTTGTAGAAGTAAGTACATTCCTCTAACCTAACACTTTACATATTGAACTACGTTAGATATTTTTTATCTCAATGGCATCTCTCCAATGTATAGGGCTTTCTTGTCTTATGTTGCTGAACGTGGCTGACACAATGATAAACAAGGCACCAAACTGGAGTGGAAGCGCTTCAAGGTACAAGTGTCTATCATAGGATTTTTTACTGACACCTATTTTTAATTCGTCTCCTAATTTAAGTTTGTTTGTTCACAGTTTCATCAACAAGGGTGCGATGATCTATGTGGCTTTTACGTGATGCATCACATGCTCATTTTGGATGGTCACGCAGATCGTTTCCCTAAGGTATATAGCTGATTATTTGCACTACTGTCAATGTGATATTTGTTTACAAGCATAATTATGACACCACAGAGTGTCGTAACCTTATAAAATGTGAATGTTGAGGTCAAAAACATTGTGAAATATGGAATTGGAGGTTGAAACCATGTGGTGTGAGGTTTATTTGCGTTTTCGGGCCGTTTACGGGGATTTGGGCCTTTCCGGGGGAGTTTGGGCCGAAGGGAAGGGGTCGTGGGCTTTGGTGGGAAGGAGTTTGAGCCTTTTAGGAGTATGAAACCTGTTTTGGGGCCTCCTCTTGCCCATATTGTGCGCCCCACCCCTGCTGGTTGCGCCCCCCCCTCAATGCCCTAGCCGCCACCTCCCTCTCTCTCCCTTCCTTGCGCCGCCTCCCTTGCTCCCCATTACGCCACCACCTCTCCACCTCCCTTGCTGCCCCTTGGAGAGTTCTCCACCTCAACACCTCAAAGATCCGTCCATTGGAGCGCTCCGCGTCGAGGAGATCCGGTGGATTTGAAGCGAGGAAGGAGATCGCGCGAACCAGGAGGAGATCCGTTGGGTTTACGGTCGTCGGGCGAAGGTATGGCCACTGGGATCCTTGGGGTTGGTCTAGGATATGTTCTAAGGGTTATTATCATGTTCTTAGATCAATTCGCGGTGCTGGAATTGAGTAGATTAGATGAAATCTAGAAGTTGCCACGTTCTCTGTTTCGGGCAACATGAGCAGTCGACCTATGGTTTGGGTTTTCGCCAATTTAGGTTCGGAATTTGGTCGGCCGCCTGTTGAAGTTGTAGGTAACTTCAATACCTTTCAGTGGGTATAAAGAACGTCCAATTCCGCCCATCCATTTGAATGTTATGCTCATTTTACCAAGCATATTAAAATCTGTGACGTGATTGGAACAGATCACGGTATTCTGTAGATTAAACCACTTTACATTCTGAATCAGTCTTTCCATATACTTAGAAAAAGTTAGGAAATTTCCTAAGATACACGATGATGTACTCGTTTTATTGATTCAGAGTTTTAGAACCCGAGTTATGCCTTTTGGAAGGCTGCTGTCCCGACGGGACAGAACCTCTATTTTTGGGTTTTGCGAGTAGTTTGCGATGTTGGGGTAGAAGAGGGTTTGCGTACTGTTTTGTGGACATGATTGTGAGTGTGTGGTACCTATGTGCAGGTGGCGTGACCCCGGGAGTGCCTTCTACTTCTCGCCAATCCGTCGCCAATGGTTGAGGCAAGTGTATTGGAATGGGTAGCGGGTTATGGTTTGCTAGATTGGTTGAGATTGAAATTGAATATATGATATGTTCACATGCCATGCCTTAATGATTGCCAATGATATGATGAATATGCTTATTATGTGATCATGCCATGTGTTAATGTACAAGTTATTTATGATGTTGGCATGTTTTCATACATGGCATGATACATGGCCCGGGCGGTGAGAAAGTCATAACTAGTCCGAGGAAGGTCGGTGAGAAAGTTATGACTATTCCAGGGAGCCAATGAGTAAGTCCTACATCGTGATTCCATCCACCGCGGTGTATGGAAGCGAGGAGTAGGCACCCTCCATCTTCGGGATGGAAGGGGGGAGGGTGCACACCGACGGGTGTGTACTTAACCATACCGGTATGAGTTTCCAAGGAGACATGAGCATCGCATCGCATTGCATACATAATGAAGATGAAAATGGTATGTGATCATGAATGAGATGATAGACATGATGTGAGTTGTTGTGGCCATGAAATTGTTTCTTTTGTACCATTGCAATATACTTGCTGAGTGATGCACTCACGCTTGTGTTTATGTTGTTTTTTTTAGGTACCATGACACCGGCATGTGGGAAAGGGCATTAGCTACACATCTTCACGTAATTCCAGTCACATTTACCAAATTTTGAGTCATGATCTTAGTAATAGTGCCATGAATCTTGGTGTATGGATTAAATTGTGTGGTCGGGTCCCTTATTTGCTTCGTTATATTTTATGGAGTGGTTGAACTTGACAATATTGACTTATGTTGTTGCCTATGTTGTTGCCATATCCATTTACATTGTTTCTTTAGATATCATATTGTATTATGTTACTTGCATGTTATTGCTATTGCCTCAATCATGTTAAAACAAAGGAGATGCTGCCGAAATTTTCGGTTTTAGCACTTGCTCCTTTGCTGTAATTTTTCTTTATTAGTGGTATTTAGGTGTTGTTTAGCCTATGTTTAGTAACATTCGGGCATACTAGATGCCGGGGTGTTACAGTTGGTATCAGAGTGGGCTGTAGGTCCTTGAAATGTGTATTTTTAGTGTCATACCTTATGTTACAACTAAAATGTGATGAGGAATAACTTAGAAACATGGCTTAGGTTTTAACTAAAACTTTATCATAGGATAGCAACATTAAAACTTGCAAAAGTGGAATAAGGAATTTAAAATTTGACACACTTGGTTGCACAGTAGGTTGGGGCTTTGGTTCATCATTGCATTGCGCTTGATTATTTAATGAAGATTATGTCTATGATGATGTTTGATCTTTGTTCTTGATTATATGATGTTGTGCTTATGTTTATGTGATTGGATGGTTGTCTGACTGTAGCAGCCATGCCGAGGGGTAGAAGCCATGGTCGCCGTGGCCGTGGAGGCCAGGGGCGAGGTTCTCATGGAGTTACGGAGTCTGTAGCTGAGGGTAGCGCTTCGCTCAATGCTCATGGGCTAGCGCTGGAGGAGCTCCCGGCGGCACAGTCAGGGGCTGAGTTACCCGCCGCCAATGCGGATTTAGTTCAGGCTCTGCAGAGGGAGGTTCAGGAGCTGCGCCAGTAGTTGCGGGCAGCCCCTGCTATAGTGCCTCCCCCTGCAGCGGCCCCAGTTGCTGCCCCCATTGTGCCAGAGCCGACGATGAGTCTCCGGGAGAGGATGTCCCTCCGTCTTGACACTTTTGACGGAGCGGGCACGCCGATCCAGTCCGCAGATTGGCTGTGGTACATGGAGCGGCAGTTTGAGGTCCTAGAGTTGACCTCGATCCAAAGGGCTCACTTTGTGGCCTTTCAGCTGAAGGGCCAAGCTGATATCTGGTGGTAGGGGGTTCTGGCTGCTAGAGCCCCCGCGCTTGGTCCGGTCACTTGGGAGGACTTTGTGGCTCGCTTCCGAGCCAAGTTCTACCCAGATTCTTTTCTTGAGCGGATGGAACATACTCTAACGACTCTTTCCTAGGGAAAGAGGTTGTTGGCAGAGTATGAGGTGGAGTTCAACAGTGTGGTGCGCTTCGTGCCGGCTGTGGCAGCCGACGACAGGGAGAAGGCGAGGAGGTTCCGTAGAGGCCTCAACCAGGAGTTCAGAGTTGTCATGGGGGCGACTATCCCTCGTGTCTTCTGCTCCGTGGTGGAGCAGGCGAAGGGCATGGAGCTCGAGTTGGAGCTCTCCCGGGATAGGCAAAACCCGGGTGGTTCAGGGATTCCTGCGGCCCTAGGCGGGGGCCAGAAGAGGACCTTTGGTGGAGGAGGTGGGTCTTCTCAGCGACCCACCTTGAAGAAGTTCAAGGGGGGACAGGTCTCCTCCTCAGGGGCTAAGATGAGGCCGCCCGAGTCGTCTTCCTTGCGAGTGGCTGTTCATCCTGTGCCCGGGCAGGGTATGATTTGTTTCAAGTGCAGTGGTGAGCACCGTGCTTCCGAGTGTGGTTGGTCCGGGAGTTGCAACCACTGTGGCAAGCCTGGCCACATGGGACGAGTCTGCCGGATGAATCCCGGTAGCATCATCAAGTGGGAGACGGTGCCTTCTCCTCCCACTCTAGCGGCGTCTTCCAGAGGATCGGTGCATATGATGGCGGCTCCTGCTCCTCAGCCGCCCTTTGCGTGGGCGCCACCAGCAGCTTACTGGAGCCCGCAGCCGTCAGCTCCTCCTCAGTTGCCTCCTCCGCCCCGAGCTTTATTGGGGCATCAGCCGGGAGTCGGGGCTTCCACTGTCCCGGCGCCACCAGGAGTGTTCGCCTTGCTGACCGCCGAGTCAGCCGGGCATCCAAAGGTGGTTTTAGGTACTTTGCTTGTGGATTCAGTTGATGCCTTTGTTCTGTTTCATTTTGGAGCATCCTATTCCTTTGTGTCGCTGAGTTTGCTAGTTGAGCTAAGTTGGGAGTTCAGCGGATTTCTGAGTCTGTGTTAGTCAGTTCTCCTAGGGGTTTGATTGCTGGTTCTTTGGTTTGCCCGGGTTGCACCATTGCCATTGATGATGAGGTTTTCTTTGCCAATCTTATTGTGATCCAGTTGGCTCCATTTGATGTCATCTTGGGCATGGACTGGTTGCATCAGTACCGTGCCAAGATCTGTTGCTTTTGGAGGACGGTTACCTTGCAGGCCCCGTCAGGGGTAGAGTTGACCTATCAGGGTGGTATACCTTCCAGTTCCGTCTTTGCTTTGGCTAGTCTGTTTTTTGGTCGCCGTTTGAGGCAGTTGGGTTTCCTCATGGCTCTGTCAGAAAAGCCATCTTCTTCAGTTTCCATTGAGGAGATTCCTGTAGTGAATGAGTTTGTTGATGTATTCCCTGACGAGTTGCCTGGTTTACCTCCTATGAGGAATGTGGAGTTCCGTATCGATCTTGTTCCTAGCACTCGACCTATTTCTATCTCTCCATACCGCTTGGCTCGTCCTTTTCAAGTCGAGTTGAAAAAGCAGTTGGAGGATATGTTGGCCAAGGGTTTTATTCGGCGCAGTGTGTCACCTTGGGGAGCACCCGTCCTCTTCGTTTCGAAGAAGGATGGAAGTTGGTGTATGTGCATTGATTATCATGCTCTTAATCAAGTGACAGTCAAGAACAAGTATCCTTTGCCACGCATTGAGGATCTGTTTGACCAACCGAAGGGAGCAAAGGTGTTCTCCAAGATTGATCTTCAGTCGGGGTACAATCAGATTTGCGTGAGGGAGCAGGACATTGAGAAGACTGT
Source organism: Rhipidocladum racemiflorum (assembly GCA_036346355.1). Taxonomy (NCBI): domain Eukaryota; kingdom Viridiplantae; phylum Streptophyta; class Magnoliopsida; order Poales; family Poaceae; genus Rhipidocladum; species Rhipidocladum racemiflorum. The sequence goes on along the minus strand of CM070592.1, from coordinate 12,385,596 downwards.
TTTCTCCACTAGGTATGGGCATTATGAATTTAAAGTTATGTCTTTTGGACTAACTAATGCTCCTGCTGTCTTTATGGAGGCGATGAACAGTATGCTACACAAGTACCTTGATGAGTTTCTGGTAGTGTTCATCTATGACATTCTGGTTTACTCTAAATCAGAAGAGGAGCATGAGCGGCATTTGAGGCTTGTGCTGAGTACCTTGAGGGAGAATCAGTTCTTTGCTAAGCTAAAAACGTGCGAGCTCTGGATTTCAGAAGTGGGTTTTCTTGGCCACATCATCAATCCAGAGGGCATATCTGTAGATCCGAGCAAAGTCTCAGCAGTTTTGGATTGGAAGAGGCCGTCCAATGTCAAAGAGGTGTGTAGTTTCCTTGGGTTGGCTGGCTACTATCGGCGTTTTGTGCAGGATTTTTGTATCATTGCCAAGCCACTTTCGCAGCTGACTCAGAAGGGGATGAAATTCCAGTGGACTGCAGAGTGTGAGAACAGTTTCTGCACCTTGAAGGAGAAGTTAGTGACTGCTCCTGTTCTTACCCTTCCCGAGCCTGGGAAGCGCTTCACTGTTTATTCTGATACTTCTCGTTTGGGACTTGGTTGTGTGCTCTTGCAAGATGGCAAGGTGATTGCTTATGCATCGAGGCAGCTGAAAAAACATGAGCAGAACTATCCCACACATGATCTTGAGCTAGCCGTTGTAGTGTTTGCATTGAAGATATGGAGGCACTATATGTATGGTGAGTCTTGTGATATCTTCACTGATCACAAGAGCCTCAAGTACATCTTTACTCAGAAAGATTTGAACTTGAGGCAGAGGAGGTGGCTGGAATTGATAAATATAACCTCACTATCCAGTACCATCCGGGTAAGGCAAATGTGGTGGCTGACGCTCTCAGTCGCAAGACAATGCCCCCTGTCATTGATTGTCTTATTGCTGATTTTGAGCGATTGGGAGTCTCCTACTGCTTTGCGGGGACCGTGCAAGCTGAAACTCAATTGATTCTTGAGTCAGCGATTCCCGAGCGGGCACGGGAGGCACAGCAGCATGATCGTTTGCTCCAGCAGGTGAGGAAGCGCCTTGAGGATGGCAAGTCTGGAGACTTTACCGTTGATGATGTGGGAGCTTTGAGGTTTCAGGGTCGTCTGTGCGTGCCTCAGAAATCCCAAGTGAAAGAGGATATTCTGAAAGAGGCTCATCGCACCCTGTACATGGTCCATCCTGGGGAGACCAAGATGTACAGGGATTTGAAAAAGAATTTCTGGTGGAAAAGGATGAGAGTGGATATTGACAAGTATGTAGCATCTTGTGAGATTTGTCAGAAGATCAAGGCTGAACACAAGCGCCCTGCTGGTCTGTTGCAGCCATTGGAGATTCCTGTGTGACCATGGGATGACATCTCCATGGATTTCGTGGTTGGCCTACCTCGTACTCCACGAGGGAAGGATGCTGTTTGGGTTGTGGTGGACCGTCTTAGCAAGTCTGCACACTTCATTCCCATACGCACTACCCATTCAGCGAGCGAGTTGGCTCCCATCTATGTGCGGGAGGTTGTGAGATTGCATGGGGTACCCAAGACCATTATCTCTGATCAGGATGCGAAGTTTGTCTCCAAGTTTTGGGAGAGCTTGCAGAGTGCTTTGGGTACACAGCTTCGCCTTAGTACCGCTTTTCACCCTCAGACCGATTGGCAGTCTGAGCGTACCATTCAGACTTTGGAGGACATGCTCAGGGCCTGTGTGATGGCTTGGAAAGGTAGCTGGGAAGATCATTTGCCTCTGGCAGAGTTTGCTTATAATAACAGCTATCATTCCAGCATCTGGGCTGCTCCTTATGAGGTACTGTATGGTCGGAAGTGCAGATCACCGCTTTGTTGGGATGCAGTGGGCAAGAGAGCAGTTCTTGGACCGGATTGGGTTCAGCAGACTATTGATCGCGTGGCGGAGGTACGGTAGAACCTTCTTGCAGCGCAGAGCCGACAGAAAAGCTATACTAATGTGAGGAGGCGAGATTTGGAGTTTGAGGTGGGTGATAGTGTACTCTTGCGAGTATCTCCCACCAACGGTGTGGTGCGTTTTGGCACCAAAGGAAAGCTTAGTCCGTGGTTTGTTGGGCCATTTCCTATTTTAGCACGAGTCGGTAAGTTGGCTTATCGCTTGGAGCTACCGGAGTCAATGCAAGGTGTGCATAATGTGTTCCATGTCTCGATGTTGAGGAAATACTTGCATGATCCGGAGTTGGTGGTTCCGTTGAAACCATTAGTGCTTGAGCAGGACCTCACCTTCGAGTCCCGTCCTGTGGAAATTCTGGGGACTTCGGAGCGAGTGATGAAGAACGAGACGCTCAAGTTTGTCAAAATCCTGTGGTCACATCAGACCGAGAGAGAAGCGACTTGGGAGCTGGAGTCTCGCATGCGCGAGAAGTATCCCGAGCTTTTCGCCTCAGGTATGTGATGTGAATCCTAGCTATCTTTTGCTTTGCTGGGATTCGTATTGGTGTGTCTTAGATTCGAGGTCGAATCCTGTTGAAGGGGGGGAGAATGTGACACCACGGAGTGTCGTAACCTTATAAAATGTGAATGTTGAGGTCAAAAACATTGTGAAATATGGAATTGGAGGTTGAAACCATGCGGTATGAGGTTTATTTGCGTTTTCGGGCCATTTCCAGGGATTTGGGCCTTTCCGGGGGAGTTTGGGCCTAAGGGAAGGGGTCGTGGGCTTTGGTGGGAAGGACTTTGAGCTCTTTTAGGAGTAGGAGACCTGTTTGGGGGCCTCCTCCTGCCCATATTGTGCGCCCCAACCCTTCTGGTTGCGCCCTCCCTCCACCCTCAATGCCTTAGCCGCCACCCCCCTCTATCTCCCTTGCTTGCGCCACCTCCCTTGCTCCCCATTGCGCCACCACCCATCAACCACCTCTCCACCTCCCTTGCTGCCCCTATGGGAGTGCTCCACCTCAACACCTCGAAGATCCGTCCATTGGAGCGCTCCGCGTCGAGGAGATCCGGTGGATTTGGAGCGAGGAAAGAAATCGCGCGAACCAGGAGGAGATCCGTTGGGTTTTCGGTCGTCGCGTGAAGGTATGGCCACGGGGATCCTTGGCGTTGGTCTAGGATCTGTTCTAAGGGTTATTATCATGTTCTTAGATCAATTGGCGGTGCTGGAATTGAGTAGATTAGACGAAATCTAGAAGTTGCCACGTTCTCTGTTTCGGGCAACATGAGCAGTCGACCTAGGGTTTGGGTTTTCGCCAATTTAGGTACAGAATTTGGTCGTCCACCTGTTGAAGAAGTTCTAGGTAACTTCAATACCTTTCAGTGGGTATAAAGAACGTCCAATTCCGCCTAGCCGTTTGAAAGTTATGCTCGTTTTACTGAGCGTATTAAAATCTATGACGTGATTGGAACAGATCACGATATTCTGTAGATTAAACCACTTTAGATTCCGAATCAGTCTTTCCATATACTTAGAAAAAGTTAGAAAATTTCCTAAGCTACGTGAGGATGTACTCGTTTTATTGATTCGGAGTTTTAGAACCCGAGTGATGCCTTTTGGAAGGCCACTGTCCCGACAGGACAGAACCTCTGTTTTTGGGTTTTGCAAGTAGTTTGCGATGTCAGGGTAGAAGAGGGTTTGCGTACTGTTTTGTGGACATGATTGTGAGTGTTTGGTACGTATGTGCAGGTGGTGTGACCCCGGGAGTGCCTTCTACTTCTCGCCAATCCGTCGCCCGTGGTTGAGACAAGTGTATTGGAATGGGTAGCGGGTTATAGTTTACTATATTGGTTGTGATTGAAATTGAATATATGATATGTTCACATGCCATGCCTTAATGATTGCCAATGATATGATGAATATGCTTATTATGCGATGATGCCATGTGTTAATGTACAAGTTATTTATGATGTTGGCATGTTTGCATACATGGCATGATACATGGCCCGGGCGGTGTGAAAGTCATAACTAGTCCGGGGAAGGTCGGTGAGAAAGTTATGACTATTCCGGAGAGCCAATGAGTAAGTCCTACATCGTGATTCCATCAACCGTGGTGTATGGAATCGAGGAGTAGGCACCCTCCATCTTCAGGATGGAAGGGGGGAGGGTGCACACCGACGGGTCTGTACTCAACCATACCGGTATGAGTTTCCAAGGAGACATGAGCATCGCATCACATTGCATACATAATGAAGATGAAAATGATATGTGATCATGAATGAGATGATAGACATGATGTGAGTTGTTGTAGCCATGAAATTGTTTCTTTTGTACCATTGCAATATACTTGCTGAGTGATGAACTCACGCTTGTGTTTATGTTGTTTTTTTAGGTACCATGACACCGGCATGTGGGAAAGGGCATTAGCTACACATCTTCACGTAGTTCCAGTCACATTTACCAAATTTTGAGTCATGATCTTAATAATAGTGCCATGAATCTTGGTGTATGGATTAAATTGTGTGGTCAGGTCCCTTATTTGCTTCGTTATAGTTTATGGAGTGGTTGAACTTGATAATATTTCCTTATGTTGTTGCCTATGTTGTTGCCATATCCATTTACATTGCTTCTTTAGATATCTTATGATATTATGTTACTTGCCTGTTATTGCTATTGTCTCAATCACGTTAAAACAAAGGAGATGCTGCCAAAATTTTCGGTTTTAGCACTTGCTCCTTTGCTGTAATTTGTCTTTATTAGTGGTATTTAGGTGTTGTTTAGCCTATGTTTGGTATCATTCGGGCATACTAGATGCCGGGGTGTTACAGTAATACTTTCAGCCTTTTACAATCAAAATTTAAGACTTAAATATATTAGTGCACTACTATCTATTTTGCAGGACCTTGATATCCTTCGGAAGAGCCTAACCAACACTGATCTCAAGAAATTACGAGACCATTTATGCGGTGGTGCTGGATGAAGTAATAACAGAGGATGGTAGATATAGAGACCATTCAAGCAAATACTAGTCCATAAAGTGTAAACAAAATTTATGTGAATGTGATCTGTTACAGATTGTAAACAATATTAATGTGAATATATTGTGTGTAGATTGCGATGTATATGTTCTGTGATATTGTGGATTGTGATGAATGTGTCATATTGTGAATGCGAGGCTATTTTCGGACGATGGACAGTAACATCATCACAATCGGTTCTTTGTTGGAACCGATTGGGATGGTCTGATATCTGTCGGTTATTCTTTGGAACCGATTGGGATATTTTTAGTATCACAATCGGTTCGAATAAAGAACCGATTGTGATAATATACTTATCCCCATCGATTCTAATACTAAACCGATTGTGATAATGTAATCATTTGAATCGGTTCTAAAAATGAACCGATTGTGATATTATACTTTTCTCAATCGGTTCTAAGAGAGAACCGATTGTGTTAAGTTTATTATCACAGTCAGTTCCGAAAAAGAACCGACAGTGATAAGATATTATTAGTGTCGGTTAAAAAACGACTGTGATATATCTACCTTATCACTGTCGTTGGACTTTCTATCGCCACTAAAACCAACTGTGATGACCAAAAAGAACCGATTGTGATGTACAAAGCTGTAGTAGTGAAACCTCTACATAGAGAGCAAACAGGAAAAAGAATGTAAATGTACCATAGCACAGACACTAGGACATAATTATGGTATAATGTGGGCAGTGGTATATATAAGTAAATTAATTAGCTCAGCATTATCACAAATATGTATAAATTGGAAAATGCCATCCAATGGAAGGCTGACATGTTAGGCCTAGGGTGATATGTCAGCGACAAATTGGATAGTATTTTCCAACTCGCTGATCTTTGCGATGGTGAGCAATATTAGTGAATACAGCTAGACCCTTGCATAGTGCATAACCAGGAACATTGCTTAAATAGTACTCCCGCCATTCAATAATAAGTTCATCTTCCACTCTTCAAGCAAATTTAGAAATGGTGTAGTCAATAATTACTCAGTGCTATCTCTCTGTCTTGTTTGAGTCTATTAGCAAAGAGAGTAATCAAAGAGAGTTTCTATTCATTAATCTGTTACTTTTACAATGGACAAAGCCTCTTTATATACACAGTAAAAGGTGCCAACAAAAGACACCAATTACAGAAAGGGTGTCAGGAAAAGACACCTCATAACCACTTCATAACTTCTGTCATTTACAATAACTAGCAAATTTACCCGCGCAATTGAACGGCTAGATATTATGATATGATTTTCTTTGATATATAACTATATTTTCTATAATTGTATATTTTTTATATAACTCTAATATCTATATAGATTAATATGCACTGTTATAATCTGGTCCCACCAAAATAAGTGATGGAGATGTTTGGACTCTTTCTTTTAAACTAAACCGTTATCGTATGGAATCCAATTTCTAATTTTTTAGCTATTTGTGTAATGTAAATGATACAAACTCTTTCTTTTATTCTAGACCGTTATAATCTAGATCATGTATTATGCAATACAGAAACTCTTTCTTTTAATCTAGACCGTTATAATCTAGACCCACCACAATCAATGGTGTAGATCTTTCTTTTTTTCTCCGATTAATGTGGGAATTTCTAGCCTTGAGAGCGAACGTGGTGGCTTCTTTTGACTCTACTTTAATATTATAATAGATTTGACCACATATTTATTTCTTAACACTCCCCTTGGGCAAATTAAAACATGCACATGCCTTAAAAATGTAACACCCCGGCATTTAATATGCCCGAATGCTACCAAACATAAGCTAAACAACATCCAAATATCATATTTAACATAAAATTCCAGCAAAGGCGCATAGGCTAAAAACCGAGAATTCGGCAGCACCTCCTTTGTTTTATCATGAATTTAAGGAGCAACAACGATATAGCATTATATGGCAATAAGGGAAACATCTAAAATAGCAATAAATAGAGTCTTAACGACAATATAAGACTAACATCAAGCACTTAATGTCTCCAAGTGTCAAAAGAACAAATAAGCTCTCAAATAGTAAAGCTAAACACTAAAGCAATGATCATCACACGCAATTTATTATCAAACTAATAGAATGACTTGTGGAATCATTAAGGTGAAGCTACGTGTGGGCGTGTGACTATTTCCCTTCCCCGCATGCCGATCTCAAAGTACCTAAAATAACAACATAAAACACAAGCGTGAGTTCGAAACTCAGCAAGTATATTGTAATGGACAACAAGAACAATATCATGGCAATAACATCACCCATCATGTATATCATCTCATTCATGAACACTTAACAGTATCATCATCATTATGTATGCAATGTAATGCAATGCTCATGTCTCCTTGGAAACTCATACCGGTATGGTTGAGTACACACCCGTCGGTGTGCACCCTCTCCCCCCTTCCATCCCGAAGATGGAGGGTGCCTACTCTTCGCTTCCGTTCACCACGGTGAATGGAATCACGATGTAGGACTTACTCATTGGCTTTCCGGATTAGTCATAACTTTCTCACCGACCTTCCCGGACTAGTTATGACTTTCTCACCGCCCGAGCCATGTAACATGTCATGTATGCAAATATGCCATCATCATCATAAACTTGTATATTTAACACATGGCATCATAGCATACTCATCATATCATAGGAAAACATTAAAGCATGGCAATTGATCATATCATGAAATCCATCTTTCATCTAGTCTCAACAAGCAACATAACATTCGTTATTCATTATAACACACTTGCCTCAACCACGGGCAACAGAAAGGCGGGAAGTAGAAGGCACTCCCAGGGTCGCACCACCTGCACATAGGTATCACACACTCACAATCATGCCCACAAAACAGTACGCAAACCCCCATCTAACCCGACATTGCCCACTACTCGCAAAACCTAAAAACAGAGGTTCTGTCCCGACGGGACAGCAGCCTTGCAAAAAGCATAACTTGAGTTCTGGGACTCCGAATCAATTAAAAGAGTACATCCTCGCGTAGCTTAGGAAATTTCCCAACTTTCTCTAGGTATATGGAAAGACTGATTCGAAATCTAAAGTCGTCTAATCTACAGATTACCGTGATCTGTTCCAATTACGTCACAGATTTTAACACGCTCGGTAAAACAGACATAACTTTCAAACGGCTGATCGGATTTTAACGTGTTTTATGTCTACGGAAAGATAATTAAATTATCTACAACTTCTTTTAAGTCTGTACAGACAGATTCGGATTCTAAATCGACGAAAACTCGAACCCTAGCCCGACTGCTCAATCTGCCCGAAAACAGAAACGTGGCAACGTCTAGATCTAACCCAAAGAACTCCAACCCAGCACAACCAATTGATCTAAAAACTTCATAAACACCCTAAGAACAGTACCTAGATCAAACCCAAGGATCCCCATGATCATACCTTTGCCCGACGAACGAAAACTCCAATCGATCTCCTCGCGGATCGCTCCTCACTCCACGCTCCTCGCTCCAACGGATGGATCCACAAGGTGCAGAGGTGTGGAGACCACCCTAGGGCAGCAAGGGGGTGGAGGAGAGGTGGTGGAGAGGTGGGGCAATGGAGGAGAGCAAGGGGGAGGCGCAAGGCTCAAAGGGAAGGGGCGGCTAGGGCTTGGCAAGTGGGGGGGAGGTGAGGGGGGCGCACCAAGGCCTCAAGGGGCGCAAAGGCAGCAGGGTGGACGCCCCAAAGGGGCAGGGAAACCCCTTTTACCAGCCCCCACACCCAATTCTAGTCCGTTACGGAGACCTAATCCATCCCACCAAAGCCCACCAAGGCCCAAAACTCCCCCGGGAAGGCCCAAAACCCCGAAAACAGCCCGGAAACGGCCCGGAAAAGCTATTAACCTCCATACCTTATGGTTTTAACCTGCCATACCATATTCCATAAAGTTTTTGACCTTAACATGCACCATTTAAAAGGTTACGACACTCCGTGGTGACACATCACTTCAAACGGCCCAAAAACGCGAGTAAACCTCAAGCCGAAAGGTTTTATTCTCTAATTTCACATTCTATAATGTCACACCATACCGTAGTGTCACATTCTTCCCCCCTTCAACAGGATTCGACCTCGAATCCGAAGGACGCCATAATCAACAACAAAGTCCCCAAGGGACAAAAGGCTTCTCTGCAGCTCAAAACATTCACACAACGACTAAAACCGGAACAAACAACAAACGAGTTCCCAAAACCAACACATAGAGAAAAAGTGTTGATCTAGCTCAACTAAGGGAAACCCCTCACAAATCGACCTTCACTTCAATTCCCCAACAGAATCTGCGTTTCAACCACAAAGGGCTCCATCAACCCAAAACACTCGAATCCTCACGGCAAACACTTCATACTTCTATCACAACCACCCTGACTACCATACTCCATTAAACTCAACATGACATAATCAAAGGAAGTCACAATTCCTTTAACGACCTCTCTTCATTCCCGAAAGTTTCCATCGAGGGGAATAACTCATTAATGCACACTAGCCCTTCCGATACACGATCATACTAACATTTTATTCCATCCTTTCCCAGGCAAGACTCAAACCCAAAAACAACTAGTGAAGACAACTACTCACGGAAGGGCAATTATCACCGATCTACCGTCAACTTCACTTCCACCCATCGCTACTCTTAGTAAAGGTTAAACCCATACATCATCAACCTCCATCACAAACCACCCTTATACCACTAAGGTTCGACACCTAGCCCAAGCTAGGATCGAAAACCTTACCAAACCACAATTGGTTCCTTTCTTAAGAGGGTCTCGCCCTCACACAAAAACACTTAGCTATCAAGCCCAAGTGTACACACAACAACTCAAACCCAAAGCGTTAACAACCATTTTGGAAAGAATTCGGCAACATCCAAGCCAAATCACAAAGGAAGCATAAATCCCCTACATCACAACCAACATACTGTAAATTGTTCATTGCTTCTTTTCATACTAGAAAGCAAGGGAAATCTCGTTTCATGACATAAATGCACACTCTTCAGAGCACTCGGATTAGTCATATCTCCATATATGACTTTCTCACCGACTGGCTCAACAACTCCTTTATCATTTAACATGTAAAAACGATGTCATGTTTACTTTTCACCATTCATTCATCATGGAACAACGATGCAGAATAGTCATTCACCAAATAACTTCTTCCTCGGTATCAAATGATTGAAATACCCATAACAACGACGGTTGCGCTAAATCATATAGACTATGGCGGCAACATAATTAACGAAGGCACCACATCAAATCAGAACCCACCAACGATAGATAGCTAAACTTTGCAAAACATCGCATTTTAACCAAGATCAACGTTTTGGAAAAGAACATTGACTCCAAAGTTAGACATCTGCACAAACAACTGCCATAAATTTTATCAAAGAGAGGGAAACTCAATCCCAGAAGAAAACTCTTCTCTAACCAAATTCACTTGTGAAACATTCATAAAAATCCAGACTTGTGAAACATCCGCACACCAGACACATTTTCCAAATGACTCCAACTCTAGCCAAACAGAGTTACACATCAAGGGCTTAACTCAAAAGTTTCCAACACAACCCTTTATGACCATCTGCTTCCTTTTAAAATTAATTTCAAAGATAAATCAGTGCGAACGCGAAAGGGCGCGATCCACTCAAAAACTTTTGGATGTAAACTCAAACTCACAACACGAACTAAACAAATTCGCCAAAATCAAAGGTCGACACCAACCACTACGAGTTTTGGGGAAACTCTGAAACTCAACATAAGGAACACCTCAACCGAAAGCATTCAACCGAGATGGCAAACAACCAAACCAGTTTCAAAGGTTTTTAGACAACAGCTCAGCATGAAAGGAACCATCTCTAGTACTCCACTACGCTTTCCATTAAAGACTTCAATAATCACTATTTACTATCTGAGGAGCCCCAACACAATTCAACCGAAAGTTTCACAACAAATTCTTCCTCTAGTTACCATTCCCAACATTTCTTAATAAGGGTTTATGATGCTTATCAAAAAGGCACCCAACCAAGACTATAATGACATGATCCCCACGGATCACCGAATCATAATACATCTTATTCTAAATTTGAAACATAGTACTTCCACAAATCTTTAAGCAAGATCAACATATAAATTTCATACCTCCTATCTATTCACGTCTCGACAACCGAACCTTATTCAGTTAAACAACGACTTCAACATGTAAATATTATCTCTACAAGACAAAGTTCATAGCTAGGATTCCAAGGCATACATTCATTAAGGATAAAACTCTACATCAGGTTAATTATCCATGGTTCACTCCATCACCACAGGTTACAATACCCTCCATTTAATCAATGGTTTCCAACAAGTATTCTACACAACTACCACCACTTACTAAGTCATCAATATCAAAAATTTGATTATCATCAATCAACACATTGCTTTTAGCTATCCTATACATAGGTGATAACCAAATTACCACCACACAACATACTCCAACTATTTAAAATAGATTGAATACTAGTATTGACACTACCCTTAACAACATCATTAAGAATAAGTATTATGTCTTCTCAATTGATATTAATACTAGCATTGAAGGGACACAACTGCATACTTCCAAATATACTAATGGTTTGCGACAACATAAATAGAAACTCTAATCAATTTCCAAATTAAAGTCACTAGTCAACACGATTAAATCTCTCTATTAATCCATTAGATTAGAACATCTTTAGACAACCAGCAAAGTTTCTTTAACAATATCGACAGTCTACATCATCTTAATGTTTTAACTATGCATCCGGGTTTAAAACTTTTAAACATGATCGGGGGTCATAAGTACTTTTATGACAAAGCAACAGATTCCAAGCATGTACATTAACGCATTCAATCAATCTCGCTAAGAGTAAACTACAACACTAGTAGTCTATTTATTCACAAGCTAGAGATATTAATCACATTGTTACCTACTAGATAACATGCTTAAACATCAATTCTTACTAGGGACAAACGATTTCAGTCAAAAGACTACTTTCTTTGTTTGCAACATTTTAGTTTTAAAACTCACCCCAAATTCATAAGGAAACTTGACTCTCAAAATTGCAATGAGACAAACCCAAACTTGGTCATGCAAAGGAATTCTCCAAAACACTTTTCAATCTCCAAGACTCCCACTGGAGGGATCCAACCGATCAAATAAACCTTTGCAAATAAAACCTTAGCACCAAACCCCAATCTTTCACGAAACAAGAAGGGTTTTTTTTTCAAAGATGATTTCTTAAACCAGTAAAATAACGGAATCAAACACCACGTACTACTACAAAGCCACAGAACTTCAGCCCTGACAGCCAGGTCTGGCACAACTCCGCAATAACTCCTTTAACCTCAATGAAAGACAAACACAGGGATAAATTGAATGCTTGTTCCCCATAATGCAATCAACAGGCATCAAAACTGGAAAGGCGCCAAAAAGAAGCGCAACACTAGTCTCCTCTTCTTCGTCTTCAACCAAGGAAGATGAAACCACACACCGCATATGGAACGATCCGCGAAAACCCAACACTTTTCATTTGAGTCAAATCTACTAAAGCCAAGAAAAGCAAAGAACACCGACCGTCAGAACGGCAAAGAACATACGAAGGAAACCACCATTAACTCTTCTATTTGACTCCAGTCAACTACCCGATCAACGATAGAAAGGATAAGCACTCTTCTCCTACAGGGGTCAATAGTTCTTCGGTGGTGGCGCTAACCGGCCACACCGTCAAACCTCACCCTTACTATGAAATAAGAGAGGTGGCCGAAATCCTTCGGCACCAAAACCCCACTTTTACCACCACAACAGGAATAATTCAATCATTTATCTCATAGACATAGCAACGTACTATATCAAATATAGCATTTAGCAACAAGGCTTAAATACAACATTTAAGCGTAAACAACGATACCCATACCCTTCCTACTGTGCATCCATGTGTGTCAAATTTTAGATTAGTTATACCACTTTTGCAAGTTTTAATGTTGCTATCCTATGACAAAATTTTAGTAGAAACCTAAGCCATGTTTCTAAGTTATTCCACATCACATTTTAGTTGTACCCTAAAGCATGACACTAAAAATACACATTCCAAGGACCTACAGCCCGCTCTGATACCAACTGTAACACCACGGCATTTAATATGCCCGAATGCTACCAAACATAAGCTAAACAACATCCAAATATCATATTTAACATAAAATTCCAGCAAAGGCGCATAGGCTAAAAACCGAGATTTCGGCAGCACCTCCTTTGTTTTATCATGAATTTAAGGAGCAACAACGATATAGCATTATATGGCAATAAGGGAAACATCTAAAATAGCAATAAATAGAGTCTTAACGACAATATAAGACTAACATCAAGCACTTAATGTCTCCAAGTGTCAAAAGAAAAAATAAGCTCTCAAATAGTAAAGCTAAACACTAAAGCAATGATCATCACACGCAATTTATTATCAAACTAATAGAATGACTTGTGGAATCATTAAGGTGAAGCTACGTGTGGGCGTGTGACTATTTCCCTTCCCCGCATGCCGATCTCAAAGTACCTGAAAAAAAACAACATAAAACACAAGCGTGAGTTCGAAACTCAGCAAGTATATTGTAATGGACAACAAGAACAATATCATGGCAATAACATCACCCATCATGTATATCATCTCATTCATGAACACTTAACAATATCATCATCATTATGTATGCAATGTAATGCAATGTAATGCAATGCTCATGTCTCCTTGGAAACTCATACCGGTATGGTTGAGTACACACCCGTCGGTGTGCACCCTCTCCCCCCTTCCATCCCGAAGATGGAGGGTGCCTACTCCTCGCTTCCGTTCACCACGGTGAATGGAATCATGATGTAGGACTTACTCATTGGCTTTCCGGATTAGTCATAACTTTCTCACCGACCTTCCCGGACTAGTTATGACTTTCTCACCGCCCGAGCCATGTAACATGTCATGTATGCAAATATGCCATCATCATCATAAACTTGTATATTTAACACATGGCATCATATCATACTCATCATATCATAGGAAAACATTAAAGCATGGGAATTGATCATATCATGAAATCCATCTTTCATCTAGTCACAACAAGCAACATAACATTCGTTATTCATTACAACACACTTGCCTCAACCACGGGCAACGGAAAGGCGGGAAGTAGAAGGCACTCCCGGGGTCGCACTACCTGCACATAGGTATCACACACTCACAATCATGCCCACAAAACAGTACACAAACCCCCATCTAACCCGACATTGCCCACTACTCGCAAAACCTAAAAACAGAGGTTCTGTCCCGACGGGACAGCAGCCTTGCAAAAAGCATAACTTGAGTTCTGGGACTCCGAATCAATTAAACGAGTACATCCTCGCGTAGCTTAGGAAATTTCCCAACTTTCTCTAGGTATATGGAAAGACTGATTCGGACTCTAAAGTCGTCTAATCTACAGATTACCGTGATCTGTTACAATTACGTCACAGATTTTAACACGCTCGGTAAAACAGACATAACTTTCAAACCGCTGATCGGATTTTAACGTGATTTATGTCCACGGAAATATAATTAAATTATCTACAACTTCTTTTAAGTCTGTACGGACAGATTCGGATTCTAAATCGACGAAAACTCGAACCCTAGCCCGACTGCTCAATCTGCCCGAAAACAGAAACGTGGCAACGTCTAGATCTAACCCAAAGAACTCCAACCCAGCACCACCAATTAATCTAAAAACTTCATAAACGCCCTAAGAACAGTACCTAGATCAAACCCAAGGATCCCCATGATCATACCTTTGCCCGACGAACGAAAACTCCAATCGATCTCCTCGCGGATCGCTCCTCGCTCCTCGCTCCAACGGATGGATACACAAGGTGCAGAGGTGTGGAGACCACCCTAGGGCAGCAAGGGGGTGGAGGAGAGGTGTTGGAGAGGTGGGGCAATGGAGGAGAGCAAGGGGGAGGCGCAAGGCTCAAAGGGAAGGGGCGGCTAGGGCTTGGCAAGTGGGGGGAGGTGAGGGGGGCGCACCAAGGCCTCAAGGGGCGCAAAGGCAGCAGGGTGGACGCCCCAAAGGGGCAGGGAAACCCCTTTTACCAGCCCCCACACCAAATTCTAGTCCGTTACGGAGACCTAATCCATCCCACCAAAGCCCACCAAGGCCCAAAACTCCCCCGGGAAGGCCCAAAACCCCGAAAACGGCCCGGAAACGGCCCGAAAAAGCTATTAACCTCCATACCTTATGGTTTTAACCTGCCATACCATATTTCATAAAGTTTTTGACCTTAACATGTACCATTTAAAAGGTTACGACACTCCGTGGTGACACATTACTTCAAACGGCCCAAAAACGCGAGTAAACCTCAAGCCGAAAGGTTTTATTCTCTAATTTCACATTCTATAATGTCACACCATACCGTAGTGTCACAAAAAACTCCTTTCAAAAAAACCCTATGGGAAAAAGGGATGAAGAAAAATAACATTAGCATATATAAGCTTCTATTTTATATTGCCTCATTAAAAACCTTTATATAAGAAATCTTATATCTTTACCCCTTTATAATTCACCAGTTAATTCTTTTCTACATGCACACACTATTCTGCCCCCACAGAGGATACCTTTTCTTTGTTCACCCTAACACGTGCACCCAGAAATCCGATTTCCTCATTATCAAGCGCTAAGATGTTATCTTACATCACTTCATCAAATCTGATGGACCAAATCTTCGGGTTCATCCCATCAATCCCCGCCTAATCGCGCCTAGAGCCCGTGCCCCTAATCGCGCCTAGAGCCTGTGCCCCAATCACGCTTCATGCCCCCAATCGCCCATTCGTGTGCGTCACGCCTCAT
The DNA here is from genome assembly GCA_036346355.1 of Rhipidocladum racemiflorum. Classification (NCBI taxonomy): domain Eukaryota; kingdom Viridiplantae; phylum Streptophyta; class Magnoliopsida; order Poales; family Poaceae; genus Rhipidocladum; species Rhipidocladum racemiflorum. The sequence continues at coordinate 12,369,783 of CM070592.1, read as the reverse complement.
CTCTGTGCGCCCCAATCGCCGGCCTCCTGCACCGCGCCCAGACCCCCCGCCTCCTGCGCCGCGCCCAGACCCGCCGCCACCTGCGCCGCGTCGAAGCCCCGCCGAAGCCGCCGCAACTCCCTCGTGGCCACTCCCGTCTAGATTCGGCCTCGGCTTCGCCCTCACTCTTCCCTTCCTAGCCATTGCCACCGCCTCAGCTCTGCGTGCGGCCATCCTCTCCCTCATCGTCGTTCCCGTCCAGATCCGGCCTCGGCTTCGCCCTCGCTCTTCCCTCCCTAGCCGCCTTCTCAGCTCTACGCGCAGCCACCCCCTCCTCCGTCGTCGCTTCTGAAGCCAAGGGGGATTCTCACCTTTTCCTTCGAATGCCGATTTGTGAGGTAATGGCCATCGCATCTCTTTTGCCGATCGAACCTATCTTGTCTCTTATTAGGGTTTTGTTCCTGTGGGTTCTTTTTGTCCGATTTTGGGGTATTGTTTCGATTTCATTTGCAAATGTGGATCCTTTCTTTGTTGCACCGAACAAATGTTAATAAACCCTAAGAATTAATCTGTGGGTAGGGAGATTGGGATCTGAGGACTAGAACACTGATTCAGTTGATCTGGGGACTAACAAAACCTGATTTGATGCCTTCGTAAGCATTACACTATTCAAGAACACTAATTCAGTTGTTTCTCCGTGTTCATTTTTCTTGATCCAGGTTGAGCAGAGTAGACGATTATTTGTTGACGAGGTCGGGTAGAGGAATGTTCTGTTGTTCGTGAGCCAGCAGTTGCAAGAACCGAACCCTTAAATTTGCCACCATTGTCCTTTCCCACGATGGAAGGTGGTGGCATGGTTCTTGGTGTTGCTCACTCCGATCCCCTAATGGCAATGACATTGAGCCATGCCTGATATGATGTATTGGATGATGAATCAGAGCTGGCTCTTTAGTCCTAGGAGGTAAATTCTGTGTTATTTTATAAGTTGGTGTCCAATTGAAATCAAGTTTATATATGTTGTTGTGTCTAAGTTGGTTTTTGTTCATTGACAGGTAAGAGATTTGAAGTTGATGTTTGTGAGAACACAGGGCTTTTTAGTACACAGAGAGCTACTAGAAAGAAAATCCATGAGAGGATTACTGCTATCTATTGTAAGGCATTACTTTTTTCAGTATTACCACTAAGCCTAAACTTTAATTTTCTCAATCCATGGAAGTAGTTTTGTACGCTAATTCCTTTTTATTTCATTATTTGACATGTTTTGCTGTTATATTACTTTGAATTGTTCGGCTGTTAAATTACATTAAAATGTTATGTTGTTAAATTTACTTGAATTTTCAAATATAATCGCAACAGCCATGAACTTGCTTGATTTTTATACTCCATACCTTTCTTTTCTGTTCCCTAAGTGAATTCCTATTGCAACAACTTTGTCAGTTCTGGAATCTCCTGTAGTAGAAGCTCAAGTAATGATCTTAGAAAAGCCTTAATAAAATTAAACAAAGCAATGAACTTGGAGGGTATCAGATCAATGGTGGAAAGAGTGACACAAAAGAACAACATTGAATGGTATATGTACCTCCTTGCATTCTTTCCCTTTATTTATAGGTGATTTTCATTTACATCTTATTTATACCTTGAGGCTCTGAAGGTACTAATGTATTTTTTTGAATAAAGGGGCGCCAAAAATGTCAAATCAACAGCTAAGGAGTTAATGCAAGAGATGGAGAAAAATGATCAAAATATTGGCAGAATTGAGATTGTGAATGGCTCTGCTGAGTTGCGAAATGGAAACTTTCTTGCTATTTTTTTACCATTGCATTGTTTTTGAAACAATTACTGGAGTTTTTTCTGTCAATTTAAATTGAGGATCTAGAGTATGTTAACGACTATAATTCGGTATCTATTCTATTGGTGTTATGAAGTAGAGCTTACATGAAGTCGCGGCATCTTCCAACTTTCAGTGACTAGCTTGTCAAGTTTTTTATGTTAACTCTCAATACATGCACACAATTGAGCTATTGTTGTAGTGGATTAGTAGTATTCCAATGTCTTTTCTTAAGCAAAGCACTTATTGATGAATCCAGATACTGTGTTACTATAGCCTAACTTTCGTTCAAGACATCTGAAATAAATTAGCATACTACAATAGGCCTGCTAAGCTAGGTTTGTCGGTCTTGTTGTTTGAAGTAGAACCACAATTCATTGGATATATTGTTTACTAGCATGGCTCAATTTGTTTTTGAGGGAGACCATGGTGTGATACCACGATGGTAGCATGGGAATTGCATGTCTGTTTTTTTCACTAATTTTATATTGCTGAATTATAGGAAAAGGAAACCTAGAAAGTGCAAAAACAAATTGAGAACGAAATAAAATGCCAAGAGAAAGAAGAAGCTCAACTGAGGAAACAACAAGAAGAGGTGCTGAGAGAACAGAATGCTATATGCTTAAGGAATTGCTATTTCTGTAAGGTTATGTAGCTGCCTACTAATGTTCTTACTAACATTCGTAGAAATTACCAATGGAATTGAACTAATAGTCTAATAATATTTCTTGTGATTGGCATACGATTAAGGTCTGTGATGTGTTTTTTACCAGTATTTTACTATTTTTTTTACCCAACTTTAGTTTTTTCTACATGTTTAATTTTCAGAGCACTATGGTCACTCTGCTATGCGCCTATGCCTACATGAAGTAAATTCCAGTACTAAATCACACGTGTGCAAAATAATGAGCAAAGCACACACTTTCCATTATCTGTTTGTCGATCTTAATAATTGATCACCATGTCCGTATACCACTGTTCTTGTCATCTCATTTTGTTGTGCCTACATAGATGGAAAATGTCCGATTATGCCAGCATCAGGAATACATTCTTGAATCTTGTTTTCTCTATTTAACTAAAGGTAGAGTAAGCAATACAATTTGTTTCTGGAGATGCAATGGTAAAAAAGGCTGGAAGCAATGCATGTTGTTAGCTTGTTTCTTGAATTCTTGCAAGTAGCTATAAAGCTGCAATGAAGCAAGATGAAGACTCGCATAATAAGCTAATGTGTCAGTAAGCATCTCTTGCTTTTTTGCTATCTTGCATTTTTTTCTATCATTTGTAGCACACATATTTATTGGTTGGTAGTGCAGCATGCATAATTTTGTATGCACTTGTCATATCTTGAGATATACTACCCTAATACGATGCTTGTAAATATATGCATCACATTTATTTGAATTTTTTTTAAAAAAATCTATTTATTATCCGAGTTGCTGAGATATGTTTCGCTTGATATGTGTTTGCAAGAAAAATGATATTTATTGTACGGTTTAGGATCCCATCTAATATTTATGTATTATGCTCAGTTAAGATTCCGCGGCTCCTCTTCCACCTTGGGAGGGTGCATTGTGGCAACCTCAAGAAACGCTCCCAGAGATGCAATGGTAGGACCCGCTCAGCTTCTATCTTGGGAGGTCAGCATTTTTCCTTTCAGACATCTTATGCTTCATCTCTACCAATAAGTAATAAGAATCATCGATGTTCGATAGTGCAAATCTGATAACTTGCTTGTTTGATAATGGAGTTCCTATGAGCTGGAAGCAAGCATGTAGCTTACTTTGTTAGCGATGATTTCGAAAAGAATTTCTATCAATGTTGAATCTGTCATAACTTCTGGAGATTAGTTTGGCAGCTGAACCAAAACCATATGTGCTGGATATTATAGTGTACAATTTTTTTGTGTTGAAAATACCACATGTGAGACCTGCATTACATTGATTATTAGGTGAGTTCTTCCTTATGTAGATTGTCCATATCATGTACTGATCAGGCAACGGATATTAGTTTTTTCAAGAACCAACTATACCATGTACTGATCTATAGTGTAATTGTTAGGATTGGCCTTAATCTGTTAAATACCATGAATATTATTGTTGCAGATAAAAAAGGATCAAGATGTGGATGTTGCTTCTTTTCACATTTGTTTAAATCAATAACAGTACTTTTTCACATTTTCCCCAGTTGATTGGTGGTCTATCCACTAAATGCTGATAGCATCAGGCTGATGGTGAGAACCGTTAATGGGACAAAATTGGGTAATATTGAGAAGTGAGAACCGATAACTGTTAATGGCTCTGTATTAAAATCATGGTATAGGCACTAATTAGCACCAATAATGTCGATGGGAAATCTTTACTGATATCAGTGCATCTGTAATGCTTGGTCATTTATACCTGAAATTTCCTGGTTACATGTAAATTTTATGCTTATACTTCAGCCATTACTACAAGTTGAACTCCACAGTTGAGTTGTTAAGGTATCCAAAAGTGACTGAATTATAGAAAAATAAGAGGTCGAATTTTTTTAACATGCTGATCAATAGCTTGTAACCCCACACAAACTCAAGGTTAAACATTTACTTGATGTTGCAATCTTGAATACTGTAAACACGTAATGACATATCCTATGGTGTCTGCAAGTGACTAAATTATATATAGAGAGAAAACTATGATGGGGAAGTCTTTTAACATGCCAACTCAGTAGCTTCCATGTCTTCGCTGAAATAATGTTAAATATATAGTTGGGGTGGTGTTGAACTGCAGTGGAAGAGGAGACAAGGATGTCCACACGGCCAGCAAGTACCTTGAAGTCTAAAAACTCCAGACAGGCTAAATAATAGCTTTTTCATGAGCAATTTTGAAAGGGTACAATAGTTACTTAGTGCTGTTCTTTGGATATGAAGTACAAATAATCTGCAGAAGTTGGTTATTAGCTAGCAGCTTTGTTTGTTTCCTTGTATCTGAATAATAATATTGAAGTGAGTAAAAAACACCAAGCTTTATCCTTCTTGATGATCACTGCCCTGCTCATTGTGTGATGTGCACTTGAATTTGAAATTTTGCTTTGGATTTCCGTTTTCTTGGTTGGGCCGTTTCTCCTCGCGTTCTTGGGCCTCGGAATTGCTTATTTGAATTGTATTATCAAATATCGTCGTAGCGTTAGCACGGGCAATATACTAGTGAAGGAAAAGAGTACAATATGATCTTTTGAGATCATTTTAAACAGATTATTGTTCAGTGGTTTACTCCCACTGAACCATGCAATTCACAAAGTCTTCTCATATCAATCTTATAAACATATTTATGGAATAAGGAGTTTGGTAGGGATTTAGTAAATAAATCCGCTAAATTATTACAAGACTTTGTTTGCAAAATTTCTATCTCACCATTTTTCAATAGTTCATGAGGATAGAATAATTTAGGAGCAATATGTTTCATTATATTGCTCTTAATATAACCTGTTTGCATTTGAATAATACAAGCGGCATTATCTTCATAGATAATGGTAGGGGATTCTATTGAATTAATACCACATGATTTTGTATGTGATTAATCATTCTATGAAGCCATGCACACTCACATGATGCTTCATATAATGCAATTATTTCAGAATGATTAGTGGAAGTGGCTACTAAAGTCTGTTTGCTAGACTTCCATGAAAAAGCCGTATCACCATAAAGAAATACGAACCCAGTTTTAGACTTGGCACTATGAGGATCAGATAGATAATTACAAGCATCAGTATATCCTATCAAGGTCATATCTTGATTTTTCTTATAGAATAATCCAAGATCTGATGTTCCTTGGAGATATCTGAAGATATTTTTAATGCCATTCCAATGTCTCTTTGTTGGGGCAGCACTAAATCTAGCCAATAAATTGACTGCAAATGCAATATCTGGCCTAGTGCAATTTGCTAAATACATTAATGCTCCAATAGTACTAAGATATGGGATTTCAGGTCCTAGAACATCTTCATTCTCACTCCTTGGTCTGTATGGGTCTTTATCCCTATCAAGGGATCTCACAACCTTAAGAGTTTTAGATGGATATGCCTTGTCCATTTTGAACTTTTTCAATATCTTTTAGATATATGCACACTGGTGCACTAATATTCCATCATGAATATGCTCAAGTTGTAAACCCAAGCAAAATTTGGTTTTACCTATATCCTTCATTTCGAACTCCATCACATGGTGTTTACTTGCTTCCTTAATATCCTTTGTGGTTCTGATGATATTCAAATCATCAACATATACTGAAATTATGCAAAATCCATTTTGGGATTTCTGTATGAATACACAAGGACAATCATCATTATTTGAGTATCCTTTATTCGAAAGAAACTCACTTAGTCGGTTGTACCACATTCTTCCCGACTATTTTAATCCATATAGTGACTTTCTTAATTTGACACTATACATATTGTGATTTGCACTATGATTTAGAAGTTTAATCCCTTCAGGGACCTTCATGTATATGTCTGAATCAAGTGACCCATATAGATATGCGGTCATAACATCCATCAACTGCATAGTTAAATTCATATTAACTGCCAATGAGATTAAATACCGGAATGTAATTCCACTCATTACAGGAGAGTATGTTTCATCATAATCGATGCTGGGTATTTGTGTAAACCCTTGTGCTACAAGTCTCGCTTTATATCTCACCACCTAATTATATTCATTTCTTTTTCGAATGAATATCCATTTATTTCCAACTGGAAATATTTTAGGAGGAGTTGGTACAACAGGACCAAACACTTCTCTTTTATTAAGTGAGTGTAATTCTGCCTCAATTGCTTGCTTTCATTTGACCCAATCTGAGCGCTTCATGCACTCTGCCATGGACTTAGGTTCTGGATCCAGTTGAAAAGATGTAGCTATCTTTGTGGTAAAATAAATGTCGACAATAATAGTATCTCTTTTATACAATTCTCCTGAATTGGCATAGTTTGTGGAAATTTCCTCATTTATTCCTTTTAACTCATCGTGATTTCCCACAACGACTGAGTTTAATGGTTTCAATGTCCAAGTATCTGAATCTGTGCGCACTTCTTCGCTGGGATTACCATTACTGAGATGGTCACCATTTTTCTTATTTTTATTTCTTGATTGAGACAATATACCTTTATCGGTCTTTTGTTTCTTCGAACGTCTTCGCAAAACTAAGTGCTGTGCAACCGGAGTTCTCCCCCTTTCTTATCATTATGGGTAGGAGTGGTTTTCTGAGGTACCTCTACTCACTCCGATGCATTAACAGCAGTTATATGAGATTTAGTAACTCCCTTATAATCAGTAAATGCATCTGGCAGTTCATTTGCAATATTTTGCAAATTTATAATTCTATGAACTTCTAGTTCAGATTCATTAGTACGTGGATCTAAAGACTGAACGCCATTGGCATCCCAATTTATTTCTCGGCATTCATTGTGGTGTGTATCTCCCCCTAATGTCGGGAAACTATCCTCATCAAAAATACAATCAGCGTACCGAGCCGTAAACAGATCCCCTGCCAATGGCTGAAGGTATTTTATTATTGACGAAGATTTATACCCCACATAGATCCCCATTTTTCTATGAGGACCTATTTGTGTACGCTGTGGTGGTGAAATTGGCACATATACAGTGTAACCAAATTTCCGTAGATGAGAAATATTTGGTTTATTTCCACTTACTAATTGTATTGGGGAAACAATATGATATGCAGATGGTATGAGTTCTATTAATGCATCAGCATGTAATGCCTCATGACCCCAACAATTTGTTAGGAGCCTACAATTTTGCAAAAGAGGTCTAGCAATAAGTATAATCCTTTTGATTAATGATTCTGCTAACCCATTCTGTGTGTGAACATATGGTACAGAATGTTCTACATTAATACCTAAAGCCATACAATAATCGTTAAATGCTCGTGAAGAAAATTCAGCGGCATTGTCCAAACGAATTGTCTTTATCCTGTTATCAGGAAAATTGGCTTTTAATTTTATAATTTGGGCCGTTAATTTTGTTTGTAGATAATAAACTTACATGGGACCATTTTGTAGATGCATCAGATAATACCATAAAATATCTAAATGGCCCTGATAAAGGCTAAATAGGACCACATATATCACCTTGAATTCTTTCCAAGAAATTCAGTGATTCATCTTTAACTTTAAGATATGATGGTCGTATAATTAATTTTCCTTTAGCACAAGCTGTGCAAATAAAATCTCTAGATTTTGGAAATTTGGAATTTTTTATATTATGACCAGTAGAATGATTTGCAATTTTCCGCATCATACCCAAACCTGGGTGACCTAGATGATCATGCCTGATCTTAAAATAATCTAGATCTTTAAATATTGTTTTCATCGCAATATGAAGCTCAGGTCTTATGTATGTGTAGTACAATCCAGATGAGAAAGAAGGAAGTTTTTCAACCACTTGTTTTCATGTCCGTTGTATTTTGTTAAGAGCAAGGTTTCATCACCACTCTCACTATTAGTCTCCACATGGAGGTCATTCATACGGATATCTTTGAAACTTAATAGGGTACGGTTTGAATCAGGATATAAAAGAGCATCATTGATTATAATAATTGTACCCATAGGGAGAGTTATTGTGGCTCTACTAGAACGAACAATCAAAGCATCGCTTCCAGCGATTGTCATAATATTTCCTTTCTTTTTTGTAAGAGTACGAAAATATTTTGTCCCCTATAATATTGTATTAGTGATGCAACTATCCACAAGATAAATTTCTTCCTCCATCTGATCGCTCCTCAAATTTCTATAACATAGAATAAACAATAAAATTCAGTCATGAATTTAAACCTTTTATATAGAATATGCAAAGACCACATATTTAAATATTTATTTATATGTGTTTGCACCAAAATCTGGCATATATTGAAACCCGTCTGAATCGGAAAAGAAGCGTTCGTATAAGAAAGGGATCGGTAAACGAATCGGAAAAGGAATCCGTTTCTAAAAAGGAAAGGAAATCAGACCGGAGGCCGATACGGATAAACGCACCGTATCCATATACAACTCGGATCGGCCAGGTGTGTTATAAAAGGGGTAGACTGTAACACCCCAAAATTTTGCTTTTCTTAAATTCATGTGTGATTTGGCACTTTGGTGAATTTTTGGAATTTTCTGGAATTTATTTGGATTTATTTGGAATTTATTTGAATTTATTCCATTTTGAAATAATTAAAGAATTAAACTTTGCAAATAAAATTTTGTTGGAAATATTTTATTTGAGCCCAAAATGAACCAAAGTATTTTCCAGAATTTTTCTGGAATTTTTCTTAGTATTTTGCTATTTTTAATGAATTAAATGAATTTCTGGGAATTATTTTAATTATTAAAACGCTGGAAAATGCGAGTGGGTTTGTATTGTTCATCTGACCGAGCCCGAGTCAGACTCGAGTTCGAGTCCGACCCGAGCCACGTGACTCGACCGAACCAACTCCAAAACCTAATCGATCCCAACCGTTGGATCAAGATCCAACGGTCAGGATTTCCGCATCGCCGGCCGAATCCGCCCGATCCGATCGCGCCACGTGATCGTGGCCGTTGATCGTGCCACGTGGGCGGCTGTGCGTCGTCGTCTCCGCCGAGTCCGGCCGGACTCGCGCCGCGCGCCGCCGTAGTGGAGAACTAGGTTTCCGTCTCGCACGAACGCCGAGGCTATTTAAAGCCCGGGTGTCACGCCCGAGGTTGCCCTCTTCCGTGCGCACCCGTGTCCCCGAGCCATCTCGCCTGAGCCGTCGCCGTTTGCCCGTACGAGCTCGCCGGAGTTAGAATCCTGTTTCGCCGCGGTTAAAAGCCGATTCCGCCGCCGTCCTCCGCCGCCACCGAGCACAGATCTAGGACCCCCAGGACGAGACACACCCGAAGAGACCTTTCATCTCGCCGGAGCGCCTTTAACGCCGAGACCGTGGTCATCGTCTTCATCTCCGGCCAAGCTAGCGCCGCCGTGAAGCCATCGCCGACCCCGAGCTCCACCAACCGTTCGATCAAGATCCAAGGGCTCAGATCGTGCCACGTCACCCTCGGTGAGTTCCCCGTTGAAAATCCTAGATCTAATCTCAACCGTTGGATCTAGATCCAACGGCCAGGTCGTGCCAATGGCGGAACTGCACCAGGCTAGATTGGATCTGGACCGTTAGATCAAGATCGAACGGCCTAGATCAACCCGTGCGCCCCAAGCACTTGAGGCCCAAATCCAATCCTAGCCGTCGGTTTTCAAACCAACGGCTACGATCGTGCCACGTGTCCAGGGAGCCGAGCCGCCGCGCCCACGCGCGCGTGCGTGGTCACTGACACGCTGGGCCCGCGTGTCAGCGGCTTAGCCGTAACTGCACCGTGACGTCACCCATGACGTCATCGGAGGGACCCACCTGTCAGCACCGTGGGCTGAGCCCCGCTGACGTCAGCGATGACGTCACCCGAGTGGTCCCACATGTCAGTCTCACGTGAGCCGTGGACCGGGTCCACGGTAGACCCGAGCCGAGCGTGGACCGAGTCCATGGACCGGCTGACGTCAGCAGACCAATCCAGTGCTGCCACGTGTCCATGCTGACGCAATAATTAATTTCCGAAAAAGAAAATGATTTATTAATTCGAAATAATGATTTCAGATTTTGTTTCAAACTTCAAACGCTTATAACTTTTATGCTTCAACTCCGATTTGAGTGATTCAAATTTCTAAATTTGTATAAAATTGAGATCTACCTAAATATAAATTTTATTTAATTTTTGGACTAAAGTTTTTCTCTGCAAAATTATTTAATTGATTATTTAAACTTTAAATAATCATAACTTTTGCATCTTAACTCCAAATTTGACGATTCCAGTTTCTAAAAACTCATAAAATTATGTTCTCTCTGTTTATGGATTTTATTTGGATGTTTGGACACTTTTTGCCTGTTGTTTATTCGTGTATTTGCTATTTGCACGCTTTACGAGTAGACGTTGAAGTGCCGGAAGGATTCGAAGGAGAAGTATTAACTCAGGATCGAACTCAAGACCAAGAACAAGTACTTTTTGAAGGCAAGTTGTGCTTTGACCATGTTGATCCTATTTTTGAAATCTATTTTGATTTAACCTATTGCATGCTAAGTTCAAATAGAAAATACTTTATTTAAACATGGGGGATTAGATAAACACCAATCTACTGTATGACACCTTGATTATTTAAGTATGTGCCATGACCCCTTTGTCACCCTAGTTGTGGATTACTAGTTGGACATTATTAAGTTGCCAACATGGGTTTTAGAACGTTGTAGTATACTGCTTAGACCTGCTACGTGCTCATGACATGATTTTGGACAATCAAATGTTAATATTGACTTAATGATATATTGAACCTGTTTTGGAAAGGTATCATGTGATGTTGATGGCACGTGGTGCATGGTAATCAACTGGGGTTTGATAAACAGTTTTCAACCGGGGCATGTGGCAAGAGTAATCAGGTGGGCCAGTTGTGGCATTGGGGATGTTGATTTGGTTCTTCGGGTAGTCTTGCCCTGGTCACCCTAAGGACTTAACCTTGCAAGCCTTTGAACTGGGTCTAACGTGCAACCACATGTCTGTAATGGGACGGACCTAGTTGACTAAGGCTGCGATAACGCACTGTGGGACCTCAGGAGGTCAACTACACCCTTTGTGTAAGTTATGCGGGGAGCGCATCGGGCCGAGGCCAGTACCCATCTAACGGTTGATTGGCCTAGACTTCGCCTTAGCTAAGGGAAGGGTTAGTGCGCAATAACCGGGAGGACCACTTGTATTGTCGAGGTTTAGAAAGACTTTGTTACTGAACTCGCCTTTGTGGTGTTTGACTGTATCTTGTGGGTAAAGTGCATAACCTCTGCAGAGTGTAGAATCTATTCGAATAGCCGTGTCCGCGGTATTGGACATCGCTCGGGAATTACAGTCAAGGGTTAGATTTTCTCAAAAATAACTTGGTTTGAAAAGTTGGGTTGGATTAATAATGATGTTGATGGAAATGTGGTTTAGGATGGGAAGATGGTTGTTAAACTTCTTGAAAAGTTATTTATACTTTACTTGTTTCTACTGCTTTCGAATCTACTTATATTACTTGTCAAATCTTTGTTTCGCAAATATACCTTGAGCTATTCCTTTGTACCAAGCCATGCATGTAGTATATTAGCTTGCATTACATGCATGACTTCTTGAGTACCAAGTACTCACCCTTGCCACAATATAACACCAGTTGAAGAGGAGACTACACCGGCTTTGGAGGAGGAACTCCAAGAGGATCCGTCTACTTAGGGAAGCGAGCCCGGTCAGTTGCTGTGGTATCTTTGGATGGCGCCACGATGTTACCTTCTTTGATTTTCCGCTGCTACTATTTCTCTCTTAATAAGTTTCGCCCTGTGAGGCGTATATTGTAACTTGACCATAAGGTCGAGTAACCAGTTGGTTATTTAAATAAAGTACTTTGATAATATCGAATGGTATGATTGTGATATTTACCGATGTTAAGACTGTGTGCACTAGCGCGTTCCTGGACTAGTGCTGAATACACAGAGGGTCCGGATTTGCAAATTCGGGGTCCCGACAGAGGTGGTATCAGAGCCAGGTTGACTGTAGGCTCAACCCTAGCTAGAATGGTCGTAGTGAGGATAAAACCTATTTTCTAAAAGGTAAAAATTTGTCAAGACAAGAAATGACATCTCGACTTATCCCCTTCTCTCTTTTCTTGTCTCTTGCTGAAATTTTTCCTTACCTTGTCACAATTTAAAAATTCCGAGTTCTTACGTAAGCACTCTTGTGACAGATGGAGGAAGAGTTCAACTACGTTGATCTGGGAATTGGTCACGCCGCAGAACTTTGGCATATGCTACAAACTCTCGGAGATTTTAAGAAGCCCCAATACCAAGTAGAAGTGATCAGACAAGCGGGATTGATCAAGGCTTGTGACGTAAAGATTGAGGTACCTGCTAGGAAGAAGGGCCCAGGTAATCGCCCGATACACTGCACTGCCAAGAGATCTACAATGCAGATGGGTATCCAAGAAGTGTCACGACGAGCAATGCGGCACATTACCCGTATCTACGCCAGAGAATTGGAGAGCACGGTGTTCCGTTATCACCCCCGCAGCAATAACCTTCTTGACCCGAAGGCGATTCAGGATGAGGATGCCATGGTTACACAGTTGGCACGATTTGTTGTCGCCCAGGAGGGTGTACTAGATGATACAAGCAAGGAGCTACAGAAGGCCCGTAAGGAGATCACGATGGAGAAGAACAGATGGCGGGAAGCTCAAGAGTATGCGTCACACCTTCTGCGAAGGATTGACGAGTTGGAGATGACTTTGTACGGACGAGCGAGCCAAGCACTCGAGCTACGAGCCAGATCCGGAGGAGTCGATCCGATGAGGACACCGCTTCTTCGACTACCACAGATGACACGATTGCGGACATGGCAATCGTTTCGCGCCTATGCCGCAAAGACCCGTACCCAGGCCGTGGAGGTTTTCTCGACGAGTGAGCGTAGGTTCTATAGTGAGACTCCTTCACCGAGTCGCGTCATAGAATAAAGAGTCACCCTTTAGGCGTTAGACTCCAATGTGAGTTCGATTTGGATTTTCATTGTTTGCTGAGTGTGCAGTATGTGTTGCAAGGCCCTTAGGCATTGTAAGCAACCATACCAAGTTATTAATAATAAAGTTGGACCTTAAAGTTACACCTTTCGCCCCGCATAAGTTCCATATTACTTGTCTATTCTTGTTTCCCTCTCATCTCTAAACCTAGAGCAAATCGACAGATGGTGAACACCCGGGGAAACTTTGGAAGCAATGGGAGTGGTTCTCGCCCAGCAGAAAACCCCAATGAGGGAGCACCAGCACCACCACTGGATGTGCAGAATTTCGGAGCTTTTCTCGCTGCCCAGACTCAGTTGATGCATGCTATGATGCAACAAAGGCAACACGTCAACTGTGAGTCCACTTTGCTAATCAAGTTAATCGGGGACCACGCTTGAGAATACAAGGCTGTCAGAGTTCATGAGGACTCACCCACCCACTTTCTCTGGGAATGCCAATCCATTGGAGGCCGATGATTGGTTAAGGTCAATTGAGAGGAAGCTACACATAGCTCAATGCATAGGAAATGAGAAGGTACTCTACGCTTCTCATCAGTTGGACGGAACATTGCCAGAATGGTGGGAGAATTTACGTGCCACGCAAGAGAACCCTCAAGATATCACTTGGGAAGAGTTCACGGCTACATTCGACAAAGATCACGTGCCTGGAAGGAATCATGGACCTTAAGAAGGAGGAGTTGAGCATGAAGCAAGGTAATCACCGGTGGCCGACTACGAACAAGTTCACATAGCTAGCACGCTACGCACCTGAGGATGTAGCGACAGATAAAGCCAGACAGTCTCGTTTTATGAAGGGACTTAACTCAGGATTGCAAGTAGGATTGATCACCCACACCTTTCCAGATTTCCAAGAGTTGGTGAATAAGGCACTTATTCTTGAGGACAAGCGCAAGGAACTGGATGAGGACAGAAGCGCAGGATGCAACAAAGAAGGATCACGCCAGGGAGCGCAGCGGCGCTGAGAGTTGCACCAAATCAATTCTTCGATTCCAGCCACAAAATGCAACAAGGACACCGTCACGGCACCAAGACCTATCAATCAGAACTACGGACCCACCCCCGCTAGAAACACTACTCGAGCGATCGGCAAGGAGCAGTGAGATTGCTACAACTGCAACGAGCCAGGACACTTTGCCAACAGTTGTCCAAAGAAGACAGCAGGAGTGACCCCAGTTCGCTTCAATCTAGGAACCACCCCAGCTAGGACCCCAGCACCAGGAGCCACACCCCAGACTGTGGTGAGAGGCCGAGTCAACCATGTCACCGCAGATGCACTGCAGAATGCTACGGACGTCGTACTGGGTAAGTTACTTGTTAACTCAAGACTGCAATGCTTTTGTTTGACTCTGGAGCTTCGCATTCGTTTGTTTCGCAAGGCTTTGTTACTAGAAATGATTTGAGGATTGCAAGACTTAGATGCATGCTTTTAGTTCAAACCCCTGGTTCCGAACTCCGAACGAAAGTAGGATGTTCCGGGGTGAGAATACTAATAGATGGAATAGAGTTCCTAGCAAACCTTATTATTCTAGAAACCCAGACCTTAGACGTCATATTGGGAATGGATTGGTTATCCAAGCACAAGGCCGTATTGGATTGTGGACGAAGGACTATCTCAGTTGAGAGCCCTTGTGGAAAGAAAGTGAAATTTCAAGCCACTGCCGTTAGAGATGGACAGTTGATGGTTAACTTGATACCAAGGCAATCAGCATAGAGGATGTCTCAAGAGTGAATGAGTACCCAGATGTTTTTCACGAAGATCTACGGTATGCCGCCAGACAGGGACATAGAGTTTGTGATAGAGCTTGTACTGCACAAAGACCGATAGCAAAGAGACCCTATCGGATGTCCACCGAGGAGTTGGTTGAGATGAAGAAACAGCTAGAAGAGTTAATGGAGAAAGGATTTATCAGACCGAGTTCGTCGCCGTGGGGAGCACCAGTTTTGTTTGTCAAGAAAAAGGACGGGAGTTTCAGGATGTGCATTGACTACCGTGCATTCAATGAAGTCACCGTGAAGAATAAGTATCCGCTACCCAGGATTGATGATTTGTTTGATCAGCTGAGAGGAGCCGGAGTTTTCTCCAAGATTGATCTGAGATCGGGATACCATCAGTTGAAGATCCGATCAGAAGATATCCCGAAGACTGCATTCTCGTCAAGATATGGACATTACGAGTTTACGGTTATGTCTTTTGGTCTAACGAATGCGCCAGCATATTTCATGAATATGATGAATAAGGTGTTCATGGAATACTTGGACAAGTTTGTCATCGTGTTCATAGATGATATTCTAATCTACTCCAAAACGGAGGATGAACATGCTGGACACTTAAGGCGAGTTTTGGAAAAGCTGAGGGAACAGCAACTCTTCGCCAAGTTTAGTAAGTGTGATTTTTGGAAGGACAAGGTAGAATTCCTCGGACATGTAATGACCGCAGAAGGAGTCGCCGTAGACCCAAGCAAAGTAGAAGCTGTGTTACATTGGGAGGCCAAGATCGTGACCCAGATTCGGAGTTTCCTTGGAATGGCAGGGTACTACCGCCGTTTCATCGAAGGCTTCTCGACAATTGCGAAACCTCTTACGCAATTGCTGAAGAAGGAAAAGAAGTTTGCATGGACGCCAGAATGTGAGAAAGGATTTCAGGAGCTGAAGAAGCGATTGATATCAGCGCCGGTGTTAGTTCTACCGGATGTTAATCAAAGCTTTGATATTTATTGTGACGCATCGCGCCAAGGACTTGGATGTGTGCTGATGCAGAATGGAAAGGTCGTCGCTTATGCATCAAGGCAGTTGAGGCCGCATGAGGAAAATTATCCGACACATGACCTAGAGTTAGCTGCCGTAGTGCATGCCTTGAAGATATGGCGTCACTATCTGATCGGGAACAGATGTGAAGTGTATACGGACCATAAGAGTCTTAAGTACATATTCACCCAGTCGGATCTAAACATGAGGCAGAGGAGATGGTTAGAGTTAATCAAGGACTACAATGTTGGAATCCATTACCATCCCGGGAAGGCCGACGTAGTAGCCGATGCTCTGAGTCGGAAAAGCCATACCGTGAGTACGATGCTAGCCACAAGTCAGGATGAGTTATGTGAGGATTTTTAGAAAATGAAGATTGAGGTGGTACCTAGCGGATTCTTGACCGCATTAGAAGTAAAGCCTACTCTAGAGGACCAGATCCGAGAAGGGCAGAAGGATGATGACAAGATCCGCAGGATTAAGTCCATCAAGGAGGAAGGCAAGGCAGAGGACTTCAAGTTGGATGAGCAAGGCACGTTGTGGATGAAGGATCGCATTTGTGTGCCTAACAAGAAGGAGTTAAAGCAACTGATTTTGGAAGAAGCCCATGACTCCAAGTACTCCATTCATCCTAGAAGCGCCAAGATGTATCAGGATCTGAAGGAGAGATTATGGTGGCCGAGTATGAAACGTGAAGTTGCTGAGCATGTTGCATTGTGCGACATATGCCAGAGAGTCAAGGCAATGCATCAGAGACCAGCAGGATTGCTACAACCGCTGAAAATACCTGAGTGGAAGTGGGAGGAAATCAGAATGGATTTCATTACCGGTTTGCCTAAAACTCAAGGAGGTTATGACTCCATATGGGTTATAGTGGATCGCTTGACTAAAGTAGCCCATTTTATCCCTGTGAAGACCACTTACTCTGGGGACAAGTTGGCAGAGTTGTACATGATCAAGATCGTCTGTTTGCACGGTGTGCCAAAGAGAATTGTATTGGACAGAGGTACCCAATTTACCTCAAGGTTTTGGAATAAGTTGCATGAAGCCATGGGAACCCGTTTGAACTTTAGTACAGCCTATCATCCACAGACGGATGGACAGACCGAAAGAGTCAACCAGATTCTGGAGGATATGTTAAGAGCTTGTGCATTGGCTTATGCTACCTCTTGGAATAAGAGTTTGCCGTATGCCGAGTTCAGTTACAACAATAGTTATCAGGCTAGTTTACAGATGTCACCTTTTGAGGCACTGTATGGTCGACCCTGTCGGACGCCATTGAATTTGAATGAGACCGGCGAGCGCGCGTGTCTTCGGGCCTGATATTCTTCAAGAGGCTGAAGAGTAGATCGCCATGATGAGGGAAAGGTTGAAGATAGCCCAATCACGACAAAAGAGTTATGCTGACAACCGTTGCCGAGACTTGAGTTTTGAATCAGAAGACTTTGTATACCTCAGAGTTACGCCTCTCAGGGGAGTTAAGAGGTTCCATGCCAAAGGGAAACTCGCACCCCGTTATGTTGGACCATTTAAGATTTTGAGTCGCAGAGGCGAAGTTGCTTATCAGCTGGAGTTGCCACAGTCGTTAGCAGGAGTACATGACGTATTCCATGTGTCCCAGTTGAA
Organism: Rhipidocladum racemiflorum; assembly: GCA_036346355.1. Taxonomy (NCBI): domain Eukaryota; kingdom Viridiplantae; phylum Streptophyta; class Magnoliopsida; order Poales; family Poaceae; genus Rhipidocladum; species Rhipidocladum racemiflorum. The sequence goes on along the minus strand of CM070592.1, from coordinate 12,351,980 downwards.
GAAGTGTCTCCGAGTTCCTGAGGAACAGACACCGCTAGAGTTAATTGAGTTGCAAGAGGATTTGACTTATAAGGAGCATCCCGTGAGGATTCTGGACACAATGGATCGAGAAACTAGAAACAAGTCAACCCGTTTCTGTAGAGTTCAGTGGAGCAACCATGCAGAGAGCGAAGCGACTTGGGAGCGCGAAGAGGATTTGAAGAAAGAGTTTCCAAACCTATTCTGTAGTGAGCCCTGAATCTCGGGGACGAGATTCTATTAAGGGGGGGAGGTTTGTAACACCCCAAAATTTTGCTTTTCTTAAATTCATGTGTGATTTGGCACTTTGGTGAATTTTTGGAATTTTCTGGAATTTATTTGGATTTATTTGGAATTTATTTGAATTTATTCCATTTTGAAATAATTAAAGAATTAAACTTTGCAAATAAAATTTTGTTGGAAATATTTTATTTGAGCCCAAAATGAACCAAAGTATTTTCCAGAATTTTTCCAGAATTTTTCTGAGTATTTTGCTATTTTTAATGAATTAAATGAATTTCTGCGAATTATTTTAATTATTAAAACGCTGGAAAATGCGAGTGGGTTTGTACTGTTCATCCGACCGAGCCCGAGTCAGACTCGAGTTCGAGTCCGACCCGAGCCACGTGACTCGACCGAACCAACTCCAAAACCTAATCGATCCCAACCGTTGGATCAAGATCCAACGGTCAGGATTTCCCCGTACCGCTTCGGTCGAATCCGGCCCGGATCCGATCGCGTCCACGCGATCGTGGCCGTTGATCGTGCCACGTGGACGGCTGTGCGTCGTCGTCTCCGCCGAGTCCGAGCCGGACTCCGCCGCCGCGCCCGCCGCTGTGGAGAACTAGGTTTCCGTCTCGTGCACGAACGCCGAGGCTATTTAAAGCCCGGGTCACGCCCCGAGGTTGCCCTCTCTTCCGCGGCGCACCCGTGTCCCCGAGCCATCTCGCCTGAGCCATCGCCGTTTGCCCGTACGAGCTCGCCGGAGTTAGAATCCTGTTTCGCCGCGGTTAAAAGCCGATTCCGCCGCCGTCCGCCGTCCTCCGCCGCCACCGAGCACAGATCTAGGACCCCCAGGACGAGACGCACCCGAAGAGACCTTTCATCTCGCCGGAGCGTGCCCGAAACGCCGAGACCGTGGTCATCGTCTTCATCTCCGGCCAAGCTAGCGCCGCCGTGAAGCCATCGCCGACCCCGAGCTCCACCAACCGTCCGATCAAGATCCAAGGGCTCAGATCGCGCCACGTCACCCTCGGTGAGTTCCCCGTTGAAAATCCTAGATCTAATCTCAACCGTTGGATCTAGATCCAACGGCTTAGGTCGTGCCACGTAGCGGAATCGCACCAGGCTAGATTGGATGCGACCGTTAGATCAAGATCCAACGGCCCAGATCAACCCGTGCGCCCCAAGCACTTGAGGCCCAAATCTAATCCTAGCCGTCGGTTTTCAAACCAACGGCTACGATCGTGCCACGTGTCCAGGGAGCCGAGCCGCCGCGCCCACGCGCGCGTGCGTGGTCACTGACACGCTGGGCCCGCGTCGGTCACGCTTAGCCAGTCGCACCGCGGACGTCACCCTTGACGTCATCGGAGGGACCCACTGCCAAGACCGTGGCCGAGCCCGCTGACGTCAGCGATGACGTCACCCGAGTGGTCCCACATGTCAGTCTCACGTGAGCCGTGGACCAGGTCCACGGTAGACCCGAGCCGAGCGTGGACCGAGTCCATGGACCGGCTGACGCCGCCAGACCAATCCAGTGCTGCCACGTGTCCATCTTTGACGCAATAATTAATTTCGAAAAAAGAAAATGATTTATTAATTCGAAATAATGATTTCAGATTTTGTTTCAAACTTCAAACGCTTATAACTTTTGCGTTTCAACTCCGATTTGAGTGATTCAAATTTCTAAATTTGTATAAAATTGAGATCTACCTAAATATGAATTTTATTTAATTTTTGGACTAAAGTTTTTCCCTGCAAAATTATTTAATTGATTATTTAAACTTTAAATAATCATAACTTTTGCATCTTAACTCCAAATTTGACGATTCCAGTTTCTAAAAACTCATAAAATTATGTTCTCTCTGTTTATGGATTTTATTTGGATGTTTGGACACTTTTTGCCTGTTGTTTATTCGTGTATTTGCTATTTGCACGCTTTACGAGTAGACGTTGAAGTGCCGGAAGGATTCGAAGGAGAAGTATTAACTCAGGATCCAACTCAAGACCAAGAACAAGTACTTTTTGAAGGCAAGTTGTGCTTTGACCATGTTGATCCTATTTTTGAAATCTATTTTGATTTAACCTATTGCATGCTAAGTTCAAATAGAAAATACTTTATTTAAACATGGGGGATTAGATAAACACCAATCTACTGTATGACACCTTGATTATTTAAGTATGTGCCATGACCCCTTTGTCACCCTAGTTGTGGATTACTAGTTGGACATTATTAAGTTGCCAACATGGGTTTTAGAACATTGTAGTATACTGCTTAGACACACTTTCGTGCTCATGACATGATTTTGGACAATCAAATGTTAATATTGACTTAATGATATATTGAACCTGTTTTGGAAAGGTATCATGTGATGTTGATGGCACGTGGTGCATGGTAATCAACTGGGGTTTGATAAACGATTTCGGCCAGGGCATGTGGCAAGAGTAATCAGGTGGGCCAGTTGTGGCATTGGGGATGTTGATTTGGTTCTTCGAGTAGTCTTGCCCTGGTCACCCTAAGGACTTAACCTTGCAAGCCTTTGAACTGGGTCTAACGTGCAACCACATGTCTGTAATGGGACGGACCTAGTTGACTAAGCTGCTGATAACGTACCTGTGGGACCTCAGGAGGTCAACTACACCCTTTGTGTAAGTTGTACGGGGGAGCGTACCGGGGCTGAGGCCAGGTACCCATCTAACGGTTGATTGGCCTAGACTTCGTCTTAGCTAAGGGAAGGGTTAGTGCGCAATAACTGGGGAGGACCACTTGTATTGTTAGAGGTTTCCGAAAGACTTTGTTACGGGAACTCGCCTTTGTGGTGTTTGACTGTATCTTGTGGGTAAAGTGCATAACCTCTGCAGAGTGTAGAATCTATTCAAATAGCCGTGTCCGCGGTATTGGACATCGCTCGGGAATTACAGTCAAGGGTTAGATTTTCTCAAAAATAACTTGGTTTGAAAAGTTGGGTTGGATTAATAATGATGTTGATGGAAATGTGGTTTAGGATGGGAAGATGGTTGTTAAACTTCTTGAAAAGTTATTTATACTTTACTTGTTTCTACTGCTTTCGAATCTACTTATATTACTTGTCAAATGTCAAGCATCGCAAATATACCTTGAGCTATTCCTTTGTACCAAGCCATGCATGTAGTATATTAGCTTGCATTACTGCATGACTTGCTTGAGTACCAAGTACTCACCCTTGCCACAATATAACACCAGTTGAAGAGGAGACTACACGGCTTTGGAGGAGGAACTCCAAGAGGATCCGTCTACTTAGGGAAGCGAGCCCGATCGATTGCCTGTGGTATACTGGATGGCGCCACGATGTTACCTTCTTTGATTTTCCGCTGCTACTATTTCTCTCTTAATAAGTTTCGCCCTGTGAGGCGTACATTGTAACTTGACCATAAGGTCGAGTAACCAGTTGGTTATTTAAATAAAGTACTTTGATAGTATCGAATGGTATGATTGTGATATTTACCGATGTTAAGACTGTGTGCACTAGCGCGTTCCTGGACTAGTGCTGAATACACAGAGGGTCCGGATTTGCAAATTCGGGGTCCCGACATAGACGTTAAGCGAAAAAAGAATCAATCCAACACAACATACATCCACTTTTTACAAGCTTTTCTTTTACATCGTTTTAGCTTCATAGATCTCTCTGCAAGTCGATGGAATCAACATAGTTGCGCATCGCCAATTGTTGGTTTTAGCCGATTTCACCCAGGTTCGATCTGCTTCGCTTTGCTGCGCATCGCCTTCTCGAAGCCGATTTTTACCTTGTATCCGGATTAACCATAATTGGTTGATCTAGTTATCCCCTAATCGGTTCTTACCGACTAGCGAAAAGCCGATAAATCTTTGTTTATCGGCTTTGATCAAATTACAAATTCCACCTTGTCAATTTCATGTCAAATTGACTGGCACGCTCTGCAAACCCGGCGTTTGTCTTGTGTGTTCGAGGCTAAGGATCTTGCTTCACGTTTTTAGCGCGAACATATTTTGGCACGCCCAGTGGGACCAAGAAAATCAAGAATGTCATCAACCGACAAGCCTGCGGTCACCGCCGATATCAACACCGATGCTATAATCGCGCCTCAGATGGCCGATTTAACCCCTGACCAGCGAAAAGAGATCGAAGACCAAAAGGCGGCTTTGGAAGAAATAATGTTGCGATGTTTTCAGAAAACTCGCCGTGGCGTCACCCAAAGGGCTGCACTCCCCAACATCAATCCCATCGGGGATTCATCATCCGAATCGGTAAGTCGATATGCACCCGCCCAAGCCGATTTATCAAGTATGATCGAGCAATCTGTTCATCATGCATTAATTAACCAGTCATCGGCTCTAGTATCCACATTGAAGCCGATGATAGAAAATAGTGTGAAGACAATTGCTCAAGAATTGGCTGTGTCTGGAAGCCTGCTAGATCCACCACAAACCGTCCCTACATACCCAGTGTACTCCATAGCCTCTAACACCAATGCAGTAAAAGTGTTGGCTCAAACACCCGTTATGATGCCGACCCAACCCACCGTTTTGAAACCAAGCATACAGAGAGATGGATTCACGCACTACCACGGGCACACAGACGGGGCTAAAATAAGCGCACCAAACCCGTTGAACGGACACTCCAGCAGCACCGTTTTATCGGGTTATCAGCTGATCGAAACAGATCAGGTTCCACAATCAGGAGGAGCCGCAATGATGAAAGAAGCGCCGTATAGGGCGATACCATACGTTGAGCCATTCGCGCCCATACCCGATGCATTAGGTTTTAGTCATGATTATGACCAAGTGCCGAGACCTCCTGCGGCGCGATTTGGACACAGACCCGAGTTTGCACTCGGGGGGCAGGGCACTAACAATGAGAATTGGCAATGTCCGGTTGCACCGCAAGCCGACAATGTCAATTGGGCAGAACAAATTGCCAACGTTTTGAGGGAACAGTTCGGCTTACAGCCCAGAGGAAGAGTGATCGGCTACAGGAAGCCGTATCCCGATTACATAGATCGGATGCCATACCCACACAACTTTAGGATACCAGACTTTGCCAAGTTCTCAGGTGATGATTCCGTCACCACGATTGAGCATATCGGACGGTTTATGGCTCAGTGTGGAGAGATTTGCCGCGATCCGATGGACTAAAAATTAGACTATTTCCTTTATCATTGTCTGGTGCTGCATTCACTTGGTTCACTAATCTACCCCCAAATTCAGTTCATGTGTGGAACGATTTAGAAAGCCGATTCCATGAATACTTTTTTTCAGGGACTATGGAGCTTAGGATTTCTGATCTTAGTTCAGTCTGACAGAAGTACGGCGAATCGGTTTCTGATTATATCAGAAGGTTTAGAAGCGTACGGAATAAATGCTTCAGCGTAACATTACCCGACGATCAATTGGCCGATTTAGCATTCCAAGGACTAATCCCGCCATTAAAAGAGAAGCTATCGGGCCAAGAATTTCCCGATTTAGGCCACTTACTCCATCGCGTATCGGCAAATGAAAGCCGATATGCAGATAGCAAGGGGTTTAAAGATATATTTAAGACGAACGGTAATGAAAAGGCCAAAGTAAACATGGTAGATTACAATTCAAGCGACACCTCTGAGGACGAAGCAGAAGTAAATATAGCCGAGTGGACCAAGGGTTCTAAAAAGCCACTCGTATGCTCTCTGCTCAGGCCAACGAAAAATAGGGCGGAAGTCAAGTATTCATATGATGTTTCAAAGTGTGACAAAATATTTGATTTATTGTTGCAAGAAAAACTCATAAGGTTACCAGAAGGGCACGTTATCCCATTAGCCGAAGAAATTAAAAAGCGAAGGTATTGTAAATGGCACAATTCATTTTCACATAACACTAACGATTGCAATATTTTTCGACAGCAGATTCAATCGGCCATCGCCGATGGCAGGTTAAAGTTTGCGGAAGAATCAGCTATGCAAATAGATATGAATCCTTTCCAGGTCAACATGGTGCAGTGCTCACGAAAAGGAAAGGACCCTATGGGAGATGTTAAGCCGACTAAAGGGTTCGAAGCACGATCAAAAGGAGATGAAACAGTGCAGATTACTATCGGCTCCATACAAATAGAAGCCGATAAAAATGGACAGAACTCTAAGACGGTAAAACCAAGAGGAGACTTGGAAATCGGAAAATGGTATCGGGCTGAGAGGGCTCCAAGAAAAGTCGACTTCAAACCAAAGCCGACTTTCTCACAACTCCTAGGGAAGTATGAGAGGATAAGTCGAAGATGTAACACTCGACAACACTAGAGTTTTCAACCAGATCAGAAGACAGACAACTATTGTTGGCGACCAAATATGCCACATCGACCAACTACTGAAGAAGAGAAACATTGGCAATGTCCCTTTTGGCAGTTTTGCTGGGAAAGGGGGATGACCTTACCAACAGTTGTATCTTGTCCTATGCAACACTCGTCTGCATATCGGCCAAACCAATCTGTAAAAGACAGGTTGTCTAGACCGATACACTATCGACTAGAAGTGAGAAGCAGGAGGCCGATCTATGAAAGGTTGTCGACATCAGAGAAAGGCGAGTCCTCCCGAAATCAGGAATTATCGGTTTCTCATAACACAAGTAGAATGGAATCTGACAGCGAAATGAACAATTTAGCTGGAAAGATAAGGAAGCCGATAGAACCGAAACCTAGATGGTGCCCCTCAGGCCTCAGCAAGTCACAACGCAGGCGGCTCCAGCGGTTAAAGACACAAGAAGAAAGGGAAGCCGAAAAAGAGAGCGAGAGGGATCGGATGTTCAATAAGTTAAGGCCAATACCGGTTTTGAAAAAAGAATGGAGAAAGAAGGAACAGATCGATAGTGATTCAGATCAATCGGTCGAATCCGGTTCTCCGATGATCCGAGATGATACACCGCCAATTGATATAAACATGGTATTCACTCTACCTACCGAGTTCAAAACCGAAGAATCGGCTGAAGAAGTGTTCGCCCAATTGTGCCTCGGAGCACCAGACGCTTTGTTCGAAAAGCCACAAGACATGCATCGGCATCTAAAACCGTTATACCTAAAAGGGTATATTAATGGCCGACCGATATCTCGTTTGTTGGTCGATGGTGGGGCGACAGTTAATCTGATGCCATTAAGTACTTTCAGAAAATTGGGTAAAGCCGATGAAGACTTGATCAAGACCAACATGGTACTAAATGACTTCACGGGAGACCCAACTGAGGCTAAAGGCATAATGGTGTCAGAACTGACAGTCGGCAATAAAACTTTGCCGACTGCATTTTTCGTAATAGAAGCCAAAGGCAATTACAGTGTGCTCCTTGGGCGGGACTGGATCCATGCCAATTGCTGTATACCATCAACTATGCATCAGAAATTGGTACAGTGGAACGATGATACAGTAGAAATTGTACCAGCCAACACATCGGCTCATATCGCCATGGCTAGCCCTGATACCAATTGGCCACACGAAGAAGCCGAATGTATATCAGGAAAAGCCTTGGACGATTGCGATTTTATCTGCGTCGAGAAGTCAGGATTCAAGCCGATCAGCGTCAAACCCAATACGTTTGATCGGACAGACGAAGTAGTAAGAAGATGGAGTCCAAGACATTAGCAAAGCTGCAGGAAAAGGCAAGAAGCTATCGGCAAGAAGAATACGAAGAAGCTGTTGAGGATTTTGAAGAAGAAAGAAAAGGGTTAGGGTTTACGTCTGCCGATTTGCTCGAAGAGATCGATATTGGGGAAGGTGATAGCAAAAGACCAACATTTGTAAGTGCTAAATTAAAACCCAGTTATAAAGCAAAGTTGGTCGAAATACTCAAGAAATATAAAGATTGCTTTGCGTGGGAGTATTATGAGATGCTAGGTTTAAGCCGACAGCTAGTTGAACATCGGCTACCCATAAAACCTGGGTATCGGCCATTCAAACAGTACCCTATGCGATTTAATCCTACGTTGTATGATGCTATAAAGGAAGAAGTAGGACGATTGCTAGAGGCAAAGTTAATCCAGCCTTGCCGATACGCTGAATGGGTCTCAAACATCATTCCTGTAAAAAAGAAAAATGGCAAACTCAGGATGTGTGTTGATTTTAGAGATTTAAACAAGGCCACACCAAAAGATGAGTACCCGATGCCTATAGCCGATATGCTTATCGATGCTGCATCCGGAAATAAAATCATAAGTTTTTTGGATGGAAATGCCGGATACAATCAGATATTCATGGCCGAAGCCGATATACCCAAAACAGCTTTCAGATGCCCGGGAGCTTTGGGGCTATATGAGTGGAAAGTTATGACCTTCGGTTTAAAAAATGCCGGCGCCACTTATCAGCGCGCTATGAACCATATTTTCCATGATTCGATTGGCAAAACTGTGGAGATATACATTGATGACGTGGTAGTAAAGTCTAAAGAAGACTGGCAACATTTAACCGATCTGGAGAAGATGTTCGAGAGCACAAGGTTACATGGGTTAAAAATGAACCCTCTCAAGTGTGCTTTCGGAGTATCGGCTGGACAATTTCTTGGGTTTACAGTACATGAAGGAGGGATTGAAGTAAACCGAGCCAAAGTAAAAGCTATAGCCGATACTAGACCGCCGACAAGCAAAAAGGAGTTGCAAGTATTGATAGGGAAAATCAACTACTTACGACGTTTCATTTCGAACTTGTCAGGACGTATTCGGGCTTTCACACCGCTGCTGAAAATTAAAAACGACCAAGAATTTAAGTGGGGAGCCGATCAACAAAAGGCCTTCGATGACATAAAAGTTTATCTGATGAGTCCACCAGTGTTGGCCGCACCGAAGCATGGTATACCTTTTAAACTATATATATCGGCTGAAGGTGATGCAATTGGGGCAGTCTTAACACAAGAAGCCGATGGGAAGGAACGAGCAATATTTTACTTAAGCCGACGTCTTTTAGATGCAGAAACAAGGTATCCCCTAGTAGAAAAATTGTGCTTATCATTGTATTTTGCTTGCACCAAATTAAGACATTATATGCTGGCTTCCAAATGCGTTATAATATGCAAAACCGATGTAATCAAGTACATATTATCGGCGCCAATTCTGCGGGGTCGGCTTGGTAAATGGGCATACGCCTTAACAGAGTTCGAGTTAACCTATGAGTCGGCTAAATCTGTAAAATGACAAGCTTTGGCCGATTTTATCATAGGAAGTGAAACATTAACAGGAACAGCTGATGTAACTCCTTGGCAGCTGTATTTTGATGGATCCGTTTGCCAGGAGGGCGAAGGCATCGGCGTGATATTGATTTCACCTAGAAAACAGGAGTATGACTTCATGTATCGGCTAAATAGCCGATGCTCAAATAATCAAGCAGAATACGAAGCATTACTAAGAGGGCTACAATTGCTAGATAGCATCGGGGTGAAAGACGTCGAAGTTTTTGGAGATTCGATGTTAATTGTACAGCAAGTCAAAGGAGAATACCGATGCAACGACGGTGCGCTAACTCAGTACCTACATCAGTGCCTCCAGATTATTGGGACATTTACTACATTCTCTATATAACATATCCCCAGAGAAGCCAATGACAAGGCAAACCGGTTGGCACAATGTGCATCAGGGTATAGAATTGAAAGCCGACAGGAACTAATCGAGCTAAATGTTTGGCCGATCTTGTGTGTTCATCCTGTCGACTGGAGGAAGGAAATAAGGGATTATTTATCGGATCCATCTAAGCCGACTGAGCAGAAAGTCAGACGCAAAGCACTCAAATATGTTCTACTCGAAGATGTACTATACTTTCGGACAATGGAAGGGTTATTGCTAAAATGCCTGGGAACCGAAGAAGCCAAGATAGCGATGGGAGAAATCCATGAAGGAATTTGTGGATCACGTCAATCGGCCCATAAAATGAAATGGATACTGAGACGAACGGGATATTTTTGGCCGACAATGTTAGAAGATTGTTTCAAATATTATAAAGGATGCCAAACATGCCAAAAGTTTGGTAACATACAGTCAGCACCAGCATCAGCTTTGCATCCAATCATCAAGCCATGGCCGTTTAGGGGATGGGGTATAGACATAATCGGCCAAATATTTCCGTCATCTAGCAAAGGACATAAATTTATTCTCCCAGCTACAGATTACTTCTCAAAATGGGTTGAGGCTGTACCACTCAGGAAAGTTACTAGCAGAGAACTGATCGACTTTGTAAGTGAACACATCATCCATCGGTTTGGGATCCCGCAAACGATCACTACCGATCAAGGGACTGTGTTCATGTCAAAAGAGTTCAAAGATTTTGCAGGAAGTCTTGGGATAAAACTACTAAATTCCTCCCCTTATTACGCTCAGGCCAATGGGCAGGCCGAATCATCGAACAAAACATTGATAAAACTAATAAAAAGAAAAATTGAGGAAGAGCCAAGGAAATGGCACTCAACACTATCGGAAGCTTTATGGGCTTATCGGCTATCTCATCACGGATCAACTAAATTATCGCCTTTTCAGTTGGTATATGGACAAGAAGCCGTTTTGCCCGTAGAAATCAACATCGGCTCAGTGAGGCTATGTGAGCAAGATAAGTTGTCAGCCGATGAATACGAACAGGCGATGCTTGACAATCTAGATGACTTGGCTGAGCTAAGGCTGATCACGCTAGATCGGCTTAAAAGGAATAAAGAAAGGGTTGCCAGGTCATATAATAAAAAGGTAATCTTAAAATCCTTCAATCAAGCCGATTTGGTATGAAAAACCGTGTTACCAATCGGGTCTAAGGATAATCGATTCGGCAAATGGTCTCCAACTTGGGAAGGGCCTTATAAGATAAACCGGCCAATCGGCGGGAATTCGTATATACTGGAATCCTTGGACGGGTTCGTCCTACCTAAAGCAATCAATGGGAAATATCTAAAGGTATATCACCCAAGCATATGGGTTGGGTCCTAACTACCGGAAGAGAAACATCAAGAAAACCATGCATATAAAATCGGTCATACAGCCGACCGAGTCAGTCATTCAAACAACCATCACGAATTAAATATTGTTTACAAAAATCGGCTACACAGCCAGTCCTATAGATCAGTTCATTAGAAGAAGTCGATGCTCTGTTCTCAAATTAGTGAAGCCCGGAACCAGGCAAGTGGGCTCCCAAAGCCGATAGTGCCACTGCCGCCCTACCGATGGTAGCTTGAACACTGTCTATCAGTTGTTGATCGACTCCTGCATCACCCGGGACTTGAACTATCTTGGCTAATTGGTTCTTGACTTGAGCAAAAACCTCGCCAATTTGCCGCCTCTGAACGGCCAGTGAAGACGTCGAGTCGGTGATGCCGAGCTGGCATTCTGCAAGTTCTTTTGTAACTAAAGCCAGCTGTTCTTCAAGTTTGATTTTGGCCGACTCCAGCTCTTGAGCTCTGTTCTTAGCCGTTTTAAGTATAGCAGCACCCTGGTCAAATGTACTCTTTCGAGATTTGGCATCCGCTATGAGCTTGTCCAAGATCTCTTGGTCGGCTTGTTGGGCCTTCCTCTGTTGAACCCTTAGCTTGGCTGACTCCACGTCCAGCCGACGAGCGTCCAAGTGGCATACCTCTAGCAGTGCGTTCATAGCGGCAGGGGGAAGATCGGCTTGCACGGCCGCCATAGCATCCCTCAGAGGTTGCGTATTGGCCAGTAGAGCCGCCTCCGGCTGCATCACCTCGTCCAAAAGACGATTGAGTCGCTCTTGCATGCCCGGCTCGGCAGTAACGACAGTCGATGCTGGCGCGAAAGCCGCTATTATGCGTTGAATATCGGCTGGATAGTCATCAGTGGCCATAACCTCCGGGTCGTCAAGCTCGTCCAAAGTGAAGCCTAGCAGATCGGCCAGATCAGTTGATGGCGCTTTGGGGTCAGGATCGGAAATGTCAATCGTCGGGGGCGGTACGGCCGGTGGTGTTGGAGAGAGTGATGGAGGGATAGCCGATGTAGCACCTTGGGGATCGGCTGTAACCCCCGCTATCTGTACTGATGGAGATTGCTAGAGAACAAAAAGCAAGTCAGCAACACAAGACAAATGTAAAGCAATATGACTACACAAAGAAACTCACATCAGTAGCTGAATGCTCCGGAGAACCACCAGATGGATGCCTCACAGGTCTTGGTAAACGTCTGGTAGATTTCTTCCTCCTCTCTGTAGTAGACTCAATTAAGCCTTGATAACGCGAGTAACATAATAGCCGACACAGAAAGTGACTTACTTGGAGCGCGTTGGCGAGCCAAGTCCTATAGGGATGGACCTTGGATACCCAAAGTACCTGAGGTATATCCCGTAGTGCCGACAGATTGACCCGGACGTCTCTGTCGGCCACTACTGGCAGAAACATGGGGATCGGCTATTCGTCCGCCAGCATCCGTGCCGCCCTGGAAAGATCAAAAACATACTTAACGAAAGCCAATAGCCAATATGGAAACAGAGATAAAAAGACACTGATACCTCTACAGCTACTGAGGAGTCAGTATAACCGGAACTCTCGCTGGGGCCAGAAGCCACCGTCGGCTCACGGAAGTCAGGCAAAAAGGTAAGAATTATAGCCGACGGAGTTCTGTCCATCAATAAGGCCTCCGATATCCTAGACCACCATTGTGAGAATGCGGCCGACCGACGGGAATTAAGATTGAAATGTGGCATAGAAAAGAGTTGAAATCCGTCGGCTACTTCGGGTACAATCTCCGCAGCAACACTGTTGGTCACTCGGGAACAGGGTTCGATACAGGACAAGAAAGGAAAGGAAGGGATGGTTTGCCCAAAACCCAATTGGCGGGCGTAAACCGATGGATGATAAAATTCGTAAGAAGGCTGAAATGTCCTGTTGCGTGTATTCAAGCCAACGTGAATAATGCAGGGAGAGAGGATGATTTTATACAAGTCTAAAGTGGACTGGGGCATCAAGGAACTATCGGCATCTAAGTGAAGGAACGATGGGCACGGATAATCAGCTACATCAGTGTAACGGAAAAAGTCTTGTTGGCCGAAAGAATCTCTATCCAGAGTGAGGAAGAAGCTGAGGTATTTGTGTAAGCCAACTGGATCCATTTTTAACTCACCAGCAGAAGACATGATAAATCTCTCCCCATAAGATCGGCTGGCTCTATACTAGGGGACTACATGTTCTAAATAATCTTCTCTAGGGAAGGTTGAACTCCCCGAAGGTTCAGATAAAATGGATCGGCTGAACATACAATGAAGCCATGTCTGGATAAACCACAAGGGGCCCCCTATGTTACCAACAACATGTTTGGCAAAACCAGAAAAGAGTCGGCTACGGATTACGTGCATCATTTGATATACCGCTCCCAAAAATATCTTACCAAGAGCAAGCCGATGCCCCTCTACCAAGCGTTCGGCTATTAATTGAAAAGATTGGGTAGGGCCAAGAGAGGCACCGCAGAAAAGGTATCGGTCTAGCCAAAGGTTGAGAAAAGCAGCATGCTCCTCGGTAGATACTGGGACCATTGACTCTATTGTTATCCTGAATATATCTGTGCCAACCCTCACCTTTCTTTCGAATTAACTTAAATATAGGTTTTCCGCTAAAAGCCGATAATTGATCTCCATCTGGCCGAAGGCAACACAATTGGGTCACATCAAGCAAAGTAGGGCCGATTGGGCCAGATGGGAATAAAAAAGCGTTGAAAGAATCCGACCAGAAATAACAGGCTGCAGCTACTAAAGGTTCGTTGGCTTCAGGGTCGGCTAGACTCAAAGATAGAGATTCATCTATACCCATTCTCTCCCATTCTACCCTCTTTTGAGCCGATACCCTAATGAACCATGATCTCCACCCCCTCAGATTTTTGGGCCAAGCCCTAAAACTTTTTCCCCACTCGGAGATATTGTACCCTACAGCCGACAATGGGAGTCTAGGAATTTCATCATTGATAACCGTGTCGGCCGACATGGTACCTACCGGCCCTAAGTAGAATTGATCTAAGCTTTGAGGAATCGGAATGAATACCTGCGAAGGGTCCATTTCAGCCGATTTCGAAAAGAATGAGAGAAAGATGACGAAAGCCGATGGTGCGTGCGTCGAGAGCTTGAAAGCGTACAAATGACCATGGGGGGGACCCCCATATTTATACCACGGTGAAAAGAAGGCGAACGGGCGGGAGCAGTTGTGCATTTAAAACGCACCGAGATTTTTACGGCACGGTTAACGGGGTGGTTCCCGAAAAGGATTCTTCTATAAAGCCGATACGGACGAAAAGCCGATTCTTTTTCGAAAATAACAAGTTATCTTCCAAAAACGGGGGGCATATGTTTGCACCAAAATCTGGCATATATTGAAACCCGTCTGAATCGGAAAAGAAGCGTTCGTATAAGAAAGGGATCGGTAAACGAATCGGAAAAGGAATCCGTTTCTAAAAAGGAAAGGAAATCAGACCGGAGGCCGATACGGATAAATGCACCGTATCCATATACAACTCGGATCGGCCAGGTGTGTTATAAAAGGGGTAGACGTTAAGCGAAAAAAGAATCAATCCAACACAACATACATCCACTTTATACAAGCTTTTCTTTTACATCGTTTTAGCTTCATAGATCTCTCTGCAAGTCGACGGAATCAACATAGTTGCGCATCGCCAATTGTTGGTTTTAGCCGATTTCACCCAGGTTCGATCTGCTTCGCTTTGCTGCGCATCGCCTTCTCGAAGCCGATTTTTACCTTGTATCCGGATTAACCATAATTAGTTGATCTAGTTATCCCCTAATCGGTTCTTACTAACTAGCGAAAAGCCGATAAATCTTTGTTTATCGGCTTTGATCAAATTATAAATTCCACCTTGTCAATTTCAGGTCAAATTGACTGGCACGCTCTGCAAACCCGGCGTTTGTCTTGTGTGTTCGAGGCTAAGGATCTTGCTTCACGTTTTTAGCGCGAACAATATGCATATAAATATATATATATACACACACACAAAGCCATGTTCTGGGTAATTACAATGCCAAATGCTCACATTTGAGCAATACATATAGACCTAATGGACTATTATTATCATCAGTTTACAAATAAATATGTAGAACAATATAGACTGATTACATAACGTATGGATAACAAAAGGGACTATTTCGTGTCTCCATACAGATCTTGATCTTCATACTCCACAAGCATGTCATATGTATTGTTTGAGTTGTCCTTGTTTACTTGTTCAGTATCAAGAACCATGCCTAGATTATTAATATGTTCTTCAAGATGCATAATCTCATCTGTTTTGGAAGTGAAATGACTCTCCATCTTGTACCCTTGTTTCTTCGTGCCCTTTCCAACGGACTGAAGATATAATTCAACAAGATGTTTTGGGGTGCGACACTTACATGCCCAATGTCCCTTGCATCCACACTTGTAACAAGGTTGAGAATTGTCCACATGATTATTCTTCTTGAATTTTCCTTTTCACTTTCCCTTGCCTTTATAATTACCTTTACCTTTCTGCATCTTGTTCCATCCCCCCTTTTTCGTATGGTCTTTCTTGGGACCATGGCTACTACTAGCCTTCTGAGTATTTGCATGTGCTTCTGGCACACTTAGTGTCCCTGTAGGACGAGCGTGATGATTCTTCATAAGAAGTTCATCATGTTTCTCTGCCTGAAGCAAAGTATAGATCAACTCTGAGTACTTTGTATATTTTTGTTGATGATATTGCTGTTGCAATATTCTAAAAAACGGATGAAATGTACAGAGTTTTCTCTATCATTTCTTCATCAGAAACTTGTTTTCCACAAAACCTCAACTTAGATTTGATCTTATGGACTGCAGAATTATATTCTGCCATAGATTTAAAATCTTGAAACCGTAAGACCGACCATTCTCGTTGGGCTTTAGCCAGTATAATAGTTTTCTATTGATCATAACGCTCTTTAAGAGAATTCCATAAATTTAAAGGATTCTCTTCCATCAAATACTCAGCTTTTAAATCGGGATGAAGATGTTGTCTCAAGAAATGCAAAGATGAGCATTGTGTATTCTCAGATATTGGATCGACACCTTCCACAAGTTCGATAATAGTATTAATGAGATTGGTGGCTGTCAAATATATTTTGACATCCATTGCCCATGTAAGGTAATTACTTCCATCTAAAGCAAGTTTAGGGAACATTTTCTTGGATATTTCAGCCATATCCTACATATTTTTAAAAATTTGTTCATTAATTTACTTAGTCAAAGTAAATTTGCTAAGTGTTGTATATGAACATAATCAGTAAATAAAGGTCTATATAAAATTTCGAGATTTATTTTTTAGTATTTTCATATTTTCTTCACAAATTTAAAAATATATATGCCATACAAATAATTAAATAATTGCAGAAGAAATAAGAAGACACAAATATCCTTTTAAATGGTGTAGATTTTCAATATAATACATGCAACTAAGTTGCTGCAAATATCTTAGATTCCATCCCATAGGGGTGGGCGACACTACAGTCGCAACTAAGAATATTGACTCTGTATCAATAGGCGTTGGTGTAAACATCATGAAGGCAATCACAAGTTGTTTTAACAACAAGTGTAGACCTCACAATAATGGGTGAGTTACTCGCTGCTATAGATATGGACTTATCCTCGAAGGAATAAGCAACATTATAGTTGCAACCAATACTATAGTCTCCATCACATGTGTTTATTACCAACCCATAGAAAATAATCACCAAATCTAGGACTAATTTATAAAGGAAATGTAGTAATAAATACAACAAATATAAGTACTCCAAATAATAAAGTACATATGCATATTCATTATTGCATCTTTGTACAAAATATTAAACATGCACTTATTTGCTTTATTGTAAAAAAACCCCAGAATACTAGAATGCAAATATGTCTGTTAAAAAGAACTCCTGGTCCTTAAGTGGCTAGATTAATGTGCAAGTGTTGCATTACTCAAGGGCTAATGTAACATCCCGGCATCTAGTATGCCCTGGATGTCACCAAACATAGACCAAACAACATCTAAATACCACATCTAACGGTAAATTACAGCAAAGGAGTACATGCAAAAACCGAAAATTTCGGCAGCATCTCCTTTGTTTTTCCATGGTACGAAGCATCAACAATAATATCACAAGTTATATCATAATGGGAAGCATCTAATGCAGCAATAACAGGTAACATAGCAACTATTTAAGTCTAGCATAATGAATTTAACCACTCCATGATCTAAAACGAAGTAAATAAGATGACCAAGCACACAAATAAGTCATACTCCAAGTTCTCAACGCATTAACTTATAATCATAACTACGAATGGCAAAATTGTATATATCTTAATGAGTGAAACTTTGTGATGATGTGTCACTAAGCCCCTTTCCCGCATGTCGGTTTCATGGTACCGAAAAACAATATAAAACACAAGCGTGAGTTCATCACTCAGCAAGTATATCGCAATAGGTCATAAAAAATAAATCAAGGCCAACAACAATACATACCATACTTTAACATAGTGATCAAATCATAATTTCATCCACAACATCATAGCCATGACCAAGCACATTGTTCACAACTCATTTTCATCATCATGTATGCAATGCAATGCGATGCACATGTCTCCTGGAAGCATATACCTGTATTGCTGAGTGCACACCCGTCGGCGTTCACCCTCTTCCCCCTTCCATCCCGTAGATGGAGGGTGCCTACGCATCGCTTCCACTCACCACGTGGGTGGAATCACGAGGTAGGTCTTACAACCATGGCGCTCCGGATTAGTCATAACTTTCTCACCGACCTTACCGGACTAGTTATGACGTTCTCACCGACTGGGCCAGCTTTCATGCCATGTGTGCAACATATGCCATAAACATAAACAACTTGCATCAAACCGAACTAAACATGGCATACCATCATATTAATCCATTTTCATCATGACATGGGCAAGCACTAATCATAGCAAGATATCACAACATGTAATCATGACAAGATAGCACATCATGTAAATAATTTGCACCTAGTCTCAATTATCAACATTCAACACGCTACCAATTACAATATACTTGCCTTAACCTCGGGCGACGGATTGGCGAGAGGTTGAGGACACTCCCGGGGTCACACCACCTGCACATAGGGACCACACACTCAAAACGTGCCCACAAAACAGTACTCACTCGCTCATCTACCCCGACTACGCAAACTACTCCCAAAATTGAAAAACAGAGAATCTGTGCCGCCGGGACAGCAGGCTTCAAACTAGCATAACTTGGGTTATAGGACTCCAAATCAAGTAAACGAGTACATCATCACGAAGCTTAGGAAATTTCCTATCTTTTTCTAAGTATTGGGAAAAGCTGATTCGGCCTCTAAAATTCTTTAATCTACAGAACAACGTAATCTGTTCCAATCTCGTCACAGTTTTGAACACGTTCGGTAAAACGACCATAACATTCAAATGGCTGGGTGGAATTGGACATTATTTATGTCCACTAAAAGGTATTGAAGTGACCTACAACTTTCTCAACAGGCGGACGACCAAATTCCGAAGCTAAGGTCGCGAAAACTCAAACCCTAGGTCGACTGTACAATCTGCCCAAAGCAGAGAACGTGGCAAACTCTAGTTTTCATCTAATCTACCCAATCACAGCACCACCACCTGATCTAAAAGCATCCAAATACCATCTAGCATAGCACCTAGACCAATCTCAAGGATTTCCCTAGCCATACCTTCGCCCGACGAATGATGAACCGACGAATCTCCTCCCGGTTCACGCGATCTCCTTCCTTGCTCCAAATCCACCGGATCTCCTCGTCGCGGAGTGCTCCAATGGTGAAAACAGCGGGTTGGCGAGGTGAGGGGCTCCCCTAGGGCAGCAAGGATGGTGGAGAGGGGACGGGAGAGGTAGAGGCGCCATGGGGGAAGATGGAGAGGAAGGGGAAAGGTGGAGGCGCATGGGGGGGCTAGGGCGTGGCGGCTAGGGTTGGGAAAGGGAGTGGGGGGCGCACCAAGGGGTGGGGGCCAGATTTGGCTGCCCAAAATTCCCCCCCCTTGGGCCCAAACCCTTCCACCGGAGGCCCAACTCAACCCCCAAGGCCCAAAGTCCCCCGGAGAGGTCCAAACACCCGAAAACGGCTCAAAAACAGGCTATAAAGTCGTACCAAAATGCCGAATTCTAAAATATCATATTCTGGGGTGTCACATTCTCTCCCCCTTCACAGGATTCGACCCCGAATCCGAGACACACCACTTCACAACCAACCAAATCGAAGAGAGCTAAGGTTCACTTCTCAAAACCCGCTCAGAAACCCCTACGATTCGCACTAGCTCGGGCTCAAAAGCAAGGAGCTAAAGCTCGAAGATTGATGGCTCTAACGATAACTAACAATCAAAACTTGCCAGAATCTTACTCAACATTGAAACACAAAGCACTCACATACGGCCTCAGCACGACCCAAGCGGTAGGATAAATCCTCAAACAGACCGCAAAAGAAAACGATCTCACACTCCTCATTTCATACATTCCTTGGCACTAGAGTGCCCGATCCCTTTAACCAATGCTACTCTCCAGAAGAACACGGTACCAACCTCTAACTCCAACTCTAGATTCGCCTTCAGCTCTCACGTGCAAAAATGCTTTCACACCTCAACCTCTCTACTGTAGTTCATCATAAACAAGACGACACGAACCAAGCAGGACACATCATTCCAAGACTACCAATTGCTTGAACAAATGGGGTTAAAACCTTGCAAAAAAATTGATCTTTTATAGCTAGGCCAACACTCATCGTTACCATCGAAGGAAAAGCCTACTTTATAACCAGGGTCTTGAAACCCGCAAAAACAATACAACCAGGCAATCTACTTTGGTTGACACAACTCGCTTTAAAGATCGGCGACAAAAAGATCCAATACACATCGAAAAGGAAAGGCAATTACTAGCAACCACCAAATGGTCCGCTAATAATTTAATCAACCCTACCAAGGAGCACATCAACCACACAATTCTCCAAGAAGGTTTGAATTGGGTCATACACAACCTTCCTTTACTCTTCACTTTTAAACCATTAACGATCAACTACTAGCCACACCAGATTTCTCTTACTAAGAAAGTCTCGCCCTCACATCCTTCCACTCAAAGGACCAAGACAAAGAGTACCACCATTGGGTAAGCTCAACCACCAACAATCAACCCAATTGATCCCCATGCGTAACTTTGAGTCCAATGCACTACAATCACTTTGAAAAGGATTCGACAACAACCAAACAGTATTCATTTTAATTTCCTAAGTCAAGACGCAAAGGAAACACGAATCTCCTACACCACAACCAATATACCAGAAATTCTTCATTGTTTCTTTTCATACCAGAAAGAAATAGATATCTCAATTTGTGACATGGATGCACACTTTTCAGGATCACTTCGGATTAGTCATATATCTATATATGACTTTCTCACCGACCTGGCTCATTGACTCTTTCATCATTAAATATCTATAAACAATGTCATGCTTCCTTTCCACCATTCATTCTTCATGTAACAACAATACCAAGTAGTCATTCACAAAAAGACTTCTTCCTCAGTACACATGATTGAAACACAATTAACATCGATGGCTGCGAAATTCATATAAACTATGACGGCAACACCATTAATAGGGAAACACCACATCGTAAAAGAACCCACGTCAATTGAAAAACTAAACTTGCAAAACCTCGCATTTTAACCACACCCTTAGTGGGAGATACTCGCAAGAGTACGCTATCACCCACCTCGAACTCCAAATCTCGCCTCCTCACATCAGCATAACTTTTCTGTCTGCTCTGCGCTGCAAGAAGGTTCTACCGTACCTCCGCCACGCGATCAACAGCCTGCTGAACCCAGTCCGGTCCAAAAACTGCTCTCCACATCATCCCAACAAAGCGGCGATCTACACTTCCAGCCATACAGTACCTCATAAGGAGCAGCCCGGATGCTCGAATGATAGCTGTTATTATAGGCAAACTCTGCCAGAGGCAAATGATCTTCCCAGCTACCTTTCCAAGCCATCACATAGGCCCTGAGCATGTCCTCCAAGGTTTGAATGGTACGCTCAGACTTCCCATCGGTCTAAGGGTGAAAAGCGGTACTAACGCGAAGCTGTGTACCCAAAGCACTCTGCAAGCTCTCCCAAAATTTGGAGACAAACTTCGCATCCCGATCAGAAATAATCGTCTTGGGCACACCATGCAATCTCACAACCTCCCGCACATAGATGGGAGCCAACTCGCTCGCTGAATGGGTAGTGCGGATAGGAATGAAATGCGTGGACTTGCTGAGACGGTCTACCACAACCCAAATAGCATCCTTCCTCACCTGCTGGAAGGAACGATCATGCTGCTGTGCCTCCCGCATACGCTCGGGAATCGCTGACTCAAGAATCAATTGAGTTTCAGCTTGCACAGTCCCCGCAAAGTAGTAGGAAACTCCCAATCGCTCAAAGTCAGCAACAAGACAATCAATGACAGGGGGCATTGTCTTGCGACTGAGAGTGTCAGCCACCACATTTGCCTTGCCCGGATGATACTGGATAGTGAGGTCATAATCCTTTATCAATTCCAGCCACCTCCTCTGCCTCAAATTCAAATCTTTCTGAGTAAAGATGTACTTGAGGCTCTTGTGATCAGTGAAGATATCACAAGACTCGCCATACAGATAGTGCCTCCAAATCTTCAATGCAAACACCACATCAACTAGCTCAAGATCATGAGTGGGATAGTTCTGCTCATGCTTTTTCAACTGTCTCGATGCAAAAGCAATCACCTTGCCCTCTTGCATGAGCACACAACCATGTCCCAAACGAGAGGCATCAGAATAAACAGTAAAGAGCTTCTCAGGCTCGGGAAGGGTAAGAACAGGAGCAGTCACGAACTTCTCCTTCAAAGTGCAGAAACTGTGCTCACACTCTGGAGTCCACTGGAATTTCACCCCATTCTGAGTCAGTTGCGAAAGTCGCATGGCAATAATAGAGAAATCCTGCACAAAACGCCGATAGTAGCCAGCCAACCCAAGGAAACTACGCACCTCTTTGACATTGGAAGGCCTCTTCCAATCCAAAACTTCTGAGACTTTTCTCGGATCTACAGATATGCCCTCTGGATTGATGATGTGGCCAAGAAAACCCACTTCTGAAATCCAGAACTCGCACTTTTTTCAGCTTAGCAAAGAACTGATTCTCCCTCAAGGTACTCAGCACAAGCCTCAAATGCCGCTCATGCTCATCTTCTGATTTAGAGTAAACCAGAATGTCATCGATGAACACTACCACAAACTCATCAAGGTACTTGTGTAGCATACTGTTCATCGCCTCCATAAAGACAGCAGGAGCATTAGTTAGTCCAAAAGACATAACTTTAAATTCATAACGCCCATACCTAGTGGAGAAAGCAGTCTTCTCAATGTCCTGCTCCCTCACGCAAATCTGATTGTACCCCGACTGAAGATCAATCTTGGAGAACACCTTTGCTCCCTTCAGTTGGTCAAACAAATCCTCAATGCGAGGCAAAGGATACTTGTTCTTGACTGTCACTTCATTAAGAGCACGATAATCAATGCACATACGCCAACTTCCATCCTTCTTCGAAATGAAGAGGACGGGTGCTCCCCAAGGTGACACACTGCGCCGAATAAAACCCTTGGCCAACAGATCCTCCAACTGCTTTTTCAACTCGTCTTGAAAAGGACGAGCCAAGCAGTATGGAGAGATAGAAATAGGTCGAGTGCCAGGAACAAGATCAATACGACACTCCACATTCCTCACAGGAGGTAAACCAAGCAACTCGTCAGGGAACACATCAACAAACTCCTTCACTACAGGAATCTCCTCAATGGAAACTGAAGAAGAAGGCTTTTCTGACATAGCCATGAGGAAACCCAACTGCCTCAAATGGCGATCGGAAAATAGACTAGCCAAAGCAAAGATGGAATTGGAAGGTATACCACCCTGAAAGGTCAACTCTAGCCCTGACGGGGCCTGCAAGGTAACCGTCTTCCAGAAACAACAGATCTTGGCACGGTACTGATGCAACCAGTCCAATCCTAAAATGACATCAAAAGGAGCCAACTGTATCACCATAAGATTGGCAAAGAAAACCTCATCATCAATGGCAATGGTGCAACCCGGGCAAACCAAAGAACTAGAAATCAAACCCCCAGGAGAACTGACTATCACAGACTCAGAAATCCGCTAAACTCCGAACTTAGCTCTACTAGCAAACTCAGACGACACAAATGAATCGGATGCTCTGGAATAAAAAAGAACAAAGGCATCAACTGAATCCACAATAAAAGTACCTGAAACCACCTTTGGATGCCCGGCTGACTCGGCGGTCGGCAAGGTGTATACTCCGGGTGGCGCCGGGACAGTGGGAGCCCCGACTCCCGGCAGATGGCCCAACAAAGCTGGGGGCAGAGGAGGTAACTGAGGAGGAGCCGATGGCTGCGGGCACCAGTAGGCTGCTGGAGGCGCCCACGCAAAGGGCGGCTGAGGAGCAGGAGCCGCCATCATGTGCACCGATCCTCTGGAAGACGCCGCTGGAGTGGGAGGAGAAGGCACTGTCTCCCACTTGATGATACTACCGGGATTCATCCGATAAACTCACCCCATGTGGCCAGGCTTGCCACAGTGGTTGCAGCTCCCGGACCAACCACACTCCGAAGCACGTTGCTCACGACCGCACTTGGAACAAATTATGCCCTGGCCGGGCACAGGACGAATAGCCACTCGCGAGGAAGACGACTGGGGCTGTCTCATCTTAGCCCCTTAGGAGGAGCCCTATCCCCCCTTGAACTTCTTGAAGGTGGGTCGCTGAGAAGACCCACCTCCTACACCAAAGGTCCTCTTCTGGCCCCCGCCTGGGGCCATAGGAACCCCTGAACCACCCGAGTTTTGCTTATCCTGGGAGAGCTCCAACTCAAGCTCCATGCCCTTCTCCTGCTCCACCATGGAGCAGAAGTCACGAGGGACAGTCGCCCCCATGACAACTCTGAACTCCTGGTTGAGGCCTCTACGGAACCTCCTCGCCTTCTCCCTGTCGTCGGCTGCCACAGCCGGCACAAAGCGCACCACATTATTGAACTCGGCCTCATACTCTGCCACCGACCTCTTTCCCTGGGAAAGAGTCGTCAGAGTATGCTCCATCCTCTAAAGGAAAGACTCTGGGTAGAACTTGGCTCGGAAGCGAGCCACAAAGTCCTCCCAGGTGACCGGCCCAAGATCGGGGGCTCTAGCAGCCATGACCCCCTCCCACCAGATATCAGCTTGGCCCTTTAGCTGAAAGGCCACAAAGTGAGCCCTCTGGACCGAGGTCAACTCTAGGACGTCAAACTGCCGCTCCATGTACTGCAGCCAATCTGCGGACTGGACCGGCGTGCCCGCTCCGTCAAAGGTGTCAAGATGGAGGGACATCCACTCCCGGAGACTCATCCTCGGCTCCGGCACAGCGGGGGCAGCAACTGGGGCCGCTGCAGGGGGAGGCACAATAGCAGGGGCTGCCCGCAACTGCTGGCGCAGCTCCTGAACCTTCGTTTGCAGAGCCTGAACTAAGTTCGCAATGGCGGCGGGTACCTCAGCTCCTGACTGTGCCGCCGGGAGCTCCTCCTGCGCTAGCCCATGGGCATTAAGCGAAGCACTACCCTCAGCTACAGACTCAGCAACTCCCTGAAAACCCCGCCCCTGGCATCCATGTCCACGGTGACCACGGCCTGTACCCCTCGACATGGCTGCTACAGTCAGACAACCATCCAATCACATAAACATAAGCTCAACATCATATAATCAAGAACAAAGATCAAACATCATCATAAACATAGTCTTCATAAAATAAGCAAGCGCAATGCAATGATGAACTAAAACCCCAACCTACTATGCAACCAAGTGTGTCAAAATTTTAAATTACTTATTCCACTTTTGCAAGTTTTAATGTTGCTATCCTATGACAAAATTTTAGTTAAGACCTAAGCCATGTTTCTAAGTTATTCTACATCACATTTTAGTTGTAACCTAAGGTATGACACTAAAAATACATATTCCAAGGACCTACAGCCCGCTCTGATACCAACTGTAACACCCCGGCATTTAGTATGCCCTAATGCTACCAAACTTAGACTAAGCAACCTCTAAATACCACAAATACAAGTAAATTACAGCAAAGGCACGAATGCTAAAAACCGAAATTTCGGCAGCATCCCCTTTGTTTTATCATGGGTTGAAGGAACAACAATAGCATAGCAATATATGGCAAAATAGGAGGCATCTAAAATAGCAATAATTAAAGGCATGACAGCAATATAAGTCTAATTCCAAGCATTCAATGTCTCAATGAGCCAAACGAACAATAAGACTCTCATATCGCAAAACTAAACCATAATTCTATAAGCATCACACTTAATTTATTATCAAGACCCAATTGAATGACTGTGGGAACAAATAAGTGAAGCTATGTGTAGAAGTGTGACTATTTCCCTTCCCCGCATGTCGGTCTCATGGTACCTAAAACAACAAGAAAGCACAACGTGAGTTCAACACTCAGCAAGTATATTGCAATGGTACAAAAGAACAATTACATGGCTACAACAACTCATATCATGTCTATCATCTTATTCATGTTCACATATCATTATCATCACCATCATGTATGCAATGCGATGCTATGCACATGTCTCCTGGAAACTCATACCGGCATGGTTGAGTACACACCCGTCGGTGTGCACCCTCTCCTCCCTTCCATCCCGAAGATGGAGGGTGCCTACTCCTCGCTTCCATTCACCGCGGTGGATGGAATCACGATGTAGGACTTACTCAATGGCGCCCCGGACAAGTCATAACTTTCTCACCGACCTTACCGGACTAGTTATGACTTTCTCACCGACCCGGCCATGTATCATGCCATGTATGCAAACATGCCAACATCATAGATAACTTGTACAATAACACATGGCATCTCAACATAATAAACCATATTCATCATATCAAGGGGCAAACATTAAAGCATGGCAGGTGAACATATCCTATATCCAATTTCAACTCAACAAAACTAGCAATCTACAACTCGCTACCGATTCCAATACACTTGCCTCAACCACGGGCGACGGATTGCCGAGAAGTAGAGGGCACTCCCGGGGTCACACCACCTGCACATAGGCACCACACACTCAAAATCATGCCCACAAAACAATACGCAAACAGTCTTCTACCCCGACTTCGCAAACTACTCGCAAAAACCCAAAAACAGAGGTTCTGTCCCGTCGGGATAGCAGATTTCCAAAAGGCATAATTTGGGTTCTAAAACTCCGAATCAATTAAACGAGTACATCTTCGCGTAGATTAGGAAATTTCCTAACTTTTTCTAGGTATATGGAAAAACTGATTCGGAATCTAAAGTGGTTTAATCTACATAATACCGTGATCTGTTCCAATCACGTCACAGTTTTTAACACGCTCGGTAAAATGAGCATAACTTCCAAACGGCTGGGCGGAATTGGACATTATTTATACCCACTAAAAGGTATTGAAATTACCTACAACTTCCTCAACAGGCGGCCGAACAAATTCCGACTCTAAATTGGCGAAAACCCGAACCCTAGGTCGATTACTAAATCTGCCCGAAAGAGAGAACGTGGCAACTCTAGTTTTCTCCCAAATCTACCCATGGATAGCACCACCACTTGATCTAAAAACATGAAATTTACCTCTAGAGCAGCACCTAGATCAACCCCAAAAGATCACCAATGCCTTACGTCTTCCCGATGAACGACAAACGCCGAGATCCTTCGTCCCGGGCTCCCCGATCGTCCTCCTCGCACCGGAATCGCCGGATATCCTCGTCACGGGGCTTCCCATTGGATGGGACCATGGGATGGCGATGTGGGAAGGCCTCCTCGGGCAGCAAGGGGGGTGCAGAGGTGAGGGAAGGGGCGTAAAGGCCTAGGGAGGTGGCAGCTAGGAGAGGTGGAGGCAATGGGGTGGAGGGGAAAAGTGGGGGGCGGCTAGGGTTCCTAGGGGAGGCGTGTCGGGACCAGAATTTGCTCCATCTGTCACAAAATGCTCACGTAAGAACAGATTTCCAATTGTGATGAGGGTAAGGAAAAATTCAGCAAGGGGGTAAGAAAAGAGGGAAGGGGATAAGTCGAGAATTCATTCACTATCCTAACAAATTTTAACTTTAGAAAATAGGTTTTATCCTCACTACGACCATTCTAACTATGGGTTGAGCCTACAGTCAGTATGCCTCTGATACCACCTCTGTCGGGACCCGAATTTGCAAATCCGGACCCTCTGTGTATTCAGCACTAGTCCAGGATCACGCTAGTGCACACAGTCTCAACATTGGTAAATATCACAATCATACCACTCGATAATAATAAAGTACTTTAATTAGATAATCAAACTGGTTGCTTGACCTTAAGGTCAAGTTACAAATATACGCCTCGCAGGGCGAAACTTATTAAAAGAGAAATAATAGCAGCGGGAAAAGTAAGATAACATCGTGGCGCCATCCAGTATACCACAGGCAACTGACTGGGCTCGCTCCCTAGTTAGACGGTTCCTCTTGGAGCTCCTCCTCCAAAGCTGGTGTAGACTCTTCCTCAGCTGGTGTTGTATTATGGCAAGGGTGAGTACTTGGTACTCAGCAAGTTATGCATAGAATGCAGCTAATATACTACATGCATGGCTTAATACAAAGGAATAGCTCAAGGTATATTTGCAGTAAACAGCATTTAACAAGTATCATAAGTAGATTCGAAAGCAGTAGAAACAAGTATAACATCAATAACTTCTCCAGGAGTTAAATAAACATCTTCCCCATTCCTAGTCCACATTTTCATCAACATCATCTATTAACCTAACCAACCTTCCAAGTCCAAGTTATTTTCACGAAAGTCTAACCCTTGACTGTAATCCCCGAGCAATGTCCAATACTGCAGACACGGCTGTTCGAATAGATTTTTCACTCTGCAGAGGTTATGCACTTTACCCACAAGATACAGCCAAACATCACAAAGGCGAGTGGTCGTAACAAAGCCTTTCGAAAACGGCTAACTACGTAACTGAACCTTTCCGGTTTTTTCCGTACACTATCCCTTCCCTTAACAAAGGCGAAGTATGGGATCGACATACCGTTGGACGGGTACCATGCCATCGCATCGGTACGCTCCCCCTTCAAGCTACACAAAGGGTGTAGTTGACACCCGAGGTATCACATGCAAGTTATTAGTAACTTACTCAACTAGGACCGTCCCATTCCGGTCATGTGGTTGCATGATTAACTCAGTTCAAAGGCTTGCAAGGTTAAGTCCTTAGGTTGACCAGGGCAAGACTACCCGAAGAACCAAACCATCACTCCCGATGCCACAACTGGCCCACCCGATCATTTCTTGCCACATGCCTCGGTCCAAATCTATTTATCAAAACCCTAGTTGATTACCATGCACCACATGCCATCAACATCACAACACATGATACCCTTTTCCAAAATAGGTTCAATATATCATTACGTCAATATTAACAGTTGATTGTCCAAAACCATGTCATGAGCACGTTGCAGGTCTAAGCAATATACTACAACGATCTAAATCCCCATGTCGGCAATTTAATAATGTCCAACTATTTAATCCTCAACTAGGGTGACAAAGGGTTCATGGCATACAATTCTTTATGTCAAGGTGGCATACAGCAACTAGGCAATTAACTAATCTCCCAAAACTAATTAAAGCATTTTCTAATTGAACTAGCATGCAATAATTTAAATCAAATTAATTTCAAAATGGGATCAACGTGGTCAAAGCACAACTTGCCTTCAAAAAGCACTTGATCTTGGTCCTGAGCTGGCTCTTGGGTCAACACTTCACCTTCGAAGCCTTCGGGCACTTCAACGTCTACTCGTAACGCGTGCAAATAGCAATAAATGAATAAAACAGTAAACAAAAGTGTCCAAACATCCAAATGAAGTCCACGAAAGAGAGAGCATAATTTTATGAATTTTTAGGAATTTGAATCGGCGAAATCGGAGTTAAAACACAAAAGTTACAAGCATTTAAAGTTTAAATAGTCAATTAAATAATATTACAGAGAAAAACTTTGGTCCAAAAATTAAATAAAATTTACCATTCGGTAGAACTCGATTTTATACAAATTTAGAAATTTGAATCACTCAAATCGGAGTTAAATTGCAAAAGTTATAAGCGTTTGAAGTTTGAAATCACATTTGAATTCATTAAACCGAATTAAATAAATTATTTCTTTTTCGAAAAATGATTTATTGCACCAGCAGTGACACGTGTCAGCACTGGATTGGTCCACGTGGACTGGCTGACGTCAGCGCCAGCCGAACCCACCGATGACGTCAGCATGACGTCATCGGCCACGTGGCACCACCCGGGTTATGCCACGTGTCCTGGTCCATGGACACGGCCCATGCGCGGCTTGGGTCCACGGTGGATCCGGCGCACGGCTCCACATGTCACTGTCATGTGGGCCAATCCTGTCAGCGGCCCAGGCTCATGCCGGCTGGCGCGATCGACACGGGCCCCACGACACGCTGGGCCCCGCGTGTCGAGACAGTACGCTGCGCGCTGACCGCGCTAACTGCGACGGTCGGCCTCCTGGCCACGTGGCGCGATCTGGACCGTTGATTTGAAAATCAACAGTTCTGATTGGATCCAATGCCGCACGTTGCGATACAACGCGGCTAATCTGGGCCATTCGATTCGGATCAGACGGTCCAGATTGGATCGGGTTTTCGCCTCACCGAGGGTGGCGTGGCATGTCCCAGCGCGCGACACGTGGTGCGCCCTATGCCGTTGGATCTAGATCCAACGGTTGGGATTGAATCTAAAAACGTAATGTCGATTCGCTACGGGTGACGTGGACGAACGTGGGCCGTTGGATCTTGATCCAATGGTCCAGATGTAATCTGGTTTCTACGGGTCCCGGGGAAACGTGGTCTCACCTTGGCGGTCGAATCTTGATCGGACGGCTGTGCGGGCTCGAGGGCGTCGATGGCGCGCGGCGGCAGTGGCTTGGCCGGATAGGAGGAAGACGACCAATGCACCGGCGTTTGCTGGCTTCTTCGGCGAAGTGAGTTCTCCCTTCTGATGCGCCTCGGCCTGGGGGTCTCGGGATTGGGCTCAACCGCGGCGGAGAGCGACGGACGGCGGCGGAATCCGGAGTTAACCGCGGCAGAAGGCTTCTCCAACTACGGCCGAGCGTGAAGGGTAAGGGGTACGGGTGCACACAGGAGTCGGCTTCTCGGTGGCGGCGACAGCGGTATAAATAGCGGCCTCGGCTTCCGTGAAAAGCGCGGAGACTGAGGCCCACATGCGGGCGGCGGCGGAGTCCGGCGAGGACTCGGATTAGGTGACGTGGCTCCACACGGGCCATTGGACCTCGATCCAATGGTTGTGAGGTTTGGGCTCGGGTCCGGCTCGGGCGACGTAGTTGGCTCGGTCGGAATCGGGTTCGGGCGACGTGGTTCAACCTCAACCATTGGATCGTGATCCAACGGTTGCGACGTTAGGGTTTCGGCCGACTGGGTTCGGCTCGACCGGGTGACGCGGTCGGGTTCGTGTCGGACTCGGACTCAAGTCCGACTCGGGCTCGGTCGCATGAACAGTAAAACCAACTCAGTTTTTCTAGCGATTAAATAATCAATTAATTCGTAGAAAATTCAAATAAATCCAGAAAAATAGCAAAATACTCAGAAAAATCCCAGAAAAATTAGGGAAAATACTTTAGGCCATTTGGGACTCAAATAAAATATTTCCAACAAAATTTTATTTGCAACTTTAGATTCTTTAATTATTTCAAAAGGGAATAAATTCAAATTAAGTCCAAATAAATTCCTGAAAATTCCAAAAATTCACTAGAGTGTAAAATAACATCTAATTTCATGAAAAGCAAAAATTGGGGTGTTACAAACCTCCCCCCATAACAGAATCTCATCCCTGAGATTCAGGGTTTATTAAAGAATAGGTTTGAAAATTCTTTCCTCAAATCCTCCTCACGCTCCCAGGTTGCTTCACTCTCTGCATGGTTGCTCCACTGAATTCTGCAGAAACGGGTTGACTTGTTTCTCGTCTCTCGATCCATGGTGTCCAAAATCTTCACGGGGTGCTCCCTGTAAGTCAGATCCTCTTGCAGCTCAATGGACTCTAGCAGTGTCTGCTCATCTGGTACTCGAAGACACTTCTTCAGCTGGGACACGTGGAACACGTCATGCACTCCGGCCAACGACTGCGGTAACTCTAGCTGGTAAGCAACTTTGGCTCTGTGACTCAAAATCTTAAATGGTCCGACATATCGCGTGCGAGCTTCCCTTTGGCATTGAATCTCTTACCTCCCCTGAGGGTTGTAACTCTGAGATACACGAAATCTTCTGGTTCAAAGCTCAAGTCTCGGCGACGGTTATCGGCATAGCTTTTCTATCTTAATTGTGCCATCTTTAGTCTTTCCCGGATCATGGCAATCTGCTCTTCAGCTTCTTGAAGAATGTCTGGCCCAAAGACACGGTGTTCACCTGTCTCATTCCAGTTCAACGGTGTTCGGCAAGGTCGACCGTATAGTGCCTCAAATGGTGACATCTGCAAACTGGCCTGGTAGCTATTGTTGTAGCTGAACTCAGCATACGGCAGACTTTTATCCCAAGAGGTAGCATAAGCTAATGCACAAGCTCTTAACATGTCCTCTAGAATCTGGTTAACTCTCTCGGTCTGTCCATCCGTCTAAGGGTGATAAGCTGTACTGAAATTCAAACGGGTCCCCATGGCTTCATGCAGCTTGTTCCAGAATCTCGAGGTAAACTTGGTACCTCTGTCCGATACGATCTTCTTCAGCACTCCATGCAAACAGACGATCCTGGTCATGTACAATTCTGCTAACTTATCTCCCGAGTAAGTGGTCTTTACCGGGATAAAATGGACGACTTTAGTCAAGCGATCCACTATAACCCATATGGAGTCATATCCACCCTGGGTTTTCGGCAAACCGGTAATGAAGTCCATTCCGATTTCTTCCCACTTCCACTCAGGTATCTTCAACGGCTGTAGCAATCCTGCTGGTCTCTGATGCATTGCCTTGACTCTCTGGCATATGTCGCACAGCGCAACATGCTCGGCAACTTCACGCTTCATGCTCGGCCACCAGAATGTTTCCTTCAAATCCTGATACATCTTAGCACTTCCTGGATGGATTGAATACTTGGAGTCATGGGCTTCCTCTACTATCAATTGTTTCAGCTCCTTCTTGTTTGGCACACAAATTCGATCCTCCATCCACAACGTGCCTTGCTCATCCAGCTTAAAGTCTTTTGCCTTGCCTTCATCCATTTTGGACTTAATCCTGCGGATCTTGTCATCATCCTTCTGTCCTTCTCGGATCTGATCCTCCAGGTGTCGAGACCCGAATTTGCAATTTCGGACCCTCTGTGTATTCAGCACTAGTCCAGGAACGCGCTAGTGCACACAGTGTCAACATTGGTAAATATCACAATCATACCACTCGATACTAATAAAGTACTTAATAGTTAACCAAACTGGTTGCTTGACCTTATGGCCAAGTTACAAATATACGCCTCGCAAGGCGAAACTTAATAAGAGAGAAATAATAGCAGCGGAAAATAAGATAACTTCGTGGCACCATCCAGTATACCACAGGCAACGGACTGGGCTCGCTCCCTAGTTAGACGGATGTTCCGGAAGCTCCTCCTCCAAAGCTGGTGTTGACTCCTCTTCAACTGGTGTTGTTTTGTGGCAAGGGTGAGTACTTGGTACTCAGCAAGTCATGCACCGAATGCAACTAATATACTACATGCAAGGCTTAGTACAAAGGAATAGCTCAGGGTATATTTGCATGAAACAGCATTTAACAAGTAGCATAAGTAGATTCGAAAGCAGCAGAAACAAGTATAAGATCAATAACTTTTCCAAGATTTTAGTACACATCTTTTCCAAATCCTAACTCACATTTCCTTCAACATCATTGTTAAACCAAACCCAGCCTTTCAAATCCAAGTTATTTTCAAGAAAGTCTAACCCTTGACTGTAATTCCCGAGCGATGTCCAATGCCGCAGACACGGCTACTCGAATAGATTTTACACTCTGCAGAGGTTATGCACTTTACCCACAAGATACAGTCAAACACCACAAAGGCGAGTGTCCGTAACAAAGTCTTTTGGAAACTTCTAACAGCACAAGTGGTCCTCCCCAGTGTTGCACACTAACCCACCCTTAGCGAAGGCGAAGTTTAGGTCAAGCCACCGTTAGATCGGTACCTGGCCGCAGCCCCGGTACGCTCCACCGTACAACTACACAAAGGGTGTAGTTGACATCCTGAGGTCCCACGGGTACGTTATTACCAACTTAATCAACTAGGTCCATCCCATTACAGACATGTGGTTGCACGTTTAACCCAGTTCAAAAGCTTGCAAGGTTAAGTCCTTAGGGTGACCAGGGCAAGACTACCCGAAGAACCAACACAACGTTCCCGGTGCAACAACTGGCCCACCCGATCATTCTTGCCACATGCCCCGGTCAAATCTATTTATCAAACCTCAGTTGATTACCATGCACCATGTGCCATCAACATCACATGATACCTTTCCAAAACAGGCTCAATATATCATTAAGTCAATATTAACATTTGATTGTTCAAATCATGTCATGAGCACGTAGCAGGTCTAAGCATTATACTACAACGGTCTAAATTCCCATGTTGGCAATTTAATAATGTCCAACTAGTAAACCACAACTAGGGTGACAAGGGTCATGGCACATATTTGATTAACCAAGGTGTCATACAGCAATTAGGCATTTATCTAATTCCCCACAATTTAAATAAAGTATTTTCTAATTAAACTAGCATGCAATACATTGAATCAACATAGATTTCAAAATGGGATCAACATGGTCAAAACACAACTTGCCTTCAAAGAGTACTTGTTCTTGGTCCTGAGCTGGCTCCTGGGTCAACACCTCTCTTTCGAAGCCTTCGGGCACTTCAACGTCTACTCGTAAAGCGTGCAAATAGCAATAAATAAATAAACATTAGACAAAAAGTGTCCAAACATCCAAATAAAGTTCATAAACAAAGAGAACATAATTTTATAAATTTTTAGAAACTAAAATCGTCAAATTCGGAGTTGAAACGCAACAGTTATAGCATTTTGAAGTTTAAATAACCAATTAAATAATAATACAGAGAAAAACTTTGGCCCAAAAATTAAATAAAATTGATCATTAGGTAGATCTCAATTTTATACAAATTTAGAAATTTGAATCACTCAAATCGGAGTTAAAATGCAAAAGTTATAAGCATTTGAAGTTTTGAAATTCAAATTAAACATTAAACCGAATTAATATTTCTTTTTCTTTTTCGGAAAGTAATTTATTGCGTCAGCAAGGACACGTGTCAACCTCTGATTGGGCGGCTGACGTCAGCCGGTCCACGGGCTCAGCCCACGGCTCGGCTCGGGTCCACCGTGGACTCGATCCCACGGCTCGCGTCGCGCCCGCAGTGGGACCCACCGATGACGTCAGCGGTGCTCGGCCGAGGCGTTTGACAGGTGGGGCCCACCGATGACGTCATGGGTGACGTCACGGTGCGATGGCTTACACGCGGGCCCGGCGTGTCAGTGCCCCACGCCCACGCCCGCGTGGCGCAGCGGTTCGGCTTCCCGGACACGTGGCTCGATCCGAGCCGTTGGTTTGAAAACCGACGGCTAGGATTGGATCTGGGCTACACGCGTTGGAGCGGACGTGGTCGATCTGGGCCGTTGGATCTTGATCGAATGGTCCTGATCCAATCTAGTTCTTACGGGTTTGGGAAAACACGTGACTCACCGTAACCGTTTGATCTTGATCTAACGGCTGAGATCTATCCTAGCCTGGTGCAGTTCTAGCTACGTGGCACAATCTTAGCCGTTGGATCTAGATCCAACGGTTGGGATTAGATCTGGGATTTTCAACGGGGAACTCACCGAGGGTGACGTGGCGCGATCTGGTCCGCTTGATGATGATCCGACGGTTGGCAGAGCTCGCGGGGACGGCGAGGGTGCGGCGGAGCTAAGTTGGCCGGAGCTGGGGACGGCGACCTCTCGAACGGCGTTTCCGTGCGTCTCCGGTGAAGGGAGTGGTGCTCCCGAACACGTCTTGGCCTGGGGAATCCGGATATGGGCTTGACGGCGGCGGAGGACGACGGACGGCGGCGAAACACGCAAGAAACCGTGGCAGAGGGAAGAATCAACTACGGCGAGCTCTAGTAGCTAGACGGTGGCGGCTCAGGCGAGGTGAGTTAGGTCTACGGGTGCGCGTGGAAGAGGCGGTCACGACCGTGGCGGCGGCACATTAAATATGGGCCTCAGCTTCCGTGAATCTCGCGGAAACCGAGGTCCACCCGCAGGCGGCGGCGGAGTCCGACGAGGACTCGGAGAGGGGCGACGTGGCACACGCTCAGCCGTTGGATCAAGATCCAACGGTTCGGGAGTTTGGGCTCGGGTCCGGCTTGGGCGACCTGGCTGGCTAGGTCGGAGTCGGGCTCGGGTGACGTGGCACAATCGTGGCCGTTGGATCAAGATCCAACGGTCACGCGGTTAGGGTTCGGGTCTGGCTCGGGTCGAACTCGAGTCTGACTCAGACTCTGGTCCGGTCGGATGAACAGTACAAACCCACTCGCTATTTTCCAACGATTAAATAATTCAATTAATTCCCAGAAATTCATTCAATTCATTGAAAATAGAAAAATACTCAGAAAAATTTTGGAAAATATTTTGGATCATTTTGGACTCCAATAAAATATTTCCAACAAAATTTTATTTGAAAAGTTAAATTCTTTAATTATTTCAAAATGGAATAAATTCAAATAAATTTCAAATAAATCCAAATAAATTCCAGAAAATTCCAAAAATTCACCAAAGTGCCAAATCACACATGAATTTAAGAAAAGCAAAATTTTGGGGTGTTACAAACCTCCCCCCTTAACAGAATCTCGTCCCCGAGATTCAAGGCTTTCTAAAGATATAGGTTCGGAAACTCTTTCTTCAAATCCTTCTCGCGCTCCCAAGTTGATTCACTCTCCGCGTGGTTGCTCCATTGAACTCTGCAGAAATGGGTTGACTTATTTCTCGTTTCTCGATCCATTGTGTCCAGAACCTTCACGGGGTGCTCCTTGTAAGTTAGATCTTTTTGTAGCTCAATTGACTCCAGCGGTGTCTGTTCCTCAGGTACTCGGAGACAATTCTTCAACTGGGACATGTGGAACACGTCATGCACTCCTACTAGTGATTGCGGTAACTCCAGTTGGTATGCAACTTCACCTCTACGGCTGAGAACGTTAAATGGTCCAACATATCTCGGCGCGGGTTTTCCTTTGGCATGGAATCTCTTAACTCCTCTGAGTAGTGTGACTCTGAGATACACGAAGTCTTCCGGTTCGAAACTTAGGTCTCGGCGACGGTTGTCAGCATAACTCTTCTGTCGTGATTGGGCTATCTTGAATTTCTCCCTGATCATGGCAATCTGTTCTTTGGCTCCTTGGAGAATATCAGGTCCAAAGACACGACGTTCACCCGTCTCGTTCCAATTCAACGGTGTTCGACAAGGTCGACCGTATAGTGCTTCAAATGGCGACATTTGCAAACTTGCTTGATAGCTATTGTTGTAACTGAACTCCGCGTGCGGCAAACTCTTATCCCAAGAGGTAGCATAAGCCAATGCACATGCTCTTAACATATCCTCCAAAATCTGATTGACTTTCTATTTGCCCATCCGTCTGCGGATGATATGCTATACTAAAGTTCAAACGGGTTCCCATGGCTTCATGCAGTTTATTCCAGAATCTTGAGGTAAACTGGGTACCTCTGTCCGATACAATCTTCTTCGGCACTCCGTGCAAACAGACGATCCTGGTCATGTACAACTCAGCTAACTTATCTCCCGAATAAGTGGTTGTTGGGACCCGAATCTGCAAATCTGGACCCTATGTGTATTCAGCACTAGTCCAGGAACGCGCTAGTGCACACAGTCTTAACATTGGTAAATATCACAATCATACCACTCGATACTAATAAAGTACTTTAATCAGATAATCAAACTGGTTGCTTGACCTTATGGTCAAGTTACAAATATACGCCTCGCAGGATGAAACTTATTAAAAGAGAAATAAAAGCAGCGGAAAATAACATCGTGGCGTCATCCAGTATACCGCAGGCAACTGACTGGGCTCGCTCCACGACGGTCAGACTTCCAGCCACGTGGCGCGATTCGGACTCGAGTCTGACTCGAGTTCCGACTCGGTCGGATGAACGGTAAAACCCACTCGCTAATTTCCAGTGATTAAATAATTCAATTAATTCCCAGAAATTCATTTAATTCATTAAAAATAGCAAAAGACTCAGAAAAATTCCAGAAAAATTCTGGAAAATATTTTGGAACATTTTGGACTCAAATAAAATATTTCCAACAAAATTTTATTTGCAAAGTTAAATTCTTTAATTATTTCAAAATGGAATAAATTCAAATAAATTCCAAATAAATCCAAATAAATTCCAAAAATTCACCAAAGTGCAAAATCACACATGAATTTAAGAAAAGCAAAATTTTGGGATGTTACAAACCTCCCCCCTTAACAGAATCTCGTCCCCGAGATTCAGGGCTTTCTAAAGAAATAGGTTCGGAAACTCTTTCTTCAAATCCTCTTCGCGCTCCCAAGTTGCTTCACTCTCCGCGTGGTTGCTCCATTGAACTCTGCAGAAACGGGTTGACCTGTTTCTCGTCTCTCGATCCATAGTGTCCAAAATCTTCACGGGATGCTCCTTGTAAGTCAGATCCTCTTGTAGCTCAATCGACTCCAAGGGCGTTTGCTCATCTAGCACTCAGAGACACTTCTTCAGCTGGGACACGTGGAACACGTCATGCACTCCTACTAATGATTGCGGTAACTCTAGCTGGTAAGCAACTTCACCTCTGCGGATGAGAACCTTGAATGGTCCAACATATCTCGGGCGAGTTTTCCTTTGGCATGGAATCTCTTGACTCCTCTGAGTGGCGTGATCCTGAGATACACGAAATCTTCTGGTTCAAAACTCAGGTCTCGGCGACGGTTGTCAGCATAACTCTTCTGTCGTGATTGGGCTATCCTCAATCTCTCTCTGATCATGGCAATCTGTTCTTCGTCCTCTTGAAGAATATCTGGTCCAAAGACACGGCGTTCACCTGTCTCGTTCGAATTCAACGGTGTTCGACAAGGTCGACCGTATAGTGCTTCGAATGGCGACATTTGCAAACTGGCTTGGTAACTATTATTGTAGCTGATCTCAGCGTACGGCAGACTTTTATCCCAAGAGGTAGCATAAGCCAATGCACAAGCTCTTAACATATCCTCCAAAATCTGATTAACTCTTTCGGTTTGCCCATCTGTCTGCGGATGATAGGCTGTACTGAAGTTCAAACGGGTCCCCATGGCTTCATGCAGTTTATTCCAGAATCTTGAGGTAAACTGGGTACCTCTGTCCGATACAATCTTCTTTGGCACTCCGTACAAACAGACGATCCTGGTCATGTACAAATCAGCTAACTTATCCCCCGAATAAGTGGTCTTCACTGGAATAAAATGGGCGACTTTAGTCAAGCGATCCACTATAACCCATATGGAGTCATAACCTCCTTGAGTCTTGGGTAAACCGGTAATGAAGTCCATTCCGATTTCTTCCCACTTCCACTCAGGTATCTTCAATGGCTGTAGCAATCCTGCTGGTCTCTGATGCATTACCTTGACTCTCTGGCATATGTCGCACAACGTAACATGCTCGGCAACTTCACGCTTCATGCTCAGCCACCAGAATCTTTCCTTCAAATCTTGATACATCTTGGCACTTCCAGGATGAATTGAATACTTGGAGTCATGGGCTTCTTCTAGAATCAATTGCTTCAGCTCCTTCTTGTTCGGCACACAAATGCGACCCTTCATCCATAACGTGCCTTGCCCATCCAACTTGAAGTTCTCTGCCTTGCCTTCATCCATGTTTGACTTAATCCTTCGGATCTTGTCATCATCCTTCTGTCCTTCTCGGATCTGATCTTCTAGGGTAGGCTTTACTTCTAAGGCGGCCAAGAATCCTTCTGGTACGACTTCAATTTGCATTCTCTGGAAATCCTCACATAGCTCCTCCTGACTTGTGGCTATCAACATGTTCACAGTATGGCTTTTCCGAATCAGAGCATCGGCAACTACGTTGGCCTTCCCGGGATGGTAATGGATTCCAACATTGTAGTCCTTGATCAACTCTAACCATCTCCTCTGCCTCATGTTAAGGTCTGATTGGGTGAAGATGTACTTAAGACTCTTATGGTCCGTGTATACTTCACATCTGTTTCCAATCAAATAGTGACGCCATAACTTCAAAGCATGCACTACGGCAGCTAGCTCTAGGTCATGTGTCGGATAATTCTCCTCATGTGGCCTCAACTGCCTTGACACGTAAGCGACGACCTTTCCGTTCTGCATCAGCACACATCCAAGTCCTTGGCGCGATGCGTCACAATAAATATCAAAACTTTGATTAACGTCCGGTAGAATTAACACCGGTGCTGATGTCAATCGTTTCTTCAGCTCCTGAAAACCTTTTTCACACTCTGCCGTCCATGCAAACTTCTTCTCCTTTTTCAGCAATTGCGTAAGAGGTTTCGCAATTGTCGAAAAGCCTTCAATGAAACGGCGATAGTAACTTGCCATTCCAAGGAAACTCCGGATCTGGGTCACGGTCTTCGGCTGTTCCCAATGTAACACAGCTTCTACCTTGCTTGGATCTACGGCAACTCCTTCTGCGGTCATTACATGTCCAAGGAACTCCACCTTGTCCTTCCAAAAGTCACACTTGCTGAACTTGGCGAAAAGTTGCTGGTCCCTTAGCTTTTCCAAAACTTGCCTCAAGTGCTCTGCATGTTCATCCTCTGTCTTGGAGTAGATTAAGATATTATCTATGAACACAACAACAAACTTGTCCAAATATTCCATGAACACCTTATTCATCATATTCATGAAATATGCTAGTGCATTCGTCAGACCAAAGGACATAACTGTAAACTCGTAGTGTCCATATCTTGACGAGAATGCGGTCTTCGGGATATCCTCTGATCGGATCTTCAACTGATGGTATCCCGATCTCAGATCAATTTTGGAGAAAACTCCGGCTCCTCTCAGCTGATCAAACAAATCATCGATCCTGGGTAGCGGATACTTATGCTTCACGGTAACTTCATTGAGTGCACTATAGTCAGTGCACATCCTGAAACTTCCATCCTTCTTCTTGACAAATAAAACTGGCGCTCCCCACGGCGACGAACTTGGTCTGATAAATCCTTTCTCCATCAACTCTTCAAGCTGATTCTTCATCTCTACTAATTCCTCGGTGGACATCCGGTACAGTCTCTTTGCTATCGGCGCTGTACCAGGTACAAGCTCTATTACAAACTCTATGTCCCTGTCTGGCGGCATACCAGGTAAATTTTCAGGAAAAACATCCGGGTACTCATTCACCACTTAGACATCTTCTATGCTGATTGCCTTGGTACTGTTAACCATCAACTGTCCATCTCTAACGGTGGTAGCTTGAAATTCCATTTTCTTTCCACACGGTCCACAATCCAATACGGCCTTGTGCTTGGATAACCAATCCATTCCCAAAATAACATCTAAGGTCTAGGTCTCCAACATAATAAGGTTCGCTAGGAACTCTATCCCATCTATTAGTATTCTTACCCCGGAGCATCCTACTTTCGTTCGGAGTTCGGAACCAGGGGTTTGAACTAAAAGCATGCATTTAAGTCTTGCAATCTCCAAATCATTTTTAGCAGCAAAGCCTTGAGAAACAAATGAATGCGAAGCTCCAAAATCAAACAAAACTATTGCAGGTACTGAGTTAACAAATAACTTACCCAATACGACGTCCGTGGCATTCTGCAGTGCATCTGCGGTGACATGGTTGACTCGGCCTCTCACCACGGTGCAGGGTGCCGCTCTATTGTCTTTGTCCCTCGGTTTGCTCCTGGTGCAGGCGTCCTGGCTGGTGTGGATCCCAGATTGAAGCGGACTGGGGTCACTCCTGTTGTCTTCTTAGGGCAATTGTTGGCAAAGTGTCCTGGCTCGTTGCAGTTGTAGCAGCGTCTTACTGTCCCCTTTTGACTGCCTGAAGCGGCGTTTCGATCGGGCTGGGTGCGATAGTTCTGATTGACGGGTCTTGGTGCTGGTGACGGTGTCCTTGTAGCATTCTGCGGCTGGAATCTGAAAAACTGATTTGGCGCAACTCTCAAACGTTGCTGTGCTCCCTGACGCGATCCCTGCTGTTGCATCCTTCGCTTCCTGTTGTCGTCCAGCTTCTTGCGCTTGTCCTCAAGAATAAGCGCTTTATTCACTAATGCTTGGAAATCTGGAAAGGTGTGGGTGATCAGTCCCACCTGCAGTCTTCAGTTAAGTCCCTTCATGAAGCGAGACTGTCTGGCTTTATCTGTCGCTACGTCTTCAGGTGCGTAGCGAGCAAGCTGTGTGAACCTGTTCAGGTATTCAGCCACAGGCTGATTACCTTGCTTCAGTGCTCTGAACTCCTCTTTCGTGACGTCCATAATTCCTTCCGGCACATGATACTGACGAAACGCAGCTGTAAACTCTTCCCAAGTGATATCTTGAGGGTTCTCTTGTGTGGCACAGAAGTTCTCCCACCATTCGGCGGCTGTCCCTTCCAACTGATGAGAAGCGTAGAGTACCTTCTCATTTCCCAAGCACTGAGCAATGTGTAGCTTCCTCTCTATTGACCTTAACCAATCATCAGCCTCCAACGGATTGGCATTCCCAGAAAAAGTGGGTGGGTGAGTCCTCATGAACTTTGACAGTCTTGTATTCTGGCGTTGTCCCTGATTGACTTGATTAGCAATGTCCTGAGCAGTGACGTGTTGCATCTGTTGCATCATGGCATGCATCAACTGAGTCTAGGCGGCAAGAAAAGCTCTAAAATTCTGCATGTCAACTGGCGGTGCTAGGTGGGGTGCAGGTGCTCCATCATTGGGGTTTCCAGCTGGGCGAGAACCACTTCCATTGCCTCCAAGGTTTTCGCGGGTATTCACCATCTGTTGATTGCTCCAAGGTTTAGAGATGAGAGGGAACAAGAATAGACAAGTAGTAGGGAAACTATGCGGGGCAAAAGTGTAACTCAAAATCCAACTTTATTATTAATAATGATACTTGGTATGTTGGCGAAAAGTTGCTGGTCCCTCAGCTTTTCCAAAACTTGCCTCAAGTGCTCTGCATGTTCATCCTCTGTCTTGGAGTAGATTAAGATATCATCTATGAACACAACAACAAACTTGTCCAAATATTCCATGAACACCTTAT
Organism: Rhipidocladum racemiflorum; assembly: GCA_036346355.1. NCBI lineage: Eukaryota > Viridiplantae > Streptophyta > Magnoliopsida > Poales > Poaceae > Rhipidocladum > Rhipidocladum racemiflorum. The sequence goes on along the minus strand of CM070592.1, from coordinate 12,309,394 downwards.
TCATCATATTCATGAAATATGCTAGTGCATTCGTCAGACCAAAGGACATAACTGTAAACTCGTAGTGTCCATATCTTGACGAGAATGCGGTCTTCGGGATATCCTCTGATCAGATCTTCAACTGATGGTATCCCGATCTCAGATCAATTTTGGAGAAAACTACGGCTCCTCTCAGCTGATCAAACAAATCATCGATCCTGGGTAGCGGATACTTATTCTTCACGGTAACTTCATTGAGTGCACGATAGTCAATGCACATCCTGAAACTTCCGTCCTTCTTCTTGACAAACAAAACTGGCGCTCCCCACGGCGACGAACTTGGTCTGATAAATCCTTTCTCCATCAACTCTTCAAGCTGCTTCTTTATCTCTACTAATTCCTCAGTGGACATCTGGTACGGTCTCTTTGCTATCGGCGCTGTACCAGGTACAAGCTCTATTACAAACTCTATGTCCCTGTCTGGCGACATACCAGGTAAATCTTTAGGAAAAACATCCGGGTACTCATTCACCACTGAGACATCTTCTATGCTGATTGCCTTGGTACTGTTAACCATCAACTGTCCATCTCTACCGGCGGTAGCTTAAAATTCCATTTTCTTTCCACATGGGCTCTCAACTGAGATAGTCCTTCGTCCACAATCCAATACGGCCTTGTGCATGGATAACCAATCCATTCCCAAAATAACATCTAAGGTCTGGGTCTCCAACATAATACGGTTCGCTAGGAACTCTATCCCATCTATTAGTATTCTTACCCCGGAGCATCCTACTTTCGTTCGGAGTTCGAAACCAGGGGTTTGAACTAAAAGCATGCATTTAAGTCTTGCAATCTCCAAATCATTTTTAGCAGCAAAGCCTTGAGAAACAAACGAATGCGAAGCTCCAGAATCAAACAAAACTGTTGCAGGTACTGAGTTAAGAAGTAACTTACCCAATACGACGTCTGTGGCATTCTGCAGTGCATCTGCGGTGACATGGTTGACTCGGCATCTCACCATGGTCTAGGGTGCTGCTCCTGACTGTGCTGTCCCTCGGTTTGCTCCTGGTGCAGGCGTCCTGGCTGGTGTGGATCCCAGATTGAAGCGGACTGGGGTCACTCCTGTTGTCTTCTTAGGGCAATTGTTGGCAAAGTGTCCTGGCTCGTTGTAGTTGTAGCAGCGTCTTACTGTCCCCTGTTATTTGCTCAAGCGGCGTTTCGGGTCGGGTGGGTCTGATAGTTCTGATTGACGGGTCTTGGTGCTGGTGACGGTGTCCTTGTAGCATTCTGCGGCCGGAATCTGAAAAACTGATTTGGCGCAACTCTCAAACGTTGCTGTGCTCCCTGACGCGATCCTTGCTGTTGCATCCTTCGCTTCCTGTTGTCGTCCAGCTCCCTGCGCTTGTCCTCAAGAATAAGCACTTTATTCACCAATTCTTGGAAATCTGGAAAGGTGTGGGTGATCAGTCCCACCTGTAGTCCTGAGTTAAGTCCCTTCATGAAGTGAGACTGTCTGGCTTTATCTGTCGCTACGTCTTCAGGTGCGTAGCGAGCAAGCTGTGTGAACCTGTTCAGGTTTTCGGCCACAGGCTGATTACCTTTCTTCAGTGCTCTGAACTCCTCTTTCTTGAGGTCCATAATTCCTTCCGGCACATGATACTGACGAAACGCAGCTGTAAACTCTTCCCAAGTGATATCTTGAGGGTTCTCTTGTGTGGTACAGAAGTTCTCCCACCATTCGGCGGCTGTCCCTTCCAACTGATGAGAAGCGTAGAGTACCTTCTCATTTCCCAAGCACTGAGCAATGTGTAGCTTCCTCTCTATTGACCTTAACCAATCATCAGCCTCCAACGGATTGGCATTCCCAGAAAAAGTGGGTGGGTGAGTCCTCATGAGCTCTGACAGTCTTGTATTCTGGCGTTGTCCCTGATTGACTTGATTAGCAATGGCCTGAGCAGTGACGTGTTGCATCTGTTGCATCATGGCATGCATCAACTGAGTCTGGGCGGCAAGAAAAGCTCCAAAATTCTGCATGTCCACTAGCGGTGCTAGGTGGGGTGCAGGTGGTCCATCATTGGGGTTTCCAGCTGGGCGAGAACCACTTCCATTGCCTCCAAGGTTTCCGCGCGTGTTCACCATCTGTTGATTGCTCCAAGGTTTAGAGATGAGCGGGAACAAGAATAGACAAGTAGTAGGGAAACTATGCGGGGGAAAAGTGTAACTCAAAATCCAACTTTATTATTAATAATGATACTTGGTATGGTTGCTTACAATGCCTAAGGGCCTGCTGGCGCATTCATCAGACCAAAGGACATAACAGTAAAATCGTAATGTCCATATCTTGACGAGAATGCGGTCTTCGGGATATCTTCCGATCGGATCTTCAACTGGTGGTATCCCGATCTCAGATCAATCTTGGAGAAAAATCCGGCTCCTCTCAGCTGGTCAAACAGATCATCGATCCTAGGTAGCGGATACTTATTCTTCACGGTGACTTCATTGAGTGCACGGTAGTCAATGCAGATCCTGAAACTTCCGTCCTTCTTCTTAATAAACAGAACTGGCACTCCCCACGGCAATGAACTCGGTCTGATAAATCCTTTCTCCATTAACTCTTCAAGCTGCTTCTTCATCTCTACCAGCTCTTCGGTGGACATCCGATAGGGTCCCTTTGCTATTGGCGCGGTACCAGGTACAAGCTCTATCACAAACTCTATGTCCCTGTCTGGCGGCATACCAGGTAGATCTTCAGGAAAAACATCCGGATACTCATTCACTACTGAGACATCTTCTATGCTGATTGCCTTGGTACTGTTAACCATCAACTGTCCATCTCTAACGGCGGTAGCTTGAAATTCTACTTTTCTTCCACACTGGCTTTCAACTGAGATAATCCTTCGACCACAATCCAAAACGGCCTTGTGCTTGGATAACCAATCCATTCCCAAAATAACATCTAAGGTCTGAGTCTCCAAAATAATAAGTTTCGCTAGTAACTCTATTCCATCTATTAATATTCTTATCCCAGAACATCCTACTTTAGTTCGGAGTTCGGAACCAGGGGTTCGAACTAAAAGCATGCATTTAAGTCTTGCAATCTCCAAATCATTTTTAGCAGCAAAGGCTTGAGAAACAAACGAATGCGAAGCTCCAGAATCAAACAAAACTGTTGCAGGTACTAAGTTAACAAGTAACTTACCCAGTACGACGTCCGTGGCATTCTGTAGTGCATCTGCGGTGACATGGTTGACTCGGCCTCTCACCACGGTCTAGGGTGGTGCTCCTTGCTGTGCTGTCCCTCGGTTGGCTCCTAGCGCTGGCGTCCTGGCTGGTGTAGATCCTAGATTGAAGCGGACTGGGGTCACTCCCGCTGTCTTCTTAGGGCAACTGTTGGCAAAGTGTCCTGGCTCGTTGCAGTTGTAGCAGCGTCTCACTGTCCCTTGTTGACTGTCTGAAGCGGTGTTTCTGGCTGGTGCTGGGGTCTGATAGTTCTGATTGACGGTTCCTGGTGCTAGTGATGGTGTCCTTGTAGCATTCTACGGCTGGAATCTGAAAAACTGATTTGGCACAACCCTCAAACGTTGCTGCGCCCCCTGACGTTATCCCTGATGCTGCATCATGTGCTTCCTATTCTCATCCAGTTCCTTGCACTTGTCCTCAAGAATAAGCGCCTTATTCACAAGCTCCTGGAAATCCAGAAAGGTGTGGGTGATCAGTCCCACCTGTAATCCTGAGTTAAGTCCTTTCATGAAGCGAGACTGTCTGGCTTTATCTGTCGCTACATCCTCAGGTGCGTAGCGTGCAAGCTGTGTGAACTTGTTTAGGTATTCGGCCACTGGCTGGCTGCCTTGCTTCAGTGCTCTGAACTCCTCCTTCTTGAGGTCCATGATTCCTTTCGGCACATGATACTGACGAAACGCAGCTGTAAACTCCTCCCAAGTGATGTCTTGAGGGTTCTCTTGCGTGGCACAGAAGTTCTCCCACCATTCGGTGGCTGTTCCTTCCAACTGATGAGAAGCGTAGAGTACCTTCTCATTTCCCATGGATTGAGCGATGTGTAGCTTCCTCTCAATTGACCTTAACCAGTCATCGGCTTCCAACGGGTTAGCATTCCCAGAGAAGGTGGGCGGATGAGTCCTCATGAACTCTGACAGCCTTGTATTCTGGCGTTGTCCCTGATTTGATTGGTTAGCGGTGGCCTGAGCAGTGACGTGCTGCATCTGTTGCATCATGGCATGCATCAACTGAGTCTAAGCAGCAAGAAAAGCTCAAAAATTCTGCATGTCAACTGGCGATGCTGGTGCTCCATCATTGGGGTTCCCATCTGGGCAAGAACCACTTCCATTGCCTCCAAGGTTTCCGCGGGTGTTCACCATCTGTCGATTCACCATCTTGGATTCCCATCTCAAAGGTAGACCTCCTGGCGGTGAAGTGGAAAGTGCGATTGAACTTTGTCTTCTCTCGGGCAAACACCGTGATCCGGATGTCCCATCCTGTGACCAGTCCTGCTTGCACAAGTGTAGTCCCTCGGTAGAGCGGCCTCTCAAAACCTCCAAGAAACCGAAGCATACGCCACAACTCAGCAGCATAGCCTCCTTCACGCTCGGCGTAGTTGTTCTTCATCATCATCTGTCAAAAGATACTTGCGTAAGAACGCAACACTTTTAAAATCATTGTGGCAGACGAAAAGAACTCAGCAAGGGGTATCAACAAGGAAGACAGGGGTAAGTCGAGAATTCATTCATTATCTTGATAAATTTTATCTTTAGAAAATAGGTTTTATCCTCACTACGACCATTCTAGCTATGGGTGAGCCTACAGTCAGTATGGCTATGATACCACCTCTGTCGGGACCTGAATTTGCAATTTCGGACCCTCTGTATATTCAGCACTTGTCCAGGAACGCGCTAGTGCACACAGTCTCAACATTGGTAAATATCACAATCATACCACTCGATACTAATAAAGTACTTAATAGTTAACCAAACTAGTTGCTTGACCTTATGGCCAAGTTACAAATATACGCCTCGCAGGGCGAAACTTAATAAGAGAGAAATAATAGCAGCGGAAAATAAGGTAACTTCGTGGCGCCATCCAGTATACCACAGGCAACGGACTGGGCTCGCTCCCTAGTTAGACGGATCTTCCGGAAGCTCCTCCTCCAAAGCTGGTGTTGACTCCTCTTCAACTGGTGTTGTATTGTGGCAAGGGTGAGTACTTGGTACTCAGCAAGTCATGCACCGAATGCAACTAATATACTACATGCATGGCTTAGTACAAACGAATAGCTCAGGGTATATTTGCATGAAACGGCATTTAACAAGTAGCATAAGTAGATTCGAAAGCAGTAGAAACAGATCAATAACTTTTCCAAGATTTTAGTACACATCTTTTCCAAATCCTAACTCACATTTCGTTCAACATCATTGTTAAACCAAACCCAGCCTTTCAAATCCAAGTTATTTTCAAGAAAGTCTAACCCTTGACTGTAATTCCCGAGCGATGTCCAATGCCGCGAACACGGCTATTCGAATAGATTTTACACTCTGCAGAGGTTATGCACTTTACCCACAAGATACAGTCAAACACCACAAAGGCGAGTGTCCGTAAAAAAGTCTTTCGGAAACTTCTAACAGCACAAGTGGTCCTCCCCAGTGTTGCAAACTAACCCTTCCCTTAGCGAAGGCGAAGTTTAGGTCAAGCCACCGTTAGATGGGTACCTAGCCGTAGCCCCGGTACGCTCCCCCGTACAACTACACAAAGGGTGTAGTTGACATCCTGAGGTCCCACAGGTACGTTATTAGCAACTTAATCAACTAGGTCCGTCCCATTACAGACATGTGGTTGCACGTTTGACCCAGTTCAAAGGCTTGCAAGGTTAAGTCCTTAGGGTGACCAGGGCAAGACTACCCGAAGAACTAACACAACGTTCCCGGTGCAACAACTGGCCCACCCGATCATTCTTGCCACATGCCCCGGTCAAATCTATTTATCAAACCCCAGTTGAATACCATGCACCACGTGCCATCAACATCACATGATACCTTTCCAAAACAGGTTTAATATATCATTAAGTCAATATTAACATTTGATTGTTCAAATCATGTCATGAGCACGTAGCAGGTCTAAGCATTATACTACAACGGTCTAAATTCCCATGTTGGCAATTTAATAATGTCCAACTTGTAAACCACAACTAGGGTGACAAGGGTCATGGCACATATTTGATTAACCAAGGTTTCATACAGCAATTAGGCATTTATCTAATTCCCCACAATTTAAATAAAGTATTTTATAATTAAACTAGCATGCAATACATTGAATCAACATAGATTTCAAAATGGGATCAACATGGTCAAAGCACAACTTGCCTTCAAAGAGTACTTGTTCTTGGTCCTCAGCTGGCTCCTGGGTCAACACCACTCCTTCGAAGCCTTCGGGCACTTCAACGTCTACTCGTAAAGAGTGCAAATAGCAATAAATAAATAAACAGTAGACAAAAAGTGTCCAAACATCCAAATAAAGTTCATAAATAGAGAGAACATAATTTTATAAATTTTTAGAAACTGAAATCATCAAATTCGGAGTTGAAACGCAAAAGTTATAGCATTTTGAAGTTTAAATAATCAATTAAATAATAATACAGAGAAAAACTTTGGTCCAAAAATTAAATAAAATTCATCATTAAGTATATCTCAATTTTATACAAATTTAGAAATTTGAATCACTCAAATCGGAGTTAAAATGCAAAAGTTATAAGCATTTGAAGTTTTGAAATTCAAATTAAACATTAAACCGAATTAATATTTCATTGCGTCAGCAAGGACACGTGTCAGCAAGGACACGTGTCAACTTCTGATTGGGCGGCTGACGTCAGCCGGTCCACGGGCTCAGCCCACGGCTCGGCTCGGGTCCACCGTGGACCCGGTCCACCGCTCCGCGTGCGGCTGACAGGTGGAACCCACCGATGACGTCAGCGGGGCTCGGTCGAGGCGTCTGATAGGTGGGGCCCACCGATGACATCATGGGTGACATCACGGTGCGGTCGCTGACACGCGGGCTCGGCGTGTCAGCGCCCCACGCCCACGCCCGCGTGGCGCGGCGGTTCGGTTTCCCGGACACGTGGCTCGATCCGAGCCGTTGGTTTGAAAACCGACGGCTAGGATTGGATCTGGGCTACACGCGTTGGAGCGGACGTGGTCGATCTGGGCCGTTGGATCTTGATCCAATGGTCCTGATCCAATCTAGTTCTTACGGGTTTGGGAAAACACGTGACTCACCGTAACCGTACGATCTTGATCTAACGGCTGAGATATGTCCTAGCCTGGTGCAGTTCTAGCTACGTGGCACAATCTAAGCCGTTGGATCTAGATCCAACGGTTGGGATTAGATCTGGGATTTTCAATGGGGAACTCACCGAGGGTGACGTGGCGCGATCTGGTCCGCTTGATGAAGATCCGATGGCTGGCAGAGCTCGCGGGGACGACGACGGTGCGGCGAAGCTAAGTTGGCCGGAGCTGGGGACGGCGACCTCTCGAATGGCGTTTTCGTGCGTCTCCGGCGAACGGAGTGGTGCTCCCGAACGCGTCTTGGCCTGGGGAATCCGGATCTGGGCTTGACGGCGGCGAAACACGCAAGAAACCGTGGCGGAGGGAAGAATCAACTACGGCGAGCTCTAGTAGCTAGACGGCGGCGGCTCAGGCGAGGTGAGTTAGGGCTACGGGTGCGCGTGGAAGAGGCGGTCACGACCGTGGTGGCAGCGCATTAAATAGGGGCCTCGGCTTCCGTGAATCTCGCGGAAACCGAGGTCCACCCGCAGGCGGCGGCGGAGTCCGACGAGGACTCGGAGAGGGGCGACGTGGCACACGGTCAGCCGTTGGATCAAGATCCAACGGTTCGGGGGTTTCGGCTCGGGTCCGGCTCGGGTCCGGCTCGGGCGACCTGGCTGGCTCGGTCGGAGTCGGGCTCGGGTGACGTGGCTCAATCGTGGCCGTTGGATCAAGATCCAACGGTCACGCGGTTAGGGTTCGGGTCTGGCTCGGGTCGGACTCGAGTCTAACTCCGACTCGGGTCCGGTCGGATGAACAGTACAAACCCACTCGCTATTTTCCAGCGATTAAATAATTCAATTAATTCCCAAAAATTCATTTAATTCATTAAAAATAGCAAAATACTTAGAAAAATTCCAAAAAAATTCTGGAAAATATTTTGGATCATTTTGGACTCAAATAAAATATTTCCAACAAAATTTTATTTGCAAAGTTAAATTCTTTAATTATTTCAAAATGGAATAAATTCAAATAAATTCCAAATAAATTCCAGAAAATTCCAAAAATTCACCAAAGTGCCAAATCACACATGAATTTAAGAAAAGCAAAATTTTGGGGTGTTACACCAGGGTAGGTTTCACTTCTGATGCGGCCAAGAATCCTTCTGGCACTACTTCAATCTGCATCTTCTGGAAATCCTTACATAGCTCTTCCTGACTCGCGGCTATCAACATGTTCACTGTATGGCTCTTCCTACTCAAGGCATCGGCCACCACATTGGCCTTCCCGAGATGGTAGTGGATTCCCACATTATAATCCTTGATCAGTTCCAACCATCTCCTCTGCCTCATGTTCAGGTCTGACTGGGTGAATATGTACTTAAGGCTCTTATGATCCGTATACACTTCACATCTGTTCCCGATCAAATAGTGACGCCATAACTTCAAAGCATGCACTACGGCAGCTAGCTCTAGGTCGTGCGTCGGATAATTCTCCTCATGCGGCCTCAGCTGCCTCGACGCATATGCGACGACCTTCCCATTCTGCATCAGCACACATCCAAGCCCTTGTCGCGATGCATCACAGTAAATATCAAAGCTTTGATTGACGTCTGGTAGAACTAACACTGGTGCCGATGTCAATCGCTTCTTCAACTCTTGAAAACCCTTCTCGCACTCTGGCGTCCAGGCAAACTTCTTCTCCTTCTTCAACAATTGCGTTAGGGGTCTCGCAATCGTCGAAAATCCTTCGATGAAGCGGCGGTAGTAACCTGCCATCCCAAGGAAACTACGAATCTGGGTCACGGTCTTCGGCTGTTCCCAATGTAACTCAGCTTCTACCTTGCTTGAATCTACCGCAACTCCTTCTGCGGTCATTACATGTCCAAGGAATTCTACCTTATCTTTCCAAAAATCGCACTTGCTGAACTTGGCGAAGAGTTGCTGTTCCCTCAGCTTCTCCAAAACTCGCCTCAGATGCTCTGCATGCTCTTCCTTTGTCTTGGAGTAGATGAGAATGTCATCTATGAACACAACGACAAACTTATCCAAGTACTCCATGAAAACCTTGTTCATCATATTCATGAAGTAAGCTGGCGCATTTGTCAGACCGAAGGACATAACAGTAAACTCGTAATGTCCATATCTTCACGAGAATGCGGTCTTCGGAATATCTTCCGATCGGATCTTCAGCTGGTGGTATCCGGATCTCAGATCAATCTTGGAGAAAACTTCGGCTCCTCTTAGCTGATCAAACAGGTCATCGATCCTGGGTAGCAGGTACTTATTCTTCACGGTGACTTCATTGAGTGCACGGTAGTCATTGCACATCCTGAAACTCCGATCCTTCTTCTTGACGAACAGAACTGGCACTCCCCATGGCGACGAACTCGGTCTGATGAATCCTTTCTCCATCAGCTCTTCAAGCTGTTTCTTCATCTCCACCAATTCTTCAGTGGACATCCGATATGGTCTCTTCGCTATTGGCGCTGTACCAGGTACAAGCTCTATCACAAACTCTATGTCTCTGTCGGGCGGCATCCCAGGTAGGTCTTCAGGAAAAACATCTGGATACTCACTCACCATTGAGACATCCTCTATGCTGATTGCCTTGTCGCTGTTAACCATCAACTGTCCATCTCTAACGGCAGTCGCTTGAAATTCCACTTTTCTTCCACACGGCTTTCAACTGATATGACTCTTCGTCCACAGTCTAGCATGGCCTTGTGTTTGGACAACCAATCCATTCCCAAAATAACATCTAGAGTCCGGGTTCCCCATATAATCAAGTTCGCTAAGAACTCTACCCCATCTATTAGTATCCTCACCCCAGAACATCCTACTTGAGATCGGAGTTCTGACCCAGGGGTTTGAACTATAAGCATGCACTTAAGATCCACAATCTCCAAATCATTCTTAGAAATAAAATCTCAGGAAACAAACGAATGTGAAGCTCCGGAGTCAAACAAAACTGTTGCAGGTACTGAGTTGACAAGTATCTTACCCAGTATGATGTACGTGGCGTGCAGAGTGCATCTGCGGTCACGTGATTGACTCGCCTCTCACCACGATGCAGGGGTGCAGCTCTTTGTCTTTGCTCCACGGTTTGCTCCTGGTGCAGGTGTCCTAGCCGGTGTGGATACCAAGTTGAAGTGAACTGGGGTCACTCCTGCTATCTTCTTAGGGCAACTGTTGGAGAAATGCCCTGGCTCATTGCATGTATAGCAGCGCATCACTGTGCCCTACTGGTTGCTTGTAGCGGCGTTCCTGGCTGGGGCTGGGGTCTTGAAACTCTGATTCACAGGTCTCGGTGCTGGCGACGGTGTCCTCGCTGTACTCTGCGGTTGGAATCTGAAAAACTGATTCGGCGCAACCCGCAGACGCTGCTGCACTCCCTGACGTGACCCTTGCTGCTGCATTTTGCGCTTCCTGTTTTCATCCAACTCCTTGCGCTTGTCCTCAAGAATAAGCGCTTTGTTCACAAGCTCCTGGAAATCTGGGAAGGTGTGGGTGATCAGTCCCACCTGCAGCCCTGAGTTGAGTCCCTTCATAAAGCGAGACTGTCTAGCCTTATCTGTCGCTACATCTTCGGGCGCATAGCGTGCAAGCTATGTGAACTTGTTCAGGTATTCTGACACCGGTTGATTACCTTGCTTCAATGCCATGAACTCTTCCTTCTTAAGGTCCATTATCCCTTCAGGCACGTGATACTGATGAAATGCGGCTGTAAACTCCTCTCAAGTGATATCCTGTGGATTCTACAGCGTGGCACAGAAGTTCTTCCACCATTCAGCGGCGGTCCCTTCCAATTGATGAGAGGCGTAAAACACCTTCTCATTTCCCATGCACTGGGCAATGTGTAACTTCCTTTCTATTGACCTTAGCCAATCATCCACCTCCAGTGGATTGACATTCCCAGAGAATGTGGGCGGATGAGTCCTCATGAACTCCGACAACTTTGCTCCCTGTCGTTGTCCCTGATTTGCTTGGTTAGCGGCGGCCTGAGTAGTGACCTGCTGTATCTGCTGCATCATAGCATGCATCAACTGGGTCTGAGCGGCAAGAAAAGCTCCAAAGTTCTGCATGTTGACTGGCGGTGCTGGTTGGGGTGCAGGTGCTCCATCATTAGGGTTTCCAGCTGGACGAGAACCACTCCCATTGCCTCCAAGGTTTCCGCGGGTGTTCACCATGTGTTGATTGCTCCAAGGTTTAAGACAAGAGGGAACAAGCATAGACAAGTAGTAGAGTAACTTATGCGGGGAGGTGTAATTCAAAACCCAACTTTATTTACTATAACATAATAATATCTTGGTATGGTTGCTTACAATGCCTAAGGGCCTGCAACGCATACTGCACACTCAGCAAGCAATGAAAATCCAACGCCTCTAAGGGTGAATCTTTATTCTATAACGCGACTCGTCGAAGGAGTCCCAACTATAAGACCTAGCCTCACTCGTCCAGAAAACCTCCTCGGCCTGGGTGCGGGTGCGGTGGCATCGGCGCGAAACGATCACCATGCCCTGCAACTGTGGTAGTCGAAGAAGCGGTGTCCTCATCGAGATCTGAGTCCTCCGGGTCCGTGTAACAGCCTAAAAATTTCTTTTAATATATTTGGTGTGTTTCTGGGATTATTTGTAATTTTTCGGAGTCTACTTGGAAGCCTCGCGAGTAAATCGGATACACGTTGATTGAATTAATCGTATTACATAAAGATCAGGCCTTTTCGAATAAGCGTAAAATCTAAAATTTTGTTGTTAATTAAGATAGTTGGTAGTCGAGAGTGTTCGCTTCGAATAATTTCGAAAAACATGCTATATAACGTAAGTCGTTGATTTTACAAAAAAAAAAATCTGTACAGGTGTCTGATTTAACAAAAAGAATTTTTGTGAAAAAAAAACTGTGCGTCGAAAAATCGCGAAACCAGCTTTGTTAAGTTCCCAATAGTTCCTAGTATTTTAGAGGGATTTTTCAGATTTTTAGAACCTCTCTGCTATTTTCTTTTTCCTTCCTAAACATGTTTTGGAGAACGTATATACGTATACGTATGCATGTCTACGGGAAAGTTTGGTTGAATGCGTGTAGTAATTTGATTGTGGACATTTCCAATTTCGTAGCCATAACTTCCTAGCCGTTTCTTCCTTCCTACATGCACGCATGAGATGCCTGGCATTTCCATTCTCTTTCTCTCCAGCCGTGCATGCACGTAATGGGGACGTTTCCCATTCTCTGCAATTGTGGGGGTTTTGTGGGTTACTAGTCCTGCTTAATGCTGCCGTTACAAATCTTTAGTGGTGATTTGTACTGCTAATCAACCTCCATTTTCCATATACATTGTTGCTTCCTCTCCTCAACACTTTGGCTGTCTTACCTTTCACCTCCACACGCTGCCATCTCTCCTGGCTTGGGTGCTGCTTGGGCAAGCGCTGCTTGGTCGCCGTGGACGCCGACGCCGTGTACGTGGTCGCCACCGCTGCCGTGTACGACTACACCTCCGTGGTCGCCGCCGTGGCCGCCGTGGTCGCCGACGCCCCGCAGACGTGGACGTTGCCGTAGTCGTCGCCGTCATCTACATCGCGAGCGCACGTTCCGGCCACGTCGTCTTCTTTCTACGCTACTGCCGCCATAGATCGGTACTTCTTTTTCTTTTTGCGCACTCCGTCTCCGTCGATTAGTTGATCCCATCATCTATAGTTGCGCCTACATACGATAATACGCATGTTTGTTTCCTTATATATATATATATTTTATTCGCGTGCATTTATTAGGATATTAGCGTATATGATTTTTCTATATGCGTGAACGCGTGTACCGTGGTCAGTAGATGCATATATTCGCGTATATATAGTTAGTCGGAGGAACGTAGATTTTTGGCCGAATAAATGTATATACGGTTTGGACGGATGGACGTATACTTTAGCGTATATACATGTTGGCTAGAACGGAGTGTATATATATTTATATTGTTTTGGAACGTAGCTATGTAATAGAGGTAAGCATGCGTATGGTTTATATATATGCATATTAGCGCGTATGGGTACTGGTCGGATGATGTAGAGGATACGTAGATATATAGTTGATCAGACGCTTGTATACCTGTATATAAATACTCGCTAGGTAAAATTAGGCGCATGTTTGTTTCTATATTAGTCATAGCATGTATATATATATGCCTACCTGCGGTTATTTTCGGTGGTCCGTATGTATTTATTCGACCGATTCGCTAGTATGATCTTCCATATGTATACGTATATTAGTTGAATGGTTTGCGTGTATATGTGCGTATATATATTTTGTTAACCATGTCGTGGTATGCTTGCTGAAATATTCTCAAAACCGAACCCCAGTACCCATGCATGGAGTCGCTCTCGCCGAACAGTACCATGCACAGGGAAAAGAAACTAGAAAGTTAGTTATACACATGAACTTTTTCAGAAATTGCGAATTTTCTCTTTTTCGCTACAAATTCGTTCCAAGTCCGACTCGCTTGCGACAAATTTTGTAAATTAGTAAATATTAATACCTTTCTACATTAATTTTTGTGAAATTTTATAATTAAATTTATGCTGTTAAATTATTTGTGGAAAGTCCAAACTTGCGAATTTTGTAACTACTAAACTATACGTGTCAAAATGTCGAAATAAATTTTATAAATCTTAGAATATGCTAAACTAATTTTCTGGAAGTTTTCGCGAAATTACGCATTAATTTGATTTGCGGCATTTTCCGATTGTGTGTTTACCTGGTTGTTTGCTACGCGTAGACGTTGATCTGAGCGGGAGTGTGGAAGTCAAAGACCAAGCTCAAGACTTAGATCAAGTGTATCAGCTATTTGAAGGCAAGTCGTGCTTTGACCATTTTGATCCTAGCATTTTAAACATATATTTCAATTTAAAGTATGCATGTTATGTTGAGTAAAATAAATAATTTAATTTGGGTAATTAGTTAATCAACCTAATTGTTAACTCACCCTTGTTAATATTATTTGTATGTCATATGTTTCCTTGTTACCTTAAGTTGGGATTAAAATGTTGGATAATATGATTGTGCCAACACGGGAGGCTAGACCGTGACTAGATGCTTAGTTGTGTTTACGTGAACCTTGTTTCAAAATAAGCAAAATAATATTGACTAATGACAAGTGAGATGATTTTGGAATGTTAAGTGTGAACTTGTTACGGGAAGATGTGAAGTATACGTACCTTTGTGGTTCTACATGGTAACTGAAGTTACTGTTGGCATGTGTTGCACAATAGTTGAACAAGGGTGGGGAAAAGATTTAGTCTGGGGCAAGTGGTATGGGGCTTTATGCCAGGTGGGCCTTTATGGCACAGATATTGAGAAACAGCCTTTGCGGCATTGGGATGAGCGATGTGAGATGTTTTGGGTCAGGATTGTGAGATGGATGCCTTGCCCTGGACAGTTAAGGACTTAACCTTGCAAGCCTTTGAACTGGGCCTTTTGTTCAACCACATGGCTGGTGTGGGACAGTCTTAGTTTAGTAGGATTCTGAAGTCTTACCTTTGATACCTAAGGGTGTGATTACAGCTTTGGGGTAATGTGCGGGGAAGCGTCTGGGAGCTACGGCTTGGTACCCTATCCAACGCAGTGTTGTTTGGCCGCATACTTCGCCTTGCTAAGGGAAGGGATGGTGTATGGCACAAACCGGAGAGGGTCATTGGTGTAGACAGAAGTCTCTGAAAAGCTTCGTTACGGTTAATCGCCTTTGTGGTGTGAGACTGTATCATGTGGGTAAAGTGTACAACCTCTGCAGAGTGTGTCAAAACTATTCGAATAGCCGAGTCCATGGTACTGGACAAAGCTCGGGGATTACAGTCAAGGGGTAGATTTCCTAAAACAAAGTGTGGAATTGGGAGGCTTTGTGCCAATGAAGTTGACTAGGCTTTGTGCCAAACTGTTGAACGGAGAATGACAATTATTTATGTAATATGGATTTACTGTTTCAATCTATTAGAGTTATTTAATCCAAGCAAAATGCTGTTTAGCGCAAAATAACCACTTAAGCCTTTCCTTTGGAATAAGCCATGCATATAGTATTAGAGTTGCACATCTGTGCATGACTTGCTGAGTATGTTGTATACTCACCCCTTGCTTAAACAAAAACATCAGAAGATGAGTCAACCCCGGCTTGGGAGGAGGAGTACGCGGACGACCAGGAGAACTAAGGAGCGAACCACGTCAGATGCCTGTGCAGACTTGGGGGCCATCAATACTTATTTATCCGCTGCTTATTTATGATTATTTACTTGTATTTTTGAGTAAGCCCTGCGTGGCTGAATTATGTAAGGTGACCTTAAGGTCTTGCAACAGTTATTTCAATATATGAAGTACTTTATTTATATTTCCGTTGTGTATGGATGTGATGAACAACCCTGTATGCCTGTGTGTACTAGCATGATCCTGGACTAGTACAGATTACACAGAGGGTCCGGGTTTGCATATTCGGGTCCCGACAGTCCGGCTCATGTAGCTCAAGTACTGGCTCTGGTCCCGGCCCGTACAATGCCATCTCCAACTCGTCAATTCTTCGCATAAGGTGGGACACATGCTCTTGAGCCTCCCGCCATCGATTCTTCTCTATCGTGACCTCCTCGCGAGCCTTCTGTAGCTCCCGGTTCGTATCATCGAGCACATCCTCCTGAGCGATGACAAGTCGTGCCAGCTGTGTGACCATGGCATTCTCATCCCGAATCAGCTTCGGGTCAAGAAGGTTGTTGTTGTGTGGGTGGTAGCGGTACACCGCGCCCTTCAGCTCGCTGGCGTAGATGCGGGTGATGTGTCGCATTGCTCGTCGTGATACCTCCTGAATTCCCATCTGCATTGTCGACCTCCTGGCGGTGCAGTATATCGGACGGTTGCCCTTGCCCTTCTTCTTGGCATGTACCGTGATCTTCACATCACAAGCCTTAATCAGTCCCGCTCGTCTGGTGACATTCACTTGGTATTGCGGCTTCTCAAAATCTTCGAGAAACTGCAGCATACGCCAAAGTTCCGCGGCGTGGCCAACCTCAAGATCGACGTAGTTGATCTCTCCCTCCATCTGTCACAAAATGCTCACGTATGAACAGATTTCCAATTGTGATGAGGGTAAGGAAAAATTCAGCAAGGGGGTAAGAAAAGAGGGAAGGGGATAAGTCGAGAATTCATTCACTATCCTAACAAATTTTAACTTTAGAAAATAGGTTTTATCCTCACTACGACCATTCTAACTATGGGTTGAGCCTACAGTTAGTATGCCTCTGATATCACCTCTGTCGGGACCCGGATTTGCAAATCCGGACCCTCTGTGTATTCAGCACTAGTCCAGGATCACGCTAGTGCACACAGTCTCAACATTGGTAAATATCACAATCATACCACTCGATAATAATAAAGTACTTTAATTACATAATCAAACTGGTTGCTTGACCTTAAGGTCAAGTTACAAATATACGCCTCGCAGGGCGAAACTTATTAAAAGAGAAATAATAGCAGCGGAAAAAGTAAGATAACATCGTGGTGCCATCCAGTATACCACATGCAATTGACTGGGCTCGCTCCCTAGTTAGACGGTTCCTCTTGGAGCTCCTCCTCCAAAGCTGGTGTAGACTCTTCCTCAACTGGTGTTGTATTATGGCAAGGGTGAGTACTTGGTACTCAGCAAGTTATGCACAGAATGCAGCTAATATACTACATGCATGGCTTAATACAAAGGAATAGCTCAAGGTATATTTGCAGTAAACCGCATTTAACAAGTATCATAAGTAGATTCGAAAGCAGTAGAAACAAGTATAACATCAATAACTTCTCCAGGAGTTAAATAAACATCTTCCCCATTACAGGAGCTGGTCAACAAGGCACTGATACTGGAAGATAAGCGCCATGAGTTGGATGACTTTCGCAAGGGCAGAATGGCACAGCAGAGTGTTCGCCCAGCACAGCAGAGAGCTAGGGTGGTACCGCAGCAGCCAGCGAGGTTTCTGCCCTGGAGCAACAACCGTCCACCGGTACCCGACACCCGGCCTACACAAGCAGACTTTCGGACTTCGCACCAGCAGTAAACCAAGCAAGAAGCAGTTCACAGATGGGCGGGAGACGCTGCTACATTTGCTAGGAGCTGGGGCATTTTGCTAACAACTGTCCTAACAACGGTGGAGTGACACCAGTGCGCCTCAACCATGGCAACACCACCACCAAGACGCCAGCACCGAACCAGAACCGTGGAAATGCACCAGCGGGAAATCAGACTCAATCCATTGCAAGGGGCAGGGTCAATCATGTCACTGCAGAAGGAGTGCAAGAAGCTGCAGATGTTGTGCTAGGTACGTTTCTGGTTAACTCCGTACCTGCTACAGTATTATTTGACTCAGGAGCATCGCATTCGTTTCTCGAGGATTTGTTGTTCAGAATGATTTGCCTGTCGTGAATCTTAAGTGTACACTCTTGGTTCAATCCCCTGGATCAGAACTCCGATCCAAGGTAGGGTGTTCTGGAGTGAAACTAATAATAAATGGAGTAGAGTTCCTAGCGAACTTGGTTATATTGGATAACCAGACCCTAGATGTGATATTGGGGATGGATTGGCTCACCAAACACAAAGTGGTACTAGACTGTGGTCGAAGGATAGCTTCAGTTGAAAGCTCAGGCGGCAGAAAGGTGGAGTTCCAAGCCACTGCTACACGGGAAGGACAACTGATGGTCAACAGTTTGAAGGCAACTAACCTAGAAGATGTGCCAGTGGTGCGCGACTACCCGGATGTGTTTCCAGAAGATTTACCTGGAATGCCACCGGATAGAGATATTGAGTTCGTGATTGAACTAGTACCTGGAACCGCACCAATAGCAAAGAGACCCTATCGGATGTCCACTGACGAGCTGATGGAGATGAAGAAGCAGATCGAGGAGCTACTGGAAAAAGGTTTCATAAGACCCAGTTCTTCGCCATGGGGAGCACCAGTACTGTTTGTCAAGAAGAAGGATGGAAGTTTTCGGATGTGTATCGATTATCGTGCACTCAATGATGTGACGATAAAGAACAAGTATCCGCTACCCAGGATAGATGATTTATTTGATCAGCTAAGAGGATTAGGAGTGTTCTCCAAGATCGATCTTCGATCGGGTTACCATCAACTGAAGATCAGATCCGAAGACGTACCGAAGACTGCATTCTCATCAAGATATGGACACTATGAATTCACAGTGATGTCTTTTGGGTTGACAAATGCACCCGCATACTTCATGAATTTGATGAACAAGGTTTTTATGGAGTATCTCGATAAGTTTGTAGTGGTGTTCATAGATGATATACTAGTATATTCCAAAACCAGAGAAGAACATGCTGAACATCTCAGACTCGTATTGGAGAGGTTAAGAGAACAACAATTATTTGCAAAATTTAGCAAATGTGACTTCTGGAAAAGTAAAGTGGAGTTTCTTGGACATATCATGACTGATGAAGGAGTGGCTGTAGATCCAAGTAAGGTTGAAGCAGTGTTACACTGGGAACAGCCGAAGACGGTAACTCAAGTTCGGAGTTTTCTCGGAATGGCGGGGTATTACCGTCGATTCATAGAAGGTTTCTCTACAATTGCCAAACCCCTCACGCAATTGTTGAAGAAAGAAAATAAGTTTACATGGACACCTGAATGTGAGAAGAGTTTCCAAGAGCTGAAGAAGAGATTGACAACGGCACCAGTATTGGTTCTACCCGATGTACATCAGAGTTTTGATATTTACTGTGATGCGTCACGACAAGGACTAGGATGTGTACTGATGCAGAATAGAAAAGTAATAGCTTATGCATCAAGACAGTTAAGGCCTCATGAGGAAAATTATCCGACGCATGACTTGGAGTTAGCATCTGTCGTGCATGCTCTAAAGTTGTGGCGCCATTACCTCATTGGAAACAGGTGTGAGATATACACTGACCATAAGAGTCTTAAGTATATATTCACCCAGTCAGACTTGAATATGAGACAAAGAAGATGGTTAGAGTTGATTAAGGATTATAATGTGGAGATACATTATCATCCAGGCAAAGCCAATGTTGTGGCTGACGCTTTAAGTCGGAAAGGTCACAGTGTTAATGCAATAATGGAAGATAGTCAAACGGAGTTGTGCAAGGACTTTCGGAAACTAAGACTGGAAGTGGTTCCAGAAGGTTTTCTAGCCGCATTAGAAATCAAGCCAACATTGGAGGATCAGATTAAAGAAGGTCAGGAAGATGATGAGAAAATCAATCAGATCAAATCTAGGATGGAAGAAGGCCTAGCCCAAGAATACAAATTTGGATGATCGGGTATCTTGTGGATGAAGGAACGTATTTGTGTACACGACAAGAAAGAGCTGAAACAGATTGATACTTTGGAAGAAGCTCATGATTCCAAGTACTCAATTCACCGGAAGTACAAAGATGTACCAGGATCTCAAGGAAAGGTTTTGGTGGCCGAGTATGAAGAGAGAAGTCGCGAGAATATGTTGCATTATGTGATGTATGTCAGTGAGTCAAAGCTATGCATCGAGAGGCCGGTGGGCTGTTGCAACCCCTGAAGATTCTGGAATGGAAGTGGGAGGAGATCGGCATGGATTTCATTACCGGTTTGCCTAGAACACAATCCGGTTATGATTCAATATGGGTGATAGTGGACCGACTAACCAAAGTTGCACACTTCATACCGGTAAAGACAACGTATTCAGGAGACCGATTGGCAGAATCGTATATGTCCGTAATTGTTTGTCTACACGGTTTGCCGAATAATATAGTGTCAGACAGAGGTACCAACTTCACCTCGAGGTTCTGGTGTAAGATACTTGAATCTTTTGGGACACGATTGAATTTCAGTACCGCATATCACTCGCAAAAGCAGATGGTCGGTGAAAGGGTCAATCGAGATACTTGAAGATATGCTCGAGCACGTGCATTGGCATATGCGACATCATGGGATAAATGGTTGCCCTATGCGGAATTCAGTTATAATAACAGTTATCAAGCTAGTCTGCAGATGTCACCTTTTGAAGCTTTATCTGAAGGCCTTGCGAACACCATTACATTGGAATGAAATTGGTGAACATCAAGTGGTTGGACCGGACATTCTGCAAGAAGCGAAGAAAAGATAGCAATAATCGAGGAAAGATCGAAGATTGCTCAATCTAGACAGAAGAGCTATGCGGACAAATGCATTTAAGGGATTTAAGCTTTAAACCTGAAGACTATGTATATCTCAGGGTAACACCACTTAAGGGAGTCCGAAGATTTCACGCAAAAGGAAAACTTGCACCGAGATATGTGGGACCCTTCAAAATCCTAAGCCGAAGAGGCGAAGTAGCCTATCAGTTGGAGTTGCCACAGTCTTTGGCTGGAGTGCATGACGTCTTTCACGTCTCCCAGCTGAAGAAGTGTTTGCGAGTACCCGAGGAACAAGCACCGTTGGAGGACATTGATCTACAAGAAGACCTGACCTACAAGGAACATCCGGTGAAGGTTCTCAACACCAAGGATCGCTAGACGAGGAACAAGTCAACGCGGTTTTGCAGGGTGCAGTGGAGTAACCACTCCGAAAGCGAAGCGACCTGGGAGCGCGAGGAGGACTTGAAGAAGGAGTTCCCGAACCTTTTCTCTAGCTAGCTCGAATCTCGGGGACGAGATTCTGTTAAGGGGGGGAGGTTTGTAACAGCCTAAAAATTTCTTTTAATATATTTGGTGTGTTTCTGGGATTATTTGTAATTTTTCGGAATCTACTTGGAAGCCTCGCGACTAAATCGGATTCACGTTGATTGAATTAATCGTATTACATAAAGATCAGGCCTTTTCGAATAAGCGTAAAATCTAAAATTTTGTTGTTAATTAAGATAGTTGGTAGTCGAGAGTGTTCGCTTTGAATAATTTCGAAAAACATGCTATATAACGTAAGTCGTTGATTTTACAAAAAAAAAATTTGTACAGGTGTCTGATTTCACTAAAAGAATTTTTGTGAAAAAAAACTATGCGTCGAAAAATCGCGAAACCAGCTTTGTTAAGTTCCCAATAGTTCCTAGTATTTTAGAGGGATTTTTCAGAATTTTAGAACCTCTCTGCTATTTTCTTTTTCCTTCCTAAACATGTTTTGGAGAACGTATATACGTATACGTATGCATGTCTACGGGAAAGTTTGGTTGAATGCGTGTAGTAATTTGATTGTGGACATTTCCAATTTCGTAGCCATAACTTCCTAGCCGTTTCTTCCTTCCTACATGCACACATGAGATGCCTGGCATTTCCATTCTCTTTCTCTCCAACCGTGCATGCACGTAATGGGGACGTTTCCCATTCTCTGCAATTGTGGGGGTTTTGTGGGTTACTAGTCCTGCTTAATGTTGCAGTTACAAATCTTTAGTGGTGATTTGTACTGCTAATCAACCTCCATTTTCCATATACATTGTTGCTTCCTCTCCTCAACACTTTGGTTGTCTTACCTTTCACCTCCACACGCTGCCATCTCTCCTGGCTTGGGTGCTGCTTGGGCAAGCGCTGCTTGGTCGCCGTGGACGCCGACGCCGTGTACGTGGTCACCACCGCTGCCGTGTACGACTACACCTCCGTGGTCGCCGCCGTGGCCGCCGTGGTCGCCGACGCCCCGCAGACGAGGACGTTACCGTAGTCGTCGCCGTCATCTACATCGCGAGTGCACGTTCCGGCCACGTCGTCTTCTTTCTACGCTACTGCCGCCGTAGATCGGTACTTCTTTTTCTTTTTGCGCACTCCGTCTCCGTCGATTAGTTGATCCCATCATCTATAGTTGCGCCTACATACGATAATACGCATGTTTGTTTCCTTATATATATATTTTATTCGCGTGTATTTATTAGGATATTAGCGTATATGATTTTTCTATATGCGTGAACGCGTGTACCGTGGTCAGTAGATGCATATATTCGCGTATATATAGTTAGTCGGAGGAACGTAGATTTTTGGCCGAATAAATGTATATACGGTTTGGACGGATGGACGTATACTTTAGCGTATATACATGTTGGATAGAATGGAGTGTATATATATTTATATTGTTTTGGAACGTAGATATGTAAAGGAGGTAAGCATGCGTATGGTTTATATATATGCATATTAGCGCGTATGGGTACTGGTCGGATGATGTAGAGGATACGTAGATATATAGTTGATCAGACGCTTGTATACCTGTATATAAATACTCGCTAGGTAAAATTAGGCGCATGTTTGTTTCTATATTAGTCATAGCATGTATATATATGCCTACCTGCGGTTATTTTCGGTGGTCCGTATGTATTTATTCGACCGATTCGCTAGTATGATCTTCCATATGTATACGTATATTAGTTGAATGGTCTGCGTGTATATGTGTGTATATATATTTTGTTAACCATGTCGTGGTATGCTTGCTGAAATATTCTCAAAACCGAACCCCAGTACCCATGCATGGAGTCGCTCTCGCCGAACAGTACCATGCACAGGGAAAAGAAACTAGAAAGTTAGTTATACACATGAACTTTTTCAGAAATTGCGAATTTTCTCTTTTTCGCTACAAATTCGTTCCAAGTCCGACTTGCTTGCGACAAATTTTTTAAATTAGTAAATATTAATACCTTTCTACAGTAATTTCTGTGAAATTTTATAATTAAATTTATACTGTTAAATTATTTGTGGAAAGTCCAAACTTGCGAATTTTGTAACTACTAAACTATACGTGTCAAAATGTCGAAATAAATTTTATAAATCTTAGAATATGCTAAACTAATTTCCTGGAAGTTTTCGCGAAATTACGCATTAATTTGATTTGCGGCATTTTCCGATTGTGTGTTTACCTGGTTGTTTGCTACGCGTAGACGTTGATCTGAGCGGGAGTGTGGAAGTCGAAGACCAAGCTCAAGACTTAGATCAAGAGTATCAGCTATTTGAAGGCAAGTCGTGCTTTGACCATTTTGATCCTAGCATTTTAAACATATATTTCGATTTAAAGTATGCATGTTATGTTGAGTAAAATAAATAATTTAATTTTGGTAATTAGTTAATCAACCTAATTGTTAACTCACCCTTGTTAATATTATTTGTATGTCATATGTTTCCTTGTTACCTTAAGTTGGGATTAAAATGTTGGATAATATGATTGTGCCAACACGGGAGGTTAGACCGTGACTAGATGCTTAGTTGTGTTTACGTGAACCTTGTTTCAAAATAAGCAAAATGATATTGACTAATGACAAGTGAGATGATTTTGTAATGTTAAGTGTGAACTTGTCACGGGAAGATGTGAAGTGTAGGTACCTTTGTGGTTCTACATGGTAACTGAAGTTACTGTTGGCATGTGTTGCACAATAGTTGAACAAGGGTGGGGAAAAGATTTAGTCTGGGGCAAGTGGTATGGGGCTTTATGCCAGGT
Organism: Rhipidocladum racemiflorum; assembly: GCA_036346355.1. Classification (NCBI taxonomy): domain Eukaryota; kingdom Viridiplantae; phylum Streptophyta; class Magnoliopsida; order Poales; family Poaceae; genus Rhipidocladum; species Rhipidocladum racemiflorum. Next base: position 12,285,760 of record CM070592.1, on the reverse strand, counting down.
GGGCCTTTATGGCACAGATATTGAGAAACAGCCTTTGCGGCATTGGGATGAGCGATGTGAGATGTTTTGGGTCAGGATTGTGAGATGGATGCCTTGCCCTGGACAGTTAAGGACTTAACCTTGCAAGCCTTTGAACTGGGCCTTTTGTACAACCACATGGCTGGTGTGGGACAGTCTTAGTTTAGTAGGATTCTGAAGTCTTACCTTTGATACCTAAGGGTGACAGTTACACTGGGGTAACTGTACGGGGGAGCGTACCGGAGCTACGGCTTGGTACCCTATCCAACGGTGTTGTCGGTCCCATACTTCGCCTTGCTAAGGGAAGGGATGGTGTATGGCACAAACCGGAGAGGGTCATTGGTGTAGACAGAAGTTTCTGAAAAGCTTCGTTACGGTTAATCGCCTTTGTGGTGTGAGACTGTATCATGTGGGTAAAGTGTACAACCTCTGCAGAGTGTGTCAAAACTATTCGAATAGCCGAGTCCACGGTACTGGACAAAGCTCGGGGATTACAGTCAAGGGGTAGATTTCCTAAAACAAAGTGTGGAATTGGGAGGCTTTGTGCCAATGAAGTTGACTAGGCTTTGTGCCAAACTGTTGAACGGAGAATGACAATTATTTATGTAATATGGATTTACTGTTTCAATCTATTAGAGTTATTTAATCCAAGCAAAATGCTGTTTAGCGCAAAATAACCACTTAAGCCTTTCCTTTGGAATAAGCCATGCATATAGTATTAGAGTTGCACATCTGTGCATGACTTGCTGAGTATGTTGTATACTCACCCCTTGCTTAAACAAAAACATCAGAAGATGAGTCAACCCCGGCTTGGGAGGAGGAGTACGCGGACGACCAGGAGAACTAAGGAACGAACCACGTCAGATGCCTGTGGAGACTTGGGGGCCATCAAGACTTATTTATCCGCTGCTTATTTATGATTATTTACTTGTGTTTTTGAGTAAGCCCTGCGTGGCTGAATTATGTAAGGCGACCTTAAGGTCTTGCAACAGTTATTTCAATATATGAAGTACTTTATTTATATTTCCGTTGTGTATGGATGTGATGAACAACCCTGTATGCCTGTGTGTACTAGCGTGATCCTGGACTAGTACAGATTACACAGAGGGTCCGGGTTTGCATATTCGGGTCCCGACAATCCGGCTCATGTAGCTCAAGTACTGGCTCTGGTCCCGGCCCGTACAATGCCATCTCCAACTCGTCAATCCTTCGCATAAGGTGGGACACATGCTCTTGAGCCTCCCGCCATCGATTCTTCTCTATCGTGACCTCCTCGCGAGCCTTCTGTAGCTCCCGGTTCGTATCATCGAGCACATCCTCCTGAGCAATGACAAGTCATGCCAGCTGTGTGACCATGGCATTCTCATCCCGAATCAGCTTCGGGTCAAGAAGGTTGTTGTTGTATGGGTGGTAGCGGTACACCGCGCCCTTCAGCTCGCTGGCGTAGATGCGGGTGATGTGTCGCATTGCTCGTCGTGATACCTCCTGAATTCCCATCTGCATTGTCGACCTCCTGGCGGTGCAGTATATCGGACGGTTGCCTTTGCCCTTCTTCCTGGCATGTACCGTGATCTTCACATCACAAGCCTTAATCAGTCCCGCTCGTCTGATGACGTTCACTTGGTATTGCGGCTTCTCAAAACCTTCGAGAAACTGTAGCATACGCTAAAGTTCCGCGGCGTGGCCAACCTCAAGATCGACGTAGTTGATCTCTCCCTCCATCTATCACAAAATGCTCACGTAAGAACAGATTTTCAATTGTGATGAGGGTAAGGAAAAATTCAGCAAGGGGGTAAGAAAAGAGGGAATGGGATAAGTCGAGAATTCATTCACTATCCTAACAAATTTTAACTTTAGAAAATAGGTTTTATCCTCACTATGACCATTCTAACTATGGGTTGAGCCTACAGTCAGTATGCCTCTGATACCACCTCTGTCGGGACCCGGATTTGCAAATCCGAACCCTCTGTGTATTCAGCACTAGTCCAGGATCACGCTAGTGCACACAGTCTCAACATTGGTAAATATCACAATCATACCACTCGATAATAATAAAGTACTTTAAATACATAATCAAACTGGTTGCTTGACCTTAAGGTCAAGTTACAAATATACGCCTCGCAGGGCGAAACTTATTAAAAGAGAAATAATAGCAGCGGAAAAAGTAAGATAACATCGTGGCGCCATCCAGTATACCACATGCAACTGACTGGCTCACTCCCTAGTTAGACAGTTCCTCTTGGAGCTCCTCCTTCAAAGCTGGTGTAGACTCTTCCTCAACTGGTGTTGTATTATGGCAAGGGTGAGTACTTGGTACTCAGCAAGTTATGCACAGAATGCAGCTAATATACTACATGCATGGCTTAATACAAAAGGAATAGCTCAAGGTATATTTGCAGTAAACCGCATTTAACAAGTATCATAAGTAGATTCGAAAGCAGTACAAACAAGTATAACATCAATAACTTCTCCAGGAGTTAAATAAACATCTTCCCCATTCCTAGTCCACATTTTCATCAACATCATCTATTAACCTAACCAACCTTCCAAGTCCAAGTTATTTTCAGGAAAGTCTAACCCTTGACTGTAATCCCCGAGCATTGTTCAATACCGCGGACACGGCTATTTGAATAGATTTTTCACTCTGCAGAGGTTATGCACTATACCGAAAAGATACAGCCAAACACCACAAAGGCGAGTGGTCGTAACAAAGCCTTTCGGAAACGGCTAACTACGCAAGTGAACCTTTCCGGTTTTTGCCCTACACCATCCCTTCCCTTAACAAATGCGAAGTATGGGACCGACATACCGTTGGACGGGTACCATGCCATCGCATCTGTACGCTCCCCCTTCAAGCTACACAAAGGGTGTAGTTGACACCCGAGGTATCACATGCAAGTTATTAGTAACTTACTCAACTAGGACCGTCCCATTCCGGTCATGTGGTTGCACGATTAACTCAGTTCAAAGGCTTGCAAGGTTAAGTCCTTAGGTTGACCAGGGCAAGACTACCCAAAGAACCAAACCATCACTCCCGATGCCACAACTGGCCCACCCGATCATTTCTTGCCACATGCCCCAATCCAAATCTATTTATCAAAACCCCAGTTAATTACCATACACCACGTGCCATCAACATCACAACACATGATACCCTTTTCCAAAACAGGTTCAATATATCATTACGTCAATATTAACATTTGGTTGTCGAAAACCATGTCATGAGCACGTAGCAGGTCTAAGCAATATACTACAACGATCTAAATCCCCATGTCGGCAATTTAATAATGTCCAACTATTTCATCCTCAACTAGGGTGACAAAGGGTTCATGGCATAAAATTCTTTATGTCAAGGTGGCATACAACAACTAGGCAATTAACTAATCTCCCAAAACTAATTAAAGCATTTTCTAATTGAACTAGCATGCAATAATTTAAATCAAATTAATTTCAAAATGGGATCAACATGGTCAAAGCACAACTTGCCTTCAAAAAGCACTTGATCTTCGTCCTGAGCTGGCTCTTGGGTCAACACTTCACCTTCGAAGCCTTCGGGCACTTCAACGTCTACTCGTAACGCGTGCAAATAGCAATAAATGAATAAAACAGTAGACAAAGTGTCCAAACTTCCAAATGAAGTCCATAAACATAGAGAGCATAATTTTATGAATTTTTAGGAATTTGAATCGGCGAAATCGGAGTTAAAACGCAAAAGTTACAAGCGTTTAAAGTTTAAATAGTCAATTAAATAATATTACAGAGAAAAACTTTGGTCCAAAAATTAAATAAAATTTTCCATTGGGTAGAACTCAATTTTATACAAATTTAGAAATTTGAATCACTCAGATCGGAGTTAACTTGCAAGAGTTATAAGCGTTTGAATTTTGAAATCATATTTGAATTCATTAAACCGAATTAAATAAATTATTTCTTTTTCGGAAAATGATTTATTGCGCTAGCAGTGACACGTGTCAGCACTGGATTGGTCCACGTGGACTCGCCAACGTCAGCGCCGGCCGAACCCACCGATGACGTCAGCATGACGTCATCGGCCACGTGGCACCACCCGGGTGCTGCCACGTGTCCTGGTCCATGGACATGACCCACGCGCGTCTCGGGTCCACGGTGGATCCGGCGCACGGCTCCACATGTCACTGACATGTGGGCCAATCCTGTCAGCGGCCCGGGCTCAAGCCAGCGCGGGCGCGACTGACACGGGGCCCCGCGTGTTAGAGACACGTACCCACGCGTGGGCGCTGACCGCGCTGACTGCGACGGTTGGCCTCCCGGCCACGTGGCGCGATCTGGACCGTTGATCTGAAAATCAACGGTTCCGATTGGATCCAATGCCGCACGTTGCGATACAACGCGGCTAATCTGGGCCGTTCGATTCGGATCGGACGGTCCAGATTGGATCGGGTTTTCGCTTCACTGAGGGTGGCGTGGCATGTCCCGACGCGCGACATGTGGCGCGCCCTATGCCGTTGGATCTAGATCCAACGGTTGGGATTGAATCTAAAACCGTAACGTGGATTCGCTACGGGGTGACGTGGACGAACGTGGGCCGTTGGATCTTGATCCAACGGTCCAGATCTAATCTGATTTCTACGGGTCCCGGGGAAACGTGGTCTCACCTTGGCGTTCGGATCTTGATCGGATTGCTGTGCGGGCTCGAGGGCGTCGATGGCGCGGGGCGGTGGTGGCTTGGCCGGAGAGGAGGAAGACGACCAACGCGCCGGCGTTTGCTGGCTTCTTCGGCGAAGTGAGTTCTCCCTTCGGATGCGCCTCGGCCTGGGGGTCTCGTGACTGGGCTCAGCCGCGGCGGAGAGCGAAGGACGGCAGCGGAATCCGGAGTTAACCGCGGCGGAAGGCTTCTCCAACTACGGCGAGCTCGTGCGGCCGAACGGCAGCGGCTCAGGCGTGAAGGGTTAGGGGTACGGGTGCGCACGGGAGTCAGCTTCTCGGTGGCGGCGGCGGCGGTATAAATAGTGGCCTCGGCTTCCGTGAAAAGTGCGGAGACCGAGGCCCACACGCGGGCGGCGGTAGAGTCTGGCGAGGACTCGGATTAGGTGACGTGGCTCCACGCGGGCCGTTGGACCTCGATCCAACGGTTGCGGGGTTTGGGCTCGGGTCCGGCTCGGGCGACGTGGTTGGCTCGGTCGGACTCGGGTTCGGGCGACGTGGTTCAACCTCAGCCGTTGGATCGTGATCCAACGGTTGCAACGTTAGGATTTCGGCCGACTGGGTTCGGCTCGACCGGGTGACGTGGTCGGGTTCGGGTCGGACTCGGACTCGAGTCCGACTCGGGCTCGGTCGCATGAACAGTAAAACCAACTCGGTTTTTTCAGCGATTAAATAATCAATTAATTCGTAGAAAATTCAAATAAATCCAGAAAAATAGCAAAATACTCAGAAAAATCCCAGAAAAATTAGGGAAAATACTTTAGGCCATTTGGGATTCAAATAAAATATTTCCAACAAAATTTTATTTGCAACTTTGGATTCTTTAATTATTTCAAAAGGGAATAAATTCAAATTAAGTCCAAATAAATCCAAATAAATTCCAAAAAATTCCAAAAATTCACCAGAGTGTAAAATAACATCTAATTTCATGAAAAGCAAAAATTGGGGTGTTACAAGGGGCAAGGGGGCATGGGGCTGGCGCAAGCAGCCCCCCTTGCTATCCTACTCCCCCTCATGGGCCAAAGGCTCCCCCTTTTGGCCCAGGTGGGATTCCCCCTAAAGCCCAACTCGCCCCGGAAAGGCCCAATCTCTCGAATTTGGCCCGAAAACGCGATTAAACTCCATAGCGTAAAGTTTTAACATCCGTTTTCACATTTTATAATGTTTTGACCTCAACATTCACATTTTATAAGAATACGACACTCCGTGGTGTCACATTTATTGGTTTTATAAATATATTAGAATAGAAATTAGTGATCAAAGTTTTGTTTTAGAGACCGTGTCGATATCCGAAACAACTACTCCCTCTGGTCTTCAAAAAGATGGTGTTTTGCACATCCACATGGTCTGTAAAACACAACTTTGACTGCTAATTTTTATTATAATATATTTATAAAATTCAATAAAATTATAATATTATAAAAATACTAAAACCTCTAAGTTTATAATATATTTATAAAATTCACTATGTCCAAGACGACACCTTTTAAAGACGGGAGGGAGTACTATTTGCGATGGGAGTGAGAAATATCTTCCACTGCTTGACTCAATTGAACAACAAAACAAAAAACAGTGGCAAGGTAAAGGATCTTACACTCTCTTTAGCTGCAGCCTTGGCAAGAACTCTAGCACCCATCTCGACCTCTTGCAAGCCAACAACCACCAACCCAACATCAGATGATGCATTACCAAAACACGACCAAAGAGATTCAGGAGATGCTTTCTCCTGCCCAACACTCCAAGTTCGAACCAATATTTCAATGTTCTCTAGCCTTGTATATGATAACTTCCTATTTGCCAATTCAGTTCGCAGAATATCATCTACCGGGCCAGGGGAAGTTAGAGGCCATCCTCGAATACCACACGATAATCGAACCGTTTGTGCAACCAGACCAAATTGTTCCATCCATTGCTTGAGCCACTGCTTCTGTTCGACGGTTATCTTCAACAAATGTCCCTTTTGTTGCAACTCTGCGTACTGCATCAGCTACCCCCATCAAGGCATTCCTAGATTTATGGAAAAATGTGAAAGAACCTTGTGGGTTCTCCTTCTCTGTGGGTTTTACTTTGATCTCTTCCTTTATAAATTGTTCTGGCATCACTGGTGCCTCTAGACGTGCTGACTCCACTTGGCCATCCATGCCAAAATATTTTTAACAACTCCCTTGTCCGAGCATCCCTGTAGAAAACATATCAGAAAAATTAGTTCCAATCGGACTTGAGGAAACTGATGCAATTCATCTATATTTATGAAAGGATACCAAAGGTCAATATATGCTCTTTCAACCAGCAAAGCAGCCATATGTTTTTCCTCTTGTGTTAGCAAGAGGGACTTAGCAATGGCGTCCCAAGGCCATGCCTTTATAACACCCCCTTCAGAGCTTGACCATATTTCACCTGTTTCAAAACGATTGAAATGAAACATCATTTTGGGGCAACTTTTCACCTCTTTTTAATCTACATCTAGATGTTCAACTCTCATGTGAAATGATAGAGATGCATGAATGTCAAACAACAAAGAACTAGTGATCCAGCCATTGACAGTGATTGAATGCAAAACGAAAGCAACAAAATAAAGTTGACAAATAATTTTTTTTGCAAAATAAACTGCAGATTTTTTTTAAAAAAAAACAACTAGACAGAAACTGGTGATGGAACCGATGAGGTTGACACGAAGATGAAGACTCTGGAGTTGGGAGGAAAACTGATACAATGTGAAGCGGTAGAAGAGGAAAACTGACGAAAGGGAGTGCTGTGAAAAGTGTTAAAAATATTATGAGTGGGTAAATTCGTAATTAACTACTAATTGCAATTAGTGGCCAAAGGGTGGAAGTTGTATATGTTAGAGAGGTGTCTCTTCAAAACACCCTTTCATTCTCTATATAAAGGAGCATTGTCCATTGTAATCAGTGGTTGAAAAATTAATAGAGTTACTTCATAATCTCTCTATTCTCTCTTACTCTATGCATAGATTGAACAACTACAAATTCAACAATATTTTACTTCAACATGTTATCAGCACCTTTGCTCTAGCGGGTTGTTCTAATCCTTAATTGTTGTCCTAATTACAACGGTAAGCACTATCCCTCTTGTTGAGATGCTCTTGATTTGATTATTAAGAAAATTGTGTCATTATGGTTCTAATCGCTACACATTAATTGTAACACCCCGGCATCTATTATGCCTGAATGTCACCAAACAAAGACTAAACCAAATCAAGATACCACAAATTAAAGTAAATTATAGCAAAGACACAAATGCTAAAACCGAAAATTTCGGCAGCATCTCCTTTGTTTAATCATGAATTGAAGCAATAGCCATAGCAGGGCAAGTATTATCATAACATAAGACATCTAAAACAACAACATAATGGATATAGCACCAACATAAGACCAAATATCAAGTTCAACCACTCCTTAAACTAATACGAAGCAAATAATGATCACAAGCGCACCATTTAATCCATACACAAAATTTCATGGCACTATTATTATAATCATAACTCAAATTGATAAAAATTGCCAATAGGTGTGGAGCTAATGCCCCCTTTCCACATGCCGATTTCATGGTACCTAAAAACAACATAAACACTAGCGTGAGTTCAACACTTAGCAAGCATATCGCAATAGGTCATAAAGAATAAAACAAGGCCAACAACAACACATACCATATTTAACATCATGCTCAAATCATAATTTCATCAACAGCAACATAGCCATGACAAAGCACATTGTTCACAACTCATTTTCATCATCATGTATGCAATGCAATGCGATGCACATGTCTCCTGGAAGCATATACCGATATTGCTGAGTGCACACCCATCGGCGTGCACCCTCTTCCCCCTTCCATCCCGTAGATGGAGGGTGCCTACACATCGCTTCCACTCACCACGTGGGTGGAATCACGAGGTAGGTCTTACAACCATGGCGCTTCGGATTAGTCATAACTTTCTCACCGACCTTACCAGACTAATTATGACGTTCTCACCGACCGGGCCAGCTTTCATGCCATGTATGCAACATATGCCATAAACGTAAACAACTTGCATCAAACTGAACTAAACATGGCATAGCATCATAATAGTCTATTTTCATCATAACATTGGCAAGCACTAATCATGGCAAGATATCACAACATGTAAGCAATTTGCATCTAGTCACAATTAGCAACATACATTGCACTACCCATTACAATACACTTGCCTTAACCTCGGGCGACAGATCGGCGAGAGGTTGAGGGCACTCCCGAGGTCACACCACCTGCACAAACATACCACACACTCAAAACGTGCCCCCAAAACAGTATGCAAAAGCTCGTCTAGCCCAACTTCACAAACTACACCCAAAACCTAAAAACAGAGAATCTGTCCCTCCCGGACAGCAGACTTCAAACTATCATATCTTGAGTTGTAGGACACCGAATCGATTAAACGAGTACATCATCGCGAAGCTTACGAAATTTCCTAGCTTTTTCTAAGTATTGGGAAAATCTGATTGGGCATCTAAAATTGTTTAATCTACAAAACAATACATTCTGTCCCAATTACGTCACAGTTTTAAACACGTTCGGTAAAACGACCATAACTTTCAAACGACCATAACTTTCAAAGAACTTTCTCGACAGGCGGCCAACCAAATTCCGACTCTAAAATCAAGAAAACTCAAACCCTAGGTCGACTGCACAATCTGCCCAAAACAGAGAATTAAGAAACATCTAGATTTCCTCCAATCTACCCAATAACAGCACCACCCCTTGATCTAAAAGCATCAAATAAACCTCTATAACAGTACCTAGACCATCCCCAAGGATCACCCATGCCATACCTCAGCTCGAAGAACGCCAAACGCCAAATTCCTTCCTCCCGGGCTCCCCATTCGTCTTCCTCGCACCGAAACCGTCGTATCTCCTCGTCGCGGGGCTTCCCGATGGAGAGATCAGCGGGATGTGAGGTGGGGAGCTCCTCAAGGGTACGAAGGGGTGTGCAGAGGGGAGGGGAGAGGTGGTGGCGCAATGGGGGAGGATGGGGGGCGCACGGCATGGGGTGGTGGGGGGCGGCGGCTAGGAGAGGAAGGAGAGGGAGGAGGCGCAAGGGGCAGCAGGGTGCTGCCCTAATCCTCCCCCACTTGGGCCTTAGGCCTCCCACCTCGGGCCCAAGAGGTTCCCCCAAGCCCACGAGGCTCCCCCAATCCCAAAACTTCCCCCGGAAGGCCCAAAACACGAATTAACCTCAAACCGTAAAGTTTTACTCTCAAATTTCACATTTTATAATGTCACGAAAACCGTAGTGTCACATTCTTCCCCCCTTCAACAGGATTCGACCTCGAATCCGAGACACGCCACTTTGCAATCGACCAAATCGAAGGGAGCTAAGGTTCACGTCTCAGAACCCGGTTAGAAGCCCTACGATTTGCACCAGCCACAAAGACTTTCGAAGCAAGGAGCTAAGGCTCGAAGACTGACGACTCTAAAGATAACTCACATTAAAAACTTGCTAGAATCTTACTCAACTTTGAAACACAGAGTACAAACATAAGGACTCAGAACGTCCCAAGCAAAAGGATGACTTCCTAAACTGACAATGAAGGAAAAGGGTCTCATACTCCTTTCCATGCATTCCTTGGCACTAAAGTGCCTGATCCCTTTCATCGGTGTTTCTCCCTAGAAGAACACAGCACCAACCTCTAGAACCCTCTTCAGCTCCCATGCACAAAAGTGCTTTCACACCTCAACCTCTCAACTGTGGTTCATCGTATTCTAGACGACACGAACCAAGTGAGACAACACTCCAAGACTACCAACTGCTTGAACAATCGGCTAAATCCTTGCAAAAGATTGATCTTTTACAAAAGACCAATACCCACCACTACCACCGAAGGAAGAACCTACTTTATAACCAGGGTCCTTAAAACCCGTAGAAACATTATCAACCGAGCAATCCACATCGGTTGACACAACTCGCTCAGAGGTCGGCGACAAAAAAAATCCAATACACTTCCAAAAGGAAAAGTAATTACTAGCAACCACCAAATGGTCCACTAAAAATTTAATCAGCCCCACTAAGGAACACATCGATGACACAATTCTCCAGGAAGGTTTGAATTGGGTCATACACAACCTTCCTTTACTCTTTACTTCTAAACCATTTACGGTCAACTACTAGCCACAATAGATTTCTCTTACTAAGAAAGTCTCGCCCTCACATCCTTCCACTCAAAGGACCAAGACAAAGAGTACCACTATTGGGTAAGCTCAACCACCAACCATCAACCCAATTGATCCACATACAATAACTCGAACCCCAAAGCGCTAAAAGCCACTTTGGAAAGAATTCAGCAACAACCAAAGAGTATTCATTTTAATTTCTTAAGTCAAGACACAAAGGAAACACAAATCTCCTACACCACAACCAACATACCAGAAATTCTTCATTGTTTCTTTTCATACCAGAAAGAAATAGAAATCTCGATTTATGACATGCATGCACACTTTTCAAGAGCACTCCGGATTAGTCATATATACATATATGACTTTCTCACCGACTTGGCTCATCGACCCTTTCATCAATGAACATCTATAAGCAATGTCATGCTTCCTTTTCACCATTCATTCTTCATGTAACAACAATACCGAATAGTCATTCACAAAAAAGACTTCTTCCTCGGTATCACATGAATGAACACCAATAACATCGATGATTGCGCTAAATCATATAACTATGACGGCAACCTCGTTAATAGCAAAACACCACGTCGTGTCAAAAACCACCATCCATTTAAAGCTAACCTTGCAAAACCTCGCATTCTAACCAAAATCAACATTTTGGAACAGAACATCAACTCCAAAGTCAAACATCCGCACACACAACCGCCACAAATTTTTCTCAAAGAGAAAGAGAAACTCATTTCAAAAGGGAGCACTTCACTAATAGCATCACCGATGAAACATCCACAAAAAAACTACCTTTTGAAGCACTTGCAAGCACCACACAGATTTCCCAAATAACTCCAACTCTGGCCAAAAAGAGTTACAAATTAAACCTCGTGAGTTTTCCAACACAACCCTCTATGTCCATCTGCTTCCTTTCAAATTTATTCCAAGGATAACTCAGTGTGAACGCGAAGGAGCGTGATCCACTCAAAAACTTTTGAGTGTAAATCCATACTCACAACACAAACTAAACAAATTAGCCAAAACCAAATATTGGCACCAATTTCTACGAGTTTTAGGGACATTCTGAAACACAACATAAGGAGCACCTTGACCGAAACCCTTCAACCAAATTGGCAAACAACCAAACTAGTCTGAAAGGTTTTAGACACAAGCTCAGCATGAAACCCACCATGTTTAGTATTCCAGTATACTTACCATTTAAACGTTCAATATTCACTATTTACTCATCGAGAAGCCCATCATAATTCAACCAAAAGCTACCTAACCAATTCTTTCTCTTTCCCAACACTTATAAATAAAGTTTATGACGATTATCAAAAGACATCCAACCAATACTACCTCATCATGATCCCCACAGACCAACACATCATTTAACAATGTATTCTTTATTTCAACCATAGTACTTCAACAGGTACTCAAGCATGATCAACCTATCAATTTTATACCACCTGTACGTCAACATCTCAACAATCAAAACTTTTTCTTTTCAATTACATGTTACAATGTCCTTCATTTTAATGATGGTTCTTCAAAGATTAATCTAAACAATTAACACCACTTCTAAGTCATCATTATCAATAAACGGCATAATCATAAAACAATAACATTGCTTTAAGCTACCCCATACATAGGTTATAACAAGTTGCCGCTACTCAACATACTCCAACTATTTAAAATAAATTGAATAAGTTAAACCATCAAAAAGCTCTTAAGGCAACCGCAAAACTTATGCCTGCCCAAATGACATCAATACTAGCATTATAGGAAAACACTGCATACTTCCAAATATACTAATAGTTTGCAACAACAAAAATAGCAACTCTAATCAACTTCCAAGTTAAAGTCGCTAGCCAACCCGATTAAATTTCTCTATTAAAAAGTTAAATTAGAACATCTTTAAACAACCAGCAAGGTTCCTTTAACAATATCAGTAGTTTACATTATCTTAATGTTCTAACTAAGCATCAGGGTTTAAAACTTTAAACATTATCGGGGGTCATAAGCACTTTTAAAGCAAAGCAACATATTCTAAGCATGTACATTAACACTTTTAATCATTCTCGCTATAGAAATAAATCTACGGCACTAGAAGTTTATTTAATCTTAAGCTAAAGATAAAAGTTACATTGATTCAACTCGCCAATTTACTTAGGAGTACAACATTTCCATAAACCACATTGTTACATACTTCATAACATGCTAAACAACAATTTTCACTTTTGACAACTACTTTCAGTCAAATGACTACTTACTTTATTTGCAGCATTTTCTTTTTAACACTCAACCAAAATTCACAAAGAAACTTGACTCTCAAAGTTGCAATGGGACAAACTCAATCTTGGCCATGCAAAAAAAAATCCTCCAAAACACATTTCAATCTCAAGGACTCCCATAGAGGAAAATGGTTGAAAGACAATTTTTTTCTCAACAGGGAACCAAGCGATCAAGTAATCCTTTTCAAGTAAAGCCTTAACACCAAACCCCAAACTTTCACGAAACAAGAAGGGTTTTTCAAAGATGATTTCCCAAACCAGTAAAATGACGAAATCAAACACCACTTACTTCTACAAAGCCATAGAACTTCAACCCTGACAGCCAGGTCTGGCATAACACCGCAATAACTCTTTTGACCTCGGAGAATGTAACACCCCGGCATTTAATATGCCTGAATGCTACCAAACATAAGCTAAACAACATCTAAATACCACAATTAAACATAAATTCCAGCAAAGGCGCACATGCTAAAAGCCGAGATTTCGGCAGCATCTCCTTTGTTTTAACATGAATTAACACAATATCAATATCATGGCAAGATATGTCATAGCACACGACAAATAAAACATCAACATAATGGATATATCATCAAATTACGCCAATAAAAGCATGCTCAACCACTTTATAAGCTATAACCAAGCAAATAGGGAATCACAAGCATGCTAAATTAAACCCTACATTAAGTTTATGGCACAACTCTTAATATCATGTCTCCAAGTGATTAATTATGGACTATGATGGTGGAGCTACGTGTAGAAGTGTAGCTAGACTCCTTTTTCCCGCATGCCGGTCTCAAAGTACCTAAAAACAACATAAAACACAAGCGTGAGTTCGAAAACTCAGCAAGCATATTGTAATGGACAACAAGATCATTTACAAGACAATAATACCTTACATCACATATAACATCTCATACTTGAGCACATAACAACATCATCATCATTAAATATGTATTGCAATGCAATGCAATGCAATGTTATGCTCATATCTCCTTGGAAACTCATACCGGTATGGTTGAGTACACACCGTCGGTGTGCACCCTCTCCCCCCTTCCATCCCGAAGATGGAGGGTGCCTACTCCTCGCTTCCACAACCCACGGTAGATGGAATCACGATGTAGGACTTACTCTAATGGCTCTCCGGATTAGTCATAACTTTCTCACCGACCTTCCCGGATTAGTTAATGACTTTCTCACCGCCCGGGCCATGTAACATGTCATGCATGCAACTATGCCAATTATCATATTTCACATGTACATAAACATATGGCAACTCATCATGACAAATATAAACACATGGCATCGAACCATGATAATCATACTCAATATTTCATTGGAAAACAGCAAGCATGGCAAGTGAGCATAGCAAGTCTTCAATCTTTCACCCAATATCAACAAACAACCTACAATCCGCTATACATTACAACACACTTGCCTCAACCGCGGGCGACAGATTTGTGTGACGTAGAGGGCACTCCCGGTGTCACACCACCTGCACATAGGCATCAGACACTCACAATAATGCCCGCAAAACAGTACACAAATCCCCATCTAACCCAACATTGACCACTACTTGCAAACCTAAAAACAGAGGTTCTGTCCCGGCGGGACAGCAGCCTTGCAAAGGCCATAACTTGAGTTCTGGGACTCCAAATCGATTAAACGAGTACACCATCGCGAAGCATAGGAAATTTCCTACCTTTTTCTAGTTATACGGAAAGACTGATTCGGACTCTAAAATTGTTTAATCTACAGATTACTACGATCTGTTCCAATCGCGTCACAGATTTTAACACACTCGGTAAAACGGCCATAACTTTCAAACGGCTGATCGGATTTTAACGTGCTTTATGTCCACGGAAAGATAATTAAATTATATACAACTTCTTTTAAGTCCGTACGGACAGATTTGGATTCTAAATCGACGAAAACTCGAGCCATAGCCCGACTGCTCAATCTGCCCGAAAACAGAAACATGGCAACATCTAGATCTAACCCAAAGAACTCCAACCCAGCACCACCAATTGATCTAAAAACTTCATAAACACCCTAAGAACAGTACCTAGATCAAACCCAAGGATCCCCATGATCATACCTTTGCCCAACGAACGAATCTCCAATAGATCTCCTCGCGGATCGCTCCTCGCTCCTCGCTCCTCGCTCCTCGCTCCAACGGATGGATCCACAAGGTGCAGAGGTGTGGAGATCACCCTAGGGCAGCAAGGGGGTGGAGGAGAGGTGGTGTGCAATGGGGAGCAATGGGGGCGCCATGGGGGCAAGAGATGGGGCGGCTAGGAGGTGGAGGGAGGAGGAAGGGTGGCGGCTAGGGTTAGGGGCGCATGGGGCAGGGGTGAACGCCCCAAGGGCTGGTGGGGAGCCCTTTTACCATCCCCCACACCCAAACCTAGTTCGTTACGGAGACCTACTCCATCCCACCAAAGCCCACCAAGGCCCAAACTCCCCCGGGAAGGCCCAAAACCCCGGAAACGGCCCAGAAAAGCTATTAACCTCCATATCCTATAGTTTTAACCTTAATTCCACATCTCATAATGTTATTAACCTTATCATGCACGTTAAATAAGGTTACGACACTCCGTGGTGTCACAACACTTCAAAAGGCCCAAAAACGCGAGTAAACCTCTAGCCGTAAGATTTTCTTCTCTAATTTCACAATCTGTAATGTCACACCAAAACGTAGTGTCACATTCTTCCCCCCTTCAACAGGATTCGACCTCGAATCCGAAGGGCACCAAAAACAACTACCAAGTCCCCAAGGGACAAAAGGCTTCTCAGCCGCACAAAACAATCGCACAACGACTAAAAAAAAATTTGGAACAAACGACAAACGCTTCGCACATCTATCACAACCAACCTGACTACCACACTCCATCAAACTCATTCATGACACATAATCCCATCTCTTCCAATTATTTGACCCTTTTCACAAAGAATCAAAATTAACTAATGTCATCTACGTACATAGCATTCATCGACAAAACTTTTCTTTTCTTCCACAAACCACGCTACACTTTCATTCTACCCCCTCCCAGGCATAACACACACCCAGGGACAACTAGCTACGACAAAGTTTACAACAGATCACTATATTTCAAATTATCATCACTTTTTAACAATCCAACCATATTCTCAACAAGGTTTGGACCGACATCACCAACTTCCAACATGACCACCCTTCGAACCACAACCAAAATTCTACGCCTAGCCCAAGGTAGAGCTGTAAATTATTACCAAACCTCAACTGGTTCTTTTCCTATAAGGGTCTCGCCCTCACACTTTTTCACTCAAAAACTACCAAACCCATGAGTATAATCCTCCATTATGCTCAACAATTCCATAGACATTTCTATTCACATCTCAAACGAGAATGCCAACAAAGAGCAACTCCCTTAGTCGGATGAACCACATTCATCAACTCGAACCCAAAACACAACAAATCACTTGGAACAAAGGTTTGACAACCTCGAAAGATCACTCGATCTCTTTTCCTAAGTCAAGTCGCAAAGGAAAAACTCCAATCTCAAATCAATGCGATACATCTCGCATCGGGGACCACTCAAACAAAAAGAGAGACTCCACACAATTCTTTGTCAGAAATTCTCAACAATCAATGACAACTCGACTCACTTTCACCACAGCCAAGCATCTCATAAAAACAACATTGTGGAAGAGAAAACCGATTCTCAAACCAATCGAAAGAATCCACAACCGCCATAATAACTCTCAAGGAAACAAGGAAACCCAATCCTCTTACAACAAAGCCAAATGCCAGAACTCTTCACACTTTCTTTCATGCTAAAGAGCAAATGGAAATCTAGATTCATGACATGAATCCAAGCTTTCGAGAGCACACCGGATTAGTCATATTTCCCTATATGACTTACTCACCGACCTGGCTCAACGACTCTTTTATCAATAGACATCTATAAATGATGTCATGTTTCCTTTTCACCATTCATTCATCATGTACAACGCTACCAAATAGTCATTCACAAGACAACTTCTTCCTCTGCATCACATGATTAAAAACTTGGATAGCATCGATGATTGCGCCCAATCATAAAACTATGAGGGGAACACCATTAACAGGAAAACACCACGTCATACATAACCCGTCGACAATTGAAAGCCAAATTTGTAAAGCATCGCGTTTTAACCAGAATCAACATTTTGAAAGAGAACATCAATTCTCAAAGAGAAATGGGAGACTCATTTTCCCAAAATGAGAACACTTCACCAACCCGAATCACTTATAAACATTCACAAAATCCACCCTTTTGAAACACTCGCAAACACCACATGACCTTTTCCAAATAAATCCAGTTCCAATCAAATAGACTTACAAATTAAATCTCAAGAATTTTCAACACAGCCCACTATGTCCATCGGCTTCCTTTTTAAGATTTACTCCAAGTATGCTTCAGTGCAAACGCGAAGGAGCGCGATCCACTCAAAGGCTTTTGGGTGCAAAATCAAACTCATAGCATAAACTGAACAACTTAGCCAAAACCAAAGATGGGCACCAACCTCTACGAGTTTTAGGGAAACTCGAAAATGCAACATAAAGAACACCTTGACCAAAAAAACATTTAACCAAGATAGCAAACCACCAACCTGCACCAAAAGGTTTTATACACAAGCTCGGCATGAGACTCACCATAACCAGTGTCCCACTATCCTTAACATTTAAGCATTCCATAATCACTATTTACTTATCGAGAAAACCCATCTTAAATCAATCCATACTACCTCCTCAAGAACCCCACAAACCAACACATCATAAAACAACGTATTCTATATTTCAAACGTAGTACTTCAATGAGATACTTAAGCATGATCATCCTATCAATTTTTATACCATAAATACGTCAACATCTTGACAATCAAAACTTATTCCATTAACAAATGACTTCAACATACAAATAGTATCTCCATAAGACAAAGTCGAAAATTATGATCCTAAGATACACCTTCTTTAGGATACAATTCTATATCATGCTAAAATATCCATGGTTCACTTCATTGCCACATGTTATAATAATCTCTATTTTACAATGGCTTCCAAAAAGTAATCCAAATAATTACCACCACTACTAAATCATCAATATCCATAAATAGGCATAATCATAAAAACAACTACATTGTTTTTAGTTACACTATCCATATACCATAACAAATTGTCACTACACAACATACTCCAACTATAAAAACAAATTTAATAGGTTAGACCATCCCAATGCTTTAGCAATAACATAAACAGCAAAGCCTATGTCTTCACAATTGACATCGATACTAGCATCGTAGGAACACAACTGCATACTTCCAATTATACTAATGGTTTGCGACAATGTAAAAAGCAACTGTAATCAACGTCCAAATTAAAGTCACTAGTCAACGCGATTAAATCTCTCTATTAATCCATTAGATTAGAACATCTTTAGACAACCAGCAAAGTTTCTTTTACAATATCGGCAGTCTACATCATCTTAATGTTTTAACTATGCATTAGGGTTTAAAACTTTAAACATATTCGAGGGTCATAAGCACTTTCAAAGCAAGGCAACAGATTCTAGGCATGCACATTAACATATTTATTCATTCTCATTATAGGGTAATCTGCAACACTAGAAGTTCATTTAATCTTAAGCTAAGCACAAATATTACTTTTAACTGATTCAACTCACCAATTAACTTAAGAACAAATCATTTCCAATAACCACATTGTTACATACTACATGACATGCTCAACAACCATTTTCACAAACAGGATGCAACTCCACTTTTAAGGACAACCACAACTCAAGAACCGTAAGCGAACACCGATAGACAATTTCTCCTTTTTCCAGGCAAGGAAGAAAACAAAACTCTAACAGAAATGCAGGAGAGTTCCACTCTCAAGTTCCCAAATTTGCCCACAAAACTTTTCAAGAAATCTCAAGATCCATACTTCCAAGAAGGAAGAAGGATGCACTAGGGAAAACAAAATGTTCAACCAAACCTTTTCCGATAAAGTTACAAAACTTAGCTCCACCCAACCTAAGGTCGGCACTAGGAGAACTTCAACCCTTTTCTCAGTTAGGGAGGACAACGACCACATATGTTTCCTCCCTAAGACAATCCACAATAACCAAAGAAACCGGTGTCAAAGCAAAGGCGACTAAAAGGCGCAACTCTAAACTCTTCTTCTTCGTTTCCAACCAAGGAAGACCAAAAACCACAAATCGCATACGGAATGATCCGCGAAAAATCCAATACCAAACATTTTTCTTTTAGTTTCCATCAACTAAAACCAAGAAAACCAACCAAAACCAACCGTCAGAACGGTGAAGAACATACGAAGGAACCCACCACCAAACTCTTCTATTTGACTCCCATCAACTACCCGATCTACGACAGAAAGGGTAAGCACTCTTCTCCTACAGGGGTTAATAGTTCTTCGGTGATGGCGCTAACCGGCCACACCGTCACACTTCACCCTTACAATGAATAAAGAGAGGTGACCGAAACCCTTCGGCACCACAACCCCACTTTAACATAATAACATGAACAATTCCATTCAATTCTTTCATAAACATAGCAACATACATAAACAAATGTAGCATTCAACATCAAGGCTCAAATACAACATTTAAGCGTAAAGCAACGATTCCCATACCCTTTCCTACTGTGCATCCATGTGTGTCAAATTTTAAATTAGTTATACCACTTTTGCAAGTTTTAATGTTGCTATCCTATAACAAAGTTTTAGTTAAGACCTAAGCCATGTTTCTAAGTTATTCCACATCACATTTTAGTTGTACCCTATAGCATGATACTAAAAATTCACATTCCAAGGACCTACAGCCCGCTATGATACCAACTGTAACACCCCGGCATTTAATATGCCTGAATGCTACCAAACATAAGCTAAACAACATCTAAATACCACAATTAAACATAAATTCCAGCAAAGGCGCACATGCTAAAAGCCGAGATTTCGGCAACATCTCCTTTGTTTTAACATGAATTAACACAATATCAATATCATGGCAAGATATGTCATAGCACACGACAAATAAAACATCAACATAAATGGATATATCATCAAATTACGCCAATAAAAGCATGCTCAACCACTTCATAAGCTATAACCAAGCAAATAGGGAATCACAAGCATGCTAAATTAAACCCTACATTAAGTTTATGGCACAACTCTTAATATCATGTCTCCAAGTGATTAATTATGGACTATGATGGTGGAGCTACGTGTAGAAGTGTAGCTAGACCCCTTTTCCCGCATGCCGGTCTCAAAGTACCTAAAAACAACATAAAACACAAGCGTGAGTTCGAAAACTCAGCAAGCATATTGTAATGGACAACAAGATCATTTACAAGACAATAATACCTTACATCACATATAACATCTCATACTTGAGCACATAACAACATCATCATCATTAAATATGTATTGCAATGCAATGTTATGCTCATATCTCCTTGGAAACTCATACCGGTATGGTTGAGTACACACCGTCGGTGTGCACCCTCTCCCCCCTTCCATCCCGAAGATGGAGGGTGCCTACTCCTCGCTTCCACAACCCACGGTAGATGGAATCACGATGTAGGACTTACTCTAATGGCTCTCCGGATTAGTCATAACTTTCTCACCGACCTTCCCGGATTAGTTAATGACTTTCTCACCGCCCGGGCCATGTAACATGTCATGCATGCAACTATGCCAATTATCATATTTCACATGTACATAAACATATGGCAACTCATCATGACAAATATAAACACATGGCATCGAACCATGATAATCATACTCAATATTTCATTGGAAAACAGCAAGCATGGCAAGTGAGCATAGCAAGTCTTCAATCTTTCACCCAATATCAACAAACAACCTACAATCCGCTATACATTACAACACACTTGCCTCAACCGCGGGCGACAGATTTGTGGGACGTAGAGGGCACTCCCGGTGTCACACCACCTGCACATAGGCATCACACACTCACAATAATGCCCGCAAAACAGTACACAAATCCCCATCTAACCCGACATTGACAACTACTTGCAAACCTAAAAACAGAGGTTCTATCCCGGCGGGACAGCAGCCTTGCAAAGGCCATAACTTGAGTTCTGGGAGTCCAAATCGATTAAACGAGTACACCATCGCGAAGCTTAGGAAATTTCCTACCTTTTTCTAGTTATACGGAAAGACTGATTCGGATTCTAAAATTGTTTAATCTACAGATTACTACGATCTGTTCCAATCACGTCACAGATTTTAACACGCTCGGTAAAACGGCCATAACTTTCAAACGGCTCATCGGATTTTAACGTGCTTTATGTTCACGGAAAGATAATTAAATTATCTACAACTTCTTTTAACTCCTTACGGACAGATTCGGATTCTAAATCGACGAAAACTCGAGCCATAGCCCGACTGCTCAAACTGCCCGAAAACAGAAACGTGGCAACGTCTAGATCTAACCCAAAGAACTCCAACCCAGCACCACCAATTGATCTAAAAACTTCATAAACACCCTAAGAACAGTACCTAGATCAAACCCAAGGATCCCCATGATCATACCTTTGCCCAACGAACGAATCTCCAATAGATCTCCTCGCGGATCGCTCCTCGCTCCTCGCTCCAACGGATGGATCCAAGAGGTGCAGAGGTGTGGAGACCACCCTAGGGCAGCAAGGGGGTGGAGGAGAGGTGGTGTGCAATGGGGAGCAATGGGGGCGCCATGGGGGCAAGAGATGGGGCGGCTAGGAGGTGGAGGGAGGAGGAAGGGTGGCGGCTAGGGTTAGGGCGCATGGGGCAGGGGTGAACGCCCCAAGGGCTGGTGGGGAGCCCTTTTACCAGCCCCCACATCCAAACCTAGTCCGTTACGGAGACCTACTCCATCCCACAAAAGCCCACCAAGGCCCAAACTCCCCCGGGAAGGCCCAAAACCCCGGAAACGGCCCGGAAAAGCTATTAACCTCCATATCCTATAGTTTTAACCTTAATTCCACATCTCATAATGTTATTAACCTTATCATGCACGTTAAATAAGGTTATGACACTCCGTGGTGTCACAACACTTCAAAAGGCCCAAAAACGCGAGTAAACCTCTAGCCGTAAGATTTTCTTCTCTAATTTCACAATCTGTAATGTCACACCAAAACGTAGTGTCACAGAGAAAAACAAACACAGGATTAAATAGAGTGCTTTTCCCCGTAAAGCAATCAACAACTAGGCATCAAGCTGAAAAGGTGACCAAAAGAAATGCAACACTAGACTTTTCTTCTTCGTCTTCAACCAAGGAAGACAAAACCACACAGCGCATACGGAACAATCCGCGAAAATCCAAAACCAAACACTTTTCATTTGGTTTCAATCAACTAAAACCAAGAAAACCACCCAAGACCGACCGTCAGAACGGTAAAGAACATTAGAAGGAATCCACCACCAATCTCTTCTATTTGACTCCAGTCAACTTCCCGATCTACGACAGATAGGGTAAGCAATCTTCTCCTACAGGGGTTAATAATTCTTCGGTGATGGCGTTAACCGACCACACCATCAAACCACACCCTTACTATGAACAAAAAGAGGTGACCGAAACCCTTCGGCACCACAACCCCACTTTATCACAAATATAGCAACTCAATAAAATCTATCATAAATATATTATTATACATCATCAAATGTAGCATTCAACATCAAAGCTTAGATACAATATTTAAGTGGAAAGCAACGATACCCATACCCTTTCCTACTGTGCATCCATGTGTGTCAAATTTTAAATTAGTTATTCCACGTACACAAGTTTTAATGTTGCTATCCTATGACAAAATTTTAAGTATAGCCTAAGCCATGTTTCTATGTTATCCCACATCAAAATTTTTGTTAAACCTATGACAGTTCACTAAATTCATACACCACGGGCCTGAAGCCCGCTCTGATACCAATTGTAACACCCCGGCATCTATCATGCCTGAATGTCACCAAACAAAGACTAAACCACATCTAGATACCACAAATTAAAGTAAATTACAACAAAGGCACAAATGTTAAAACCGAAAATTTCGGCAGCATCTCCTTTGTTTTATCATGAATTGAAGCAATAGGCATAGCAGGGCAAGTATTATCATAACATAAGACATCTAAAACAGCAACATAATGGATATAGCACCAACATAAGACCAAATATCAAGTTCAACCACTCCTTAAACTAATATGAAGCAAATAAAGATCACAAGCACACCATTTAATCCATACATCAAATTTCATGCCACTATTATTATAATCATGACTCAAATTGATAAAATTGCTTATAGGTGTGGAGCTACGTGAAGATGTGTAGCTAATGCCCCCTTTCCAAATGCCGATTTCATGGTGCCTAAAAACAACATAAACACTAGCGTGAGTTCAACACTCAGCAAGCATATCACAATAGGTCATAAAGAATAAAACAAGGCCAACAACAACACATACCATACTTTAACATCATGATCAAATCATAATTTCATTCACAGCATCATAGCCATGACAAAGCACATTGTTCACAACTCATTTTCATCATCATGTATGCAATGCAATGCGATGCACATGTTTCCTGGAAGCATATACCGGTATTGCTGAGTGCATACTCGTCGGCGTGCACCCTCTTCCCCCTTCCATCCCGTAGATGGAGGGTGCCTACACATCGCTTCCACTCACCACGTGGGTGGAATCACGAGATAGGTCTTACAACCATGGCGCTCCGGATTAGTCATAACTTTCTCACCGACCTTACCGGACTAGTTATGACGTTCTCACCGACCGGGCCAGCTTTTATGCCATGTATGCAACAAATGCCATAAACATAAACAACTTGCATCATGAATTGAAGCAATAGCCATAGCAGGGCAAGTATTATCATAACATAAGACATCTAAAACAACAACATAATGGATATAGCACCAACATAAGACCAAATATCAAGTTCAACCACTCCTTAAACTAATACGAAGCAAATAATGATCACAAGCGCACCATTTAATCCATACACAAAATTTCATGGCACTATTATTATAATTGTCAGCGTATTAAACGCTGGGGTACCCACGCAGCCGCATTAAGTACTCTCGCCAAGGGGACAGGTGGCGCTCAGGCCACTCCCCGGGGCGACCAGCGAAGGTGCTCGCCAGGGGCAGTGGCGCTCGAGCCACTCCCGGGCGACAGCGGTGCTCGCCAGAGGGCAGTGGCGCTCGAGCCACTCCTGGCGACAGCAAGGTGCTCGCCAGGACAGTGGCGCTCGAGCCACTCCCGGGCGACAGCGAAGGTGCTCGCCAGGGGCAGTGGCGCTCGAGCCACTCCCGGGCGACCAGTGGCGCTTCGCCAGGGACAGTGGCGCTCGAGCCACTCAGGCGACAGCGGCGCTTCGCCAGAGGACAGTGGCGCTCGAGCCACTCCCGGCGACCAAGGCGCCGCCAGAGGGACAGGTGGCGCTCAGGCCACTCCCCGGGGCGACCAGCGAAGGTGCTCGCCCAGGGGACAGGTGGCGTTCAGGCCACTCCTCGAGGCGTAGTTCCCAAGAATCGCTCCGTAATCTGTGCTACAGGGTCAAGGGTATTTAATGCGGGACGTGCGCATTAATTGCAGAGTATAAAGGCTGTGGTATGGCGGCGCGTCTTCCCTAGGCGCGCATTAATGATGGGTGGCGCCGAATCGACATCCCCTCTCTCCTGGCGGAGCATGCAGGGGTGACAGACAGGCGGGGCCCAAGGCGAAGTCTAAGTCAGCTAGGACAGACATTAAATGTGATGTAAGAGAATGTGACGGGTGCATTAAATGCACTGTAGTAATGTGTCAGGCGCTTGCTTTACGCAAGCTTGTAAGCCCCATGCGCCTCAGCCAGCCCGAGTATAAAAGGGAGCTAGGGTGCATGGGAGGAGGGTTGTTGATTTTTAGTTGGCAGAGCCTGAGAGGGTCTTCTTCCCGAGCTTTGTAAGAACTTTGAACTCAGAGGAAACCACCAAGCAGGACTAGGGCTATTACTCCTTCGGAGGGCCCGAACCTGGGTAAACTCTACTGTCTTCTTGCTTGCTCCCAGCATCCCGTTCTTCCCATATTTGGAGCGGTTGCCACAAAAGCCCCCAGTCCGAATCTCTCAAGCACCCAATCTTAGGGTGCCTGTTGGCTAGTACGCCGACAGTGGCGCGCCAGGTAGGGGCTTAGTGGTTAGATCGTTCCTTTCTTCCATTCCTTTTGGAGGAGTTTGCATGAATCCGAAGATCATCCGGTATGGCGGAATCTCATCGTCAGCGTAGCGCCCTCCCCGAGGAAAGCAGCGCCCGGAGCCGATCTCGGCTCCCGGTAAGGGAGCCGGGCCAGCCGGGTCCTTCTGCGGCGGGAGGGGCGCGAGCCACATCCAAGCCCGGAGTTCAGCCGGTCCAGCGGCGCTTGCTGTTGGGGGAAGATACCCCAATGCAAAGCCTTCATGCGGCCCGGTTGCTCCTGGATCATCCTCCGGTCCAACTGACGGGCGATACCCCAGCCACCCCTTGGCTTCAGGACATTGCCCGTCTAGTGGACTCAGCCCAGCAGCAGGTTGCTGTGGCAATTCAGCCGGGGGCTTCCGGCGGCCTCCGCCAAGGAGTTCGTATGGTGGATGCGCAAGCTTCCAGTCGCTCTTTGGCGGTTTCTCCCGGCCGCAGGAGCCGGGATAAAGGGAAGGGAGTACTGGCTGCAGCCCCCTCTGCAACAGGGGGACGTGCACAAGCTTCCGCATCTTCCCGCGGTACTCCCATGCCAGAGGAGAACCGCGGGGGCCTAAGGGTACGCCTCAATGAGGGGCGGCTCCAGCGGGGAGACGATCTGCGTCAAGTTCTTCGGAGGCGTCATCCGCAACGACGCGCCGAACCCACGCTGACGGTCAGTCAGAAGGGGGCTTCCCCTTCCGACTCCGGGGAGAGTGTAGACTCGCACTCCTCGACCCCATCTCAGGGTCAGGGGGCTGGTGGGCGACACCACTCCCCATATAATGTTGGATGCCAGGCGTTTTCCCTCCGTCTACGCCAAGCGGCGTGGCCAGAAAGATTTCGTCCCGCATCCATCGAGAAGTATGACGGCACCACCAACCCTGAAGAATTCCTGCAGATTTATACGACGGTGGTGCGTGCTGCCGGGGGGTCAGATAGAGTCATGGCCAACTACTTCCCGATGTCGCTGACAGGCTCCGCCCGCCTCGCTGGCCGAACCTTCCTCGGGGTTCGGTACACTCGTGGGAGGAATCAGGCGACATTTTTGTCGCCAACTTTCAGGGCTCCTACGCTCAACGGGTGTGGAGGACGACCTCCACGCTTTGGAGCGAGAAGGAGGAGTCCTCGAGAGGGTTTATTCGGCGGTTTAGCCATTGCATAACACGATCCCGGATCTCTGAGCAGTCGGTTATTATTGCGTTCCGGAGGGGGGTTAGGGATCAGAAGATGCGGGAGAAGATGGCTACCCGCACTGTCGCTACCACTTCCGAGCTTTTCTCCCTGGCTCACAAGTGTGCCCGGGCAGCGGAGGCTCGGAAGGGTGCAGCGGGGCCCTCAAACCCTGACCAAGCCGGAGCGTCGAAGTCCTCCGACCGTAAAAAGAAGAAGCGCAAGGAGGCCGTCGCCCGGGAGGTTTTGGTGGCCGATCCAGAAGCCAAGCCTCGGCGGCGCGACGATCAGGAGCAAAGGAGAGATCGCCGGGACCAGCGAGACAATCGCAGGGACCGCCGTTCTCCCCGCCGTGAAGACGACAGGGGCAAGCCATACTGCCCCATCCACCGCACAAATGGGCACGACTTGGAAGATTGCCAGGTTGTGTCCAAGTTGGTGGAAAAGCGGCTCAAGAAGCGCCGCGAAAAGGATCGCGAAGATGATGACGACGAAGATGACACCCCACTGGCTTTTCAACAAGTCGAGCACACGGTGGCATACATTCATGGGGGTTCGGCCACCTACTCTTCCAACTCGCAGTACAAGCGAGAGTTGAGACAGGTGTGCGCCACCATGCCAGAGCCCGGGACGAGTCGGCTGCTGAAGTGGTCGGATCAATCGATCACTTTCAGTCGGGCCGACCACCCGGCGAACACTTCAGGCCCAAACCATCTCCCGATCGTGGTCGCCCCTACGGTCAGGAATGCGAAGCTTGGGCGAGTACTCGTTGATGGAGGAAGTGCCATCAACCTGCTGTCGGTCGGGGCGTATCAAGCACTCCAAATACCTTATGAAGAGCTGCGCCCCGCACCGCTTTTTTATGGAATTGCCCCCGGGATGGGCCTAATGCCCCTGGGACAAGTCCAGCTGCCCGTCACGTTCGGAAGCGCTGAAAACTTCCGGACGGAACTCATCAACTTCGAGGTCGCCGACTTCGACCTCCCTTACAACGCCCTGCTTGGCCGGCCAGCGATGGTCAAATTCATGGCAGTTACGCATCATGCTTATTTGCTGATGAAGATCCCTGGGCCAGAGGGCCCAATTGTGGTAAAGGTGGACAAGCTCGAAGCCTTGCGCCTCAGTAAGCAAGTGCAAGACTTCGCTGGAGCCGCCTGTTCGGCGCGTGGCACAGAAGACCCCTCGAGCGCTCCCCCGGCCAAGGCCCGCGCTTCACCCAGTCCCTTGGGTGAGGTGAAGGTGGTCCCCGTGGGTGAGGAAGGCTCGGGCAAGGCTGTGAGAATTGGCGCTGATCTCAGCGCCAAATAGGAAGACGCGCTCGTCACCTTCCTCCGGTCTAATCTAGATGTGTTCGCCTGGGAACCATCTGAAATGACCGGGGTCCCTAGGGAGGTGATCGAGCACCGATTGGCAACGCTACCTGGAGCGCACCCAGTCCGGCAGAAGGTCCGGAGGCAGGCGCCAGAGCGACAAGAGGCCATTCGGGAAGAAGTGGAGAAGCTATTGCAAGCCGGAGTTGTGCGGGAAGCCGCCTACCCTGAGTGGCTGGCTAACCCCGTACTCGTGAAGAAGTCCAATGGGAAGTGGCGAATGTGTATAGACTTCACCGACCTCAATAAAGCCTGCCCTAAGGACCCTTACCCTCTGCCAAGGATTGACCTCGTTGTCGATTCTACGGCAGGATGTGAAGCTCTATGTTTCCTAGACGCCTACTCAGGATATCATCAGATTAGAATGGCGCAGGAAGACGAAGAAAAGACGGCCTTTGTAACCTCTTTTGGTGTATACTGTTATGTTCGAATGCCCTTTGGGTTGAAGAATGCCGGATCTACCTACCAGCGAGCCATGCATATTGTATTCAAGTCACAAATTGGGAAGAACCTGGAGGTATATGTTGATGACTTGGTGGTAAAAGCTAAGGCCGCTGATGGGTTGGTTGAAGATCTGGAGGAAACTTTCTCCCACCTCCGGCACTACTGCTTGAAGCTGAATCCTGAGAAGTGCGTGTTCGGGGTCTCATCTGGGAAGTTGCTTGGCTTTCTGGTCTCCAGCCGCGGGATCGAAGCCAATCCAGACAAGATCGAAGCAATTGAACGAATGAAGCCACCTGTCCGGCTCAAGCAGCTTCAGTGCTTAATCGTCGCTGGCCTCCTCGGCCGGTTCATAGCCCGACCGGGGAGAAAAGTCTCCCATTATTCAAGCCGATGAAGAAGACTAATTCCTTCGAGTGGACCGGAAGCCAGCAGCACTTGAAGATCTGAAGAAGTATCTCTCCTCGCCTCTGTGCCGGTCGCCCGAGAGCACAGTGAGCCGCTTCTCCTCTATGTAGCGGCAAGCCCTCGGCGGTGAGTGCGACACTAGTAGCGGAGCGAGAGGCGTCTGTGGCCGGTCTATTATGTGAGCAAGGTCTTTGCATGATGCTGAAACTAGGTATCCCAGGCCCGAGAAAATGGTGTATCTTTGGCTTTGATGGCATCAAGAAAGCTGCGACATTATTTCCAAGGAAGGGAGATCACTGTGGTCTCCTCGTATCCTCTGCGGAGATCCTTCACAATCGTGAAGCCGAAGGTCGACGCTAAGTGGTCTGCCGAGCCGGGGAATTTGGCCTCAAATCGCCCCCGATCGCTATCAAGAGTCAAAGACTGGCGGACTTCGTTGTTGAATGGACTCCGGCAGATGAGGAAAATAAGGAAGTCCCCGTGCCCACGCCTTGGACGCTCCTCTTCGATGGATCCTTCAGGCTCGAAGGCGCGGGGGCTGGGTTCCTCCTGGTCTCCCCGACCGGGGACCCCCTCAAATATATAGTCATCCTGGACTTCAAAGCTACCAACAACGTTGCGGACTACGAAGGATTCTTTGGTGGGCTCAGTGCCAGCGCGCCATCGGTATCTGGCGCCCTCAGATTAAAGGCGATTCTTTCTTGGTCATCAACCAGGCAAGGAAGGACTTCACCGCTCTGATCCGTCATGGCGGCTTACAGCGGAGGTTAGAAAGATGGAGAGACACTTCGAAGGGCTAGGGTATACACATATACCCCGGCGCGACAATTATTTGGCGGACGAGCTCGCTCAGCTCGCCTCGTCAAGAGCCCCTGTTCCGGTCGGAGTCTTTGAAGAAAGGCTTCGCGGCCAGTCCATCTCACTTCGCCTCTCGGTGGGGAAGATGGTGATGCGCTTCAGCCCTCACCTCGAGATGGGAAAGCGGCACGCCTATCGCAACCCCGTTCGGTGGGGGCGATGGTGGCGCCGCCCACCCACGTTGCAGGAGGAAAAGTGGCACCGGTGGAAAGCGCAGCCAGCGAGTACCCTGACGATCACTCTGTGGTCGCCGTACTTGACCGGAAGGCACATGGATGGACCCGATCCTGGCCTACTGCGGGATCAAGTATGCCCGACGATGATGCGTCGGTAGAAGATAGCGCGAAGGCCAAGCGCTACACCCTGGTGGATGGGGACCTGTACCGGGGTGGAAACGGAGTTCTCTGAAGTGCATCACTCGGGAAGAGGGAAGCATTTTGCTTTCGATATCCATGGAGGCGTGTCAGCGGGAGCCATTTTTCGATCGGAACCTGGTGGGAAAAGCTTTCCGCCACGGGTTCTATTGGCCAACCGCCCTCCAGGATGCTTGCGAGCTGGTGAGGAGATGCGAGGCGTGCGATTCCACGCCAAGCAAATCCACCAACCAGCCCAAGCTCGCAAACCATCCCGCTCTCATGGCCCTTCGCGATGCGAAATTTGGATATCTGGTCCGTTCGCGGGCCACGGAGGCTACACTCATCTGCTCGTCGCCATTGACAAGTTCACCAAGTGGGTGGAAGCTGAAGCCGTGAGAACCATTACCGCCGCGGCATTGTCAAGTTCATGCGAGGATCTTCGCCCGCTTCGGGTCGCCAACCGTATCATCACCGACAATGGCGCCCAGTTCACGATGCCGCCGGACTTTTGCGAAGAAATGGGCACGAAGGTGCTTGCCTCCGTTGCTCATCCAAGAAGCAACGGTCAAGTTGAGCGAGCCAATGCACTTTGCTGAAGGGCCTCAAGACTCGGGCGTTTGATCGACTTCACCGGCGTGGCTCACGGTGGGTTGAAGAACTCCGGCGATCTTGTGGTCACTCCGAACCACTCCCGGTAGACTCTGGAGAGACTCCGTTCTTTACAGTTTCTGAGAGGCTGTCCTCCCTGAATCGACATTTGGGTCGCCGCGCGTTACGCGTTCAAGGAAGAAGATCAGGAAGAGATGCGCCAAGACGACGTCAATCTCTGGAAGAAGCCGGGATCGTGCGGCCTGGCGCCGCTTCGATATCAGCAAAGCCTCAGGAGGTACCACGCCACCGGGTCAATGAGAGAACATCGGCGTGGGCGACCTGGTCTTGCGAAAGATTCGATCGCAGTTGGGTTGCACAAACTGTCTCCCCAGTGGGAGGGCCCCTTTCAGGTGGTCTCAGTCTCTCGACCCGGGGCGGTCAGGTTGGCCACTGAGGGCGGAGAGGAACTGGCGAACTCACAGAATATAGAGAACCTGCGCAAGTTCTACCCTTGAACGGTTGTAAGTTTCAGGTTTTGTTCCTCGTCTTGGTCGAATCATGTCTGTCTTTGCTCGACTAGCCGGGAACGACTGTTGTTCGTAAATTAAGTATTAAGTTCCGTTATTTTTGCGGTTGCTTCATGCCTTTACAGTTACGTGTGTTTATGGCAAAGTGTTCGGGCGATCACTCTAGTCCGCTCGATCTGTGGCGCCCGATGGCAAAGCGGGACCACTCTGTAAGTGCGGCGAAACGAGGTTGGGCAATTGGGCGGCTGGTTTGAACTCGGCTCAGACGCAGTCATGACACTCGGGTGTCCCGTGAAGTGGCGATTTAAACATCGCTATCAAAAGCCTACATCTGTCACGTCTTACACCGTATCCGCCCGCGAGGCCACAAGGGTACGTGTTGTTTGCAGGATCAGAAGCGACGAGAAAAGGATCGCCGGACACAAGGGTGTTTTACTCCCTTCTTTTTTCCTTCTAAGCCTTGAGCCGAGCGATGGCGCTCAAGTTAATCTTTGGCGATCAAGAAGGTGGAAGGCTAAGAAGACAAGTTAAACATTGCTTTGAATAAGTCTAAAAATGTCATGTCTATTCCATGAAAGTGCTTTACAAAAGTTGTTGCAGGACGACAAGTTAAAAGGAGAAAGGGAAGAAGGGTCTAGGTTATCCTATCCTTCTTCCTCCTCGTCCGCCATATGCGCTATCGCAGGTCTTCCGCGAGGGGCCCGACGCCCGCCTTGATGCCACGTCTTCTGCTGCGGCCTCAGCAGGGTTGACCATCTCGGTGGCGGCGGCGTGGTCGGCGACGCCGCACCAGCGCCTCCGCCTCGCCTTGATCTCCTTCAATCCCTGGATGGCGGCGAGAGGATCAAAGTTGGCGTCCTTGGACGCCAGAAGACGCCACGCACGCCGCAAAGAGTACCGCCATCGCGTCCTTCTGGGTGGACCGGTCGCCAGGGCGGCGGAAGCCGGGCGGTGAAGTCTGCGATCCGACCGAGGCGAAGGCGAGGCGCCGCCGCTCGATGGCGCTTGCGCCAACCCAGCGAGGCTGCCCCATCCGGTCGGCGTACCTCAAAGATCCGCAGAGTGTTCCGCCTCGGATCGATGCGGCTCGTCACGCGCGCTTGAGCTCTTCCATGAGCTCGGCGCGCGAGTGGCCCTCGCTCGCTCCTCACCAGCTCCGCTCCCCGCTTTTCCGTCTGGTCATAAATCAGCCACCTCTGCCGAGGCGGCCGATCTCGATGGCGGGCGTCGGCCAGCCGTTGCTTGCTCGACGTAAGGCGGTGGTCGTGGAGTAAAGCCGCCCTGTGGCGGCAGCGGTGCGTCTGCGTCCGCCGACGGAACGGAGTCCGGCTGAGGATCCGGAGTGGCCGTGGCCCCGCCGCCTGGCCGCTGCAGCTGGCTGAGCCGACCGCATGCTGATCGCCGGCTTCTTCTTGTCCTGGCGGATCAGCTGCAGCTCCGTCCGCCACCTCAGCCCCCTGGTCGCCAGCCGCAGGAGCGGCTGGGGGGTCTGCGGCGGGTGCCCTGGAGCAAACAAAAGCAAGCAAAGGTAAGGCTCCGTTCGAAGGTTAAAAAACTTTTTTGTCCCT
This sequence comes from Rhipidocladum racemiflorum, assembly GCA_036346355.1. Taxonomy (NCBI): domain Eukaryota; kingdom Viridiplantae; phylum Streptophyta; class Magnoliopsida; order Poales; family Poaceae; genus Rhipidocladum; species Rhipidocladum racemiflorum. The sequence goes on along the minus strand of CM070592.1, from coordinate 12,253,083 downwards.
TTTTTGTGTTTCAAGGATTCTGGTACCTGGGCTGAGGCCTCGGAAACCGAGGCACTCCCGGAGTGAGAACCAGCCCCCCTCGAGGCACCGGCGGCCTCGGTGGCGGCTGAGGCTGGAACCGCTCCACCGGAAGCGCTGGCGGGTCAACCGCCGGTGGATCCGCCACTGCCAGCGCGGGTCGACGGCGTGGCGGTGGCGGTGGCGGCAGAGGGTGCGCGCCGGTGATCCGCCGGCCAGCTGCTGGGCGGGTCGGCCGGGCGGTGGCGATGGCGACGGAGGATGCGCTGGCTGTGGGTCCGCCATCGGCAGCGGCCGGCGATCACCGCCCGGCGGTGGCGGTGGCAATGAGGTCGCTGCCGGTGGGATCGCCATCGGGCGGCGTTGGCGATCAGCACGGCGGTGGCGGTGGCGATGGAGGAAGGCGCGCTGGCGCTGGCCGGCCGGCGGCGCCGCGAATCCGGCTTGCAAAGCGGTATCGGGCGGAGGCGGAAGCGTCGCGACCGTCGATGAAGAACCCCCCGCAGCTGAGGAGGAAGTCCCCAGTGGGCGGGGTCGCTGTGAGGATCCAACGGCCGCTGACGAACTTGGCCCCGATAGCCGTGGTCGGCTGGACGTTCCAGTGGGGGCAGTGTCGTCGGCAGGACGCTTGTTCCTCCCCTGGTCGCCAGCTGTAGGAGTGCCGCGGATTATCAGGGGCCCTTGATGGACGATGATGGGCGTCCCCATGGCGTCCATCTTCGGCATCGCCTTGACGATCTCCGCCCGTTCCAGAGGCTGCATGTCGCAGAGTGGAAGCGCAGCCTCGGGGAAGGGTGGAACGTCGCTCAACTGGCCCAGTCGCCCCATCCAGGAAGCGATCTGCGCGGCGTCCAGCTTTCCCACGGCTGACACAAAAAACAAAAAAAAAAAAAAAAGAGAAGAAGGCGATGTTAAAAAAAAAAAAAAAAAAAAAAAAAAAAAAAAAGAAGAAAAAAATGAAAGAATGATGATGATGAAGAAGGAAGGTATAAAAGCTTACCTCCAGGAATTGTCCGAGTCCCGTCATCCACGCCCAGATAGTGCCAGGCTGGGCGGTGGCGACGGCGCAAAGGACTAATCCTCCGGGACACGAAGTCCCGGAGAACCATGCCTCCGGTCAGCCCTGCTGTCCGCAGCCGATCAACCCGAGCCAACATTGCAAGTAGCTCGGGCGTATCGGCGACCGGAGACCCCCAGTCAGATTTGCTGCCCACCGCTCCGGTGGGAAGCCCCAGGGCTTCAATGCCACTGTCGTCTTCAACGTACAACCATTCGTGGCGCCACATTTTCCAGCTGGATCGGGTCTCCATTGGAATGTAGCGCGCAACGGCCCCGTCTCTAAGTCGCAGATGGCAGCACCCGGAGATGCTAGAGCCCTGGCTGACGCGAAGCGAGAAGAAGTAGCGGAAAAGAAGAAGATTGGGCATTACCCCTATGAACATCTCACAGAAGTGGGCGAAGACGGAGAGGAGCACGATGGAGTTAGGGGGAAGGTGGATGTTGTGAATGTCGTAGAAGTTGAGGACGGCGATGTAGAAGTCCGAGATTGGCGGGACCAAGCCCGCCATCATCGCCCAGACGAAGAAGATGACTTCCCCGGGCTGGCTATGAGGAGCGACAGTCCCGGCCCGCATGCGGAGAGCGTCGCGGGCGATCACCTTGGAGCATTTAGCGGCGGCGCTCGCCTCCACAGTTGAAGGAGGGAGGACGGGAGTCGGAGAGGCCATCAGAAAGCTAAGGCAGAAAGGAAGCCAAGGCAAGAAGGAGCAGAAGCGAAAAGCAAAAACAGAAACATGCCCTCCCCCGTCGCCTGCTTATTTATAAGACTTCAAGGGGGAGCCTGGCGGGAAAAAGTCGAAGAGACGCGGCGGTTCGGATGCGGGAAAACCAAAGCGTTTTTCAAGGAAAGTGGGCACGTCCCACGAAGCCACGGTAGTAATGGCCGCAGTATCCACCTCGGGACCGGAAAAAGAGGCAAGTTTTTAAAGACCGCGGCGTGCGTGGGCATTTATGGGCCCCACCCGGGAGATTGAACCGTTCGACGAAGAAAAAGAGGCAAGTTTTTAAAGACACTCCTGGGTGGGCCCGGGGGCTACTGTCAGCGTATTAAACGCTGGGGTACCCACGCAGCCGCATTAAGTACTCTCGCCAAGGGGACAGGTGGCGCTCAGGCCACTCCCCGGGGCGACCAGCGAAGGTGCTCGCCCAGGGGACAGGTGGCGCTCAGGCCACTCTGGCGACCAGCGAAGGTGCTCGCCAGGGGCAGTGGCGCTCGAGCCACTCCCGGGCGACAGCGAAGTGCTCGCCAGGGGCAGTGGCGCCGAGCCACTCCCGGGCGACAGCGAAGGTGCTCGCCAGAGACAGTGGCGCCGAGCCACTCCGGCGACAGCGAAGGTGCTCGCCAGGGGCAGTGGCGCTCGAGCCACTCCGGCGACCAGCGAAGGTGCTCGCCAGGGGCGAGTGGCGCTTCGAGCCACTCCCGGCGACAGCGAAGGTGCTCGCCAGGGGCAGTGGCGCTCGAGCCACTCCCGGCGACCAAGCGGCGCTCGCCAGAGGACAGTGGCGCTTCGAGCCACTCCGGGCTACCAATGGCGCTCGCCAGGGGCAGTGGCGCTTCGAGCCACTCCCGGCGACCAGCGGCGCTCGCCAGGGGCAGTGGCGCTCGAGCCACTCCCTGGCGACCAAGGCGCCGCCCATGGGGCAGTGGCGCCAGAGCCACTCCGGCGACAGCGAAGGTGCTCGCCAGGGGCGAGTGGCGTTCGTGCCACTCCTCGGCGTAGTTCCCAAGAATCGCTCCGTAATCGTACTCTGAGGTCAAGGGTATTTAATGCGGGGCGTGCGCATTAATTGCAGTATAAAGGCTGTGGTATGGCGGCGCGTCTTCCTAGGCGCGCATTAATGATGGGTGGCGCCGAATCGACATCCCCTCTCTCTGGCGGAGCATGCAGGGGTAATGACAGGCGAGGCCCAAGGCGAAGTCTAAGTCAGCTAGGGCCAGACATTAAATGTGATGTAAGAGAATGTGACGGGTGCATTAAATGCACTGTAGTAATGTGTCAGGCGCTTGCTTTACGCAAGCTTGTAAGCCCCATGCGCCTCAGCCAGCCCGAGTATAAAAGGGAGCTAGGGTGCATGGGAGGAGGGTTGTTGATTTTTAGTTGGCAGAGCCTGAGAGGGTCTTCTTCCCGAGCTTTGTAAGAACTTTGAACTCAGAGGAAACCACCAAGCAGGACTAGGGCTATTACTCCTTCGGAGGGCCCGAACCTGGGTAAACTCTACTGTCTTCTTGCTTGCTCCCAGCATCCCGTTCTTCCCATATTTGGAGCGGTTGCCACAAAAGCCCCCAGTCCGAATCTCTCAAGCACCCAATCTTAGGGTGCCTGTTGGCTAGTACGCCGACAATAATCATAATTCAAATTGATAAAATTGCCTATAGGTGTGGAGCTACATGAAGATGTGTAGCTAATGCCCCCTTTCCACATGCAGATTTCATGGTACCTAAAAACAACATAACACAAGCGTGAGTTCAACACTCAGCAAGCATATCGCAATAGGTCATAAAGAATAAAACAAGGCCAACAACAACACATACCATATTTAACATCATGATCAAATCTTAATTTCATCAACAACAATATAGCCATGACAAAACACATTGTTCACAACTCATTTTCATCATCATGTATGCAATGCAATGCGATGCACATTTCTCCTGGAAGCATATACCGGTATTGCTGAGTGCACACCCGTCGGCGTGCACCCTCTTCCCCCTTCCATCCCGTATATAAAGGGTGCCTACACATCGCTTCCACTCACCACGTGGGTGGAATCACGAGGTAGGTCTTACAACCATGGCGCTCCGGATTAGTCATAACTTTCTCACCGACCTTACCGGACTAGTTATGATGTTCTCGCCGACCAGGCCAGCTTTCATGCCATGTATGCAACATATGCCATAAACGTAAACAACTTGCATCAAACTGAACTAAACATGGCATAGCATCGTAATAGTCTATTTTCATCATAACATTGGCAAGCACTAATCATGGCAAGATATCACAACATGTAAGCAATTTGCATCTAGTCACAATTAGCAAAATACATTGCATTACCCATTACAATACACTTGCCTTAACCTCGGGCGACGGATTGGCGAGAGGTTGAGGGCACTCCCGGGGTCACACCACCTGCACAAACATACCACACACTCAAAACGTGCCCCCAAAATAGTACACAAAAGCTCGTCTACCATGACTTCACAAACTACTCCCAAAACCTAAAAACAGAGAATTTGTCCCTCCCGGACAGCAGACTTCAAACTATCATATCTTGAGTTCTAGGGCTCCGAATCGATTACACGAGTACATCATCGCGAAGCTTAGGAAATTTCCTATCTTTTTATAAGTTTTGGAAAAGTTGATTCGGCATCTAAAATTGTTTAATCTACAAAACACTACGTTATGTCCCAATTACGTCACAGTTTTGAACACGTTCGGTAAAACAGCCATAACTTTCAAACGTATGGGTGGAATATGACGTTCTTTATGTACAATTAAATGTATTGAAGTTACCTACAACTTTCTCAACAGGCGGCCGACCAAATTTAGAATTTAAAATCACAAAAACTCAAACCCTAGGTCGACTGCACAATCTGCCTGAAAGAGAGAATTAAGAAACATCTAGATTTCGTCCAATCTACCCAATCACAGCATCACCCCTTGATCTAAATGCATCAAATAAACCTCTATGACAGTACCTAGACCATCCCCAAGGATCACCCATGCCATACCTCAGCCCGAAGAACGCCGAACGCCGAATTCCTTCCTCCCGGGCTCCCCATTCGTCTTCCTCGCACCAGAACCGCTGTATCTCCTCGTCGCGGGGCTTTCCAATGGAGAGATCAGCGGGATGTGAGGTGGGGAGCTCCTCAAGGGTAGCAAGGGGTGTGTAGAGGGGAGGGGAGATGTGGTGGCGCAATGGGGGAGGATGGGGGCGCACGGATGGGGTGGTGGGGGGCGGCGGCTAGGAGAGGAAGGAGAGGGAGGAGGCGCATGGGGCGGGGGGGCTAGGCGCAAGGTGCAGCAGGGTGCTGCCCTAATGTCAGGACCCGAATTTGCAAATCTGGACCCTCTGTGTATTCAGCACTAGTCCAGGAACGCGCTAGTGCACACAGTCTTAACATCGGTAAATATCACAATCATACCACTCGATACTAACAAAGTACTTTAATTAAATAGTCAAACTGGTTGCTCGACCTTATGGTCAAGTTACAAATATACGCCACACAGGGCGAAACTTATTAAGAGAGAAATAATAGCAGCGGAAAATAAAATAACTTCGTGGCGCCATCCAGTATACCACAGGCAACTGACTGGGCTCGCTCCCTAAGTAGATGGTTCCTCTTGGAGCTCCTCCTCCAAAGCTGGTGTAGTCTCCTCTTCAACTGGTGTTGTATTGCGGCAAGGGTGAGTACTTGGTACTCAGCAAGTCATGCACAGAATGCAAGCTAATATACTATATGCATGGCTTGATACAAAGGAATAGCTCAAGGTATATTTGCAGTAAACAGCATTTTAACAAGTATAATAAGTAGATTCGAAAGCAGTAGAACAAGTAAAGCATAAATAACTTTTCAAGGAGTTCAGTAAACATCTTTCCCATCCTAATCCACATTTCCATCAATATCATTATTAACCCAACCCAACCTTTCAAGTCCAAGTTATTTTTGAGAAAGTCTAACCCTTGACTGTAATTCCCGAGCGATGTCCAATACCGCGGACACGGCTATTCGAATAGATTTTTCACTCTGTAGAGGTTATGCACTTTACCCACAAGATACAGTCAAACACCACAAAGGCGAGTTCCCGTAACAAAGTCTTTCGGAAACTTCTAAGAATACAAGTGGTCCTCTCCGGTTTTGCACACTAACCCTTCCCTTAGTTAAGGCGAAGTTTAGGTCAATCCACCGTTAGATGGGTACCTGGCCGCAGCCCCGGTACGCTCCCCCGTACAACTTACACAAACGGTGTAGTTGATAACCTGAGGTTCCACAAGTACGTTATTAGCAACTTATTCAACTAGGTCCGTCCCATAACAGACATGTGGTTGCACGATTGACCCAGTTCAAAGGCTTGCAAGGTTAAGTCCTTAGGGTGACCAGGGCAAGACTACCCGAAGAACCAAACCAACGTTCCCGGTGCCACAACTGGCCCACCTGATCATTCTTGCCACATGCCCCGGTCAAAAGCTATTTATCAAAGCCCAGTTGATTACCATGCACCACGTGCCATCAACATCACATGATACCTTTCCAACACAGGTTCAATATATCATTAGGTCAATATTAGCATTTGATTGTCCAAAATCATGTCATGAGCACGTAGCAGGTCTAAGCAATATACTACAACAGTCTAAAACCCATGTTGGCAATTTTAGTAGTGTCCAACTAGTAAACCCCAACTAGGGTGACAAGGGTCATGGCTCATATTTAATTAACCAAGGTGTCATACAGCAATTAGGCATTTACCTAATTTCCCAAAATTAAATAAAGTATTTTCTAATTGAACTAGCATGCAATAAGTTAAATCAAAATAGGTTTCAAAATAGGATCAATATGGTCAAAGCATAACTTGCCTTTAAAAAGTACTTGCTCTTGGTCTTGAGCTGGCTCCTAGGTCAATACTTCTCCTTCGAATCCTTCCGGCACTTCAACGTCTACTCGTAACGCGTGCAAATAGCAACAAATGAATAAAACAGTAGACCAAAAGTGTCCAAACATCCAAATAAAGTACATAAACAGAGAGAACATAATTTTATGAATTTTTAGGAACTGGAATCGCTCAAATCGGAGTTAAAACACAAAAGTTATGATTATTTAAAGTTTAAATAATCAATTAAATAATATTACAGAGAAAAACTTTAGTCCAAAAATTAAATAAAATTAATCATTAGGTAGATCCCAATTTTATACAAATTTAGAAATTTGAATCACTCAATTCGGAGTTAAAACGCAAAAGTTATAAGCGTTTGAAGTTTGAATCAAAATCTGAAATCATTATTTCGAATTAATAAATCATTTTCTTTTTTGGAAATTAATTTATTGCGTCAGCAGTGACACGTGGCAGCCTCTGATTGGTCTGCTGACGTCAGCCGGTTCATGGACGTGGTCCATGGTTTGGCTTGGGTCTACCGTGGACCCGGCCCACTACGCTCGTGAGATCGGCAGTGGGACTCCATCGGTGTGACGTCCATCGCCGGCGTCGGCGGGACTTCGGCCGGCTGGCGGCAGTGGGACCTCATCGGTGACGTCATTCTTTGGCGTCACCGCGACGGCTGGGTGGCGGCGGCGCAGTCGCCATGACGTCGGCGTGGCGTCATGGTGCGATCGGCCCGACACGGGCCCGCCGTGTCAGTGACCCACGCCCATGCGTGGGCTGACCGCGGCGGTCAAGCTTCCGCTACGTGGCGTAATCCGGGCCGTTGATTTGAAATCCGACGGCTCGGATTGGATCTGGGTTTCACGCGTTTGGGTTAACGCGGTTAATCTGGACCGTTGGATCTAGATCCAACGGTTGGGATCCAATCTAACGCGTATAACGCGGTTAACGCTAACCGTACGATCTAGATCTAACGGCTGAGATTGGATAAGGGGTTTAGCACGTGGATCTCACCGGCGGTTGATGTGGCGCGATCTGGTCCGTGCGATGGAGATCCGACGGTTGAAAAGCTTCGAGGTCACGGCGATGTCCACGGCGGTGCTTGCTGGCCGGAGATGGAGACGACGACGATAGCAGCGGCGTTGCGGGTGTGCTCCAGTGAAGTGGAAGGTTCCCTCCGACGAGGCTGGCTCTTGCGGTTCCGGATCTGACCTCAACGGCGGCGGAGGATGGCAGACGGCGCCGGAAACAACGGAAAACCACGGCGGAACACACAATCAACTCCAGCGAGCGATTGCGGCGCAACCACGGCGGCTCGGGCGACGTTGTCTAGGGCTACAGGTGCACACGGAAGTCTAGGTCATGACACGAAAGACGGCGCATTAAATAGGGCCCTCGGCGTCCGTGAAACGCGCGGAAACCGAGGTTCACTCCGACGCGGCGACAGAGTCCGATGGCGACAAGGAGAGGGCGACGTGGCTCATCGTGAGCCGTTGGATCCAGATCCAATGGTCGCGTGAGTTGGACTCGGGTCCGGTTCGGCGAGTTGGCTGACTCGGTCGGACTCGGGTCCGGCGACGTGGCACGATCGTGGGCCGTTGGATCAAGATCCAACGGTCACGCGGTTAGGGTTCCGGGCGAACGGGTTCGGCTTGACCACGGGCGCGGTCGGGTTCGGGTCGGACTCGAACTCGAGTCTGACTCGGGCTCGGTCGGAGGAACAGTGAAACCAACTCGATTTAATTAATCCAATTAAATTCTCAGAAATTCAATTAAATCATTAAAAATAGCAAAAGACTCAGAAAAAATCTGGAAAACATTTTGGAACATTTTTGACTCAAATAAAATATTTCCAACAAATTTTTATTTGCAAAGTCTAATTCTTTAATTATTTCAAAATGGAATAAATTCAAATAAATTCCAAATAAATCCAAATAAATTCCAGAAAATTCCAAAAATTCACCAAAGTGCCAAATCACACATGAATTTAAGAAAAGCAAATTTTTGGGGTGTTACACCTAATCCTCCCCCCACTTGGGCCTTAGGCCTTCCACCTCTGGCCCAAGAGGTTCCCCCAAGCCCACGAGGCTCCCCCAAGCCCAAAACTTCCCCCAGAAGGCCCAAAACAAGAATTAACCTCAAACCACAAAGTTTTAGTCTCAAATTTCACATTTTATAATGTCATGACAAACCGTAGTGTCACATTAATATTTGATGTTTAATGCGAGAAACCAATGAATGAATGTTGACATTGTTCATTTGATGTGTATCGAGAATGATCTCCTGCTCAAGGGGGGGATATCATGTTCATCATTATGGACAACCGTACATCATGCGAGTATGTGTACTTCCTACACATCAACCAGGAATAATTGGTGAGATCTTTGCACATTAGTAGAAGGGGGCACGTTCATTGCATTGGGTAGCGATGAATGGAACCAGTTTGGTTCTCCATTACTATTGCCTGTAGTAGAGAGGGGGCATGTTCATCACATTGGGTAGCGATGAACGAATCCAGTTGGTTTCTCCCTTTTCCATTACCTATAGCAAGAGGGGGCACGTTCATCGCTTTGGACAGCGATAAACGAAACGGGTATGGTTCTTCTTCATCATTCACCCATAATTGCGATTTCCCCTAAAAATATTTACAATCGCAATTTATATGCCGTTTGTTATACATTTGGTTCTTAATTTTTGTGCCTTCAATTTTCTAGCATTTTTTTTGTGTTAGATGAAGATTACCTTAAGTGCTAAATTAGCACAATGTAACATCCTAAAATTTATTAAACAGTAAAAATAAAATATTAAAATATGAATTTGATTTATTATTGTTTTTCCTGAAATTTAAATGCAATTGTTGGATATCTTGCTAAAGAGATACTTGAGATTTAGAAATTAGGAGAAGGATAATATTGGGCAAGAAAGAAACTTTTCTAGAATGCAATTATGGCTAGCAAAGTAATCATGACTACGTTAGTTAATTAGAAGGAATTTAAGTAATATCTTTAACTATGAATAATGTCGAGCCAATGTTAAATTGATAATAATTGTCACGAACCACTTAGAATAGTATGAACGCATTAATTATTGAGGTTTGACTATGAATAGTACAATCTTAACTAATAAAAGGAGGAGTTTACCCTGCCTTAGTGGATCGTCCAACACGCGTTCGGCCCAACTCAACGTTCGGCATCCTGCAATGACAGACCCACAAAACGCTGCCGCACTTCGACCTCCACGATGCCCCCAAACTACCCGATCGGTTTCCCCCATCCCGACCGGTTGCCCCCAAACTTCCTCTGCAGCGCCACTTCGGCATGGAGCCCAAACCCTCGCCGTCGCCGCAGCCTGAAGCTACGCCGCCGCGGGGCAGCCGCCAAAGCCAAGCGTAAGGTTGCGGCTGCTGGGGCTGCGGCTGCTGCGTCCTCCTCGCTGTCCCCGCCGCTGAAGCGGCAGGCCCTGGAGCGCAACCCCTTCAACCTCCCGCCATTGCCGGCCACGCACAACGGGCGCTTCACCTGCGCCGCCCGCCAGTCGCCGCTCAAGCCCGCGCGGGAGGACGCGTAGCGGGCCTCTTACATCCAGCTCGACGGGGAGGGCGAGCCGCCGCGCTTGCAGGAGGCGGCGACGCTGCCGCCGGTGGACCAGGAGTTCGAGGCCGTTCGGTCCCGTGACGCCGGCGTCCACGTGGTCCGCCGCCGCCTTCGCGTTCTCGTCCGCCGCTGCCGACGCCAACCCCAACCCTGTCGTCGCCAAGGTCATCCTCTCCCTTGATCCCCTCAGCTCTAACGAGTCCTCTCTCCAGGCAAGCCCCCCGCTCTCCCTCTCGTCCGGCCCCGCTGCTTCCTCCTCCCCAATGCATCGGAGATGTCAACGCCTTGGGGTGCAATCTGAGGCTACCGCCAACAAATGTACTGCATGTAGCACCAATTGGCAACGTTGCATACGGACCGTGCATTACATCAATTAGTTTAATTATGTCAAATTGACTGTGATTTCATGGAGGTTGCGTAACTTGGTATAGTTGTTTGTTCGAATTGCTTTTTAGTATTGGAAGGTCTATGGTTCTTGAAACACCTCATGGAGATTAAGTTTATGAAAAGGTCTGGGTTCTTTTGATGACACAATAGATGGCTATCAAGTTTCTGAAGTTCATTAAATTTCCATGAATGATGATTCTTGGCAGATGCATAGTTTGATTCTCGATAGTCATGACCCATGACACTTATTTTTTCGGTTCCTCACAGTCTTGGATTGAATTTCACGCATTTTACAGCTTTTGGATTTCCATATAATTAGCATGTGCGAGCTTGGAACCCTGCAAAGGGAAGTGCAAGATTCTAAAAGTTACGTGATTTTGCCAGTGCGACGGAAGGGTGCAATGTATCACCTCTACGATTCGATGATAGTGATGTGTGCCTTTGCCAAAGTCAAGGCTGGGTGCTTTCTGCATGTCAAGATGGCAGCAACGATGTGAAGCACATTGCTGCATAGACTCTCGGCAATGGAGGATAGAAGGAGATCCAGTGAAGGTTGTCTTGGAGTTGATGTGGACAAGTGTGTTAGGTAGTTGCCTGCAATGATATCGGAAATTGCAAGTGATGTGCTTCCTCAAAGACTGGAAGGTATTGAGTTAGCGTTAATCGTGGCATATGAATTGTATATTGAGTTAGCATTACTACTGCTTCCTAATATTCCTATTGTTGGTAAAAGTGTTATAAATATGCTCATGTTAGTTAACTACTCTATTCAGTTGAATGATCATTCAAGTTTGTATTTACGACGACGTGAATCTTTGTAACATATTTCTTGCATCAAGATCAATCTAAAGTTTTTTTCTCACTCGATTGCAAGCTATAAATAGCAGATTAAGTCAATAAATCTCATGTCATATGATTAAACATCTCTTCAATGTATATGATTTTTTATTAAAAAAATATGTTGTTATGATTGTCTTAGACTCTTGAGGCATGAGGTTGAAGCTGCAATTTTCCAAAGCTAAAAATATGAATTTTCTTTTGTATTTTACTTATTGTAAAATTCCATCATTTATTATTTTTGAAGGTGGTGAAGATGCAGAAACTATTTATATTCTTTCTTTACATACATTTAGGGACGTGTGTTTTTTAGGACAAAATTGTGTGGTTCTGAAAAAACATAAAAAGAAAAGGATGACACCAAATGGTTTGTAATTCTAAAAATTTAGTCTAATTCTGATATTGCTCAAGTTTTTTATTTTTATACTCATGTAATTGATATTGACGTAGGTAATTTAGTTGTATGAGTGCCTTTCCACTTTTGCTATGATCATCATGTTGTGACTGAGATGTTCAGTTTCTTTAAAGTGAAGGTCCTTGTTAAATGTTGTCTTCACAATGAGTCTGCTGCATCATTACTTTAGTAGTATGAGTGCCTATTCATACGCTATGAGCTTCAATTTGAGATTGAGTTGTTGGATTTCTTTAAAACTAAGGTTAGTCCTGTTAAGTGTTGTCTTGATTTTGAGTAAAAAATTGTAATTTTTCGGAGTTTTGTAGTATAGATGACTAATTTACCAGCAGTAAGTAGGCATATATTTTGCTTGGGCTGTTCTTTTTGGTACTAAGTGATCTATATTTGTGGGGTGCCATCATTCTAAATTTGACTGGTATGAGAGTAAGTAATTGATCATTGTTCTCGCCTCGATCCCCTCTCTCCCATTTGAGCTTTCTGTTTTGTTTATGCGCAGGAAACTGAGATAGCCACTAAAGGAATTGATTTGGAGCCTACAAGAGTTGTTACAAAATCAAGGTGCACCAAATATCTCCATGAATTGCAGCTACTGCCTTTAGAAGTCGTACAATTTGTAATATCATTAGCACTTCCTGTTTATTCAAGTAGGATGACAACACACAAATCCTAATGGGAAAAATGATATTTTTCTTTCTTCAAAAAGATAAATGTAGCGACTCATAACTTTGTTCCATGAGGGTTTACAGCGCCGACCTCGAGTGATCGTTTTTGGTTTGTGATCCTTCTCCCTGCCATGCATGTTATGCAAGTTATTTGGTTTGTGATTTTATTTGGTATACCATGCATGTTATGCAAGTTCATATTAGAGATAATGCTCGAAGATAGAGCAATATTGACATAAACAAAGTCAGAAGGTGTATATTGACATAAACAAAGTCAGAAGGAGGTTTTGTTTAGTAGAGTTTGGATGTGGGGTCCTTCTACTTGACTCTTCTCGTTTTGTGGACTGTTTTATACTATAATATGTTTGCTACCAGAGTATTGACATGCTCAATCACATGGAATCTGGGCTGATATGTTTCCTGCTCAAAAGCGTCATTTTTTTTTCTGCATCAATCCAAGTTACATAAACACCAATTTAGTTTGATCTAATCACACGTAAGGGTTAGTTGCTGCTGCGTTCAAGGGGCATTTGGTTGCAATCGGTAATTGGGCATTAAATATGTGGGAATTGGTGGTCAATTCTGAACTCTCTCTATCTTTCCAAACGTAGGAGAGGATTTCAATCTTTGTTACATGGGTTTATTTGTCTGTGGGTATATAAACTAGATAGTTCATGGTGGTTCTTGCAGACCTAAGCAGCTCGGATCCACCTATGATGGAAGGTCTTGATAAACTACTTGCTGTAACTCCATATAATGCATGTCACTGGAATTGCATTAACTGTTCTCACACTATGATGTTTAACTGGATGATTGCTTTTCAGAGATCAAAGTCAATAGTTTCAGAAATGGATGATTGGTTATAATCTGAAAGGCTGCACTAATTCTTTATATTCAGGTATATGATTTATTCTTGAGCTGTTAGCGGTTTACTTCAATACTTTTCTTGCAGAAAAGTGCTATGCTGCTATTTACGTGAGAGAAATTTAGTTGCATTGGAGAGTAGTTGGTTAGGTGTTTCTCCTGAATGAGCCAAGAATATGCCAAAATACAATTTTCTTTCTGTACTGCTTTTAGCCTTTTAAATGGAGAGATTAGATAGGAAAAGCAACGTGTATGAAACACAAGTTGTTCTAATGCAGGTTTTTTGTTTTTTTTTGTGGGTACAAGGTGATCAGTTAATTATTTCAAAGGTTTCTAAATTCTAATGCAGGTTTTTTGTTTTTTATGTGTGTACAAGGTGATCAGTTATTTATTTCAAGGGTTTTTAAAGTATGATGAATCCACAAATTCATGATAAAGGAAGAGCAATTGTCAGCACCTCTGTCTTTTAGTGATTGTAACTCTCAATTTTTTCATTCAAAAAGTTAGATAATAATATTGAGGTTCTTAAGTATAAAAAGTTAGATACAGTGTTACTAAACACTGATTGAGAATAATTCCATTTCGACAACTATAAATTTACAAGGTAGCATTTCACTTTGTCTTGTTTTCGTCAATCCAACTTGATCTTTTATTATTGCTACTGACATAGGTTGTGTTTTCCCTGGAAAATTTTTGCAGGTACCACACGTATTAAGAAGCTTATACAGTTGACATTGGAAGCCATCAACCAAACAAGGCCCACATATACCAGTTCTGTAAGCTTCCTTGTATTTTACCATTTCCATACGAAAGATATAATTACCCCCAGACATGAATGTTTCTAGTGACGCCATTTGCTATTTACTATAACTCATGAGATCATATCATGTCCTCAAGCTTTCCCTTGGTCTTATTAGTGATTAGTTATAGATTGGGCCACCCATGATCTTTTATGAGACTACCAACACTGTTGCTTTTCTTTGTTGATAACATGGATCATGAATGTGCTGTTCTATCTGTATTGTGAAATTAATGAATGTGGAAAATTCTCATGTCACCAGAAGAAGGTACAAAGAAATACAATCATGCATGTGTGTGCTTTCGCCTGAGCATTAACATGAGGTGGATCCTGTACCTGTCAAGAAGATCCGAACATGGCTCCTGTACCTGTCATGGTTCAAATCTTTGGCCCATAAACTGAACATACATTATAGCTAAAATGTGGATCCTAACAAGTAACAATAACAATATCAAGTAATGTTGAATCATCCTTGGCTTACATAAACGGCATGTAGTGCGTCATGATGTTTATGTAAGGAACATTGTCACGAATGCTGTTGAAATAAGAAATGATGCAATTGCTAGGATGATTCAACATTAAATAACGTAAGCCTCTAATCATTTCATCTCATTTCAATGTAATATAAAGTATTCATGATTCACCTTTTTCAATCCATTTTGTAGAGTGCTTATATTTCTCTTTACTTGATCAACGCTCAGATGAGGACGAGTCTTCCAGAAGGATGTTGCATTTGCTTCATTTCTAAATTTCAGTTCATATTTCAGTTTAATTAATGATGTCGAATTTATCATTTGGATTGTTGTTATTGCACAACGTGGTTTCGGTATTATTTATTTATTGATGTATTGTTATTTTAATGTGTTAAAGTCGACGTTTGTCTTGCAACTTCATTTATTTAAGACATCGCATGAGAATTTTAAGGTGAATGAGTTTCTTGTAAGATTGGTGATGCCTTTAAGTTGAGAACCATGTTATGATTATTGGGTTGTTGATCTTTGAATCAAAACATGTATTAGTATTTCATTGGAGCAACATTTATGTGCTATCTAAAATACTTGGTTATGCTAACATATAGTTTGTTGGAATAAACATTTGCGTCTTTCCTGGGAATCCATTGCAGCCCAATAATTCTGTCATATGATATAAGTTGTTTTTATGCTAATATATTGAAGCATACATATGGAATCACGTCTGATAATTTGTATCACTCTATTTTGATATTCCGTTGCAACGCACGAGCACCTTACTAGTAACAGATAAAGGAAAGAAATTGCCATTCCTGTTCAGAAATATTCGTTACATGAAATTGAATTACAACACACACAAAATTTAATGATACATCGTAGTTTACATTTACAATAAAAAGGAGTGACAACTCATACAACTATTCAACTACATGTCTGATTACAATAAGCATGAATAGTTACATTTCAAGAATAGGTTACAAGATCGTAAGTTAGAAACCACTGCGATAACTTGATCTGCATTCGTGAACCTGCAAATTCAATTGTACATATATAAGAATAAGAATGGAGTAAATGCATTAAATTAGATACAATAAATGAAAAGAGAAAGAGTTGTCGTCAACCAAGTTCATTTAGATGACCGCTCATTGAGGTACCCTAAATTGTCTTGGGGCCAATTTGGCTCCTCTAGCGATTAAAATAGATGCATCATTCGGCAATATACAAACCTGTGAATTCGTTCTGTAGACGCGCGCATATTAAAAATATCGCGCGGTAAAAAGTAAACCTTTAAGGTAAAACTCCACATAATAGTAAAAGATAAGCATAGAAGCATTGTAGGATTACTTCTTATCTGAAGGCACCAGAAATAACCTCAAAGAGACCCACACAGTCACTAGGCTATTCATGCTGACCGAAGGCCCCAGAACAACCCAGCTAACCGGCCGTTCAAACCATCCTCTCAACCGAACTCTTCAGGACAATTCCAGCCGAAACCAGGGCAAATAGCCAACCGGCCACAAAAGGCACAAACCAAGATTAATGTACTAACGAGTTTAATAAATAAGCATTCAATCCAGCCGCATGTATAGGCAGTCATTCAAACCTTGTTAAATGACCACTATCGTGGCTCTATCATAACCAACCAAGCCCCCAGTAATTTCTTTTTATATGCTTTCCTTCTTTCCAGAACCCAACCCCAAGTTGTACATAAAACCCTTGCCTATCACCGTCCATAGCAAAGCCGAACCAAAGAACAGAACTGAGCAAAGCCATTTTTTCAATAGCTAGAAAAATCCCACTTAGAGGCACCAAGCAAGCTATTGCCAAGAACATATTCACATAAGTTAGAGATAGCCAGGAAAGACAAATTCATAAACTAGCACAAGAAATAGCTAGCTAGGAGCCAGGAAGACCAAATCCTAGGAACAAGAAGAAGGAAAAGTTAAGCCGTGCATGTCGGGACCCCGAATTTGCAAATCCGGACCCTCTGTGTATTCAGCACTAGTCCAGGAACGCGCTAGTGCACACAGTCTTAACATCGGTAAATATCACAATCATACCACTCGATACTAATTAAGTACTTTATTTAAATAGTCAAACTGGTTACTCGACCTTATGGTCAAGTTACAAATGTATGCCTCGCAGGGCGAAACTTATTAAGAGAGAAATAGTAGCAGCGGAAAATCAAATAACTTCGTGGCGCCATCCAGTATACCACAGGCAATCGACCTGCTCGCTTCCCTAAGTAGACGGATCCTCTTGGAGTTCCTCCTCCAAAGCTGGTGTAGTCTCCTCTTCAACTGGTGTTATATTGTGGCAAGGGTGAGTACTTGGTACTCAGCAAGTCATGCACAGAATGCAGCTAATATACTACATGCATGGCTTAATACAAAGGAGTGGCTCGAGGTATATTTGCAGTAAACAGCATTTGACAAGTAATATAAGTAGATTCGAAAGCAGTAGAAACAAGTAAAGCATAAATAACTTTTCAAGAAGTTTAACAACCATCTTCCCATCCTAAACCACATTTCCATCAACATCATTATTAATCCAACCCAACTTTTCAAACCAAGTTATTTTTGAGAAAATCTAACCCTTGACTGTAATTCCCGAGCGATGTCCAATACCGCGGACACGGCTATTCGAATAGATTCTACACTCTGCAGAGGTTATGCACTTTACCCACAAGATACAGTCAAACACCACAAAGGCGAGGTCCCGTAACAAAGTCTTTCGGAAACCTCTAACAATACAAGTGGTCCTCCCCGGTTATTGCGCACTAACCCTTCCCTTAGCTAAGGCGAAGTCTAGGCCAATCAACCGTTAGATGGGTACCTGGCCTCACCAGACGCTCCCTCGCATACAACTTACACAAAGGGTGTAGTTGACCTCCCGAGGTCCCACAGTGCACGTTATTAGCAACTTAATCAACTAGGTCCGTCCCATTACAGACATGTGGTTGCACGTTAGACCCAGTTCAAAGGCTTGCAAGGTTAAGTCCTTAGGGTGACCAGGGCAAGACTACCTGAAGAACCAAATCAACATCCCCAATGCCAAAACTGGCCCACCCGATTATTCTTGCCACATGCCCCTGGCCGAAAATCGTTTATCAAACCCCAGTTGATTACCATGCACCACGTGCCATCAACATCACATGATACCTTTCAAAAACAGGTTCAATATATCATTAAGTCAATATTAACATTTGATTGTCCAAAATCATGTCATGAGCACGTAGCAGGTCTAAGCAGTTTACTACAACGGTCTAAAACCCATGTTGGCAAGTTAATAATGTCCAACTAGTAAACCACAACTAGGGTGACAAGGGGTCATGGCTCATATTTAAGTAATCAAGGTGTCATACAGCAAATTGGTATTTATCTAATTCCCCAAATTTAAATAAAGTATTTTCTAATTGAACTAGCATGCAATAGGTTAAATCAAAATAGATTTCGAAATAGGATCAACATGGTCAAAGCACAACTTGCCTTCAAAAAGTACTTGTTCTTGGTCTTGAGTTGGATCCTGAGTTAGTACTTCTCCTTCGAATCCTTCCGGCACTTCAACATCTACTCGTAAAGCGTGCAAATAGCAAATACACGAATAAACAATAGGCAAAAAGTGTCCAAACATCCAAATAAAATCCATAAACAGAGAGAACATAATTTTATGAATTTTTAGAAACTGGAATCGTCAAATTTGGAGTTAAAATGCAAAAGTTATGATTATTTAAAGTTTAAATAATCAATTAAATAATTTTACAGAGAAAAACTTTAGTCCAAAAATTAAATAAAATTCATATTTAGGTAGATCTCAATTTTATACGAATTTAGAAATTTGAATCACTCAAATCGGAGTTGAAACACAAAAGTTATAAGCGTTTGAAGTTTTGAAATTCAAATCAATTATTAAACCGAATTATTAAATCATTTTCTTTTTCGGAAAATCATTTATTGCATCAGCAGGGACACGTGGACCAATCGGGTGACGACGCGTGGCCTCGGGTCCACGGACCCGGCGCACGGTCTCGGCTCGGTCCACCGTGGGCTCGGCCCACGGCTCACGGTCGCTGACAGGCAGGCCCTCTGACACGCGGGCCCCGCGTGTCAGCGTCACACGCACGCGCGCGTGGACGACGCTGACCGCGACGGTCAGCCTTCCCGGACACGTGGCTCAATCTCGGCCGTTGATTTGGAAATCAACGGCCCAGATTAGATCTGGCTAACGCGCTTGGAAAACAACTCCATTGATCTGAACCGTTCGATCTTGATCGGACGGTGAAGATCCAATCTACCGCTATGAACGTGGTTCAATCTAAGCCGTTGGATCTAGATCTAACGGTTGAGATTAGACCTGGAGATCAACACGTGATTCTTTACCGTGGGTGACGTGGACGAATCTGGACCGTGCGATGAAGATCCGACGGTGGAAAAGCTTCGCGGGTCTGCGATGTCCACGGCGAACTCGGCGGCGGCGTTGAGAACGAAGACCACACCGACGGCGTTCCGCACGCCCGGCCGAAGTGGGTGGTCTCTTCGGTGCGTCTCGAAGCGGGATTCGGATCTGGGGCTCCTTCTCGGCGGAAGACGGCGGACGGCGGCGGAAACGGCGCAAACCGCGGCGGACACCTCCTCCAACTACTGGCGAGCTCGCGGCGGTGTGTGGCGGCTTGAGCGGCGTGGGTTGGAGCTACGGGTGCGCAATGAAACAGCGATCCCGACACGGGTGGCGGCGCAATAAATAGGGCCCTCGGCGTCCGTGAAACGCGCGGAATCCGAGGTCCTCTCCGTTGCGGCGGCGGAGTCCGGCGGCGACACGGTTAGGGTGACGTGGCACGCGCACAGCCGTTGGATCGAGATCCAACGGTGCGGGAGTTTGGGTCCGGGTCGAACTCGGGCGAGCTGGCTGGCTCGGTCGGCTCGGGCTCGGTGACGTGGCTCAATCGTGGCCGTTGGATCTGGATCCAACGGTCACGCGGTTAGGGTTCCGGGCGAGCGGGTTCGGCTTGACCACGGGCGCGGTCGGGCTCGGGTCGGACTCGAACTCGAGTCTGACTCGGGCTCGGTCGGATGAACAGTACTTGACCCAACTCGAATTTCCAGCGATTTAATAATTAAAATAATTCCCAGTAATTCATTTAATTCATTAAAAATAGCAAATGACTAAGAAAAATTCCAGAAAAATTCTGGAAAATATTTTGGATCATTTTGGACTCAAATAAAATATTTCCAACAAAATTTTATTTGCAAAATTAAATTCTTTAATTATTTCAAAATGGAATAAATTCAAATAAATTCCAAATAAATCCAAATAAATTCCAGAAAATTCCAAAAATTCACCAAAGTGCCAAATCACACATGAATTTAAGAAAAACAAAATTTTGGGGTGTTACAAACCTCCCCCTTAATAGAATCTCGTCCCCGAGATTCAGGGCTTACTAAAGGAATAGGTTTGGAAACTCTTTCCTCAAATCCTCTTCGCGTTCCCAAGTTGCTTCACTCTCCGTGTGGTTGCTCCACTGTACTCTACAGAAACGGGTTGACTTATTTCTGGTCTCTCGATCCATAGTGTCCAAAATCTTTACGGGATGCTCCTTGTAAGTCAAATCTTCTCGCAACTCAATTGACTCTAGCGGTGTCTGTTCCTCAGGTACTCGGAGACACTTCTTCAAGTGGGACACATGGAACACGTCATGTACTCCTGCCAACGACTGTGGCAACTCCAGCTGATAAGCAACTTCGCCCCTGCGGCTCAAAATCTTAAATGGTCCAACATAATGGTGTGCGAGTTTCCCTTTAGCATGGAACCTCTTAACTCCCCTGAGAGGCGTAACTCTGAGGTATACAAAGTCTTCTGGTTCAAAACTCAAGTCCCGGCGACGGTTGTCAGCATAACTCTTACATCGTGATTGGGCGATCTTCAACCTTTCCCTAATCATGGCACCGCTTCCTCGGCCTCTGAAGAATATCAGGCCGAAGACACAGCTCGCCGGTCTCATTCCAATTCAATGGCGTCCAGCGAGTCGACCATACTGATGCCTCAAAAGGTGACATCTGTAAACTAGCCTGGTAACTATTGTTGTAACTGAACTCGGCATACGGCAAACTCTTATCCCAAGAGGTAGCATAAGCCAATGCACAAGCTCTTAACATATCCTCCAGAATCTGGTTGACTCTTTCGGTCTGTCCATCCGTCTGCGGATGATAAGCTGTACTGAAGTTTAAACGGGTTCCCATGGCTTCATGCAACTTATTCCAAAACCTTGAGGTAAATTGGGTACCTCTGTCCGATACAATCCTCTTTGGCACTCCGTGCAAACAGACGATCCTGACCATGTACAACTCTGCTAACTTATCTCCCGAGTAGGTGGTCTTCACGGGGATAAAATGGGCTACTTTGGTCAAACGATCCACTATAACCCATATGGAGTCATAACCTCCTTGAGTCTTAGGCAAACCGGTAATGAAATCCATTCCGATTTCCTCCCACTTCCACTCAGGTATTTTCAGCGGCTGTAGTAATCCTGCTGGTCTCTGATGCATTGCCTTGACTCTCTGGCATACATCGCACAATGCAACATGCTCGGCAACTTCACGCTTCATGCTCGGCCACCAGAATCTTTCCTTCAGATCCTGATACATCTTGGCGCTTCCAGGATGAATTGAGTACTTGGAGTCATGGGCTTCTTCCAAAATCAGTTGCTTTAATTCCTTCTTGTTGGGCACACAAATGCGATCCTTCATCCATAACGTGCCTTGCTCATCCAACTTGAAGTCCTCTGCCTTGCCTTCCTCCTTGATGGACTTAATCCTGCGGATCTTGTCATCATCCTTCTGTCCTTCCCGGATCTGGTCCTCTAGGGTAGGCTTTACTTCTAATGTGGCCAAGAATCCGCTAGGTACCACCTCAATCTTCATTCTCTGGAAATCCTCACATAGCTCATCCTGACTTCTGGCTAGCAACATGCTCACGGTATGGCTTTTCCGACTCAAGGCATCGGCAACTACGTTGGCCTTCCCGGGATGGTAATGGATTCCAACATTGTAGTCCTTGATCAACTCTAACCATCTCCTCTGCCTCATATTCAGATCCGACTGGGTGAATATGTATTTAAGGCTCTTATGATCTGTATACACTTCACATCTGTTCCCGATTAGATAGTGACGCCATATCTTCAAGGCATGCACTACGGTAGCTAACTCTAGGTCATGCGTCGGATAATTCTCCTCATGCGGCCTCAACTGCCTTGATGCATAAGCGACGACCCTTCCATTCTGCATCAGCACACATCCAAGTCCTTGGCGCGATGCGTCACAATAAATATCAAAGCTTTGATTAACATCCGGTAGAACTAACACCGGTCGATGTCAATCGCTTCTTGACTCCTGAAATCCTTTCTCACATTCTCGACGCGTCCATGCAAACTTCTTTTCCTTCTTCAGCAATTGCGTAAGAGGTTTCGCAATTGTCGAAAAGCCTTCAATGAAACGGCGGTAGTACCCTGCCATTCCAAGGAAACTCCGGATCTGGGTCACGGTCTTCGGTTGCTCCCAATGTAACACGGCTTCTACTTTGCTTGGATCTACGGCGACTCCTTCTGCGGTCATTACATGTCCGAGGAATTCTACCTTGTCCTTCCAAAAATCACACTTACTGAACTTGGCGAAAAGTTGATGTTCCCTCAGCTTTTCCAAAACTAGCCTCAAGTGTTCGGCATGTTCATCCTCTGTTTTGGAGTAGATTAGGATATCATCTATGAACACGACAACAAACTTGTCCAAATATTCCATGAACACCTTATTCATCATATTCATGAAATATGCTGGCGCATTCGTCAGTCCAAAAGACATAACTGTAAACTCGTAATGTCCATATCTTGACGAGAATGCAGTCTTCGGGATATCTTCTGATCGGATCTTCAACTGATGGTATCCCGATCTCAGATCAATCTTGGAGAAAACTCCGGCTCCTCTCAGCTGATCGAACAAATCATCAATCCTGGGTAGCGGGTATTTATTCTTCACGGTGACTTCATTGAGTGCACGGTAGTCGATGCACATCCTGAAACTCCCGTCCTTCTTCTTGACAAACAAAACTGGTGCTCCCCACGGCGACGAACTCGGTCTGATAAATCCTTTCTCCATTAACTCCTCTAGCTGTTTCTTCATCTCTACCAATTCCTCGGTGGACATCCGATAAGGTCTCTTTGCTATCATTTGTGCAGGTACAAGCTCTATCACAAACTCTATATCCTCGTCAGCGGCATACCAGGTAGATCTTCAGGAAAAACATCTGGGTACTCATTCACTACTGAGACATCCTCTATGCAGATTGCCTTGGTACTGTTAACCATCAACTGTCCATCTCTAACTGCAGTGGCTTGAAATTCCACTTTCTTTCCACACGGGCTCTCAACTGCGATAGTCCTTCGTCCACAATCCAATACGGCCTTGTGCTTGGATAACCAGTCCATTCCCAAAATAACGTCTAAGGTCTGGGTCTCCAAAATAATAAGGTTCGCTAGGAACTCTATTCCATCTATTAGTATTCTCACCCCGGAACATCCTACTTTCGTTCGGAGTTCGGAACCAGGGGTTTGAACTAAAAGTATGCACTTAAGTCTTGCAATCCCCAAATCATTTCTAGCAGCAAAGCCTTGCGAAACAAACGAATGCGAAGCTCCAGAGTCAAACAAGATGGTTGCAGGTACTGAGTTAACAAGTAACTTACCCAGTACGACGTCCGTAGCATTCTGCAGTGCATCTGCGGTGACATGGTTGACTCGGCCTCTAACCACAGTTTGGGGTGTGGCTCCTGGTGCTGGCGTCCTAGCTGGGGTGGTTCCTAGATTGAAGCGAACTGGGGTCACTCCTGCTGTCTTCTTCGGATAACTGTTGGCAAAGTGTCCTGGCTCGTTGCAGTTATAGCAGCGCCTCACGGTTCCTTCTTGTTGCCTCGAGCGGCGTTTCTAGCGGGGCTGGGTGCAGTAGTTACGATTGACGGGTCTTGGTGCTGGTGACGGTGTCCTTGTGGCATTAGTGGCTGGAATCTGAAAAACTGATTTGGTGCAACTCTCAGGCCATTATTCGTCCCTGGCGTGATCCCTGCTGTTGCATTCTGCGCTTCCTGTTCTCATCCAGTTCCTTGCGCTTGTCCTCAAGAATAAGCGCCTTATTCACCAACTCTTGGAAATCTGGAAAGGTGTGGGTGATCAATCCTACTTGCAATCCTGAGTTAAGTCCCTTCATAAAACGAGGTATGCGGCTTTATCTGTCGCTACATCCTCGGTGCGTAGCGTG
This sequence comes from Rhipidocladum racemiflorum, assembly GCA_036346355.1. Taxonomy (NCBI): domain Eukaryota; kingdom Viridiplantae; phylum Streptophyta; class Magnoliopsida; order Poales; family Poaceae; genus Rhipidocladum; species Rhipidocladum racemiflorum. The sequence continues at coordinate 12,229,083 of CM070592.1, read as the reverse complement.
CTAGCTGTGTGAACTTGTTCGTAGTCGACCCTTTGGTGATTACCTTGCTTCGATGCTCAAGTCCTCCTTCTTAAGGTCCATGATTCCTTCAGGCACGTGATACTGACGAAACGCAGCTGTGAACTCTTCCCAAGTGATATCTTGAGGGTTCTCTTGCGTGGCACAGAAGTTCTCCCACCATTCGGCGGCTGTTCCTTCCAACTGATGAGAAGCGTAAAGTACCTTCTCATTTCCTATGCATTGAGCTATGTGTAGCTTCCTCTCAATTGACCTTAACCAATCATCGGCCTCCAATGGGTTGGCATTCCCAGAGAAAGTGGGTGGGTGAGTCCTCATAAACTCTGACAGTCTTGTATTCTGGCGTTGTCCCTGATTGACTTGATTAGCTGTGGCCTGAGCAGTGACGTTTTGCATCTGTTGCATAATAGCATGCATCAACTGAGTCTGAGCAGCGAGAAAAGCTCCGAAATTCTGCATATCCAGTGGCGGTGCTGGTGCTCCATCATTGGGGTTTTCTGTTGGGCGAGAACCACTCCCATTGCCTCCAAGGTTTCCGCGGGTGTTCACCATCTGTCGATTTGCTCTAGGTTTTAGAGATGAGAGGGAAACAAGAATAGACAAGTAATATGGAACTTATGCGGGGAGAAAGGTGTAACTTTAAGGTCTAGCTTTTTTAACTAATGATATCAATAACTTGGTATGGTTGCTTACAATGCCTAAAGGCCTGCAACACATACTGCACACTCAGCAAGCAATGAAAATCCAAATCGAACCAACACTGGAGTCTAACGCCTAAAGGGTGACTCTTTATTCTATGACGTGACTCGGCGAAGGAGTCTCACTATAGAACCTATGCTCACTCATCGAGAAAACCTCCACGGCCTGGGTACGGATGCTGCGGCATAGGCGCGAAACGATTGCCATGTCCAGCAACTGTGTCATCTGTGGTAGTCGAAGAAGCGATGTCCTCATCGAGATCGACTCCTCCGGATCTGGTTCATGTAGCTCGAGTAATCGGCTCAGTTCTCCGTCCGCATAATGCCGCTCTCTAACTCTCCAATCCTTTGCAGAAGGTGGGACACGTACTCTTGAGCTTCCCGCCATCTGTTCTTTTCTGTCGTGATCTCCTTGCGGGCCTTCTGTAGCTCCTTGCTTGTATCATCAAGTACATCCTCTTGGGCGACAACAAATCGTGCCAACTGTGTAACCATGGCGTCCTCATCCTGAATCGCCTTCGGGTCAAGAAGGTTATCGCTGCGCGGATGATAACGGAACACCGTGCTCTCCAATTCTCTGGCGTAGATACGGGTAATGTGCCGCATTGCTCGTCGTGATACTTCTTGGATACCCATCTGCATTGTAGACCTCCTGGCAGTGCAGTGTATCGGGCGGTTGCCTGGGCCCTTCTTCCTAGCAGGCACCACAATCTTCACGTCACAAGCCTTGATCAATCCTGCTTGTCTGATCACTTCCACTTGGTATTGCGGCTTCTCAAAATCTCCGAGAGTCTGTAGCATATGCCAAAGCTCTGCGGCGTGACCAACTCCCAGATCAACGTAGTTGAACTCTCCCTCCATCTGTCACAAGAGTGCTCACGTAAGAACTCGGAATTTTTAAATCGTGATAAGGTAAGGAAAAATTCAGCAAGAGACAAGAAAAGAGAGAAGGGGATAAGTCGAGATGTCATTTCTCATCTTGACGAATTGTTAGCTTTAGAAAATAGGTTTTATCCTCACTACGACCATTCTAGCTTAGGGTTGAGCCTACAGTCAAGTATGGCTCTGATACCACCTCTGTCGGGACCCCGAATTTGCAAATCCGGACCCTCTGTGTATTCAGCACTAGTCCAGAACGCAGCTTAGTGCACACAGTCTTAACATCGGTAAATATCACAATCATACCACTCGATACTAATTAAGTACTTTATTTAAATAGTCAAACTGGTTACTCGACCTTATGGTCAAGTTACAAATGTATGCCTCGCAGGGCGAAACTTATTAAGAGAGAAATAGTAGCAGTGGAAAATCAAATAACTTCGTGGCGCCATCCAGTATACCACAGGCAACTGACTGGGCTCGCTTCCCTAAGTAGACGGATCCTCTTGGAGTTCCTCCTCCAAAGCTGGTGTAGTCTCCTCTTCAACTGGTGTTATATTGTGGCAAGGGTGAGTACTTGGTACTCAGCAAGTCATGCACAGAATGCAGCTAATATACTACATGCATGGCTTAATACAAAGGAGTGGCTCGAGGTATATTTGCAGTAAACAGCATTTGACAAGTAATATAAGTAGATTCGAAAGCAGTAGAAACAAGTAAAGCATAAATAACTTTTCAAGAAGTTTAACAACCATCTTCCCATCCTAAACCACATTTCCATCAACATCATTATTAATCCAACCCAACTTTTCAAACCAAGTTATTTTTGAGAAAATCTAACCCTTGACTGTAATTCTCGAGCGATGTCCAATACCGCGGACACGGCTATTCGAATAGATTCTACACTCTGCAGAGGTTATGCACTTTACCCACAAGATACAGTCAAACACCACAAAGGCGAGTTCCCGTAACAAAGTCTTTCGGAAACCTCTAACAATACAAGTGGTCCTCCCCGGTTATTGCGCACTAACCCTTCCCTTAGCTAAGGCGAAGTCTAGGCCAATCAACCGTTAGATGGGTACCTGGCCTCAGCCCGATGCGCTCCCCGTACAACTTACACAAAGGGTGTAGTTGACCTCCTGAGGTCCCACAGGTACGTTATTAGCAACTTAATCAACTAGGTCCGTCCCATTACAGACATGTGGTTGCACGTTAGACCCAGTTCAAAGGCTTGCAAGGTTAAGTCCTTAGGGTGACCAGGGCAAGACTACCCGAAGAACCAAATCAACATCCCCAATGCCACAACTGGCCCACCCGATTATTCTTGCCACATGCCCCGGTCGAAAACTGTTTATCAAACCCCAGTTGATTACCATGCACCACGTGCCATCAACATCACATGATACCTTTCAAAAACAGGTTCAATATATCATTAAGTCAATATTAACATTTGATTGTCCAAAATCATGTCATGAGCACGTAGCAGGTCTAAGCAGTTTACTACAACGGTCTAAAACCCATGTTGGCAAGTTAATAATGTCCAACTAGTAAACCACAACTAGGGTGACAAGGGGTCATGGCTCATATTTAAGTAATCAAGGTGTCATACAGCAAATTGGTATTTATCTAATTCCCCAAATTTAAATAAAGTATTTTCTAATTGAACTAGCATGCAATAGGTTAAATCAAAATAGATTTCGAAATAGGATCAACATGGTCAAAGCACAACTTGCCTTCAAAAAGTACTTGTTCTTGGTCTTGAGTTGGATCCTGAGTTAGTACTTCTCCTTCGAATCCTTCCGGCACTTCAACGTCTACTCGTAAAGCGTGCAAATAGCAAATACACGAATAAACAATAGGAAAAAAGTGTCCAAACATCCAAATAATATCCATAAATAGAGAGAACATAATTTTATGAATTTTTAGAAACTGGAATCGTCAAATTTGGAGTTAAAATGCAAAAGTTATGATTATTTAAAGTTTAAATAGTCAATTAAATAATTTTACAGAGAAAAAATTTAGTCCAAAAATTAAATAAAATTCATATTTAGGTAGATCTCAATTTTATACGAATTTAGAAATTTGAATCACTCAAATCGGAGTTGAAACGCAAAAGTTATAAGCGTTTGAAGTTTTGAAATTCAAATCAATTATTAAACCGAATTATTAAATCATTTTCTTTTTCGGAAAATCATTTATTGCGTCGGCGAGGACACGTGGACCAATCGGGTGACGACAGCGTGGCCTCGGGTCCTCGGACGGCGCCGCGATCTCGGCTCGGTCCCGCAGTGGGCTCGGCCCCGCGACTCACGATCGTGGCGAGCGAGGCCCTCGACACGCGGGCCGCGTGTCGGCGTCTACCTGCCGCAGCGTGGGCCGGCCGACGCGATGGTCAGCCTTCCGGACACGTGGCTCAATCTCGCCGTTGATTTGGAAATCAACGGCCCAGATCGATCTGGCTAACGCGCTTGGAAAACAACTCCATTGATCTGAACCGTTCGATCTTGATCGGACGGTGAAGATCCAATCTACCGCTATGAACGTGGTTCAATCTAAGCCGTTGGATCTAGATCTAACGGTTGAGATTAGACCTAGAGATCAACACGTGATTCTTTACCGTGGGTGACGTGGACGAATCTGGACCGTGCGATGAAGATCCGACGGTGGAAAAGCTTCGCGGGTCTGCGATGTCCACGGCGAACTCCGTGGCCCGGCGTTGAGAACGAAGACCACACCGACGGCGTTTCGGGCATGCTCGGCGAAGTGGGTGGTCTCTTGGTGCGTCTCGGCGGGGATTCGGATCTGGCTCCTTCGGCGGAAGACGACGGACGGCGAGCGGCGCAAACCGCGGCGGACACCTCCTCCAACTACGGCGAGCTCGCGGTGGCCGGCGGCTTGAGCGGCGTGGGTTGGAGCTACTGGTCTTGTGATGAAACGGCGATCCCGACACGGGTGGCGGCGCAATAAATAGGGCCCTCGGCGTCAGGTAAGCGCTGAATCCGAGGTCCTCTCCGTTCGCGGCGAGTCCGTGGCGACACGGTTAGGGTGACGTGGCACGCGCACAGCCGTTGGATCGAGATCCAACGGTGCGCGAGTTTGGGTCCGGGTCGGACTCGGGCGAGCTGGCTGGCTCGGTCGGCTCGGGCTCGGTGACGTGGCTCAATCGTGGCCGTTGGATCTGGATCCAACGGTCACGCGGTTAGGGTTCCGGGCGAGCGGGTTCGGCTTGACCACGGGCGCGGTCGGGCTCGGGTCGGACTCGAACTCGAGTCTGACTCGGGCTCGGTCGGATGAACAGTACTTGACCCAACTCGAATTTCCAGCGATTTAATAATTAAAATAATTCCGAGTAATTCATTTAATTCATTAAAAATAGCAAATGACTCAGAAAAATTCCAGAAAAATTCTGGAAAATATTTTGGATCATTTTGGACTCAAATAAAATATTTCCAACAAAATTTTATTTGCAAAATTAAATTCTTTAATTATTTCAAAATGGAATAAATTCAAATAAATTCCAAATAAATCCAAATAAATTCCAGAAAATTCCAAAAATTCACCAAAGTGCCAAATCACACATGAATTTAAGAAAAGCAAAATTTTGGGGTGTTACAGTGCAGATATCCATTCATTCCCTTTTGCAAAAGTAAGTTTCCACAAACTCGATTCCATTACATGCATTGTATCATACCCAGAAGGAATAAAAATGAACTAGAAGTGAAAATGGGTAGTAAGAGATTTAAATGAGGAAGATTTGAGATAGTAGCCTCAGTTTATATGCATATCAAAGTTACAAGGGTTACATCATATGTCCCCTTAGAATTCCAAATACTCCTCCAGCGTATTGCAAATCAAGGTCATCGCTATGACGTCATCCAACCCGTAAATTAGTAAGTGCATGAATCATCATAGACAAAAGAGAAATAGCACACTCGCAAGATATGGTATCAGTTTCATCATTTACCATATAAATAAATTATTAAAAAGCCTCGGTCATTATGCTTTGTTTCAGCATTCAGAAGATCATCAAGCTTAGCCTAGCATCAATTTATTTATCATCTGTTAAGCCCAACTATTCCACAGTAAATCATTCATGCACATTACAGACTATAACATTCACTAGTCTCAGTTGATAAGCAATCCAAGGCATCAAGATCATCATCTACCATGTAAACGAATCAAAGCCACTGTCAACATATCCTAAATCCATATTCGAGAATCATCACAGACCATTGCAAGTAATCAATCTATGTAAGCAAACCTTACACATTTGACGGATTCATAGTCAGACAGTGCATAGCATCCCCACAGCACCCACAGCCAACTTAGAAGTTGAGGGAAAATATCCAATCCCCAGTGAACAACGTAATTAGTCATTCGGTAAAGGTGGTAACAGACATGAGCATATAAATCATAGGCACAAGTATTACCCACCAATTCAAAAATTTCAGACATGCGCATTCTGAATCATGTAATCATCAAAATCTTGATTATCATTGTCTGGGTTGGAAGCTTCTGAATCATAGTGGAGCAAAGAGCAGACTAATTTGATTAAACATGAGAATAAGCATTCCAGTAATCGAAAAACCGTTATTAACCCATATGAGCCACTCAATCGTGCAAAATCAAACAACTACCTCGTTTACCCATCAGCAATCGTCTAGGATTTTATAGCAGCATCATAGTCCCAACAATCAAACGGAAGACTTAGAAAATTCCAGACCACAGTACATAGTATAATCCATCATAGGAAAATAAGGCATCAGAAGAGATAGAGTAAGGAGTAGGGTTTAGAAAGATCTAACCGAGCTAGCCAGGTGAGACTAGGAGGGGATCTGGAAGCAGCGGCAATGGCTGGGCCAAGTAGGGGGGGTAGCAGACTTGGAGGCGAGCCGGGGAAGCCGAGGGCAAGGCCCGATACCTAGCGCAGTCGAGCCGAATCCAAGAGCCAACAGGTCACGCACGGACGGCGGGGGTAGGTCGGGGAGGTGAAGACCGAGCGATAGAATAACGTGACCGGGGTCAGCCGTGGAGGCTGGAGATCGAGGTGTCAACCTTAGAACGCGGCGGCTAGGGAAAAGCTGGTTCGGAGCGGCCCAGAGGTGAACCGACCGGAGCCAAGAAGCCAGGGGATGGACCGGCGAGCCGGCGGCTCCGAGGCAATCGGCTGAGTCGAAGAAAGCCAGGAGAAGAAGTATTGGGAGAATGGGGGAAGATAGAGGAAGGCGCTAGAAGGAGGGACTTCTGTCGGTAGGAAAAGAAAAGGGTAAGTAGAAAAAAAAGGAAAAAAGGAAAAGAACAGGGAAAGGGAAAATAAAAAGGATAGTAAGAAAATAATAAAAATAATAATATATGTTTCTAGGAAAAGGAGTATTCCATTATGCAAGGATTTTGTATGATTAATTTAAGGTTGAGCTAATTTAGTAAATACACATGTTTACTTAATGCATCTGTACAGAGCATAATCGTAAATTGTACATATAGAACTTGTTCGAGTAATCCATAATACAGGACTATTGGATACTGAAAGAATAGGTTAAACTTAATTACAATCCTTAATTAGATTCAATCTATAAATAAAATCCTAGACATAATATTCACCTAGCTCTCGACTAACCTATTGTGACAGTACGGGATGTCAAAACTTTATAAAATATGAATTCGGAGGTTAAAAACTTTACGTTATGCAGTTTAATCGCAGTTCTGAGCCGATTTCAGGAGTTTGGGCCTCTCCGAGGGAGTTTGGGCCTAAGGGGATGAGTCGTGCGCCTTGGTGGGAGGGAGTTTGGGCCCATGAGGGAGGGAGGGACCAGGTTGGGCTGCCTTGTGTGCCCCCCTAGCGCTCTTGGGCGCCACCCCCCTAGACTTAGGGTTTCCCCTCCCTTCCACCTCCTAGCCGCCACCCCCATGCGCCTCTCGTCTCCCCATTGCGACACCTCCCCCTCCACCACCTCTCCACCTCCCTTGCTGCCCCTAGGGGAGTTCTCCACATCACCAACCCGAAGATCCATCCATTGGAGCGCTCCACGACGAGGAGATCCGGTGGATTTGGAGCGAGGAAGGAGATCGCGCGAACCGGGAGGAGATCCGTTGGGTTTTCATTCGTCGGGCAAAGGTATGGCCACGAGGATCCTTGGGGTTGGTCTAGGTTCTGTTCTAAGGGTTAATATCATATTTTTAGATCAATTGGTGGTGCTGTAATTGGGTAGATTAGATGAAATCTAGAGTATGCCACATTCTCTGTTTCGGGCAGCATGAGCAGTCGACCTAGGGTTTGGGTTTTCGCCAATTTAGAATCGGAATTTGGTCGGCCGACTGTTGAAGAAGTTGTAGGTAATTTCAATACCTTTCAGTGGGTATAAAGAACGTCCAATTCCGCCTAGCCGTTTGAAATTTATGCTCGTTTTACCGAATGTATTAAAAACTATGACGTGATTGGAACAGATCACAATATTCTGTAGATTAAACCACTTTAGAGTCCGAATCAGTCTTTCCATATACTTAGAAAAAGTTAGGAAATTTCCTAAGCTACGCGAGGATGTACTCGTTTAATTGATTCGGAGTTTTAGAACCCGAATTATGCCTTTTGGAAGGCTGTTGTCCCGACGGGACAGAACCACTGTTTTTGGGTTTTGCGAGTAGTTTACGATGTCGGGGTAGAAGAGTGTTTGCGTACTGTTTTGTGGACATGATTGTGAGTGTGTGGTACCTATGTGCAGGTGGTGTGACCCCGGGAGTTGTCTTCTACTTTTCGCCAATCCGTCGCCCGTGGTTGAGGCAAGTGTATTGGAATGGGTAGCGAGTTGTAGATTGCTAGTTATGTTGAGTTGAAATTGAATATATGATATGTTCACATGCCATGCTTTAATGTTTGCCATTGATATGATGAATATGGCTTATTATGTTGTGATACCATGTGTTAATGTACGAGTTATTTATGATGTTGGCATGTTTGCATACATGGCATGATACATGGCCCGGGAGGTGAGAAAGTCATAACTAGTCCGGGGAAGGTCGGTGAGAAAGTTATGACTATACCGGAGAGCCAATGAGTAAGTCCTACATCGTGATTCCATCCACCGCGGTGTATGGAAGCGAGGAGTAGGCACCCTCCATCTTCGGGATGGAAGGGGGGAGAGGGTGCACACCGACGGGTGTGTACTCAACCATACCGATATGAGTTTCCAGGAGATATGTGCATCGCATTGCATTGCATTATATGAGGATGTTATATGATGATGATATATGATGATGTCAATGATATGCTTATGCTATGAATATGAGATGTGTATGATGTCGTATGTGAAAAGTGGTGATGAAGGTATTTGAATGTATTTTCTTGTTCCATTGCAATATACTTGCTGAGTGATGAACTCACGCTTGTGTTTATGTTGTTTTTCTTAGGTACCATGAAACCGGCATGCGGGAAAGGGAGCTAGTCACACGTCAACACTTAGCATCACACATATAAACAATGACATGTTCTTTCCTTTAAATTGTGATGGTTAATTTGTGTGCTTGGTTTCCTCATTTACTTCGTTTGGCTCATGAGATGGTTGGAATCTTTATTCTAGTCTTATACTGCTGCTAGAACCTTGATTATTGATGATTTAGATGTCATTCTTTATACTCTGCTCCTATGACCATATTGTTGTTGCTTCAATTCATGGAAAACAAAGGAGATGCTGCCGAAATTTTCGGTTGTAGCATTTACTCCTTTGCTGTAGTTTATCTTAATTTATGGTATTTAGATGTTGTTTAGCCTATGTTTGGTAGCATTCGGGCATATTAAATGCCGGGGTGTTACAGTTGGTATCAGAGCGGGCTGTAGGTCCCTGGAATGTGTATTTTTAGTGTCATGCTATAGGGTACAACTAAAATGTGATGTGGAATAACTTAGAAACATGGCTTAGGTTTTAACTAAAATTTTGTCATAGGATAGCAACATTAAAACTTACAAAAGTGGTATAACTAATCTAAAATTTGACACACATGGATGCACAGTAGGAAAAGGGTATGGGTATCGTTTCTTTACGCTTAAATGTTGTATTTAAGCTTTGATGTTGAATGCTTCATTTGATAATGCATGTTGCTATGTCAATGAGATAAATGATTGAATTGTTCTTATTGTTGTGATAGAGTGGGGTTGTGGTGCCAAAGGGTTTCGGTCACCTCTTTTTTGTTCATAGTAAGGGTGTGATTTGACGGTGTGGCCTGTTAACGCCATCACCGAAGAATTATTAACCCCTATAGGAGAAGAGTGCTCACCTTTTCTGTCGTAGGTCGGGTAGTCGACTGGAGTCAAATAGAAGAGATTGGTGGTGGATTCCTATGGATGTTCTTTACCATTCTGACGGTCAGTTTGTTTGGTTTTCTTTGTTTTAGTCGATCGAAATCAAAAGAAAAGTGTTTGGTATTTGATTTGTCACGGATTGTTTCGTAGGTGATTTGTGGTTTTGTCTTCCTTGGTTGAAGACGTAGAAGAAAGGTTTTGTGTTGCGCATCTGTTGGTCGCTATTTTTGCTTTGACAACGTTTTTGTTGGTCATTACGGGCTGTCTTGAGGAGGAAACTTTTGTGGTTGTTGTTCTCCCTATCTAAGAAAAAGTGTTGGAGTTTCCGCTTGTGCAGGCCCTGAGTTGGTGGAGCTAAGTTTGAATCTTGTATCGGAAAAGATTTAATGAACATTTGATTTTCCCTGGTGCATCCTTATTCCTACTTGGAAGTATAGATCTTGAGATTTCTTGAAGAATTTTGTGGGCAAATTTGGGAATTTGAGAGTTGAGCTCTCCTGCATTTCTATTGGAGTTTTGTTTTTCTTCCTTGCCTGGAAAGGAGAAATTTTCTATCGGTGTTCGTTCTGGTTCTTGACTTGTAGTTATCTTTAAAAGTTGAGTTGCATCCTGTTTGTCAAGAGTTCGTGCCCCATGAAGGTGTTTAGAAAAGTTTATGTCCGGGCTATGTAGTAGGTAACAATGTGGTTTATGGAATGACGTGTTGCTAAGTTAACTTTTGAGTTGAATCAATTCAATGTGATTATCATCTCTAGCTGGAGAATTAATAGACTACTAGTGTTGTAGTTTACTCTGTAGCGAGAATGATTAAATGGGTTAATGTACGTGCTTAGAATCGGTTGCTTTGCTTTAAAAGTGCTTATGACCCCCCGATTATGTTTAAAGTTTTAAACCCTGATGCATAGTTAAAACATTAAGATGATGTAGATCTTGTTATTGTTAAAGACACTTTGCTGGTTGTTTAAAGATGTTCTAATCTAATGGATTAATACAGAAATTTAATCGTGTTGACTAGTGACTTTAATTTGGAAGTTGATTAGAGTTGCTATTTACGTTGTTGCAAACTACTAGTATATTTGGAAGTATGCAGTTGTGTCTCTACAATGCTAGTATTGATATCAATTGACAAGACATAAGACTTATTGTTAATAATGTTGTTAAGGGCAGTGTTAATGCTAGTATTCAATCTATTTTAAGTAGTTAGAGTATGTAGTGTGGTGGTAATTTTGTTATCACCTATGTATAGGGTAGCTAAAAGTAATGTTGTTGGTTCATGATTATGCCCATTTGTTGATATTGATGCCTTGGTAGTGTTGTTAATTGTTGGAAACCATTGATCCAATAGAAGAAAGGTGTAAAACTGTGGTATTATGTCGAGTACATGTTGTGATGGGATGAACAATGGATAATAATCATAATGCAAGATTTTAACCTTAATGAATGCATATCTTAGAATCCTATTTACGAATTTTCTCTTATAGAGACATTACTTATTTGTTGAAGTCATTTTATTGATTGAACAAGTTTCAATTGTCAAGATTTTGACGTATGGATAGTATAAAATTGATAGGTTGACCATGCTCAAGTAGCTGTTGAAGTACTACATTTGAAATATAGAATACGTTGTTATATGATTTGGTGATCCGTGGGGATCATGTCAATCTAATCTTGGTTGGGTGCCTTTGTGATAAGCATCTTAAAACCTTAATTAAAAGTGTTGGGAATGGTAACTAGAGAAAGAAATTGTTATGTAAATTTTGTTAAATCCGGTTGGACTCTCTTGATGAGTAAATAGTTGTAACACCCCGGCATTTAATATGCCCGAATGCTACCAAACATAAGCTAAACAACAACTAAATATCACATTTAAACATAAATTCCAGCAAAGGTACATATGTTAAAAACCGATATTTCGGCAGCATCTCCTTTGTTTTTCAATGAATTAACACAATATCAATATCATGGCAAGATATATCATAGCACACGACATCTAAAACATCAACATAAATGGATGTATCATCAAACTACGCCAATAACACCACGCTCAACCACATCATAAACTATAACGAAGCAAATAAGGGATCACAAGCATGCTAGATTAAACCATACATTAACTTTATGGCACAACTCTTAAAATCATGTCTCCAAGTGATTAATCATAGACTATGATGGTGGAGCTACGTGTAGAAGTGTAGCTAAACCCCTTTTTCCCGCATGCCGATCTCAAAGTACCTAAAAACAACATAAAACACAAGCGTGAGTTCGAAAACTCAGCAAGCATATTGTAATGGACAACAAGATCATTTACAAGACAATAATACCTCCATGACATATAACATCTCATACTTGAGCACATAACAACATCATCATCATTAATATGTATTGCAATGCAATGCAATGCAATGTTATGCTCATATCTCCTTGGAAACTCATACCAGTATGGTTGAGTACACACCCGTCGGTGTGCACCCTCTCCCCCCTTCCATCCCGAAGATGGAGGGTGCCTACTCCTCGCTTCCACAACCCACGGTAGATGGAATCACGATGTAGGACTTACTCTAATGGCTCTCCGGATTAGTCATAACTTTCTCACCGACCTTCCCGGATTAGTTAATGACTTTCTCACCGCCCGGGCCATGTAACATGTCATGCATGCAACTATGCCAATTATCATATTTCACATGTACGTAAACATATGGCAACTCATCATGACAAATATAAACACATGGCATCGAACCATGATAATCATACTCAATATTTCATTGGAAAACAGCAAGCATGGCAAGTGAGCATAGCAAGTGTTCAATCTTTCACCCAATATCAACAAACAACCTACAATCCGCTATACATTACAACACACTTCCCTTCAACCACGGGCAACGGAGTGACGAGAGGTTTGAGGGCACTCCTGGAGGCACACCACCTGCAAACATGTGCCATACACTCAAATCAAGTCCACAAAACAGCCCACATAAATCCCACTACCCCGACTTCGCTTACAACTCCTAAAATCAGAAAACGGCAAATCTGTCCCTTCGGGACAGCAGCCTTCCAATGGGCATAACTTCTATTCTAGGACCCCAAATTGAATAAACGAGTACACCCCCGCGTAGCTTAGGAAATTTTCCAACTTTTTCTAGTTATAGGGAAAGACTGATTCGGACTCTAATGTTGTTTAATCTAACGTTGAACACGAACTGTCTCAATCTCGTCACAGATTTGACAGCGCTCGGTAAAATGGCCATAACTTCCAAACGGCTGGGCGGAATTTCAATTTCTTTATATGCACTGAAAGGTATTGAAATTATCTACAACTTCCTAGAAGTCCGTACGGTCAGATTCAAAATCTAAATTAGTTTAATCTAATGTTGAACACAGACTGTCCCAACCTCGACACAGATTTCAAACGGTAACTCCAAAAATTCTAAAAAAAAAACACAAAATAGGTCTTAACGATACCTACAACTTCTTCAACAGGAGGTCGGCCAAATTCCGAATCCAAAATTGCGAAATCGCACGCCCTAACATGGACTCCAAATCTGCCCGAAACTGAGTACAATACGAACTCTAGTTCTTTTCAGATCTACTCCATGGCAGCACGTCCTCTTGATCTAAAAACTCCAAATCTACCATGAGAACAGCACCTAGACCTTCCCCAAGGTTTCCCCATGGACATACCTTAGTCCGACGAACGACGAACACGAAGAATGTCTCTCGATCACCCGATCTCGCTCCCACGCGCCAAATCCTTCGGGATCCCTCGTCGCGGTTCTTCCAAACAGCGAGGGCAGCACGTAGACGTGTCGTCGCAGCGAGGGGGCGTCCTTGGGGGCGTAAGGAGGAGGGGGGGTGGCGCGGCTTGAGGTGGAGGTGGAGGAAGAGGACTAGAGGGAGGAGGGAATTGGTGGAGGCGCAAGGGGGAGGTGGAGGCGTGTGGGGAGGCGGCTAGGGCAGGGAGGAGGCGCCCCTAGCCCCTTTACCCACGTTCTCCCCCCTCCATGGGCCAATCTCTCTCCACAAAAGCCCACGGTTCTTCCCCCCTTGGGCCCAAACTCCCCCGGAAAGGCCCAAAACTCCGAAAACGGCCCGGAAAAGCTATTAACCTCCAATTCCTATGGTTTTAACCTTATTTCCACATCTCATACCGTAATTAACCTTATCATGCTCAATAATTAACGATACGACACTCCGTGGCGACATAACACTTCAACCGGCCCAAAAACGCGAGTAAACCTCAAGCCGAAAGGTTTTAACCTAAATTCCACATTCCATAAAGTTTTTGTCCTTAACATTCACATTGTAAAAGATTACGACACTCCGTGGTGTCACATTCTACCCCCCTTAAACAGGATTCGACCTCGAATCCGACGAACGCCAAAAATCAACAACAAAGTCCCCGAGGGACAAAAGGCTTCTCTGCAGCACAAAACATTCGCACAACGACTAGAACCGGAAACAAACGACAAACGAGTTCCCAAAACCAACACTTAAAGAAAAAGTGTTGATCTAGCTCAACTAAGGGCAACCGCTCACAGTTCGACTTTCAATTCAAATCCCAAACAGAATCTGCGTTTCAACCTCGAAGGGCTTCAACAACCCAAAACGCTCGAATCCTCACGACAAACACCTCACACTTCTATCACAACCTACCTGACTACACACTGCAATAAACTCAACATGACATAATCAAAGGAAGTCACAATTCCTTTAACGACCTCTCTTCATTCCCGAAAGTTTCCATCGAGGGGAATAACTCATTAAGGCACACTAGCCCTTCCGATACACGATCATACTAACATTTTATTTCATCCTTTCCCAGGCAAGACTCAAACCCAAAAACAACTAGTGAAGACAACTGCTCACGGCAGGGCAATTATCACCGACCTACCGTCAACTTCACTTCCACCCATCGCTACTCATAGTAAAGGTTAAACCCTTACATCATCAACCTCCATCACAAACCACCCTTATACCACTAAGGTTCGACACCTAGCCCAAGCTAGGATCGAAAACCTTACCAAACCACAATTGGTTCCTTTCTTAAGAGGGTCTCGCCCTCACACAAAAACACTTAGCTATCAAGCCCAAGTGTACACACAACAACTCAAACCCAAAGCGTTAACAACCATTTTGGAAAGAATTCGGCAACATCCAAGCCAAATCACAAAGGAAGCATAAATCCCCTACATCACAACCAACATACCAGAAATTGTTCATTGCTTCTTTTCATACTAGAAAGCAAGGGAAATCTCGTTTCATGACATAAATGCATACTCTTCAGGAGCACTCCGGATTAGTCATATCTCCATATATGACTTTCTCACCGACCTGGCTCAACGACTCTTTTATCATTTAACATGTAAAAACGATGTCATGTTTAGTTTTCACCATTCCCTCATCATGTAACCACACTACCGAATAGTCATTCACATGATGACTTCTGCCTCGGTATCATTTGAATAAATCTCGAATAACATCGAGAGTTGCGCTAATTCATATAAACTATGACGGCAACATCGTTAATCAACAAAACACCACATCGTGTGAAAACCCATCTTCGATTTAACACTAGCTTTGCAACACCTCGCAAAATCAAACTCAACCCTTTGGAACAGAACATCGATTCCAAAGTCAAACATCTGTAGACACAAGCGCCATAAATTTTATCAAAAGAGAGGAAAACTCAATCCAAAAAGAAAACTTTTCACTAACCAAATTCACTTATGAAACATTCATAAAAAAATCCAGACTTGTAAACACCCGCACACGGACACATTTTCCAAATGACTCAACTCTAGTCAAATAGAGTTACACATCAAGGGCTTAACTCAAAAGTTTGAACACAACCCTTTATGACCATCTGTTTCCTTTTAAAATTAATTCCAAAGATAATTCGGTCTAACGCGAAAGGCGCGATCCACTCAAAAACTTTTGGGGTGTAAATCCATACTCATAGCACCGACTAAACAAATTAGCCAAAACCAAATATTTGCACCAATTTCTACGAGTTTTAGGAAACTCAAACACAAAGATATGGAACACCTTGACCGAAAACCCTTCAACCAAAATGGCAAACAACCAAACCAGTCCAAAAGCTTTTAAACACAAGCTCAGCATAAAAAGAACCATCTCTAGTACTCCACTACGCTTTCCATAAAAGACTTCAATAATCACTATCTACTCCCTGAGGAGCCCCAACACAATTCAACCAAAAGCTTCACGACAAATTTTTCCTCTAGTTACCATTCCCAACACTTTTAATAAGGGTTTATGATGCTTATCAAAAAGGCACCCAACCAAGACTATAATGACATGATCCCCACGGATCACCGAATCATAATACTTCTTAGTCTAACTTTGAAACATAGTACTTCAACAAAACTTTCAGCGAAATCAACATATAAATTTCATACCACCTATATTGTCACGTCTCGACAACCGAACCTTATTCAGTTAAACAACGACTTCAACATGTAAATATTATCTCTACAAGACAAAGTTCATAACTAGGATTCCAAGGCAATCATTCATTAAGGATAAAACTCTACGAGATAAAATTCGTAAACATGATTCGAAGGTATACACTCATTAAGGATTAAATTCTACATCATGTTAATTATCCATGGTTCACTCCATCGTAACATGTTATAATAACCTCCACTTTAACAATGGCTTCCAAGAAGTAATCTAAACAATTACCACCACTACTAAGTCATTAATATCAATAAATGGGCATAATCATAAAAACAACTTTAATCAACTTCCAAGTTAAAGTCACTAGCCAACACGATTAAATTTCTCTATTAACACTTTACATTAGAACATCTTTAAACAACCGGTAAAGTTTCTTTAACAATTTCAGCCGTTTACATCATCTTAATGTTTTAACTATGCCTCAAGGTTTAAACTTTTAACATTAACAAGGATCATAAGCACTTTTAAAGCAAGGCAACAGATTCTAAGCATGAACATTAACACTTTCAATCATTCTCGCTAAGAGTAAACTACAACACTAGTAGTCTATTTATTCTCAAACTAGAGATTTTTCTCATATTGAATTGATCCAACTCAAAATTTAACTTAGCAACACATCAATCCATAAACCACATTGTTACCTACTACATAACATGCTGAACAACAATTCTTACTAGGGACAAACGATTTCAGTCAAAAGACTACTTACTTTGTTTGCAACATTTTAGTTTTATAACTCATCCCAAATTCGTAAGGAAACTTGACTCTCAAAATTGCAATGAGACAACCCCAAACTTGGTCATGCAAAGGAATTCTCCAAAACACTTTTTAAATCTCAAAGACTCCTACTGGAGGGAACCAATCGATCAAATATACCTTTGCAAATAAACCCTAACTCCAAACATTCACAAAACAGGAAGGGTTCTTCAAAGATGATTTTCTTAAACCAGCAAAATAACGAATCAAACACCACTTACTCCTACAAAGCCACAGAACTTCAGCCCTGACAACCAGGTCTGGCATAACTCCGCAATAACTCCTTTAACCTCGGAGAAAGACAAACACAGGAATAAATTTGAATGCTTCTTCCCCATAAAGCCATCAACAAACTAATCATTAAAACTGGAAAGGCGCCCAAAAGAAGCGCAACACTAGTCTCCTCTTCTTCGTCTTCAACCAAGGAAGACAAAACCACACACCGCATACGGAACGATCCGCGAAAACCCAACACTTTTCATTTGATTCAAATCTACTAAAGCCAAGAAAAGCAAAGAACACCGACCGTCAGAACGGCAAAGAACATACGAAGGAAACCACCATTAACTCTTCCTTTTTGTCTCCAATCAACTACCCGATCTACAACAGAAATGGTAAGCGCTCTTCTCCTACAGGGGTCAATAGTTCTTCGGTGGTGGCGCTAACCGGCCACACCGTCAAACCTCACCCTTACTATGAACAAAAAGAGGTGACCGAAACCCTTCGGTACCACAACCCCACAACATAAAACATTGACATAGCAACAAGCATTGTCGAAAGAAGCATCCAACATCATAGCTTAAATACAATATTTAAGCGTAAGGAAACGATACCCATACCCTTTTCCTACTATGCATCCATTGTGTGTCAAATTTTAGATTAGTTATACCACTTTTGCAAGTTTTAATGTTGCTATCCTATAACAAAATTTTAGTTAAGACCTAAGCCATGTTTCTAAGTTATTCCACATCACATTTTAGTTGTACCCTATAGCATGTCACTAGAAATTCACATTCCAAGGACCTACCGCCCGCTCTGATACCAACTGTAACACCCCGGCATTTAATATGCCCGAATGCTACCAAACATAAGCTAAACAACAACTAAATATCACATTTAAACATAAATTCCAGCAAAGGTACATATGCTAAAAACCGATATTTCGGCAGCATCTCCTTTGTTTTTCAATGAATTAACACAATATCAATATCATGGCAAGATATATCATAGCACACGACATCTAAAACATCAACATAAATGGATGTATCATCAAACTACGCCAATAACACCACGCTCAACCACTTCATAAACTATAACGAAGCAAATAAGGGATCACATGCATGCTAGATTAAACCATACATTAACTTTATGGCACAACTCTTAAAATCATGTCTCCAAGTGATTAATCATAGACTATGATGGTGGAGCTACGTGTAGAAGTGTAGCTAAACCCCTTTTTCCCGCATGCCGATCTCAAAGTACCTAAAAACAACATAAAACACAAGCGTGAGTTCGAAAACTCAGCAAGCATATTGTAATGGACAACAAGATCATTTACAAGACAATAATACCTCCATGACATATAACATCTCATACTTGAGCACATAACAAAATCATCATCATTAATATGTATTGCAATGCAATGCAATGCAATGTTATGCTCATATCTCCTTCGAAACTCATACCGGTATGGTTGAGTACACACCCGTCGGTGTGCACCCTCTCCCCCCTTCCATCCCGAAGATGGAGGGTGCCTACTCCTCGCTTCCACAACCCACGGTAGATGGAATCACGATGTAGGACTTACTCTAATGGCTCTCCGGATTAGTCATAACTTTCTCACCGACCTTCCCGGATTAGTTAATGACTTTCTCACCGCCCGGGCCATGTAACATGTCATGCATGCAACTATGCCAATTATCATATTTCACATGTACGTAAACATATAGCAACTCATCATGACAAATATAAACACATGGCATCGAACCATGATAATCATACTCAATATTTCATTGGAAAACAGCAAGCATGGCAAGTGAGCATAGCAAGTGTTCAATCTTTCACCCAATATCAACAAACAACCTACAATCCGCTATACATTACAACACACTTGCCTTCAACCACGGGCAACGGAGTGACGAGAGGTTTGAGGGCACTCCTGGAGGCACACCACCTGCAAACATGTGCCATACACTCAAATCGAGTCCACAAAACAGCCCACATAAATCCCACTACCCCGACTTCGCTTACAACTCCTAAAATCAGAAAACGGCAAATCTGTCTCTTCGGGACAGCAGCCTTCCAATGGGCATAACTTCTATTCTAGGACCCCAAATTGAATAAACGAGTACACCCCCGCGTAGCTTAGGAAATTTCCAAACTTTTTCTAGTTATAGGAAAAGACTGATTCGGACTCTAATGTTGTTTAATCTAACGTTGAACACGAACTGTCTCAATCTCGTCACAGATTTGACAGCGCTCGGTAAAACGGCCATAACTTCCAAACGGCTGGGCGGAATTTCAATTTCTTTATATGAACTGAAATGTATTGAAATTATCTACAACTTCCTAGAAGTCCGTACGGTCAGATTCGAAATCTAAATTAGTTTAATCTAAAGTTGAACAAAGACTGTCCCAACCTCGACACAGATTGGACAGCGCCCACCAAAATGGCCATAACTTTCAGAACATAACTCCAAAAATTCTAAAAAAAAAACACCAAATAGGTCTTGACGATACCTACAACTTCTTCAACAGGAGGTCGGCCAAATTCCGAATCTAAAATTGCGAAATCGCACGCCCTAACACGGACTCCAAATCTGCCCGAAACTGAGTACAATACGAACTCTAGTTCTTTTCAGATCTACTCCATGGCAGCACGTCCTCTTGATCTAAAAACTCCAAATCTACCATGAGAACAGCACCTAGACCTTCCCCAAGGTTTCCCCATGGACATACCTTAGTCCGACGAACGACGAACACGAAGAATGTCTCTCGATCACCCGATCTCGCTCCCACGCGCCAAATCCTTCGGGATCCCTCGTCGCGGTTCTTCCAAACAGCGAGGGCAGCACGTAGATGTGTCGTGGCAGCGAGGGGTGTCCTTGGGGGCGCAAGGAGGAGGGGGGGTGGCGCGGCTTGAGGTGGAGGTGGAGGAAGAGGACTAGAGGGAGGAGGGAATTGGTGGAGGCGCAAGGGGGAGGTGGTGGCATGTGGGGAGGTGGCTAGGGCAGGGAGGAGGCGCCCCTAGCCCCTTTACCCACGTTCTCCCCCCTCCATGGGCCAATCTCTCTCCACAAAAGCCCACGGTTCTTCCCCCCTTGGGCCCAAACTCCCCCGGAAAGGCCCAAAACTCCGAAAACGGCCCGGAAAAGCTATTAACCTCCAATTCCTATGGTTTTAACCTTATTTCCACATCTCATACCGTAATTAACCTTATCATGCTCAATAATTAAGGATACGACACTCCGTGGCAACATAACACTTCAACCGGCCCAAAAACGCGAGTAAACCTCAAGCCGAAAGGTTTTAACCTAAATTCCACATTCCATAAAGTTTTTGTCCTTAACATTCAAATTGTAAAAGATTACGACACTCCGTGGTGTCACAATAGTGATTATTGAATGCTTAAATGGTAAGTGTAGTGGAATACAAGTTATGGTGGGATTCATGCTGAGCTGGTGTTTAAAACCTTTTGAACTGGTGTGGTTGTTTGCCATTTTGGTTAAATGTTTTTGGTCGAGGTGTTCTTTATGTTGAGTTCCAGAGTTTCCCTAAAACTCGTAGAAATTGGTGCCAATCTGTGGTGTTGGCTAATTTGTGCAGTTTATGCTATGAGTATGGATTTACACCCAAAAGTTTTTTTTGAGTGGATCGCGCTCCTTCGCGTTCACCCTGAATTATCTTCGGAATAAATTTTAACGGAAGCAGATGGACATAGTGGGTTGTGTTGGAAACTCTTGAGATTTAATTTGTAACTCTTTTTGACTGGAGTTGGATTTATTTGCATAATGTGTGTGATGTTTGCGAGTGCTTCAAAAAGGTGGATTTTATGAATGTTTTATAAAGTGATTTTGTTAGTGAGGTGTTCCCTTTTGGAAATGAGTTTCCCTCTCCTTGAGAAAATTTGTGACGGTTGTGTGAGCAGATGCTCGACTTGAAATTTTGGTGTTCTATTCCAAAATGTTGAATTTGGATGAAATGCAATGTTTTGCAAGTTCATTTTTCAATTGATGTGGGATGTGATGCGACGTGGTGTTTTACTGTCAACTATGCTGCCGTCATAGTCTATATGAATTTCCGCAACCTTCGATGTTAATTGTGTTTCCATTATTTGATACCGAGGAAGAAGTCGTTTGGTGAATGACTATTCGGTACCGTTGTTACATGATGAATGAATAGTGAAAAGGAAAACGAGACATTGTTTATGCATAATTAATCATAAAGGAGTCGATGAGCCAGGTCGGTGAGAAAGTCATATATGGATATATGACTAATCCAGAGTGCTCTTGAAAAGTGTGCATTCTCGTCATGTATCGAGATTTCCATTTCATCCTAGTATGAAAGGAAAGAATGAATAAGTTGTGGTATTTTGGCTGTGGTATTAGAGGTTTGAGTTTTCTTTGCGATTTGGTTTAGAAAACTAAAATGTGTGTTCTTTGGATGTTGCCGGATCCTTTCCAAAGTGGTTTTAGCACTTTGGGGTTTATGTTGTTGTATGTGGACCAATTGGGTTCATGTTTATGGTTGAGCTCACTCAATGATTGTACTCTTTATCGTGGTCCTTTGAGCGGAAGGTTGTGTATGACTCAATGCAAACCTTCTTGGAGAATTGTGTCGTTGAGGTGTTCCTCGGTAGGGTTGATAAAATTATTAGTGGACCACTTGATGGTTGCTAGTAATCGCTTTTCCTCTTGAAATGTATTGGATTTTTTTGTCGTTGGGCAAAGAGTGAGTTGTGTCAACCGCAGAGGAACGTTCGGTCGTTTTTGTTGCGCGAATCTTAAGGATCCTGGATATAAAGTAGGTTGTTCCTTCTGGTGGTAATCTTAGAGCGTTGTGTCTCTCCTGTTTCGCGTCGTCTTGAGTACAAGGAACCACAGAAGGGAGGTTAGTACCTTGTTCTTCTGGAGAGTAGCATTAGTTAAAGGGATCAGGCACTTTAGTGCCAAGGAATGCATAGAACGAGGAGTATGAGACCGTTTTCTTTTGTGGGCTATTTGAGGATTTATCTTATTGCTTGGGGTCATGCTGAGACCATGTATGAGTACTTTGTGTTTCAATGTTGAGTAAAGTTCTCGCAAGTTTTGATTGCGAGTTATCATTAGAGCCGTTGGTCTTCGAACCTAGGCGTCCTGTCATCGAGTCTCGATCAGTGTAAATTCCAGTGGTTTTATTTAGAGAAGCGACCTGGGAGTTGAAGTCTCACGGGGGCGAGCTTTACCCAAAGCTCTTTTCTTCAGGTTTGAACCGTGAAGATTAAATATATGTGTGTTATTGGTTTAGCGTAGTGGCATGTCTAGGATTTGAGGTCAAATCCTGTTGAATGGGGGAAGAATGTGACACTACGGGATGTCAAAACTTTATAAAATATGAATTCGAAGGTTAAAAACTTTACGTTATGCAGTTTAATCGCAGTTCTGAGCCGATTTCGGGAGTTTGGGCCTCTCCGGGGGAGTTTGGGCCTAAGGGGATGAGTCGTGGGCCTTGGTGGGGGGAGTTTGGGCCCATGAGGGAGGGAGGGACAAGGTTGGGCAGCCTTGTGCGCCCCCCCTAGCCCTCTTGGGCGCCACCCCCTAGCCTTAGGGTTTCCCCTCCCTTCGACCTCCTAGCCGCCACCCCCATGCGCCTCTGCTCTCCCCATTGCGCCACCTCCCCCTCCACCACCTCTCCAACTCCCTTGCTGCCCCTAGGGGAGTTCTCCACCTCACCAACCCGAAGATCCATCCATTGGAGTGCTCCGCGATGAGGAGATCCGGTGGATTTGGAGTGAGGAAGGAGATCGCGCGAACCGGGAGGAGATCCGTTGGGTTTTCGTTTGTCGGGCAAAGGTATGGCCACGGGGATCCTTGGGGTTGGTGTAGGTTCTGTTCTAAGGGTTAATATCATATTTTTAGATCAATTGGTGGTGCTGTAATTGGGTAGATTAGATGAAATCTAGCGTATGCCACGTTCTCTGTTTCGGGCAGCATGAGCAGTCGACCTAGAGTTTGGGTTTTCGCCAATGTAGAATCGGAATTTGGTCGGCTGCCTGTTGAAGAAGTTGTAGGTAATTTCCATACCTTTCAGTGGGTATAAAGAACGTCCAATTCCGCCCAGCCGTTTGAAAGTTATGCTCGTTTTACCGAACGTATTAAAAATTGTGACGTGATTGGAACAGATCATGGTATTTGTTGATTAAACCACTTTAGAGTCCGAATCAGTCATTCCATATACTTAGAAAAAGTTAGGAAATTTTCTAAGCTATGCGAGGATGTACTCGTTTAATTGATTCGGAGTTTTAGAACCCGAGTTATGCCTTTTGGAAGGGTGCTGTCCCGATGGGACAGAACCACTGTTTTTGGGTTTTGCGAGTAGTTTACGATGTCGGGGTAGAAGAGTGTTTGCGTACTGTTTTGTGGACATGATTGTGAGTGTGTGGTACCTATGTGCAGGTGGTGTGACCCCGGAAGTGCCTTCTACTTCTCGCCAATCCGTCGCCCGTGGTTGAGGCAAGTGTATTGGAATGGGTAGCTAGTTGTAGATTGCTAGTTTTGTTGAGTTGAAATTGAATATATGATATGTTCACATGCCAAGCTTTAATGTTTGCCATTGATATGATGAATATGGTTTATTATGTTGTGATGCCATGTGCTAATGTACGAGTTATTTATGATGTTGGCATGTTTGCATACATGGCATGATACATGGCCCGGGCGGTGAGAAATTCATAACTAGTCCGGGGAAGGTCGGTGAGAAAGTATGACTATTCCGGAGAGCCAATGAGTAAGTCCTACATCGTGATTCCATCCACCGCGGTGTATGGAAGCGAGGAGTAGGCACCCTCCATCTTCGGGATGGAAGGGGGGAGAGGGTGCACACCGACGGGTGTGTACTCAACCATACCGGTATGAGTTTCCAGTAGATATGTGCATCGCATTGCGTTGCATTGCATTATATGAGGATGTTATATGATGATGATATATGATGATGTCAATGATATGCTTACGCTATGAATATGAGATGTGTATGATGTCGTATGTGAAAAGTGGTGATGAAGGTATTAGAATGTATTTTCTTGTTCCATTGCAATATATTAGAAGGTATTAGATCTGATGTTCCTTGGAGATATCTAAAGATATTTTTAATGCCATTCCAATGTCTCTTTGTTGGGGCAGCAGTAAATCTAGCCAATAAATTGACTGCAAATGCAATATCTGGCCTAGCGCAGTTTGCTAAATACATTAATGCTCCAATAGTACTAAGATATGGGATTTCAGGTCCTAGAACATCTCCATTCTCACTCCTTGGTCTATATGGATCTTTATCCCTATCAAGGGATCTCACAACCTTAGGAGTTTTAGATGGATATGCCTTGTCCATTTTGAACTTTTTCAATATCTTTTAGATATATGCAAACTGGTGCACTAATATTCCATCATGAATATGCTCAAGTTGTAAACCCAAGCAAAATTTGGTTTTACCTATATCCTTCATTTCGAACTCCATCACAAGGTGTTTACTTGCTTCCTTAATATCCTTTGTGGTTCTGATGATATTCAAATCATCAACATATACTGAAATTATGCAAAATCCATTTTGGGATTTCTATATGAATACACAAGGACAATCATCATTATTTGAGTATCCTTTATTCGAAATAAACTCACTTAGTCGGTTGTACCACATTATTCCCGATTATTTTAATCCATATAGTGACTTTCTTAATTTGACACTATACATATTATGATTTGCACTATGATTTAGAAGTTTAATCCCTTCAGGGACCTTCATGTATATGTCTGAATCAAGTGACCCATATAGATATGCGGTCACAACATCCATCAACTGCATAGTTAAATTCATATTAACTGCCAATGAGATTAAATACCGGAATGTAATTCCACTCATTACAGGAGAGTAGTATGTTTCATCATAATCGATGCTGGGTATTTGTGTAAACCCTTGTGCTACAAGTATCGCTTTATATCTCACCACCTGATTATATTCATTTCTTTTTCGAATGAATATCCATTTATTTCCAACTGGAAATATTTTAGGAGGAGTTGGTACAACAGGACCGAACACTTCTCTTTTATTAAGTGAGTGTAATTCTGCCTCAATTGCTTGCTTTCATTTGACCCAATATGAGCGCTTCATGCACTCTGCCATGGACTTAGGTTCTGGATCCAGTTGAAAAGATGTAGCTATCTTTGTGGTAAAATAAATGTCGACAATAATAGTATCTCTTTTATACAATTCTCCTGAATTGGCATAGTTTGTGGAAATTTCCTCATTTATTCCTTTTAACTCATCGTGATTTCCGACAACGACTGAGTTTAATGGTTTCAATGTCCAAGTATCTGAATCTGTGTGCACTTCTTCGCTGGGATTACCATTACTGAGATGGTCACCATTTTTCTTATTTTTATTTATTGATTGAGACAATATGCCTTTATCGGTCTTTTGTTTCTGCGAACGTCTCCGCGAAACTAAGACCTGTGCAACCGGAGTTCTCCCTCTTTCTTATCATTATGGGTAGGAGTGGTTTTCTGAGGTACCTCTACTCTCTCCGGTGCATTAACAGCAGTTATATGAGATTTAGTAACTCCCTTATAATCAGTAAATGCATCTGGCAGTTCATTTGCAATATTTTGCAAATTTATAATTCTATGAACTTCTAGTTCAGATTCATTAGTACGTGGATCTAAAGACTGAACGCCATTGGCATCCCAATTTATTTCTCGGCATTCATTGTGGTGTGTATCTCCCCCTAATGTCGGGAAACTGTCCTCATCAAAAATACAATCAGCGTACCGAGCTGTAAACAGATCCCCTGCCAATGGCTCAAGGTATTTTATTATTGACGAAGATTTATACCCCACATAGATCCCCATTTTTCTATGAGGACCTATTTGTGTACGCTGTGGTGGTGAAATTGGCACATATACAGTGCAACCAAATTTCCGTAGATGAGAAATATTTGGTTTATTTCCACTTACTAATTGTATTGGGGAAACAATATGATATGCAGATGGTATAAGTTGTATTAATGCATCAGCATGTAATGCCTCATGACCCCAACAATTTGTTAGGAGCCTACAATTTTGCAAAAGAGGTCTAGCAATAAGTTTAATTCTTTTGATTAATGATTCTGCTAACCCATTCTGTGTGTGAACATATGGTACAGAATGTTCTACATTAATACCTAAAGCCATACAATAATCGTTAAATGCTCGTGAAGAAAATTCAGCGGCATTGTCCAAACGAATTATCTTTATCCTGTTACCAGGAAAATTGGCTTTTAATTTTATAATTTGGGCCGTTAATTTTGCAAATGCATGGTTCCTTGTAGATAATAAACTTACATGGGACCATTTTGTAGATGCATCAGATAATACCATAAAATATCTAAATGGCCCTGATAAAGGCTGAATAGGACCACAAAAATCACCTTGAATTCTTTCCAGGAAATTCAGTGATCATCTTTAACTTTAAGATATGATGGTCGTATAATTAATTTTCCTTTAGCACAAGCTGTGCAAATAAAATCTCTAGATTTTGGAAATTTGGAATTCTTAATATTATGACCAGTAGAATGATTTGCAATTTTCCGCATCATGCCCAAACCTGGGTGACCTAGATGATCATGCCTGATCTTAAAATAATCTAGGTCTTTAAATATTGTTTTCATCGCAATATGAAGCTCAGGTCTTATGTATGTGTAGTACAATCCAGATGAGAAAGAAGGAAGTTTTTCAACCACTTGTTTTCATGTCCGTTGTATTTTGTTAAGAGCAAGGTTTCATCACCGCTCTCACTATTAGTCTCCACATGGAGGTCATTCATACGGATATCTTTGAAACTTAATAGGGTACGGTTTGAATCAGGATATAAAAGAGCATCATTGATTATAATAATTGTACCCATAGGGAGAGTTATTGTGGCTCTACTAGAACCAACAATCAAAGCATCGCTTCCAGCGATTGTCATAATATTTCCTTTCTTTTTTGTAAGAGTACAAAAATATTTTGTCCCCTATAATATTGTATTAGTGATGCAACTATCCACAAGATAAATTTCTTCCTCCATCTGATCGCTCCTCAAATTTCTATAACATAGAATAAACAATAAAATTCAGTCATGAATTTAAACCTTTTATATAGAATATGCAAAGACCATATATTTAAATATTTATTTATATGCATATATATATACACACACACACACACACAAAGCCATGTTCTGGGTAATTACAATACCAAATGCTCACATTTGAGCAATACATATAGACCTATTGGACTATTATTATCATCTGATTACAAATAAATATGTAGAACAATATAGACTGATTACATAACGTATGGATAACAAAAGGGACTATTTCGTGTCTCCATACAGATCTTGATCTTCATACTCCACAAGCATGTCATATGTATTGTTTGAGTTGTCCTTGTTTACTTGTTCAGTATCAAGAACCATGCCTAGATTATTAATATGTTCTTCAAGATGCAGAATCTCATCTGTTTTGGAAGTGAAATGACTCTCTATCTTGTACCCTTGTTTCTTCGTGCCCTTTCCAACGGACTGAAGATATAATTCAACAAGATGTTTTGGGGTGCGACACTTACATGCCCAATGTCCCTTGCATCCACACTTGTAACAAGGTGGAGAATTGTCCACATGATTATTCTTCTTGAATTTTCCTTTTCACTTTCCCTTGCCTTTATAATTACCTTTACCTTTCTGCATCTTGTTCCATCCCCCCTTTTTCTTATGGTCTTTCTTGGGACCATGGCTACTACTAGCCTTCTGAGTATTTGCATGTGCTTCTGGCACACTTAGTGTCCCTGTAGGATGAGCGTGATGATTCTTCATAAGAAGTTCATCATGTTTCTCTGCCTGAAGCAAAGTATAGATTAACTCTGAGTACTTTGTATATTTTTGTTGATGATATTGCTGTTGCAATATTCTAAAAAACGGATGAAATGTACATAGAGTTTTCTCTATCATTTCTTCATCAGAAACTTGTTTTCCACAAAACTTCAACTTAGATTTGATCTTATGGACTTCAGAATTATATTCTGCCATAGATTTAAAATCTTGAAACCGTAAGACCGACCATTCTCGTTGGGCTTTAGCCAGTATAATAGTTTTCTGTTGATCATAACGCTCTTTAAGAGAATTCCATAAATTTAAAGGATTCTCTTCCATCAAATACTCAGCTTTTAAATCGGGATGAAGATGTTGTCTCAAGAAATGCAAAGATGAGCATTATGTATTCTCAGATATTGGATCGACACATTCCACAGGTTCGATAATAGTATTAATGTGATTGGTGGCTGTCAAATATATTTTGACATCCATTGCTCATGTAAGGTAATTACTTCCATCTAAAGCAAGTTCAGGGAACATTTTCTTGGATACTTCAGCCATATCCTACATATTTTTAAAAATTTGTTCATTAATTTACTTAGTCAAAGTAAATTTGCTAAGTGTTGTATACGAACATAATCAGTAAATAAAGGTCTATATAAAATTCCCAGATTTATTTTTTAGTATTTTCATATTTTCTTCACAAATTTAAAAATATATATACCATACAAATAATTAAATAATTGCAGAAGAAATAATAAGATACAAATATCCTTTTAAATGGTGTAGATTTTCAATATAATACATGCAACTAAGTTGCTGCAAATATCTTAGATTCCATCCCATAGGGGCGAGCGACACTATAGTCGCAACTAAGAATATTGACTATGTATCAATAGGCGTTGGTGTAAACATCATGAAGGCAATCACAAGTTGTTTTAACAACAAGTGTAGACCTCACAATAATGGGTGAGTTACTCGCTACTATAGATATGGACTTATCCTCGAAGGAATAAGCAACATTATAGTTGCAACCAATACTATAGTCTCCATCACATGTGTTTATTACCAACCCATAGAAAATAATCACCAAATTTAGGACTAATTTATAAAGGAAATGTAGAAATAAATACAACAAATATAAGTATTCCAAATAATAAAGTACATATGCATATTCATTATTGCATCTTTGTACAAAATATTAAACATGCACTTATTTGCTTTATTGTAAAAAAACCCCAGAATACTAGAATGCAAATATGTCTGTTAAAAAGAACTCCTGGTCCTTAAGTGGCTAGATTAATGTGCAAGTGTTGCATTACTCAAGGGCTAATGTAACATCCCGGCATCTAGTACGAC
Source organism: Rhipidocladum racemiflorum (assembly GCA_036346355.1). Classification (NCBI taxonomy): domain Eukaryota; kingdom Viridiplantae; phylum Streptophyta; class Magnoliopsida; order Poales; family Poaceae; genus Rhipidocladum; species Rhipidocladum racemiflorum. The sequence continues at coordinate 12,199,533 of CM070592.1, read as the reverse complement.
CTGGATGTCACCAAACATAGACTAAACAACATCTAAATACCACATCTCAAGGTAAATTACAGCAAAGGAGTACATGCAAAAACCAAAAATTTTGGCAGCATCTCCTTTGTTTTTCCATGGTACGAAGCATCAACAATAATATCACAAGTTGTATCATAATGGGAAGCATCTAACGCAGCAATAACAGGTAACATAGCAACTATTTAAGTCTAGCATAATGAATTTAACCATTCCATGATCTAAAACGAAGTAAATAATATGACCAAGCACACAAATAAGTCATACTCCAAGTTCTCAACGCATTAACTTATAATCATAACTACGAATGGCAAAATTGTATATATCTTAATGAGTGAAACTTTGTGATGATGTGTCACTAAGCCCCTTTCCCGCATGTCGGTTTCATGGTACTTAAAAACAATATAAAACACAAGCGTGAGTTCATCACTCAGCAAGTATATCGCAATAGGTCATAAAAAATAAATCAAGGCCAATAACAATACATACCATACTTTAACATCGTGATCAAATCATAATTTCATCCACAACATCATAGCCATGACCAAGCACATTGTTCACAACTCATTTTCATCATCATGTATGCAATGCAATGCGATGCACATGTCTCCTGGAAGCATATACCGGTATTGCTGAGTGCACACCCGTCGGCGTGCACCCTCTTCCCCCTTCCATCCCGTAGATGGAGGGTGCCTACGCATCGCTTCCACTCACCACGTGGGTGGAATCATGAGGTTGGTCTTACAACCATGGCGCTCCAGATTAGTCATAACTTTCTCACCGACCTTACCGGACTAATTATGACGTTCTCACCGACTGGGCCAGCTTTCATGCCATGTGTGCAACATATGCCATAAACCTAAACACCTTGCATCAAACCGAACTAAACATGGCATACCATCATATTAATCCATTTTCATCATGACATGGGCAAGCACTAATCATAGCAAGATATCACAACATGTAATCATGACAAGATAGCACATCATGTAAATAATTTGCACCTAGTCTCAATTATCAACATTCAACACGCTACCCATTACAATATACTTGCCTTAACCTCGGGCGACGGATTGGTGAGAGGTTGAGGACACTCCCGAGGTCACACCACCTGCACATAGCGACCACACACTCAAAACATGCCCACAAAACAGTACCTACTCGCTCATCTACCCCGACTACGCAAACTACTCCCAAAATTGAAAAACAGAGAATCTGTGCCGCCGGGACAGCAGGCTTCAAACTAGCATAACTTGGGATATAGGACTCCAAATCAAGTAAACGAGTACATCATCGCAAAGCTTAGGAAATTTCCTAGCTTTTTCTAAGTATTGGGAAAAGCTGATTCGGCCTCTAAAATTCTTTAATCTACAGAACAACGTAATCTGTTCCAATCTCGTCACAGTTTTGAACACGTTCGGTAAAACGACCATAACATTCAAATGGCTGGGTGGAATTGGACGTTATTTATGTCCACTGAAAGGTATTGAAGTGACCTACAACTTTCTCAACAGGTGGCCGACCAAATTCCGAAGCTAAGGTCGCGAAAACTCAAACCTTAGGTTGACTGCACAATCTGCCCAAAGCAGAGAACGTGGCAAACTCTACTTTTCATCTAATCTACCCAATCACAGCACCACCACTTGATCTAAAAGCATCCAAATACCATCTAGCACAGCACCTAGACCAATCCCAAGGATTTCCCTAGCCATACCTTCGCCCGACGAATGATGAACCGACGAATCTCCTCCCGGTTCACGCGATCTCCTTCCTCGCTCCAAATCCACCGAATCTCCTCGTCGCGGAGTGCTCCAATGGTGAAAACATTGGGTTGGCAACGTGAGGGGCTCCCCTAGGGCAGCAAGGATGGTGGAGAGGGGAGGGGAGAGGTGGAGGCGCCATGGGGGAAGATGGAGAGGAAGGGAAGGGTGGAGGCGCATGGGGGGGCTAGGGCGTGGCGGCTAGGGTTGGGAAAGGGAGTGGGGGCCGCACCAAGGGGTGGGAGCCAGATTTGGCGGCCCAAAATTCCCCCCCCCCTTGGGCCCAAACCCTTCCACCGGAGGCCCATCTCAACCCCCAAGGCCCAAAGTCTCCCGAAGAGGCCCAAACACCCGAAAATGGCTCAAAAACATGCTATAAAGTCGTACCAAAATGCCGAATTCTAAAATATCATATCCTGGGGTGTCACATTCTCTCCCCCTTCACAGGATTCGACCCCGAATCCGAGACACACCACTTCACAACCAACCAAATCGAAGGGAGCTAAGGTTCACTTCTCAAAACCCGCTCAGAAACCCCTACGATTTGCACTAGCCCGGACTCAAAAGCAAGGAGCTAAAGCTCGAAGATTGATGGCTCTAACGATAACTCACAATCAAAACTTGCCAGAATCTTACTCAACATTGAAACACAAAGCACTCACATACGACCTCAGCACGACCCAAGCGGTAGGATAAATACTCAAACAGACCGCAAAAGAAAACGATCTCACACTCCTCATTTCATACATTCCTTGGCACTAGAGTGCCCGAACCCTTTAACCAACGCTACTCTCCAGAAGAACACGGTACCAACCTCTAACTCCAACTCTAGATCCGCCTTCAGCTCTCACGTGCAGAAATGCTTTCACACCTCAACCTCTCTACTGTGGTTCGTCATAAACAAGACGACACGAACCAAGCAGGACACATCATTCCAAGACTACCAATTACATGAACAAACGGGGTTAAAACCTTGCAAAAAAAATTGATCTTTTACAGCTAGTCCAACACCCATCGTTACCATCGAAGGAAAAGCCTACTTTATAACCAGGGTCTTGAAACCCGCAAAAACAATACAACCGGGCAATCCACTTTGGTTGACACAACTCGCTTTAAAGATCGGCGACAAAAAGATCCAATACACATCGAAAAGGAAAGGCAATTACTAGCAACCACCAAATGGTCCGCTAATAATTTAATCAACCCTACCAAGGAACACATCAACGACACAATTCTCCAAGAAGGTTTGAATTGGGTCATACACAACCTTTCTTTACTCTTCACTTTTAAACCATTTACGATCAACTACTAGCGACACAAGATTTCTCTTACTAAGAAAGTCTCGCCCTCACATCCTTCCACTCAAAGGACCAAGACAAAGAGTACGACCATTGGGTAAGCTCAACCACCAACCATCAACCCAATTGATCCCCATGCGTAACTTTGAGTCCAATGCACTACAATCACTTTGAAAAGGATTCGACAACAACTGAACAGTATTCATTTTAATTTCCTAAGTCAAGACGCAAAGGAAACACAAATCTCCTACACCACAACCAATATACCAGAAATTCTTCATTGTTTCTTTTCATACCAGAAAGAAATAGAAATCTCAATTTGTGACATGGATGCACACTTTTCAAGATCACTCCGGATTAGTCATATATCTATATATGTCTTTCTCACTGACCTGGCTCATCGACTCTTTCATCATTAAATATCTATAAACAATGTCATGCTTCCTTTCCACCATTCATTCTTCATGTAACAACAATACCAAGTAGTCATTCACAAAAAGACTTCTTCCTCGGTACACATGATTGAAACACAATTAACATCGATGGCTGCGAAATTCATATAAACTATAACGGCAACACCATTAATAGGGAAACACCACATCGTAAAAGAACCCACGTCAATTGAAAAACTAAACTTGCAAAACCTCGCATTTTAACCACACCCTTAGTAGGAGATACTCGCAAGAGTACGCTATCACCCACCTCAAACTCCAAATCTCGCCTCCTCACATCAGCATAGCTTTTCTGTCTGCTCTGCACTACAAGAAGGTTCTGCCGTACCTCCGCCACGCGATCAACAGCCTGCTGAACCCAGTTCGGTCCAAAAACTTCTCTCTCACCCACAACATCCCAACAAAGCGGCGATCTACACTTCCAGCCATACAGTACCTCATAAGGAGCAGCCCGGATGCTGGAATGATAGCTGTTATTATAGGCAAACTCTGCCAGAGGCAAATGATCTTCCCAGCTACCTTTCCAAGCCACACACAGGCCCTGAGCATGTCCTCCAAGGTCTGAATGGTACGCTCAGACTGCCCATCGGTCTGAGGGTGAAAAGCGGTACTAAGGCGAAGCTGTGTACCCAAAGCACTCTGCAAGCTCTCCCAAAATTTGGAGATAAACTTCGCATCCCGATCAGAAATAATCGTCTTGGGCACACCATGCAATCTCACAACCTCCCGCACATAGATGGGAGCCAACTCGCTCGCTGAATGGGTAGTGCAGATAGGAATGAAATGCGTGGACTTGCTGAGACGGTCCACCACAACCCAAACAGCATCCTTCCCTCATGGAGTACGAGGTAGGCCAACCACGAAATCCATGGAAATGTCATCCCAAGGCCACACAGGAATCTCCAATGGCTGCAACAAACCAGAGGGACGCTTATGCTCAGCCTTGATCTTCTGACAAATCCCACAAGATGCTACATAATTAGCAATATCAACTCTCATCTTTTTCCACCAGAAGTTCTTTTTCAGATCTCTGTACATCTTGGTCTCCCTAGAATGAACCGTGTACGGGGTGCGATGAGCCTCTTTCAGAATATGCTCTTTCACTTGGGATTTCTGAGGTACGCACAGACGACCCTGAAACCTCAAAGCTCCCGTATCATCAACAGTAAAGTCTCCAGCCTTGCCATACTCAAGGCATTTCCTCACCTGCTGGAGCAAACGATCATGCTGCTGTGCCTCCCGCACACGCTCGGGAATCGCTGACTCAAGAATCAATTGAGTTTCAGCTTGCACAGTCCCCGCAAAGCAGTAGGAAACTCCCAATCGCTCAAAGTCAGCAACAAGACAATCAATGACAGGGGGCATTGTCTTGCGACTGAGAGTGTCAGTCACCACACTTGCCTTGCCCGGATGATACTGGATAGTGAGGTCATAATCCTTTATCAATTCCAGCCACCTCCTCTGCCTCAAATTCAAATCTTTCTGAGTAAAGATGTACTTGAGGCTCTTGTGATCAGTGAAGATATCACAAGACTCGCCATACAGATAGTGCCTCCAAATCTTCAATGCAAACACCACATCAACTAGCTCAAGATCATGAGTGGGATAGTTCTGCTCATGCTTTTTCAACTGTCTCGATGCAAAAGCAATCACCTTGCCCTCTTGCATGAGCACACAAGCAAGTCCCAAACGAGAGGCATCAGAATAAATAGTAAAGCGCTTCTCAGGCTCGGGAAGGGTAAGAACAGGAGCAGTCACTAACTTCTCCTTCAAAGTGCAGAAACTATGCTCACACTCTGCAGTCCACTGGAATTTCACCCCATTCTGAGTCAGCTGCGAAAGTCGCTTTGCAATGATAGAGAAATCCTGCACAAAACGCCGATAGTAGCCAGCCAACCCAAGGAAACTACGCACCTCTTTGACATTGGAAGGCCTCTTCCAATCCAAAACTTCTGAGACTTTTCTCGGATCTACAGATATGCCCTCTAGATTGATGATGTGGCCAAGAAAACCCACTTCTGAAATCCAGAACTCGCACTTTTTTAGCTTAGCAAAGAACTGATTCTCCCTCAAGGTACTCAGCACAAGCCTCAAATGCCGCTCATGCTCATCTTCTGATTTAGAGTAAACCAGAATGTCATCGATGAACACTACCACAAACTCATCAAGGTACTTGTGTAACATACTGTTCATCTCCTCCATAAAGATAGCAGGAGCATTAGTTAGTCCAAAAGACATAACTTTAAATTCATAATGCCCATACCTAGTGGAGAAAGCAGTCTTCTCAATGTCCTGCTTCCTCACGCAAATCTGATTGTACCCCGACTGAAGATCAATCTTGGAGAACACATTTGCTCCCTTCACTTGGTCAAACAGATCCTCAATGCAAGGCAAAGGATACTTGTTCTTGACTGTCACTTGATTAAGAGCACGATAATCAATGCACATACGCCAACTTCCATCCTTCTTCGAAACGAAGAGGACGGGTGCTCCCCAAGGTGACAAACTGCGCCGAATAAAACCCTTGGCCAACAGATCCTCCAACTGCTTTTTCAACTCATCTTGAAAAGGACGAGCCAAGCGGTATGGAGAGATAGAAATAGGTCGAGTGCCAGGAACAAGATCAATACGAAACTCCACATTCCTCACAGGAGGTAAACCAGGCAACTCGTCAGGGAACACATCAACAAACTCCTTCACTACAGGAATTTCCTCAATGGAAACTGAAGAAGATGGCTTTTCTGACATAGCCATGAGGAAACCCAACTGCCTCAAATGGCGACCAGAAAACAGACTAGCCAAAGCAAAGATGGAACTGGAAGGTATACCACCCTGAAAGGTCAACTCTACCCCTGACGAGGCCTGCAAGGTAACCGTCTTCCAGAAACAATAGATCTTGGCACGGTACTGATGCAACCAGTCCAATCCCAAAATAACATCAAAAGGAGCCAACTGTATCACCATAAGATTGGCAAAGAAAACCTCATCATCAATGGCAATGGTGCAACCCGGGCAAACCAAAGAACTAGCAATCAAACCCCCAGGAGAACTGACTATCACAGACTCAGAAATCCGCTGAACTCCGAACTTAGCTCTACTAGCAAACTCAGATGACACAAAGGAATCGGATGCTCTGGAATCAAAAAGAACAAAGGCATCAACTGAATCCACAAGCAAAGTACCTGAAACCACCTTTGGATGCCCGGCTGACTCGGCGGTCGGCAAGGTGTACACTACGGGTGGCGCCGGGACAGTGGGAGCCCCGACTCCCGGCAGATGGCCCAACAAAGCTGGGGGCGGAGGAGGTAACTGAGGAGGATCCGACGGCTGCGGGCACCAGTAGGCTGCTGGTGGCGCCCACGCAAAGGGCGGCTGAGGAGCAGGAGCCGCCATCATGTGCACCGATCCTCTGGAAGACGCCGCTGGAGTGGGAGGAGAAGGCACCGTCTCCCACTTGATGATACTACCGGGATTCATCCGGCAGACTCGCCCCATGTGGCCAGGCTTGCCACAGTGGTTGCAGCTCCCGGACCAACCACACTCCGAAGCACATTGCTCACGACCGCACTTGGAACAAATTATGCCCTACCCGGGCACAGGATGAACAGCCACTCGCAAGGAAGACGACTCGGGCGGCCTCATCTTAGCCCCTGAGGAGGAACCCTGTCCCCCCTTGAACTTCTTGAAGGTGGGTCGCTGAGAAGACCCACCTCCTCCACCAAAGGTCCTCTTCTAGCCCCCGCCTGGGGCCACAGGAACCCCTGAACCACCCGAGTTTTGCTTATCCCGGGAGAGCTCCAACTCGAGCTCCATGCCCTTCGCCTGCTCCACCACGGAGCAGAAGTCACGAGGGACAGTCGCCCCCATGACAACTCTGAACTCCTAGTTGAGGCCTCTACGGAACCTCCTCGCCTTCTCCCTGTCGTCGGCTGCCACAGCCGGCACAAAGCGCACCACATTATTGAACTCGGCCTCATACTCTGCCACCGACCTCTTTCCCTGGGAAATAGTCGTCAGAGTATGCTCCATCCTCTAAAGGAAAGACTCTGGGTAGAACTTGGCTTGGAAGCGAGCCACAAAGTCCTTCAAGGTGACCGGCCCAAGATTGGGGGCTCTAGCAACCATGACCCCCTCCCACCCCTGGCATTAAGCGAAGCACTACCCTCAGCTACAGACTCAGCAACTCCCTGAAAACCCCACCCCTGGCATCCACGGCCACGGCGACCACGGCCTCTACCCCTCGGCATGGCTGCTACAGTCAGACAACCATCCAATCACATAAACATAAGCACAACATCATATAATCAAGAACAAAGATCAAACATCATTACAAACATAGTCTTCATCAAATAAGCAAGCGCAATGCAATGATGAACAAAAACCCCAACCTACTATGCAACCAAGTGTGTCAAAATTTTAAATTACTTATTCCACTTTTGCAAGTTTTAATGTTGCTATCCTATGACAAAATTTTAGTTAAGACCTAAGCCATGTTTCTAAGTTATTCCACATCACATTTTAGTTGTAACCTAAGGTATGACACTAAAAATACATATTCCAAGGACCTACAGCCCGCTCTGATACCAACTGTAACACCCCGGCATTTAGTATGCCCTAATGCTACCAAATTTAGACTAAGCAACCTCTAAATACCATAAATACAAGTAAATTAGAGCAAAGGCATGAATGCTAAAAACCGAAATTTTGGCAGCATCTCCTTTGTTTTATCATGGGTTGAAGGAACAACAATAGCATAGCAATATATGGCAAAATAGGAGGCATCTAAAATAGCAATAATTAAAGGCATGACAGCAATATAAGTCTAATTCCAAGCATTCAATGTCTCAATGAGCCAAACGAACAATAAGACTCTCATATCGCAAAACTAAACCATAATTCAATAAGCATCACACTTAATTTATTATCAAGACCCAATTGAATGACCGTCGGAACAAATAAGTGAAGCTACGTGTAGAAGTGTGACTATTTCCCTTCCCCGCATGTCGTTCTCATGGTACCTAAAACAACAAGAAAGCACAACGTGAGTTCAACACTCAGCAAGTATATTGCAATGGTACAAAAGAACAATTACATGGCTACAACAACTCATATCATGTCTATAATCTTATTCATGTTCACATATCATTATCATCACCATCATGTATGCAATGCGATGCTATGCACATGTCTCCTGGAAACTCATACCGGCATGGTTGAGTACACACCCGTCGGTGTGCACCCTCTCCTCCCTTCCATCCCGAAGATGGAGGGTGCCTACTCCTCGCTTCCATTCACCGCGGTGGATGGAATCACGATGTAGGACTTAGTCAATGGTGCCCCGGACTAGTCATAACTTTCTCACCGACCTTATTGGACTAGTTATGACTTTCTCACCGACCCGGCCATGTATCATGCCATGTATGCAAACATGCCAACATCATAGATAACTTGTACAATAACACATGGCATCTCAACATAATAAACCATATTCATCACATCAAGAGGCAAACATTAAAGCATGGCAGGTGAACATATCCTATATCCAATTTCAACTCAACAAAACTAGCAATCTACAACTCGCTACCGATTCCAATACACTTGCCTCAACCACGGGCGACGGATTGGCGAGAAGTAGTGGGCACTCCCGGGGTCACACCACCTGCACATAGGCACCACACACTCAAAATCATGCCGACAAAACAATACGCAAACACTCTTCTACCCCGACTTCGCAAACTACTTGCAAAAACCCAAAAACAGAGGTTCTGTCCCGTCGGGATAGCAGACTTCCAAATGGCATAACTCGGGTTCTAAAACTCCTAATCAATTAAACGAGTACATCTTCGCATAGATTAGGAAATTTCCTAACTTTTTCTAGGTATATGGAAAAACTGATTCGGACTCTAAAGTGGTTTAATCTACAGAATACCGTGATATGTTCCAATCACGTCACAGTTTTTAACACGCTCGGTAAAATGAGCATAACTTCCAAATGGCTGGGAAGAATTTGACATTCTTTATACCCACTAAAAGGTATTTAAATTACCTACAACTTCCTCAACAGGCAGCCGAACAAATTCCGAATCTAAATTGGCGAAAACCTGAACCCTAGGTCGACTGCTAAATCTGCCCGAAAGAGAGAACGTGGCAACTCTAGATTTCTCCCAAATCTACCCATGGACAGCACCACCACTTGATCTAAAAACATGAAATTGACCTCTAGAGCAGCACCTAGATCAACCCCAAAAGATCACCAATGCCTTACCTCTTCCCGATGAACGACGAACGCTGAGATCCTTCCTCCCGGGCTCCCCGATCGTCCTCCTCGCACCGGAATCGCCGGATCTCCTCGTCGCGGGGCTTCCCGTTGGATGGGACCATGGGATGGCGATGTGCGAAGGCCTCCTCGGGCAGCAAGGGGGGTGGAGAGGTGAGGGAAGGGGCGCAAAGGCCTAGGGAGGTGGCAGCTAGGAGAGGTGGAGGCAATGGGGTGGAGGGGAAAAGTGGGGGGCGGCTAGGGTTCCTAGGGGAGGCGTGTCAGGACCCGAATTTGCAAATCCGGACCCTTTGTGCATTCAGCACTAGTCCAGGATCACGCTAGTGCACACAGTCTCAACATTGTTAAATATCACAATCATACCACTCGATAATAATAAAGTACATTAATTAGATAATCAAACTGGTTTCTTGACCTTATGGTCAAGTTACAAATATACGCCTCGCAGGGCAAAACTTATTAAAAGAGAAATAATAGCAGCGGAAAAAGTAAGATAACATCGTGGCGCCATCCAGTATACCACAGGCAACTGACTGGGCTCGCTCCCTAGTTAAACGGTTCCTCTTGGAGCTCCTCCTCCAAAGCTGGTGTAGACTCTTCCTCAACTGGTGTTGTATTATGGCAAGGGTGAGTACTTGGTACTCAGCAAGTTATGCACAGAATGCAGCTAATATACTACATGCATGGCTTAATACAAAGGAATAGCTCAAGGTATATTTGTAGTAAACAGCATTTAACAAATATCATAAGTAGATTCGAAAGCAGTAGAAACAAGTATAACATCAATAACTTCTCCAGGAGTTAAATAAACATCTTCCCCATTCCTAGTCCACATTTTCATCAGCATCATCTATTAACCTAACCAACCTTCCATGTCCAAGTTATTTTCACGAAAGTCTAACCCTTTACTGTAATCCCCGAGCAATGTCCAATACCGCGGACACGACTATTCGAATAGATTTTTCACTCTGCAGAGGTTATGCACTTTACCCACAAGATACAGCCAAACATCACAAAGGCGAGTGGTCGTAACAAAGCCTTTCGGAAACGGCTAACTATGCAAGTGAACCTTTCCGGTTTTTTCCCTACACCACCCCCTCCCTTAACAAAGGCGAAGTATGGGACCGACATACCGTTGGACGGGTACCATGCCATCGCATCGGTACGCTCCCCCTTCAAGCTACACAAAGGGTGTAGTTGACACACGAGGTATCATATGCAAGTTATTAGTAACTTACTCAACTAGGACCGTCCCATTCCGGTCATGTGGTTGCATGATTAACTCAGTTCAAAGGCTTGCAAGCTTAAGTCCTTAGGTTGACCAGGGCAAGACTACCCGAAGAACCAAACCATCACTCCCGATGCCACAACTGGCCCACCCGATCATTTCTTGCCACATGCCCCGGTCCAAATCTATTTATCAAAACCCCAGTTGATTACCATGCACCACGTGCCATCAACATCACAACACATGATACCCTTTTCAAAAATAGGTTCAATATATTACGTCAATATTAACATTTGATTGTCCAAAACCATGTCATGAGCACGTAACAGGTCTAAGCAATATACTACAACGATCTAAATCCCCATGTCGGCAATTTAATAATGTCCCACTATTTAATCCTCAACTAGGGTGACAAAGGGTTCATGGCATACGATTCTTTATGTCAAGGTGGCATACAACAACTAGGCAATTAACTAATCTCCCAAAACTAATTAAAGCATTTTCTAATTAAACTAGCATGCAATAATTTAAATCAAATTAATTTCAAAATGGGATCAACATGGTCAAAGCACAACTTGCCTTCAAAAAGCACTGGATCTTGGTCCTGAGCAAGCTCTTGGGTCAACACTTCACCTTCGAAGCCTTCGGGCACTTCAATGTCTACTCGTAACGCGTGCAAATAGCAATAAATGAATAAAATAGTATACAAAAGTGTCCAAACATCCAAATGAAGTCCATAAACAGAGAGAGCATAATTTTATGAATTTTTAGGAATTTGAATCGGCGAAATCGGAGTTAAAATGCAAAAGTTACAAGCGTTTAAAGTTTAAATAGTCAATTAAATAATATTACAGAGAAAAAATTTGGTCCAAAAATTAAATAAAATTTACCATTGGGTAGAACTCAATTTTATACAAATTTAGAAATTTGAATCAGTCAAATCGGAGTTAAATTGCAAAAGTTATAAGCGTTTGAATTTTGAAATTATATTTGAATTCATTAAACCGAATTAAATAAATTATTTCTTTTTCGAAAAATGATTTATTGCGCCAGCAGTGACACGTGTCAGCACTGGATTGGTCCACGTGGACTGGCTGACGTCAGCGCCGGCCGAACCCACTGATGACGTCATCATGACGTCATCGGTCACGTGGCACCACCCGGGTAATGCCACGTGTCCTGGTCCACGGACACGGCACATGCGCGGCTCGGGTCCACGGTGGATCCGTCGCACGGCTCCACATGTCACTGTCATGTGGGCCAATCCTGTCAGCGGCCCGGGATCACGCCAACGCGGGAGCGACTGACACGGGGCCCCACTGACACGCGGGCCCCGCGTGTCAGAGACACGTACCCACGCGCGGGCGCTGACCGCGCTAACTGTGACGGTCGGCCTCCCGGCCACGTGGCGCGATCTGGACCGTTGATTTGAAAATCAACGGTTTCGATTGGATCCAGTGCCGCACGTTGTGATACAACGCGGCTAATCTGGGCCGTTCGATTCGGATCAGACTGTCCAGATTGGATCGGGTTTTCGCCTCACCGAGGGTGGCGTGGCATGTCCCGGCGTGCGACACGTGGCGCGCCCTATGCCGTTGGATCTAGATCCAACGGTTGGGATTGAATCTAAAACCGTAACGTGGATTCGCTACGGGGTGACGTGGACGAACGTGGGCCGTTGGATCTTGATCCAACGGTCCAGATCTAATCTGGTTTCTACGGTTCCCGGGGAAACGTGGTCTCCCCTTGGTGGTCGGATCTTGATCGGACGGCTGTGCGGGCTCGAGGGCGTCGATGGCGCGCGGCGGCGATGGCTTGGCCGGAGAGGATGAAGACGACCAACGCGCCGGCGTTTGCTGGCTTCTTCGGCGAAGTGAGTTCTCCCTTCGGATGCGCCTCGGCCCGGGGGTCTCGGGACTGGGCTCAACTGCGGCGGAGAGCGACGGACGGTGGCGGAAGCCGGAGTTAACCGCGGCGGAAGGCTTCTCCAACTACGGCGAGCTCGTGCGGCCGAACGGCGGCAGCTCAGGCGTGAAGGGTTAGGGGTACGGGTGCGCACAGGAGTCGGCTTCTCGGTGGCGGCGGCGGTATAAATAGTAGCCTCGGCTTCCGTGAAAAGTGCGGAAACCGAGGTCCACACGCGGGCGGCGGCGGAGTCCAGCGAGGACTCGGATTAGGTGACGTGGCTCCACACGGCCCGTTGGACCTGGATCCAACGGTTGCGGGGTTTGGGCTCGGGTCCGGCTCGGGCGACGTGATTGGCTCGGTCGGACTCGGGTTCGGGCGACGTGGTTCAACCTCAACCGTTGGATCGTGATCCAACGGTTGCGACGTTATGGTTTCGGCCGACTAGGTTCGGCTCGACCGGGTGACGCGGTCGGGTTCGGGTCGGACTCGGACTCGAGTCCGACTCGGGCTCGGTCGCATGAACAGTAAAACCAACTTGGTTTTTCCAGCGATTAAACAGTCAATTAATTCGTAGAAAATTCAAATAAATCCAGAAATATAGCAAAATACTAAGAAAAATCCCAAAAAAATTAGGGAAAATACTTTAGGCCATTTGGGACTCAAATAAAATATTTCCAACAAAATTTTATTTGCAACTTTGGATTCTTTAATTATTTCAAAAGGGAATAAATTCAAATTAAGTCCAAATAAATTCCAGAAAATTCCAAAAATTCACTAGAGTGTAAACCTACAGCCCGCTCTGATACCAACTCTAACACTCTGGCATTTAATATGCCCGAATGCTACCAAACATAAGCTAAACAACATCTAAATACCATAATTAAACATAAATTCCGGCAAAGGGGCACATGCTAAAAACCGAGATTTCGGCAGCATCTCCTTTGTTTTAACGTGAATTGAAGCAACAACAATAATAACATGTCAATGTGGCATTATGTAACATCCCAAAATTTTGCTTTTCTTAAATTCATGTGTGATTTGGCACTTTGGTGAATTTTTGGAATTTTCTGGAATTTATTTGGATTTATTTGGAATTTATTTGAATTTATTCCATTTTGAAATAATTAAAGAATTTAATTTTGCAAATAAAATTTTGTTGGAAATATTTTATTTGAGTCCAAAATGTTCCAAAATATTTTCCAGAATTTTTTTGGAATTTTTCTGGGTCTTTTGCTATTTTTAATGAATTAAATGAATTATTGGGAATTATTTTTAATATTAAATCGCTGGAAAATCAACTCGGGTCGAGTACTGTTCATCCGACCGAGTCGGAACCCGAGTCGGACTCGAGTCCGACCCGAGCCAGTTGACTCGACCAAACCAGCTCCCAACCCTAAGCGATCCCGACCGTTGGATCAAGATCCAACTACCGAGATCCGCCTGCACGGCTCGAGCCAGATCCGCCGGATCCGATCGCGTCCACGCGATCGTGGCCGTTGATCGTGCCACGTGGACGGCCGCGGCGCCGCCGCCTCCGCCCGACTCAGCCGGAGAGCTCCGCCGTGACCGAGCAGACACGGCTAGGGTTCCGATTTGCACGCACGCCGAGGCCGTATTTAAAGCGTGAGACGCCCCCGAGGTTGCCCTCATCCGCGGCGCACTCCGTTCCCCAAGCCATCTCGCCCGAGCCGCCGCCGCTTTGCCCTGCACGAGCTCGCCGGAGTTGGAACCCTGCTAGCGTGATTTCGCCGATTCCGCCGCCGTCCGTCGTCTTCCGCCGAGAAGGAGCCCAGATCCGAATCCGTGACAAGACGCACCCGGCGAGGACTCCATCTCGCCGGAGCAACCCGAAACGCCCGTCGGGCTCGTCGTCGTTCTCATCTCCGGTGGTCTTGCTCCGCTGCCGCCATCGACCTCGCGAAGCTCGGTGAACCGCCGATCCAGATCGGACGGTTGAGGTGAGCCCACGCTCTATTCCAAACCCTGGAAACCAGATCGACCGGGACCGTTGGATCAAGATCCAACGGCTCGATCCGCGCGTTAACCTAAACGCGTGAAGCCTAGATTCAATGCGGGCCGTTGATTTTCAAATCAATCGGCGAGATTGCGCCACGTGTGCCTAGCCGCACTCCACGCTGCGTGTGGGCGCGTGTCTCGACACGCGGCCCCGCAAGTCGAGGGCCCACGTCGGCCGCGTTATGCGTGAGACCTCAGACCGACAGTGGGTCCCACCTGTTAGTCTCACCCGAGCCGTGGAGCGGGTCCACCATGGACCGAACCGCGCCGTGGGCTGAGCCCATGAGCCGGCTGACGTCAGCCAACCAATCAGGAGCCGACGCGTGTCCTCGCTGACGCAGTAATTAATTTCCGAAAAAAGAAATGATTTATTAATTCGAAATATTGATTCAAATTTAGATTCAAACTTCAAACGCTTATAACTTTTGCGTTTCAACTCTGATTTGAGTGATTCAAATTTCTAAATTTGTATAAAATTGAGATCTACCTAAATATGAATTTTATTTAATTTTTGGACTAAAGTTTTTCTCTGCAAAATTATTTAATTGATTATTTAAACTTTAAATAATCATAACTTTTGCGTCTTAACTCCAAATTTGACGATTCCAGTTTCTAAAAATTCATAAAATTATGTTCTCTCTGTTTATGGATTTTATTTGGGTGTTTGGACACTTTTTGCCTATTGTTTATTTGTGTATTTGCTATTTGCACGCTTTACGAGTAGACGTTGAAGTGCCGGAAGGATTCAAAGGAGAAGTATTGACTCAGGATCCAACTCAAGACCAAGAACAAGTACTTTTTGAAGGCAAGTTGTGCTTTGACCATGTTGATCCTATTTCGAAATCTATTTTGATTTAAACTATTGCATGCTAGTTCAATTAGAAAAATACTTGGTTTAAACATGGGGGTTAGATAAGTACCAATTTGCTGTATGACACCTTGATTATTTAAGTATGTGCCATGACCCTTGTCACCCTAGTTGTGGATTACTAGTTGGACATTATTAAATTGCCAACATGGGTTTAGACCGTTGTAGTATACTGCTTAGACCTGCTACGTGCTCATAACATGATTTTGGATAATCAAATGTTAATATTGACTTAATGATATATTGAACCTGTTTTGGAAAAGTATCATGTGATGTTGATGGCACGTGGTGCATGGTAATCAAGCGGGGTTTGATAAACGATTTTCGGCCAGGGCATGTGGCAAGAGTAATCAGTGGGCCATTGTGGCATTGGGAGTGTTGTTTTGGTTCTTCGGGTAGTCTTGCCCTGGTCACCCTAAGGACTTAACCTTGCAAGCCTTTGAACTGGTCTAACGTGCAACCACATGTCTCAGAATGGGACGGACCTAGTTGACTAAGTTGCTAATAACGCACTGTGGGACCTCAGGAGGTCAACTACACCTTTGTGTAAGTTGTGCGGGAGCGCACTGGCCGAGGCCAGGTACCCATCTAACGGTTGATTGGCCTAGACTTCGCCTTAGCTAAGGGAAGGGTTAGTGTGCAATAACCGGGGAGGACCACTTGTATTGTTAGAGGTTTCCGAAAGACTTTGTTACGGGAACTCGCCTTTGTGGTGTTTGAATCTATCTTGTGGGTAAAGTGCATAACCTCTGCAGAGTTTAGAATCTATTCGAATAGCCGTGTCCGCGGTATTGGACATCGCTCGGGAATTACAGTCAAGGGTTAGATTTTCCTAAAAATAACTTTGGTTTGAAAAGTTGGGTTGGACTAATAATGAAGTTGATGGAAATGTAGAGTAGGATGGGAAAGATGTTTATTAAATTCCTTGAAAAGTTATTTATACTTTACTTGTTTCTACTGCTTTCGAATCTACTTATATTACTTTTCAAATGCTGTACATCGCAAATATACCTTGAGCTATTCCTTTGTACCAAGCCATGCATATAGTATATTAGCTTGCATTCTGTGCATGACTTGCTGAGTACCAAGTACTCACCCTTGCCTCAACACAACACCAGTTGAAGAGGAGACTACACCAGCTTTGGAGGAGGAACTCCAAGAAGATCCGCTCTACTTAGGGAAGCGAGCCCACTGGTTGCCTCGTGGTATACGGATGGCGCCACGGGTTATTTGATTTTCCGCTGCTATTATTTTTCTCTGAATAAGTTTCGCCTTATGTAGGCATATATTTGTAATTTGACCATAAGGTCAAGTAACCAGTTTAACTATTTAAATAAAGTACTTTATCGGTATCGAGTGGTATGATTGTGATATTTACCGATGTTAAGACTGTGTGCACTAGCGCGTTCCTGGACTAGTGCTGAATACACAGAGGGTCCGGATTTGCAAATTCGGGGTCCCGACAGAGGTGGTATCAGAGCCATACTTGACTGTAGGCTCAACCCTAGCTAGAATGGTCGTAGTGAGGATAAAACCTATTTTCTAAAAGCTAAAAATTTGTAAAGACAAGAAATGACATCTCGACTTATCCCCTTCTCTTTTCTTGTCTCTTGCTGAAATTTTCCCTTACCTTGTCACAATTTAAAAATTCCGAGTTCTTACGTAAAGCACTCTTGTGACAGATGGAGGAAGAGTTCAACTACGTTGATCTGGGAGTTGGTCACGCCGCGGAACTTTGGCATATGCTACAAACTCTCGGAGATTTTGAGAAGCCCCAATACCAAGTGGAAGTGATCAGACAAGCGGGATTGATCAAGGCTTGTGACGTAAAGATTGAGGTACCTGCTAGGAAGAAGGGCCTGTGCAATCGCCCGATACAATCAGACCGCCAGGAGATCTACAATGCAGATGGGTATCCAAGAAGTATCACGACGAGCAATGCGGCACATTACCCGTATCTACGCCAGAGAGTTGGAGAGCACGGTGTTCCGTTATCATCCGCGCAGCGATAACCTTCTTGACCCGAAGGCGATTCAGGATGAGGATGCCACGGTTACACAGTTGGCACGATTTGTTGTTGCCCAGGAGGATGTACTAGATAATACAAGCAAGGAGCTACAGAAGGCCCGCAAGGAGATCACGACAGAGAAGAACAGATGGCGGGAAGCTCAAGAGTATGTGGCACACCTTCTACGAAGGATTGACGAGTTGGAGATGACCTTGTACGGACTGCACTCCAGAGCCAAGATTGAGCTACACGAGCCAGATCCAGAGGAGTCGGATCTCGATGAGGACATCGCTTCTTCGACTACCACAGAGGACACGATCGCTGGACATGGCGATCGTTACGCCTATGCCACAAAGACCTGCATCTGTGCCGTGGAGGTTTTCTCGATGAGTGAGCATAGGTTCTATAGTGAGACTCCTTCGCCGAGTCGCGTCATAGAATAAAGAGTTACCCTTTAGGCGTTAGACTCCAGAGTTAGTTTGATTTGGATTTGCTTTGCTTGCTGAGTGTGCAGTATGTGTTGCAAGGCCCTTAGGCATTGTAAGCAACCATACCAAGTTATTAATAATAAAGTTGGACCTTAAAGTTACCCCTTTCGCCCCGCATAAGTTCCATATTACTTGTCTATTCTTGTTTCCCTCTCATCTCTAAACCTAGAGCAAACCGACAGATGGTGAACACCCGTGGAAACTTTGGAAGCAATGGGAGTGGTTCTCGCCCAGCAGAAAACCCCAATGAGGGAGCACCAGCACCGCCACTGGATATGCAGAATTTCGGAGCTTTTCTCGCTGCCTGCACTCGCTTGATGCATGCTATGATGCAACAAATGCAACACGTCACCGCCAGGCCATCGCTAATCAAGTTAATCATGGACAACGCCAGAATACAAGACTGCCGAGTTCATGAGAACTCACCCACCCACTTTCTCCGGGAATGCCAATCCATTGGAGGCCGATGATTGGTTAAGATCAATCGAGAGGAAGCTACACATAGCTCAATGCATAGGAAATGAGAAGGTACTCTACGCTTCTCATAAGCTGGAAGGAACAAATTACGAATGGTGGGAGAACTTCGTGCCACGCAAGAGAACCCTCAAGATATCACTTGGGAAGAGTTCACACCGCATTCGACAAGATCACGTGCACGAAGGAATCATGGACCTTAAGAAGGAGGAGTTCAGAGCATCAAACAAGGTAATCAGCCGGTGGCCGACTACGAACAAGTTCACACAGCCTAGCACGCTACGCACTGAGGATGTAGCGACAGATAAATCTAGACAGCCTCGCTTTTATGAAGGGACTTAACTCAGGATTGCAAGTAGGATTGATCACCCACACCTTCCTGCATTTCCAAGAGTTGGTGAATAAGGCGCTTATTCTTGAGGACAAGCGCAAGGAACTGGATGAGAACAGGAAGCACAGGATGCAACAAAGAAGGATCACGCCAGGAACGAATAAATACCGAGAGTTGCACCAAATCAATTCTTCGATTCCAACCACGTAATGCAACAAGGACACCATCCTCAAAGCACCAAGACACATCAATCGAACTACCAAACCCCAGCCCCCACTAGAAACGCTTACTCTGTGCAACAAGAAGGAACAAAGGAGACGCCGCTACAATCGCAGAACGAGCCAGACACTTTGCCAACAGTTGTCCGAAGAAGACAGCAGGAGTGACTCGATTCGCTTCAATCTAGGAACCACCCAGCTAGGACGCCAAAGACCAGGAGCCACACCCTGCACCATGGTGAGAGGCCGAGTCAACCATGTCACCGCAGATGCACCGCAGAATGCTACTGACGTCAGATCGGGTAAGTTACTTGTTAACTCGATACACTGTGATTTTGTTTGACTTTGGAGCTTCAGATTCGCTTGTTTCGCAAGGCTTTGCTACCAGAAATGATTTGAGGATTGCAAGACTTAGATGCATGCTTTTAGTTCAAACCCCTGGTTCCGAACTCCGAACGAAAGTAGGATGTTCCGGGGTGAGAATACTAATAGATGGAATAGAGTTCCTAGCAAACCTTATAATTTTGGAGACCCAGACCTTAGACGTCATATTGGGAATGGATTGGTTATCCAAGCACAAGGCCGTATTGGATTGTGGACGAAGGACTATCTCAGTTGAGAGCCCGTGTGGGAAGAAAGTGGAATTTCAAGCCACCGCAGTTAAAGATGGACAGTTGATGGTTAACAGTACCAAGGCAATCAACATAGATGATGTCTCAGTAGTAAATGAGTACCCCGATGTTTTCCCGAAGATCTACCTGGTATGCCGCCAGACAGGGACATAGAGTTTGTGATAGAGCTTGACTGCACAAAGACCGATAGCTAAGAGACCCTATCGGATGTCCACCGAGGAGTTGGTAGAGATGAAGAAACAGCTGGAGGAGTTAATGGAGAAAGGATTTATCAGACCGAGTTCGTCGCCGTGGGGAGCACCGCTTTGTTTGTCAAGAAGAAGGACGGGAGTTTCAGGATGTGCATTGACTACCGTGCACTCAATGAAGTCACCGTGAAGAATAAGTATCCGCTACCCAGGATTGATGATTTGTTTGATCAGTTGAGAGGAGCCGGAGTTTTCTCCAAGATTGATCTCGAGATCGGGATACCATCGATTGAAGATCCGATCGTAAGATATTCCAAAGATCGCATTCTCGTCAAGATATGGACATTACGAGTTTACTGATTTATGTCCTTTGGGTCGATTTAATGCGCCACTTATTTCATGAATATGATGAATAAGGTGTTCATGGAATATTTGGACAAGTTTGTCGTCGTGTTCATAGACGATATCCTAATCTACTCCAAGACAGAGTGAACATGCCGAACACTTAAGGCGAGTTTTGGAAAAGTCGAGGAACAAAGAACTTTTCGCCAAGTTCAGCAAGTGTGATTTTTGGAAGGACAAGGTGGAGTTTCTTGGACATGTAATGACCGCAGAAAGAGTCGCCAGTAGATCCAAGCAAAGTAGAAGCTGTGTTACATTGGGAGCACCAAGACTGTGACCTGCATTCGGAGTTTCCTTGGAATGGCAGGATACTACCGCCGTTTCATCGAAGGCTTCTCGACAATTGCGAAACCTCTACGCAATTGCCGAAGAAGGAAAAGAAGTTTGCATGGACGCCGTAATGTGAGAAAGGATTTCAGAGCTGAAGAAGCGATTGACATCAAGACCGGTGTTAGTTCTACCTTGATGTTGCTCAAAGCTTCGATATTTATTGTGACGATCGCGCCAAGGACTTGGATGTGTGCCGATGCAGGATGGAAAGGTCGCCGCTATGCATCAAGGCGCTTGAGGCCGCATGAGGAAAATTATCCGACACATGACTTAGAGTTAGCCGCGGTAGTGCATGCCTTGAAGATATGGCGTTACTATCTCGATTGGAAACAGATGTGAAGTGTATACGGATCATAAGAGTTTTAAGTACATATTCACCCGATCGGATCTGAATATGAGGCAGAGGAGATGGTTAGAGTTGATCAAAGACTATAATGTTGGAATCCATTACCATCCGGGAAGGCCAACGTAGTAGCCGATGCTCGAGTCGGAAAAGCCATACCGTGAGTACGTTGCTAGCCACAAGTCGAGGATGAGTTATGTGAGGATTTTGAAAATGAAGATTGAGGTTGTACCTAGCGGATTCTTGGCCACATTGGAAGTAAAGCCTACCTTAGAGGATCAGATCCGAGAAGGATGTATGATGATGACAAGATCCGCAGGATTAAGTTCATCAAGGAGGAAGGCAAGGCAGAGGACTTCAAGTTGGATGAGCAAGGCCCGTTGGGGAGGACGGAGCGCATTTGTGGGCCTACCAAGAAGGAGTTAAAGCAATCGATTCTGGAAGAAGCCCATGACTCCAAGTACTCAATTCATCCCGAAGCGCCAAGATGTATCAGGATCTCAAGGAGAGATTCTCGTGGCCGAGTATGAAACGTGAAGTTGCCGAGCATGTTGCATTGTGCGACGTATGCCGAGAGTCAAGGCAATGCATCGAGACCAGCAGGATTGCTACAACCGCTGAAAATACCAGAGTGGAAGTGGGAGGAAATCGGAATGGATTTCATTACCGGTTTGTCAAGACTCAAGGAGGTTATGACTCCATATGGGTTATAGTGGATCGCTTGACTAAAGTAGCCTATTTTATCCCCGTGAAGACCACTTACTCGGGAGATAAATTAGCGTAATTGTACATGATCAGGATTGTCTGCTTGCACGGAGTGCCAAAGAGGATTGTATCGGACAGAGGTACCCAATTTACCTCAAGGTTCGGAATAAGTTGCATGAAGCCATGGGAACCCGTTTGAACTTCAAGATACCTTATCATCCATGCAGACGGATGGA
Organism: Rhipidocladum racemiflorum; assembly: GCA_036346355.1. Taxonomy (NCBI): domain Eukaryota; kingdom Viridiplantae; phylum Streptophyta; class Magnoliopsida; order Poales; family Poaceae; genus Rhipidocladum; species Rhipidocladum racemiflorum. Next base: position 12,177,353 of record CM070592.1, on the reverse strand, counting down.
CAGGCCAGAAAGAGTCAACCAGATTCGGAGGATATTTTGAGAGCTTGTGCATTATCTTATGCTACTTCTTGGGATAAGAGTTTGCCGTATGCCGAGTTCAGTTACAACAATAGTTATCAGGATAGTTTACAGATGTCACCTTTGAGGCATCAGTATGGTCGACTCATCGGCGCCATTGAATTGGAATGAGACCGGCGAGCCGTGTCTTTGGGCCTGATATTCTTCAAGAGGTCAAGAGCAGATCGCTATGATTAGGGAAAGGTTGAAGATAGCCCAATCTCGATGTAAGAGTTATGCCGACAATCGTCGCCGAGACTTGAGTTTTGAACCGTAAGACTTTGTTTACCTCGAGTTACGCCTCTCGGGGGAGTTAAGAGGTTCCATGCCAAAGGGAAACTCGCACCTGCTATGTTGGACCATTTAAGATTTTGAGTCGCAGAGGCGGTTGCTTACCACCGGAGTTGCCACACTGCTAAGGCGAGTGCATGATGTATTCCATGTGTCCTGGCTTAAAGAAGTGTCTCCGAGTTCCCGAGGAACAGACACCGCTAGAGTCAATTGAGTTGCAAGAGGATTTGACTTATAAGGAGCATCCCGTGAGGATTCTAGACACAATGGATCGAGAAACTAGAAACAAGTCAACCCGCTTCAGAGTGTTCATGGAGCAACCATGAAGAAAGCGAAGCGACTTGGGAGCGAAGAGGATTTGAAGAAAGAGTTTCCAAACCTATTCCTTTAGTAAGCCACGAATCTCGGGACGAGATTCTATTAAGGGAGGTTTGTAACATCCCAAAATTTTGCTTTTCTTAAATTCATGTGTGATTTGGCACTTTGGTGAATTTTTGGAATTTTCTGGAATTTATTTGGATTTATTTGGAATTTATTTGAATTTATTCCATTTTGAAATAATTAAAGAATTTAATTTTGCAAATAAAATTTTGTTGGAAATATTTTATTTGAGTCCAAAATGTTCCAAAATATTTTCCAGAATTTTTCTGGAATTTTTCTGAGTCTTTTGCTATTTTTAATGAATTAAATGAATTATTGGGAATTATTTTTAATATTAAATTGCTGGAAAATCAACTCGGGTCGAGTACTGTTCATCCGACCGAGTCGGAACCCGAGTCGGACTCGAGTCCGACCCGAGCCAGTTGACTCGACCAAACCAGCTCCCAACCCTAAGCGATCCCAACCGTTGGATCAAGATCCAACGGCTGAGATCCGCCCGTACCGGTTCGAGCCGTATCCGGCCCGGATCCGATCGCGTCCACGCGATCGTGGCCGTTGATCGTGCTACGTGGACGGCCGTGCGTCGTCGTCTCCGCTCCGACTCCGAGCCGGAGAGCTCCGCCGTGACCGAGCAGGACACGGCTAGGGTTCCGATTTGCACGCACGTCGAGGCCGTATTTAAAGCGTGAGACGTCCCCCGATGTTGCCCTCATCCGTGGCGCACCCGTTCCCCAAGCCATCTCGCCGAGCCGTCGCCGCTTGCCCGCACGAGCTCGCCGGAGTTGGAACCTCGCTTGCGCAGCGGTTTACCGCCGATTCCGCCGTCCGTCGCCTTCCGCCGAAGGAGCCCAGATCCGGAATCAGTGACGAGACGCACTGGCGGGAGGACTCATCTCGCCGAGCAACCCCGAAACGCCGTCGGGCTCGTCGTCGTTCTCATCTCCGGTGGTCTTGCTCCGCCGCGTCGCCATCGACCTCGCGAGCTCGGTGAACCGTCAGATCCAGATCGGACGGTTGAGGTGAGCCCACGTTCTATTCCAAACCCTGGAAACCAGATCGAATCTGGACCGTTGGATCAAGATCCAACGGCCAGATCCGCGCGTTAACCTAAACGCGTGAAGCCTAGATTCAATGCGGGCCGTTGATTTTCAAATCAACGGCCGAGATTGCGCCACGCGGTGCCTAGCCGCACTCCACGCGTGTGGGCGCGTGTCCTCGACACGCCGGACCCCGCAAGTCGAGGGCCCACGCTGGCCACCGCTTATGCGTGAGACTCAGACCGACAGTGGGTCCCACCCGCCGGGCCTCACCCGAGCCGTGGACCGGGTCCACCATGGACCGAACCGCCGTGGTCGAGCCCATGAGCCTACCGACGCCAGCCAGCCAATCAGAGCCGACACGTGTCCTCGCCGACGCAGTAATTAATTTCAAAAAAGAAATGATTTATTAATTCGAAATATTGATTCAAATTTAGATTCAAACTTCAAACGCTTATAACTTTTATGCTTCAACTCCGATTTGAGTGATTCAAATTTCTAAATTTGTATAAAATTGAGATCTACCTAAATATGAATTTTATTTAATTTTTGGACTAAAGTTTTTCTCTGCAAAATTATTTAATTGATTATTTAAACTTTAAATAATCATAACTTTTAACGTCTTAACTCCAAATTTGACGATTCCAGTTTCTAAAAATTCATAAAATTATGTTCTCTCTGTTTATGGATTTTATTTGGGAGTTTGGACACTTTTTGCCTATTGTTTATTTGTGTATTTGCTATTTGCACGCTTTACGAGTAGACGTTGAAGTGCCTAAGGATTCGAAGGAGAAGTATTGACTCAGGATCCAACTCAAGACCAAGAACAAGTACTTTTGAAGGCAAGTTGTGCTTTGACCATGTTGATCCTATTTCAAATCTATTTTGATTTAAACTATTGCATGCTAGTTCAATTAGAAAAATACTTGGTTTAAACATGGGGGTTAGATAAGTACCAATTTCTTTGTATGACACCTTGATTATTTAAGTATGTGCCATGACCCTTGTCACCCTAGTTGTGGATTACTAGTTGGACATTATTAAATTGCCAACATGGGTTTAGACCGTTGTAGTATAACGCTTAGACACGCTACGTGCTCATAACATGATTTTGGATAATCAAATGTTAATATTGACTTAATGATATATTGAACCTGTTTTGGAAAAGTATCATGTGATGTTGATGGCACGTGGTGCATGGTAATCAATCGGGGTTTGATAAACGATTTTCGGCCAGGGCATGTGGCAAGAGTAATCAGTGGGCCAGCTTGTGGCATTGGGAGTGTTGTTTTGGTTCTTGGGTAGTCTTGCCCTGGTCACCCTAAGGACTTAACCTTGCAAGCCTTTGAACTGGGTCTAACGTGCAACCACATGTCTGTAATGGGACGGACCTAGTTGACTAAGTTGCTAATAACGCACTGTGGGACCTCAGGAGGTCAACTACACCTTTGTGTAAGTTGTACGGGGAGCGTCTGGGTGAGGCCAGGTACCCATCTAACGGTTGATTGGCCTAGACTTCGCCTTAGCTAAGGGAAGGGTTAGTTTGCAATAACCGGGGAGGACCACTTGTATTGTTAGAGGTTTCCGAAAGACTTTGTTACGGGAACTCGCCTTTGTGGTGTTTGACTGTATCTTGTGGGTAAAGTGCATAACCTCTGCAGAGTTTAGAATCTATTCGAATAGCCGTGTCCGCGGTATTGGACATCGCTCGGGAATTACAGTCAAGGGTTAGATTTTCCTAAAAATAACTTTGGTTTGAAAAGTTGGGTTGGACTAATAATGAAGTTGATGGAAATGTAGAGTAGGATGGGAAAGATGTTTATTAAATTCCTTGAAAAGTTATTTATACTTTACTTGTTTCTACTGCTTTCGAATCTACTTATATTACTTTTCAAATCTTTTCGCAAATATACCTTGAGCTATTCCTTTGTACCAAGCCATGCATATAGTATATTAGCTTGCATTCTGTGCATGACTTGCTGAGTACCAAGTACTCACCCTTGCCTCAACACAACACCAGTTGAAGAGGAGACTACACCAGCTTTGGAGGAGGAACTCCAAGAAGATCCGTCTACTTAGGGAAGCGAGCCCAGTCAGTTGCCTGTGGTATACTGGATGGCGCCACGAAGTTATTTGATTTTCCGCTGCTATTATTTTTCTCTGAATAAGTTTCGCCTTGCGAGGCATATATTTGTAATTTGACCATAAGGTCAAGTAACCAGTTTAACTATTTAAATAAAGTACTTTATCGGTATCGAGTGGTATGATTGTGATATTTACCGATGTTAAGACTGTGTGCACTAGCGCGTTCCTGGACTAGTGCTGAATACACAGAGGGTCCGGATTTGCCAATTCGGGGTCCCGACACATTACGAACGATAGCAATAACATGATCAAACGGAAAAACAGCCACCATACCACTAAGGATATAAATTCTATCCATCACATGACAAATATGGACTAATCAATTACTCATAACGACCAACGAATCATCGAAACCATAGTTTAGTTCAATGAATTAACCATAACCATAAGGGAAGGAACATGTCATTGTTTAAATGTGTGATGCTAAGTGATGACGTGTGACTAGCTCCCTTTCCCGCATGTCGGATTCATGGTACCTAAAAGAAAACAACATAAACACAAGCGTGAGTTCATTACTCAGCAACTATATTGCAATGGTACAAACATAAACAATTACATAGCAATAATATCTCACATCATGTAAACCATCTCATTCATGGTCACATATTATCATCATCATCAATATGTATGAAGTGCAATGCGATGCTCATGTCTCCTTGGAAACTCATACCGGTATGGTTGAGTACACACCCGTCGGTGTGCACCCTCTCCCCCCTTCCATCCCGAAGATGGAGGGTGCCTACTCCTCGCTTCCGTTCACCGCGGTGAATGGAATCACGATGTAGGACATACTCATAGGCTCTTCGGATTAGTCATAACTTTCTCACCGACCTTCCCGGACTAGTTATGACTTTCTCACCGCCCGGGCCATGTAATCATGCCATGTATGCAAATATGCCACATCATAATCAACTTGTACATTAACACATGGCATCATAACTTGATAATCATACTCATCATATCAATGGCAATCATTAAAGCATGGCAAGTGATCATATCATATATCCAATTTCATCTATTCTCAACAAGCAACCTACAAACCGCTATCCATTACAATACACTTGCCTCAACCACAAGCAACGGATTGGCGGGAAGTAGAAGGCACTCCCAGGGTCGCACCACCTGCACATAGGTACCACACACTCACAATCATGTCCAAAAAATAGTACGCAAACCCCCATCTACCCCGACATTGCCAACTACTCGCAAAACCCAAAAACAGCGGTTCTATCCCGTTGGGACAGCAGCCTTCCAAAAGGCATAACTCGGGTTCTAAAACTCCAAATCAATTAAAAGAGTACATCCTCGCGTAGCTTAGGAAATTTCCCAACTTTTTCTAGGTATAAGGAAAGACTAATTCCGACTCTAAAGTTGTTTAATCTACAAAATACCGTGATCTGTTCCAATCACGTCACAGATTTTAACACGCTCAGTAAAACAGCCATAACTTTCAAACGGCTGATCGGAATTTAAAGTTCTTTATATCCACGGAAAGATAATGAAATTATCTACAACTTCTTCAGCATCCGTACGACCAAATTAGGAATCTAAATTGGCAAAAAACCAAACCCTAAGTCGACTGCTCATGCTGTCCGAAATAGAGAACGTGACCAACTCAAAAATCCATCTAATCTAATCAAATCCAGCACCACCAATTGATCTAAAAACTTGAAAAACACCCTTAGAACAGTACCTAGACCAACCCCAAGGATTCACATGGCCATACCTTTGCCCAACGCATGAAATCTGAATGGATCTCCTCCCGGTTCGCTCCTCGCTCCTCGCTCCTTGCTCCTCGCTCCAATGGATGGATCCTCGAGGTGCATGGGGTGGGGAGGACACCCTAGGGCAGCAAGGGGGTGGAGGAGAGGTGGTGGAGAGGTAGGGAGCAAATGGGAGCAATGGGGGAGGTGGAGGCGCATGCAAGGGAGAGGGGGATGTGGGGGTGGCGGCTAGGGCAAGGAGGGAGAGGTGGGGGCGCCCAAGGGGCAGGGTGTGGGGCGCAAGGGGGTAGGGGGGAGGCCTTTTACCAGCCCCCCACTTGTTCCTAATCCTAAATGGATTCCCACTCCATCCCACCAAAGCCCACAACCCCCTCTTTTAGGCCCAAACACCCCCGGGAAGGCCCAAAACCCCGAAAACAGCCCGGAAACGCTATTAACCTCCATACCCTATGGTTTTAACCTTAATTCCACATCTCATATTTTTTTTGACCTCATCATGCACTATTTATAAGGTTCCGACACTCTGTGGTGACACATCACTTCATAAGGCCCAAAAACGCGAGTAAACCTCAAGCCGAAAGGTTTTATTCTCTAATTTCACATTTTATAATGTCACACCATACCATAGTGTCACATTCTTCCCCCCATCAACAGGATTCGACCTCGAATCCGAAGGACGCCAAAATCAACAACAAGTCCCCAAGGGACAAAAGGCTTCTCTGCAGCTCAAAACATTCGCACAATGACTAAAACCGGAACAAACGACAAACGAGTTCCCAAAACCAAGACTTAGCGAAAAAGTGTTGATCTAGTTCAACTAAGAGCAACCGCTCACAGTTCGACCTTCACTTCAATTCCCAAACAGAATCTATGTTTCAACCACAAAGGGCTCCATCAACCCAAAACGCTCGAATCCTCACGACAAACACTTCACACTTCTATCACAAACCTGACTACCACACTCCATTAAACTCAACATGACATAATCAAAGCAAGTCACAATTCCTTTAACGACCTTTCTACATTCCCGAAAATTTCCATCGAGGGAAAAACTCATTAAGGCACACTTGCCCTTCCGATACACGATCATACTAACATTTTATTCCATCCTTTCCCAGACAAGACTCAAATCCAAGAACAACTAGTGACGACAATTGCTCACGGCAGGACAAATATCACCGAACTACCGTCAACTTCACTTCCACCCATCGCTACTCTTAATAATGGTTAAACCCATACATCATCAACCTCCATCACAAACCACCCTTATACCACTAAGGTTCTACACCTAGCCCCAAGCTAGGATCGTAAAACCTTACCAAACCACAATTGGTTCCTTTCTTAAGAGGGTCTCGCCCTCACACAAAAACACTTAGCTATCAAGCCCAAGTGTACACACAACAACTCAAACCCAAAGCGTTAACAACCATTTTGGAAAGAATTAGGCAACATCCAAGTTAAATCACAAAGGAAGCATAAATCCCCTACACCACAACCAAGATACCATAATTTCTTCATTCTTTCTTTTCATACTAGAAAGAAATGGACATCTCGATTCTTGACATGCATGCACACTTTTCAAGAGCACTCCGCATTAGTCATATATCCTTATATGACTTTCTCACCGACCTGGCTCGTCGACTCCTTTATGATTAATTATGCATAAACAATGTCTTGTTTTCCTTTTTCACCCTTCATTCATCATGTAACAACGGCACCGAATAGTCATTCACCAAATGACTTCTTCCTCGGTATCAAATGATGGAAACACAATTAACATCGAAGGTTGGGGAAATTCATATAGACTCTGACGGCAGCATAGTTGACAGTAAAACACCACGTCGTAAAAGAAACCACATCAATTGAAAACTGAACTTGCACAACATTGCATTTCATCCAAATTCAACATTTTGGAAGAGAACATCAAAATTTCAAGTCGAGCATCTGCTCCCACAACCATCACAAACTTCCTCAAGGAGAGGGAAACTCATTCCCAAAAGGGGAACACCTCACTAACAAAATCACTTTGTAAAACTTTCATAAAGTCCACCTTTTTGAAGCACTCGCAAACATCACACACATTTTCAAAATAACTCCAACTCTAGCCAAAAAGAGTTACAAATTAAATCTCCAGAGTTTCCAACACAACCCACTAAGTCCATCTGTTTCCTTTAAAATTTATTCCAAAGATAATTCAGTGTGGACGCGAAGGAGCGCAATCCACTCAAAAACTTTTGGATGTAAATCCATACTCGTAACACAAATTAAACAAAATAGCAAAAACCAAAGATTGGCACCAATAGCTACGGGTTCTAGGGAAATTCGGGAAACACAACACAAGGAATACCTTGACCGAAGGCATTCAACCAAAATGGCAAACAGAACAAACCAATCCAAAAGCTTTTAAACACACGCTCAGCATAAAAGAACCATCTCTAGTACTCCACTACGCTTTCCATTAAAGACTTCAATAATCACTATTTACTCCTTGAGGAGCCCCAACACAAATCAACCAAAAGCTTCACAACAAATTCTTCCTCTAGTTACAATTCCCAACACTTTTAATTAGGGTTTATGATGCTTATCAAAAAGGCACCCAACCAAGACTATATTGACAAGATCCTAACGGATCACCGAATCATAATACTTTTTATTCTAAATTTGAACCATAGTACTTCCACAAATCCTTCAGCAAGAACAACATATAAATTTTCATACCACCTATATGTCAATGACTCAACAATCGAAACTCATTCAGTTAACAAGCGACTTCAACATGTAAATATTATCTCCACAAGACAAGGTTCGTAAATATGATTCTACGACATACATTCATTAAGGATGAAATTGTACATCATGTTAATTATCCAAAGCTCACTCCATCGCAACATGTTAAACTTTTCCTCTATTTTAACCATGGTTCTCAACAAGTAATCTAAACAATTACCACCACTACTAGATTATTAATAACAACCAACGAGCATAATCATCAAACGACAACATTACTTTTAGCTACCCTATAGACAGGTTACAACAAAATTGTCACTACACAACATACTCCAACTATTAAATTAAATTTAATAAGTTAGACCAGCACGAAGTTCTTGCAATATCATCAAACTACAAAACCCATATCTTTCCAATTGGCCTCGACACTAGCATTTTAGGAACACGACTGCATACTTCCAACCATGCTAATATTTTGCAACAACATAAATAGCAACTCTAATCAACTTCCAAATTAAAGCCACTAGTCAACCTGATTAAATTTCTCTATTAATCCATTAGATTAGAGCATCTTTAAACAACCAGCAAAGTTTCTTTAACAATAACAGCAGTCTACATCATCTTAATGTTTCAACCATACATCAGGGTTTAAAACTTTAAACATTAACGAGGATCATAAGCACTTTTAAAGCAAGGCAACAGATTCTAAGCATGTACATTAACCCATTCAATCATTCTCGCTAAGAGTAAACTACAACACTAGTAGTCTATTTATTCTCAAGCTAGAGATTAATCACATTGAATTGATTCAACTCAAAATTTAACTTAGCAACACATCAATCCATAAATCACATTGTTACCTACTACATAACATGCTAAACATCAATTCTTACTAGGGACAAACGATTTCAGTCAAAAGACTACTTACTTTGTTTGCAGCATTTTAGTTTTTTTAAAACTCATCCCAAATTCATAAGGAAACTTGACTCTCAAAATTGCAATGAGACAAACCCAAACTTGGTCATGCAAAGGAATTCTCCAAAACACTTTTCAATCTCAAAGACTCCCACAGGAGGGAACCAACCGATCAAATAAACCTTTGCAAATAAAACCTTAGCACCAAACCCCAATCTTTCACGAAACAAGAAGGGTTTTTCAAAGATGATTTTTTAAACCAAGAAATAACGAAATCAAACACAACGTACTACTACAAAGCCACAGAACTTCAGCCCGACGGCCAGTGTCCGGCACAACTCATAATAACTCCTTTAACCTCAGAGAAAGACAAACATAGGGATAAATTGAATGCTTGTTCCCCATAATGCAATCAACAGGCATCAAAACTGGAAAGGCGCCCAAAAGAAGCGCAACACTAGACTCCTCTTCTTCGTCTTCAACCAAGGAAGACAAAACCACACACCGCATACGGAACGATCCGCGAAAACCCAACACTTTTCATTTGCTTCAAATCTACTAAAGCCAAGAAAAGCAACGAACACCGACCGTCAGAACGGCAAAGAACATACGAAGGAAACCACCATTAACTCTTCTATTTGACTCCAGTCAACTACCCGATCAACGACAGAAAGGATAAGCACTCTTCTCCTACAGGGGTTAATAGTTCTTCGGTGATGGCGCTAACCGGCCACACCGTCAAACCTCACCCTTACTATGAAATAAGAAAGGTGACCGAAACCCTTCGGCACCAAAACCCCACTTTTATCACCACAACTGGAATAATTCAATCATTTATCTCATAGACATAGCAACGTACTATATCAAATATAGCATTTAGCAACAAGGCTTACAACATTTAAGCGTAAACAACGATACATGTACCCTTCCTACTGTGCATCCATGTGTGTCAAATTTTTAGATTAGTTATACCACTTTTACAAGTTTTAATGTTGCTATCCTATGACAAAATTTTAGTAAAAAACTAAGCCATGTTTCTAAGTTATTCCACATCACATTTTACTTGTACCCTATAGCATGACACTAAAAATACACATTCCAAGGACCTACAGCCCGCTTTGATACCAACTCTAACACCCCGGCATTTAATATGCCCGAATGCTACCAAACATAAGCTAAACAACATCTAATTACCATAATTAAACATAAATTCCAGCAAAGGCGCACATGCTACAAACCGAGATTTCGGCAGCATCTCCTTTGTTTTAACGTGAATTGAAGCAACAACAATAATAACATGTCAATGTGGCATAACGAACGATAGCAATAACATGATCAAACGGAAAAACAGCCACCATACCACTAAGGATATAAATTCTATCCATCACATGACAAATATGGACTAATCAATTACTCATAACGACCAACGAATCATCGAAACCATAGTTTAGTTCAATGAATTAACCATAACCATAACGGAAGGAACATGTCATTGTTTAAATGTGTAATGCTAAGTGATGGCGTGTGCCTAGCTCCCTTTCCCGCATGTCGGATTCATGGTACCCAAAAGAAAACAACATAAACAAAACATGAGTTCATTACTCAGCAAGTATATTGCAATGGTACAAACATAAACAATTACATAGCAATAATATCTCACATCATGTAAACCATCTCATTCATGGTCACATATTATCATCATCATCAATATGTATGAAGTGCAATGCGATGCTCATGTCTCCTTGGAAACTCATACCGGTATGTGTCGGGACCCGAATTTACAAATCCGGACCCTCTGTGTATTCAGCACTAGTCCAGGAACGCGCTAGTGCACACAGTCTTAACATCGGTAAATATCACAATCATACCATTCTATACTAATAATGTACTTTAATTAAATAGTCAAACTGGTTACTCGACCTTATGGTCAAGTTACAAATATACGCCACGCAGGGCGAAACTTATTAAGAGAGAAATAATAGCAGCGGAAAATAAGATAACTTCGTGGCGCCATCCAGTATACCACAGGCAACTGACTGGGCTCGCTCCCTAAGTAGACGGTTCCTCTTGGAGCTCCTCCTCCAAAGCTGGTGTAGTCTCCTCTTCAACTGGTGTTGTATTGTGGCAAGGGTGAGTACTTGGTACTCAGCAAGTCATGCACAGAATGCAGCTAATATACTACATGCATGGCTTAATACAAAGGAGTGGCTCAAGGTATTTTTGCAGTAAACAGCATTTGACAAGTATCATAAGTAGATTCGAAAGCAGTAGTAACAAGTAAAGTATAATTAACTTTTCAAGGAGTTTAGTAAACATCTTTTCCCATCCTAATCCACGTTTCTATCAACATCATTATTAATCCAACCCAACCTTTCAAGTCCAAGTTATTTTTGAGAAAGTCTAACCCTTGACTGTAATTCCCGAGCGATGTCCAATACCGCGGACACGGCTATTCGAATAGATTTTTGCACTCTGCAGAGGTTATGCACTTTACCCACAAGATACAGTCAAACACCACAAAGGCGAGTTCCCGTAACAAAGTCTTTCGGAAACTTCTAACAATACAAGTGGCCCTCCCCGGTTGTTGCACACAGACCCTTCCTTTAGCTAAGGTGAAGTTTAGGCCAACCAGCCGTTAGATGGGTACCTGGCCTCAGCCCTGGTATGCTCCCCCGTACAACTTACACAAAGGGTGTAGTTGACCTCCTGAGGTCCCACAGGTACGTTATTAGCAACTTAATCAACTAGGTCCGTCCCATTACAGACATGTGGTTGCAAGATTGACTCAGTTCAAAGGCTTGCAAGGTGAAGTCCTTAGGGTGACCAGGGCAAGACTACCCGAAGAACCAAAACATCATTCCCAATGCCACAACTGGCCCACCTGATCATTCTTGCCACATGCCCCGGTCGAAAACTATTTATCAAACCCCAGTTGATTACCATGCACCACGTGCCATCAACATCACATGATACCTTTCCAAAACAGGTTCAATATGTCATTAAGTCAATATTAACGTTTGAGTGTCCAAAATCATGTCATGAGCACGTAGCAGGTCTAAGCCATATACTACAACGATCTACAAATCCATGTTGGCAATCTAGTAATGTCCAACTAATAATCCACAACTAGGGTGACAAGGGGTCATGGCACATATTTAAGTAATCAAGGTGTCATACAGCAAATTGGCATTTATCTAATTTCCCAAAATTAAGTAAAGTATTTTCTAATTGAACTAGCATGCAATAATTTGAACCAAAATAGGTTTCAAAATGGGATCAACATGGTCAAAGCATAACTTGCCTTCAAAAAGTACTTGTTCTTGGTCTTGAGTTGGATCCTGAGTCAATACTTCTCCTTCGAAGCCTTCGGGCACTTCAACGTCTACTCGTAATACGTGCAAATAGCAATACACAAATAAAAAATAGGCAAAAGCATCCCAAAACTCCAAATAAAATCCACAAACAGAGAGAACATAATTTTATGAATTTTTAGGAACTGAAATCGTTCAAATCGGAGTTAAAATGCAAAAGTTATAATTATTTAAAGTTTAAATAATCAATTAAATAATATTACAGAGAAAAACTTTAGTCCAAAAATTAAATAAAATTCATAATTAGGTAGATCTCAATTTTATACAAATTTAGAAATTTGAATCACTCAAATCAGAGTTAAAACGCAAAAGTTATAAACGTTTGAAGTTTGAAACAAAATCTGAAATCATTATTTCGAATTAATAAATCATTTTCTTTTTCGGAAATTAATTATTGCGTCAGCGAAGACACGTGGCAGCCTCTGATTGGGCGGCTGACGTCAGCCGGTCCATGGACGTGGCCCATGGTTTGGCTCGGTCCACCGTGGACTCGGTGCATGGCTCCATGTGTCGCTGACAGGTGGGTCCCCTCAGGTGACGTCATTCGGCGTCGGCGAGGCTCACCACGGTCGGACAGTGGGACTCCGGTAACGTCATGGGTGACGTCACCGCACGGCTGGGGTGGCCGCTGACAGGTGGGCCCGGCGTGTCAGCGTCACGCGCGTGGGTGCGCTGGCTGCGCTGACCGCGGCGGTCAGCCTTCCTGGACGCGTGGCACGATCTCGGCCGTTGATTCGAAAATCAACGGCCCAGATTAGATCTGGCTTTCACGCGTTTGGGTTAACGCGTTTGATCTGGACCGTTGGATCTAGATCCAACGGTTGAGAATGGATCTGGGAGGCGCACGTGGTTCTCACCGTGGGATGACGTGGCGCAATCTAGAGCGTTGGATCTGGATCGGACGGTGGAGCGAGCTCGGGGTCCGGCGATGGCTTGCGGCGGCGCTGACTTGCCGGGGTTGGGGATGACGACCACGGCAACGGCGTTTCGGGCGTGCTCCGGCGATGTGAGTGGTGCTCACCGACGCGGCTTGCTCTCACGGTTCCGGATCTGGGGTCAACGGCGATGGAGGACGACGGAGACGGCGGCTATCGGCGAAAAACCGCGGCGGCACCATCTCCTAACTCCGGCGAGCTCTAGCGGCGCAACCACGGTGGCTCAGGCGAGGTGAGTTAGGGCTATGGGTGCGCAATGAAGCGGGCTTCATTATGGCGGCGACGGCGCAATAAATAGAGCCCTCGGCGTCAGGTAACGCAGACGAAACCGAGACTCGCTCCGTTCGGCGGCGAGTCGGCAGCGACTCGGATTGGATGACGTGGCACGCGCACAGCCGTTGGATCGAGATCCAACGGTGCGTGAGTTTGGGTTCGGGTCGGACTCGGGCGAGCTGGCTGGCTCGGTCGGGCTCGGGTCCGGCGACGTGGCTCAATCGTGGCCGTTGGATCAAGATCCAACGGTCACACGGGTTTGGGTTCGGCCGAGCGGGTTCGGCTGGACCAACTGGCGCGAGTCGGACTCGAGTCTGACTCGGACTCGGGTCCGGTCGGAGGAACAGTAAAACCAACTCGATTTAATTAATCCGATTAAATTCTCAGAAATTCAATTAAATCATTAAAAATAGCAAAAGACTCAGAAAAATTCCAGAAAAATTCTGGAAAATATTTTGGATCATTTTGGACTCAAATAAAATATTTCCAACAAAATTTTATTTGCAAAGTTAAATTCTTTAATTATTTTAAAATGGAATAAATTCCAAATAAATCCAAATAAATTCCAGAAAATTCCAAAAATTCACCAAAGTACCAAATCACACATGAATTTAAGAAAAACAAAATTTTGGGGTGTTACAAACCTCCCCCCCTTAATAGAATCTCGTCCCCGAGATTCAGGGCTAACTAAGAAATATGTTCGAAAACTCTTTCTTCAAATCCTCTGCTCGTTCCCAAGTTGCTTCGCTCTCTGCATGGTTGCTCCATTGAACTCTACAGAAATGGGTTGACTTGTTCCTCGTTTCTCGATCCATGGTGTCAAGAATCTTCACGGGATGCTCCTTGTAAGGCAAATCTTCTTGCAATTCAATCGACTCCAAGGGCGTTTGCTCATCTGGCACTCGAAGACACTTCTTTAGTTGGGACACGTGGAACACGTCATGCACTCCTGCTAGTGACTGCGGCAACTCTAGCTGGTAAGCAACTTCGCCTCTGCGGCTCAAAATCTTAAATGGTCCAACATAACGGGGTGCAAGTTTCCCTTTGGTATGGAATCTCTTAACTCCCCTGAGAGGCGTAACTCTGAGGTATACAAAGTCTTCTGGTTCAAAACTCAAATCCCGGCGACGATTGTCAGCATAACTCTTCTGTCGTGATTGGGCTATCTTCAACCTTTTCCTAATCATGGCAATCTGCTCTTCAGCTTCTTGAAGAATATCAGGCCCGAAGACACGGCGCTTGCCGGTCTCATTCCAGTTTAATGGCGTCCGGTAGGGTCGACCATATAGTGCCTCAAAAGGTGACATCTGTAAACTAGCCTGGTAACTATTGTTGTAACTGAACTCGGCATACGGCAAACCCTTATCCCAAGAGGTAGCATAAGCCAATGCACACGCTCTTAGCATATCCTCCAGAATCTGATTGACTCTTTCGGTCTGTCCATCCGTCTGTGGATGATAGGCTGTACTGAAGTTCAAACGGGTTCCCATGGCTTCATGCAACTTATTCGTAACCTTGAGGTAAATTGGGTACCTCTGTCCGATACAATCCTTTTTGGCACTCCGTGCAAACAGACGATCCTGATCATATACAACTCTGCTAACTTATCTCCCGAGTAAGTGGTCTTCACGGGGATAAAATGGGCTACCTTGGTCAAGCAATCCACTATAACCCATATGGAGTCATAACCTCCTTGAGTTTTCGGCAAACCGGTAATGAAATCCATTCCGATTTCCTCCCACTTCCACTCAGGTATTTTCAACGGCTGTAGCAATCCTGCTGGCCTCTGATGCATTGCCTTGACTCTCTGGCATACGTCGCACAATGCAACATGCTCGGCAACTTCACGCTTTATGCTCGGCCACCAGAATCTCTCCTTGAAGTCTTGATACATCTTGGCACTTCCAGGATGAATCGAGTACTTGGAGTCATGGGCTTCTTCTAGGATCAACTGCTTCAGTTCCTTCCTGTTCGGCACACAAATGCGATCCCTCATCCATAACGTGCCCTGCTCATCAAGCTTGAAGTCCTTTGCCTTGTCTTCCTCCATTTTGGACTTAATCCTGCGGATCTTGTCATCATCCTCCTACCCTTCCCGAATCTGATCTTCTAGGGTAGGCTTTACCTCCAGTGCGGCCAAGAATCCACTAGGTACCACCTCAATCTTCATTCTCTGAAATTCCTGGCATAGCTCATCCTGATTCGTGGCTATCAACATATTCACGGTATGGCTTTTCCGACTCAAAGCATCGGCCACCACATTAGCCTTTCCGGGATGATAATGGATTCCGACATTGAAATCCTTAATCAACTCCAACCATCTCCTTTGCCTCATATTCAGATCCGACTGGGTGAATATGTACTTAAGGCTCTTATGATCCGTGTACACTTCACATCTGTTCCCGATCAGATAGTGACGCCATATCTTCAAGGCATGCACTACGGCAGCTAACTCTAGGTCATGTGTCAGGTAATTCTCCTCATGCGGCCTCAACTGCCTTGATGCATAGGCAACAACCTTTCCGTTCTGCGTCAACACACATCCAAGTCCTTGGCGCGATGCATCACAATAGATATCAAAGCTTTGATTGACGTCCGACAGAACCAACACTGGTGCTGATGTCAATCTTGTCTTCAGTTCTTGGAATCCTTTCTCGCACTCTGGCGTCCATGTAAACCTCTTCTCCTTTTTCAGCAATTGCGTAAGAGGTCTCGCAATTGTTGAAAAGCCTTCAATGAAGCGGCGGTAGTAACCTGCCATTCCAAGGAAACTCCGGATCTGGGTCACGGTCTTCGGCTGCTCCCAATGTAACACAGCTTCTACCTTGCTTGGATCTACGGCGACCCCTTATGCGGTCATTACATGTCCGAGGAATTCCACCTTGTCCTTCCAAAAATCACACTTACTGAACTTGGCGAAGAGTTGCTGTTCCCTCAGCTTTTCCAAAACTCGCCTCAAGTGTTCGGCATGTTCATCCTCTGTCTTGGAGTAGATTAGAATATCATCTATGAACACAACAAAAAACTTGTCCAAATATTCCATGAACACCTTATTCATCATATTCATGAAATATGCTGGTGCATTCGTCAGACCAAAGGACATAACAGTAAACTCGTAATGTCCATATCTCGACGAGAATGCAGTCTTCGGAATATCTTCTGATCGGATCTTCAACTGATGGTATCCCGATCTTAGATCAATCTTGGAGAAAACTCCGGCTCCTCTCAGCTGGTAAAACAAATCATCAATCCTGGGTAGCGGATACTTATTCTTCACGGTGACTTCATTGAGTGCACGGTAGTCAATGCACATCCTGAAACTCCCGTCCTTCTTCTTGACGAACAAAACTGGTGCTCCCCACGGCGGCATTTAACTCGGCCTGATAAATCCTTTCTCCATTAACTCTTCAAGTTGTTTCTTCATCTCTACCAATTCCTCGGTGGACATCCGATAGGGTCTCTTTGCTATCGGTCTTTGTACAGTACAAGCTCTATCACAAACTCTATGTCCCTGTCTGGCGGCATACCAGGTAGATCTTCAGGAAAAACATCTGGGTACTCATTTACTACTGAGACATCCTCTATGCTGATTGCCTTGGTACTGTTAACCATCAACTGTCCATCTCTAACGGCAGTAGCTTGAAATTCTACTTTCTTTCCACACGGGCTCTCGACTGAGATGGTCCTTCGTCCACAATCCAATACGGCCTTGTGCTTGGATAACCAATCCATTCCCAAAATAACATCTAAGGTCTGGGTCTCCAAAATAATAAGGTTCGCTAGGAACTCTATCCCATCTATTAGTATTCTCACCCCAGAACATCCTACTTTCGTTCGGAGTTCGGAATCAGGGGTTTGAACTAAAAGCATGCATTTAAGTCTTGCAATCTCCAAATCATTTTTAGCAGCAAAGCCTTGTGAAACAAACGAATGCGAAGCTCCAGAATCAAACAAAATCGCCGCAGTCTTGAGTTAACAAGTAACTTACCCAAGACTGACGTCCGTAGCATTCTGCGGTGCATCTGCGGTGACATGGTTGACTCGGCCTCTCACCACGATGCAGGGTGTGGCTCTGTCTTTGGCGTCCTAGCTGGTGTGGATCCTAGATTGAAGCGAACTGGGGTCACTCCTGCTGTCTTCTTAGGACAACTGTTGGCAAAGTGTCCGGGCTCGTTGCAATTGTAGTAGCGTCTCACTGTTCCTTGTTGGCTGCCTGGAGCGGCGTTTCTAGCTGGGGCTGGGGTCTGATAGTTCTGATTGACGGGTCTTGGTGCTGGTGATGGTGTCCTTGTTGCATTCTGTGGCTGGAATCTGAAAAATTGATTTGGTGCAACTCTCGGTATTGCGTTCCTGGCGTGATCCTCTTTGTTGCATCCTGCGCTTCCTGTTCTCATCCAGTTCCTTGCGCTTGTCCTCAAGAATAAGCGCCTTATTCACCAACTCTTGGAAATCTGGAAAGGTGTGGGTGATCAATCCCACCTGCAATCCTGAGTTAAGTCCCTTCATGAAACAAGACTGTCTGGCTTTATCTGTCGCTACATTCTCAGGTGCGTAGCGAGCAAGCTGTGTGAACTTGTTCAGGTATTCGGCCACTGGCTGGTTACCTTGCTTCAGTGCTCTGAAATCCTTCTTGAGATCCATGATCCCTTTAGGCACGTGATACTGACGAAATGCAGCTGTGAACTCCTCCCAAGTGATGTCCTGAGGGTTCTCTTGCGTGGCACAGAAGTTCTCCCACCATTCGGCGGCTGTTCCTTCCAACTGATGAGAAGTGTAGAGTACCTTCTCATTTCCTATGCATTGAGCAATGTGTAGCTTCCTCTCAATTGACCTTAACTACCATCGGCCTCCAACGGATTGGCATTCCCGAGAAAAAGTGGGTGGATGAGTCCTCATGAACTCTGATACCGTATTACGGCGTTGTCCCTGATTAACTTGATTAGCAGTGGCCTGAGCAGTGACGTGTTGCATCTGTTGCATCATAGCATGCATCAACTGAGTCTGAGCAGCAAGAAATGCTCCAAAATTCTGCATGTCCAGTGGCGGTGCTGGTGCTCCATCATTGGGGTTTTCTGCTGGGCGAGAACCACTTCCATTGCCTCCAAGGTTTCCACGAGTGTTCACCATCTGTGGTTTGCTCTAGGTTTTAGAGATGAGAGGGAAACAAGAATAGACAAGTAGTATGGAACTTATGCGGGGCGAAAGGTGTAACTTAAGGGTCCAACTTTATTATTTTAATCAATAGTAACTTGGTATGGTTGCTTACAATGCCTAGGGGCCTTGCAACACATACTGCACACTCAGCAAGCAATGAAAATCCAAATCGAACTAACACTGGAGTCTAACGCCTAAAAGGTGACTCTTTATTCTATGCCGCGACTCGGCGAAGGAGTCTCACTATAGAACCTACGCTCATTCATCGAGAAAACCTCCACGGCCTGGATACGGACGCTGCGGCATAGGCGCGAAACGATTGCCATGTCCAGCAACTGTGTCATCTGTGTTAGTCGAAGAAGCAGTGTCCTCCTCAAGCTCCGGCTCCTCCGGGTTTGGCTCGTGCAGCTCGAGCATTGGCTCCGGCTTTGGTGCATACAATGCCGTCTCTAACTCTCCAATCCTTTGCAGAAGGTGTGACACATACTCTTGAGCTTCCCGCCATCTGTTCTTCTCTGTCGTGATCTCCTTGCGGGCCTTCTGTAGCTCCTTGTTTGTATCATCGAGTACATCCTCCTGGGCGACAACAAGTCGTGCCAACTGTGTAACCATGGCATTCTCATCCTGAATCGCCTTCGGGTCGAGAAGGTTATTGTTGCGCGGATGATAACGGAACACCGTGCTCTCCAATTCTCTTGCGTAGATACGGGTAACGTGCCGCATTGCTTGTCGTGACACCTCTTGGATACCCATCTGCATTGTAGACCTCCTGGCAAAGGTCACGGTATCGAAGCGATTGCCTGGGCCCTTCTTCCTAGCAGGTACCACAATCTTCACGTCACAAGCCTTGATCAATCCTGCTTGTTTGATCACTTCCACTTGGTATTGTGGCTTCTCAAAATCTCCGAGAGTTTGTAGCATACGCCAAAGTTCCGCAGCATGACCAAGCTCCAGATCGACGTAGTTGAACTCTCCCTCCATCTGTCACAAGAGTGCTCACGTAAGAACTCGAAATTTTTAAATCGTGACAAGGTAAGGAAAAATTCAGCAAGAGACAAGAAAAGAAAGAATGGGATAAGTCGAGATGTCATTTCTTGTCTTGACAAACTTTTAGCTTTAGAAAATAGGTTTTATCCTCTCTACGACCTTTCTAGCTAGGGTTGAGCCTACGGTCAGTATGGCTCTGATACCACCTCTGTCGGGACCCGAATT
The DNA here is from genome assembly GCA_036346355.1 of Rhipidocladum racemiflorum. Lineage (NCBI taxonomy): Eukaryota > Viridiplantae > Streptophyta > Magnoliopsida > Poales > Poaceae > Rhipidocladum > Rhipidocladum racemiflorum. The sequence goes on along the minus strand of CM070592.1, from coordinate 12,157,131 downwards.
TGCAAATCCGGACCCTCTGTGTATTCAGCACTAGTCCAGGAACGCGCTAGTGCACACAGTCTTAACATCGGTAAATATCACAATCATACCATTCGATACTAATAATGTACTTTAATTAAATAGTCAAACTGGTTACTCGACCTTATGGTCAAGTTACAAATATACGCCACGCAGGGCGAAACTTATTAAGAGAGAAATAATAGCAGCGGAAAATAAGATAACTTCGTGGCGCCATCCAGTATACCACAGGCAACTGACCGGCTCGCTTCCCTAAGTAGACGGTTCCTCTTGGAGCTCCTCCTCCAAAGCCGGTGTAGTCTCCTCTTCAAGCGGTGTTGTATTGTGGCAAGGGTGAGTACTTGGTACTCGGCAAGTCATGCAGAATGCAGCTAATATACTACATGCATGGCTTAATACAAAGGAGTGGCTCAAGGTATTTTTGGCAAGAAACGATTTGACAAGTATCATAAGTAGATTCGAAAGCAGTAGTAACAAGTAAAGTATAATTAACTTTTCAAGGAGTTTAGTAAACATCTTTTCCCATCCTAATCCACGTTTCTATCAACATCATTATTAATCCAACCCAACCTTTCAAGTCCAATTTATTTTTGAGAAAGTCTAACCCTTGACTGTAATTCCCGAGCGATGTCCAATACCGCGGACACGGCTATTCGAATAGATTTTTGCACTCTGCAGAGGTTATGCACTTTACCCACAAGGTACAGTCAAACACCACAAAGGCGAGTTCCCGTAACAAAGTCTTTCGGAAACTTCTAACAATACAAGTGGCCCTCCCCGGTTGTTGCACACTAACCCTTCCCTTAGCTAAGGTGAAGTTTAGGCCAACCAACCGTTAGATGGGTACCTGGCCTCAGCCCTGGTACGCTCCCCCGTACAACTTACACAAAGGGTGTAGTTGACCTCCTGAGGTCCCATAGGTACGTTATTAGCAACTTAATCAACTAGGTCCGTCCCATTACAGACATGTGGCTGCAAGATTGACTCAGTTCAAAGGCTTGCAAGGTGAAGTCCTTAGGGTGACCAGGGCAAGACTACCCGAAGAACCAAAACATCATTCCCAATGCCACAACTGGCCCACCTGATCATTCTTGCCACATGCCCCGGTCGAAAACTATTTATCAAACCCCAGTTGATTACCATGCACCACGTGCCATCAACATCACATGATACCTTTCCAAAACAGGTTCAATATGTCATTAAGTCAATATTAACGTTTGAGTGTCCAAAATCATGTCATGAGCATGTAGCAGGTCTAAGCCATATACTACAACGATCTACAAACCCATGTTGGCAATCTAGTAATGTCCAACTAATAATCCACAACTAGGGTGACAAGGGGTCATGGCACATATTTAAGTAATCAAGGTGTCATACAGCAAATTGGCATTTATCTAATTTCCCAAAATTAAGTAAAGTATTTTCTAATTGAACTAGCATGCAATAATTTGAACCAACATAGGTTTCAAAATGGGATCAACATGGTCAAAGCATAACTTGCCTTCAAAAAGTACTTGTTCTTGGTCTTGAGTTGGATCCTGAGTCAATACTTCTCCTTCGAAGCCTTCGGGCACTTCAACGTCTACTCGTAATACGTGCAAATAGCAATACACAAATAAGCAATAGGCAAAAGCATCCCAAAACTCCAAATAAAATCCACAAACAGAGGGAACATAATTTTATGAATTTTTAGGAACTGAAATCGTTAAAATCGGAGTTAAAATGCAAAAGTTATAATTATTTAAAGTTTAAATAATCAATTAATTAATATTACAGAGAAAAACTTTAGTCCAAAAATTAAATAAAATTCATAATTAGGTAGATCTCAATTTTATACAAATTTAGAAATTTGAATCACTCAAATCGGAGTTGAAACGCAAAAGTTATAAACGTTTGAAATTTGAAACAAAATCTGAAATCATTATTTCGAATTAATAAATCATTTTCTTTTTCAGAAATTAATTATTGCGTCAGCGAAGACACGTGGCAGCCTCTGATTGGGCGGCTGACGTCAGCCGGTCCATGGACGTGGCCCATGGTTTGGCTCGGTCCACCGTGGACTCGGTCCACGGCTCCATGTGTCGACGGTGGGTCCCCCTCGGGTAGCGTCATTCTTGGCGTCGGCGAGGCTCGACCACAGTGGCGGCAGGTGGGACCCACTGGTGATGTCAAGGGTGACGTCACCGCACGGCTGGGGTGGCCGCTGACAGGTGGGCCCGTGCTGACGTCACGGTGCGGTTGCGGCTAAGCCGCTGACACGCTGAGCGGCGTGTCGGCCACGCACGCGGTGCGCTGTCGCTCGACCGCGCGGTCAGCCTTTCCCGACGCTGCAGACGATCTCGGCCGTTGATTCGAAAATCAACGGCCCAGATTAGATCTGGCTTTCACGCGTTTGGGTTAACGCGTTTGATCTGGACCGTTGGATCTAGATCCAACGGTTGAGAATGGATCTGGGAGGCGCACGTGGTTCTCACCGTCGGATGACGTGGCGCAATCTAGAGCGTTCGACCTGGATCGGACGGTGGAGCGAGCTCGGGGTCCGGCGATGGCTTGCGGCGGCGCTGGCTTGCCGGGGTTGGGGACGACGACCACGGCAACGGCGCTTCGGGCGTGCTCCGGCGATGTGAGTGGTGCTCACCGACGCGGCTTGCTCTCACGGTTCCGGATCTGGGGTCAACGGCGACGGAGGACGACGGAGACGGCGGTTATAGGCGAAAAACCGCGGCGGCACCTTCTCCTAACTCCGACGAGCTCTAGCGGCGCAACCACGGCGGCTCAGGCGAGGTGATATAGGGCTACGGGTGCGCAATGAAGCGGGCTTCACGATGGCGGCGACGGTGCTATAAATAGAGCCCTCGGCGTCCGTGAAACGCACGGAAACCGAGACCTGCTCCGTTGCGGCGGCGGAGTCCGGCGGCGACTCGGATTGGATGACGTGGCATGCGCACAGCCGTTGGATCGAGATCCAACGGTGCGTGAGTTTGGGTTCGGGTCGGACTCGGGCGAGCTGGCTGGCTCGGTCGGGCTCGTGTCCGGCGACGTGGCTCAATCGTGGCCGTTGGATCAAGATCCAACGGTCACACGGGTTTGGGTTCGGCCGAGCGGGTTCGGCTGGACCAACTGGCGCGAGTCGGACTCGAGTCTGACTCGGACTCGCGTCCGGTCGGAGGAACAGTAAAACCAACTCGATTTAATTAATCCAATTAAATTCTCAGAAATTCAATTAAATCATTAAAAATAGCAAAAGACTCAGAAAAATTCCAAAAAAATTCTGGAAAATATTTTGGATCATTTTGGACTCAAATAAAATATTTCCAACAAAATTTTATTTGCAAAGTTAAATTCTTTAATTATTTTAAAATGGAATAAATTCGAATAAATTCCAAATAAATCCAAATAAATTCCAGAAAATTCCAAAAATTCACCAAAGTACCAAATCACACATGAATTTAAGAAAAGCAAAATTTTGGGGTGTTACAGTATGGTTGAGTACACACCCGTCGGTGTGCACCCTCTCCCCCCTTCCATCCCGAAGATGGAGGGTGCCTACTCCTCGCTTCCGTTCACCGCGGTGAATGGAATCACGATGTAGGACATACTCATAGGCTCTCTGGATTAGTCATAACTTTCTCACCGACCTTCCCGGGCTAGTTATGACTTTCTCACCGCCCGGGCCATGTAATCATGCCATGTATGCAAATATGCCACATCATAATCAACTTGTACATTAACACATGGCATCATAACTTGATAATCATACTCATCATATCAATGGCAATCATTAAAGCATGGCAAGTGATCATATCATATATCCAATTTCATCTATTATCAACAAGCAACCTACAAACCGCTATCCATTACAATACACTTGCCTCAACCACAAGCAACGAATTGGCGGGAAGTAGAAGGCACTCCCGGGGTCGCACCACCTGCACATAGGTACCACACACTTACAATCATGTCCACAAAACAGTACGCAAACCCCCATCTACCCCGACATTGCCAACTACTCGCAAAACCCAAAAACAGCGGTTCTGTCCCGTCGGGACAGCAGCCTTCCAAAAGGCATAACTCGGGTTCTAAGACTCCAAATCAATTAAACGAGTACATCCCCGCGTAGCTTAGGAAATTTCCCAACTTTTTCTAGGTATAAGTAAGACTAATTCGGAGTCTAAAGTTGTTTAATCTGCAAAATACCGTTATCTGTTCCAATCACATCACAGATTTTAACACGCTCGGTAAAACAGCCATAACTTTCAAACGGCTGATTGGAATTTAACGTTCTTTATATCCACGGAAAGACAATGAAATTATCTACACCTTCTTCAACATCCGTACGACCAAATTCGTACTCTAAATTTGCGAAAAACCGAACCCTAGGTCGACTGCTTATGCTGTCCGAAACAGAGAACGAGTCCAACTCAAGAATCCATCTAATCTAATCAAATCCAGCACCACCAATTGATCTAAAAACTTGACAAACAACCTTAGAACAGTACCTAGACCAACCCCAAGGATTCCCATGGCCATACCTTTGCCCAACGCACGAAATCTGAATGGATCTCCTCCCGGTTCGCTCCTCGCTCCTCGTTCCTCGCTCCTCGCTCCAATGGATGGATCCTCGAGGTGCAGGGGGTGGGGAGGTGATGTAACACTGGGTGTCCTGATCTTTCGATGAGAATGATAACCTTTGATTTGGGTGGAAACGACTTTGACGATCCGACTACAACATACAACGACGATGCGCCTTAGCAATCGCTAAACCAACTCCAAAGGGTTATTGACCTTGCCGTGGGCATAATCAACCTGATCACAAAGATCAATTCCTGCAAGCAATCGAAGAACAAGCAAGAACAAGGCAAAAGCAATGTAAAATTGCAAATATAGATGAAGTATTGAAAAGTTGGGGTTCCGATACAACGAGCTTGTTAGGCGGCCGTTGAGCACGTCTAAAAGACTCAAATAGTAGCAAAAGGCTAAACTATCAAATAACCAAAACCCAAGTTATTTTAGGGGACTCCCTAGCTATATATAGGAGAAATAGGAGGCCAAAACAAGGCTAGGGGCGTCCAAACCACATCCATGGCCGAGTAGGACTCCTATTCCTAGTTTGACACGGATTTGGAAAGATGACCGAACTTGTTTTGCAGATTCCCGTTGACTCGTAAGGAATTTGGAGGTGGGGCCGGATCCGTTGGAAAGAGGACGTTGAAACCTTTCCAACCAGTACTCATAGACCTCAAACACCCTTGTGGATCAAAAGTTATGGTCATTTTTATTTGGTGCTGTCTCGGAGGCCGAATCCGAGTTGAACTTTTGCACCGGAAGAATTGGCTTCATGATTGACATTTGGGAGTCCTTCTCCTTGGTTCCAAAGGACAATAAAATCATCACAAGGATTAAATAGCATTCCATTCATTAAATTATTTGTATGCAACCTGAGGAACGCATTCACCTGGCAATTGAATTGACGTGCGCGAGCTCGAGTAATTGGCCCTTGTATTACATTGTTGGCTTCAATTGGGTTTGTAGGCATGGCCGTATCCATGGTAGTGATGTCCTCATCATCCTCCCCTTCTTGCATTTGAGTCGTCCTCGACTCAAGTTCATCATCTTCTCCCAAGTATGGCTTTAGATCTGATAATTGAGTTGACGGGCTCGAGCTCGAGTCAATGGTCCTTCAACCGACGAAGATGTAGAAGGATGGCCAAGGTGGGGGTCGATAAAGCCATGCAGATGGAGCCATCATAGTAGATGTATACGAAGTAGAGGATGCCGTGAAGTGTCACCAACTTAATGGTCCTGGCAAAGGTGGGGGCCGATGAAGTCATGTAGTTGATATAATTGCGGCAACACTTCGTGATGACCATATGTATCCACTGTTAGTTCTGTCCATGATGAGCATGGTCTCATCATCCTCCCTTTCTTGAAGTGGAGTCGTCCTCGACTCCATCGTATTGTCCTGCAAAATGTTAGTAATGACAGGAAACAAAGCAATACGCACATTTGCAATCAAATCAATGGATCGAGAATTTGTATCAACCATATCCTCCCTTTCTTGAAAACTATCATGCGACTTGTGAATGGAACCAAATGTATTTGGTCTGTATCATTAGTGATATGGCAATTATTAAATTGATGACATTGTTGCATTGCAAACGGAGGTTTAAAATCAGAACAAATGTAAACTCGATGTGCTTTATACTTTCCTTTCTCACTATTTTTGCCAATAACATAAAAGATAATTCACGATAACCATGACAAATCAGAATGTACAAAAAGGCAATGAAGACATCAATTTCAACTCATCATTTTCGCTTGTGATGTGAATGACATGTTTATTTTCAGCATAAGTGTCTAGTGTGTTAACAAAAGTGACATGTCCATTTGCTAGTTGTGTCATGGATATAAGTGAAGTATTATCACACAACTCTTCTTTATCACAATAAATAGCAAGCAAATCATCTTGTAACAAAGCAAAATCAGCAATTGGTTCCACTATTAGTTGCTCTACGATAGCATGATTTGTGGATAGTTTTAGCTCTTTAAAATTATTTTCTCCATGTGTAAAGTCCATACCTATTATATTACCTTGTAAGTTCTCATCAGCTGTTGTAGGTGTTTCTTCAACTATTATCTCTTCACATATACATGGGGTAGTACTGATCGTTTCTTTCTCCATATGCTCTTCCACATCATTCTCACGATGGTGCTCACTTTTCTGCAAAATGTTAGCTACAAAAAAAGGTGCAACAATGGGCGCCTCAAATGAAGCTAATGATTCTTTCAAGGATTCAGCAAGCATATTTTCAACTCTATAAGCACATACAACCAATTCTGAAAGATAACTATATGTTTCATCAATAAGAGCATCTTGAATTTCTTGATTAAGTCCACGTATGAACCTAAGCTCTATTGCTTCTTCACCTTCATCTAAACCACAACGCAACAAATGATTTTGCAATCATTCATAGTATTCCTTATGTAGGACCGAATATAGCAATCAGAGGGGGGGGTGAATGATTGTGCGGAAGCTAAAACCAAATTCTTGATCTATTAAAAGTTTACCCCAAAATAGAACCAAATAATTGCATCGTTTTCGAAAAAAACAGAATGATAGAGGTTTGGTAAAACGCGAATTCCCGGAGATCCAACCGTCCGATTGATCTAAAATTTGGACACAAGAAACTAGATTCCAATACGAATCAAACCCAAGAAGAATCAGCTCAATCAGACTTACGGATCAAAAGTTATGACCTTCGCAAGCTTACTGTTCCAGAAGATGGCGAGAATAAATCTAACTAGAATTGTAGCTCGCCGAAAGATTTGATGAACTTGATCTTTATTTCTCCTTTCTTTTGTCTAAAATACTCCAAACAAAAGAGTACAACCCTAAAGCTTGCTCAAAGCTTGATTGCCATCAACAGGAGGCAACCCCTCTATTTAAAGAAGGCAAACACACCTAATCCTAGAAGGAGTCCTAATCCTAGAAGGATTCCTAATCCTAAAAGGATTTCCACTCCTAATCCTAGAAAGAGCATGTATTCAACACAACTCCACTTGGCCCAACCTGGCCGAGTACAACTCTTGCACGCGTATAGCAACCCTACCATACTCACGTGACTAACACCTTGCACGCAAATGACCTCATGCCATTCTCACGTGACTAACCATTCTTCATGTGCACCATTCTCTTAGCCCGAACGTCCCGCATGACATCCTTGACCACCAAGACCTCAGTTCCCCCTGAACCTAGTCCCGAACCTCAGTTCCTCCATGAACCTAGTTCCAGTCCCGTCATCGACCACATTCGCCCTCGAGCAATACCTGCACATGAACAAACGACAAAACGATTCCGAGCACAAGTCCGCGACTTGACTCACATTAAACCATGCAACCACTCACAGGAGTGCATTGCATTAAATATTCTAAGAACACGATTTCAAAACACGAACAAAAACCTTTGCAAAAATCAAAAAGCTTTTCAAATAATCAAACTGATTTCAGATCTTTTCAAATAAAGAAACCAAAAAAAATCTTGTCGAAATATCAAACTGGTTTCAAATCTTTTTCAAATACTCATCATCAAAATCAACTGGATCAAAAATAACGATCCTTCAATCTCCCCCTTGATGAGTAATTTGACAAAACACAATATAAGATTTGACAAGAGATTGAGCAAGAACCAAAAGACCAAATAATCCCAATTCAAAATCCTGCTTGACTTGTTCTCCCCCTTTTTGACAAAATAGTCATCAAGATCTCAAAACTCCCCCTTAATGAATGCAGTATCTCAAGCTTTGAAGTATATTCAAGGTATATAATCAAAGTAAAGCATTTGAAGAGTTTTTAGGAGAACTTTCTCATTTTGTATCAAATTATCCAATGAGAAAGCAAATTGTGAGAATATGGAGGCTCTAACACATAGAATAGTTATTGCATAAGCAAATTAGAGCAAACAAGTAAAATGTCATAAACAGATTTTGCCAAAGCGAAAAAGAAATCTATCATGAGCATAGGGAGACTTTCAAATTCACTAATATTTGTCTCAAGCCTTTTTCAACCATTTGAATTTCCTTTTTCTCTTTTAGCAAGTTTGACAATTTTGCTTTGTGATCAACAGGGATGACAAGTAACTGCACACTAGCCCATACTTGTGTATGAGTAGGTAGTTCTTTCTTGTATCTTTCTCAGTTTAAATTGGCAAGTGGCTTCACATTGTTCTGAACTTTTGTTTAGACAAGTAGCCTTTTCTTGCATCCTTTGCATTTAAATCCCTGGCAAGGAAGCTGCACATTGTACTAAACTTGTGTTTAGCCAAGTAGCTTTTGCTTGCATCTTTTTCAACTTGCTTTTAACATTAAAACACTGATTTTGCTTGAGACTCATAATGATCATTTGAAGTCCAACAAAAAACTCACACATAGTTTCTAATCAGCTCTAGCCTTTCAACAGATGACAAGAAACTTTTAAGCCTATTTCACAAATGCAATACCATAATGAGCAAGAGCCAAAATATTCTCGAAAAGCATCTCAAATTGAATTATTTTAGCCTTTTAGTGATAAGTAAAGCATTGAGCATTAACTTGGTTATATACACAAGAATAATCACCAAAGCTTTGTACTACATGATGCAATGTAAATAGGGGTTTTTACTTGAGGTGTAAAGTCAAAATACCACTTATAAAAAATCACTTCTAGGAACCAAAGTCAAGTAACCCAAAAAGAGATAAACTCAAGACTCCCCCTCAAATCAACCCATGGGGATGAATGATCCCAAGTTCACCGTGTAAGAAAGCAAAACGAGAAAAATCAAGCGGTTTAGTGAAAATATCAGCAAGCTGAGCACCCGAATCAACAAATTTCAGTTCAATAGCTCTTTTTTCAACATGATCTCTAAGAAAATGAAATCTGATGTCAATGTGTCCAAGAAAGAGAATTACTCAAGAAGTGGCATGAACCAGATGTACTTTTTCTATCAATTCCACATCCTCCAAATTCAGCATCAGAGAAAGGTCTTAAACTAATGCGTGAAGAAGCAGAAAGCCAAATGCCAAAATCTTGAGTACCACGGAGATACCTTAAAATCCTCTTGATAGCTTGTCGATGTGAAGCACGCGGGGAAGCTTGAAAACGAGCACACAAGCACACATCAAACTCCAATTATCTCATCCTCAACAGCATCATCATCATCTTCATCAACAAAGATACTCTCCCTGAACATATGCACTGCACTCGCACTATTTGGACTAGTGCCTTTTATAAAACAGAGGTGGAGGAAGCATCTTGAAAAATAACACTTTTAGCACGAGATGCACAAGTGAAGGAGGAGAACCAATTCTTATCATCGGACATGTGGCGTGAGCATCCGTAATCCACTAGCCATATGTTCTCCTTCCTCAGCGTGAGAAGCCTACATAGAAGCGAAAGTGTCGATGTCTCACATCAAGTTAGAAATAAGATGTTTAGGAATCCAAGATCGAGACACACGACGCACAACAGCTTGGCACAACACGAGCCTTCTTCTGCATAAAAGAAGATTTGTCGTGTCTCGTGGTCGTAGCAACAAGAGGTATTTGCATCACACTAGGCACATAAAGAGAACTGAAACGTGCTGTCTCAAATTAGACCTAGCATTAAACCTTTATCTCTTTTGTTGTTTAGCTAGTCTAAAGCAAAAGTCTACTAGATGTCCATCTCTACCACAATGAGTGCAAGTGTACTTAACATGATGTTTTGCTTTAACAAGAGAAGCACATTTTGCATTCATCATAGTAGAAGATAAAAGACCACCAGATTTAAAGACATTTTTCTTAGGCTCATTGACAGCTTCAAATTTTCCACTTCCAAGTGTTTTGACAACGGTGGGAGCATGTGATTTATGATGAGCATAAGAATCAAAACCTAAACCTTTGTTACGAGTGCTGACTTTTGATTGATCCAAAATCATGTTTAGGTTTTTCTTGCCATCGGTGAAACGTTCCAAAGAATTTTGCAAGTAATCAACTTTCTTAGCAAGAGTTAAACAATTATCACAAGGAGTGTCAATTTTAGCTTTACATTTACGGCAATTTGAACACGAGTTAATTTCATGAGTGAACATGTCATTTGTTAATTGTGTAACTCTACAATTTGCATCTTTTAATTTCAACTCAAGAATTGAACATTTAGAGCAAGCAATTTGATCATGTAAACTATCAAGAGAGCAACCAATATTTTTCACAAGTTTTTCATTTTTCAATTGTTCGGCATAAACTTGTTCTAGTTTAATGACATGTTCCTCTTTTAGAGACTTAATTTCAATTTTGAGATCTAAGCAAGTATCACAAATATTTTCAGAATTTGAATTTCTAAGATCAAAGTTTTCAGATTTTAGCATGGATAGATCTTTTTCTAAGTTTTTATTTTTGAGTGAAGATTTTCTTAAAGATTTTCTCAATATGACTAAAACTTCACAAAGCTCATCATACGAAGGCATTACCTCATCACCGTCATTTGGAGGTGTCGTTGTCACTAGAATCACTAGTGTTCCCTTTTGCCATGAAGCACAGTCCGGTGAAATCCTTCTCTTTCAGCTTCGTTTGCTTCGCTTCCTTCTCATCTTCAGTTGAGTCATCAATGTCGCTTAAGTCTAAGCGACCAATTGCCTCAAAGACTTTGTTGAGCATCTTCTTCGTCCATTGCTTATTTTTATCCTTGCTCTCTCTTGGCTGGAAGGACTTGGAGGAGTTGCTTTGCTCCTTCTCCTCTCTATCTTTGTTCTTGAAACATTTAGCACGGATGTGCCCTGCCTTGCCGCAGTTGTAGCAGTGGATGGAGGCTCCTTTTCTTTCCCTTGATCTCATGTAAGCTGCATTGACACGCTTGGAAAGAAGAGCAAGTGTATCTTCTGGTATTTGATCTAGCTGTTCATCACTAAGAGCACTCAAAGCAGTAATGGAATATGATGATGAAGAACTAGTAGCATTATCATATGAAGAGGAATTAGCATTAAGAGCCATAGAGTTATCATTGGATGTTCTTGAAACAATGTCTATCTCAAAAGTCTTGAGACTAGAATATAGTTTATCCAAAGTCATTTCACTCATCTTGTGAGCTTCCGTAAAAGCAGTCACTTTCATTTGCCAGATTTTAAGATCAAGAGATGATAGGAAATGTCTAGCATTTTCAGAGTCAGTGTACTTTACATCTACAGCTCTAAGATTGTTTAAGATTCTGTTAAAGCGAGCAAAACAATCATCTAGAGATTCTCCAGAGTTCATTTCAAATCTAGTGTATTCCTTTTTAAATTGATCTTGCCTAGCTTCTTTTACAGAGTCAGTGCCCTCATGATAATCTTGAAGAGATTTCCAAATTTCATGAGCAGTGAGTAAATGACAGACTCTATTGAATTCTTTTCTAGCAAGTCCTTGAAGCAATATGTTTCTAGCTCTATTATTGTTTTCAACATCTTTTTCAAACTCGATTTTATCAATATCATCATTTGAAGGAAGCTCGTATGGAATCTTTACCTTGCGCCAAATAGCGTTACCTTGAGCTTGAAGGTATGCAGTCATCCGAATCCGCCAGTGGGGAAAGTCTGTGTAATGTCCCGGAGTTCCAAGAGAGAATCTCGTCTTGGAATTTCGAGAATGTTTCATCTCGGGGTTTTGTTCCGAGTTTCTTTTAGATCTTTTCTCGGCTGAGAGAGTGGTCGATCTGCGGGTTGATCTGTGGGGGTGGTTCTCTTTCATCTGGTGTGGGAGAGATAATATAGAGCCTCTATATTAATTTTTCCCCCACTTTTCCCACCTAACCCCACTCCACTCCCTCACTCCTCTCTCTCTTTTTCTCCCCCAAATCTGTTTGGAGCAAGCAGCCACTTCTCCCCCCTCTCTTTTTCGTGTGGGCAGCAGCACCAGCAGCAGCAAGGGCTCCTCCTCTTCTTCCTTGGGCAGCCATGGCCTCCCCCTTGAAGCTCCCCTCCATGGCAACCAAGCAACCGGCGCCCTCCCTGCTGCAGCCGGCCCTTTTTCCCTGAGTTGTTCCTCTTCTTCTTCATCCTCCTCCATGGGGGTAAGTAAATTTGAAGCTTGAGCTTGTTCTTGCTGTCCTAGAGAGGTATTTCCTGGTTTCTAGGTGCTCTAGGGTTGCTAGATGTGAAAATTTTGGAGGGAAACCTAGTTCTTTTGGAGGGAATGTGTTTCCTGTTTTCGAGCAGAATTCAGCCCTGTTTTGTAGCTCGTTTTTGATGTAGCTATAAGGGTCAAATGCTCAGCCGGCTGTAGAGTTTATTGTAGATATTGTTCTTATGTTTCGTTAGAGTACAAGAATGCGAAAATCCATCAAGCCGTTTAGAAGTTATGCCACTTTTACTGCCGGCTGTACAGATTTGGTTTTGATGGTAGCTGAAATGTTCATCTAACGATTAGACATAGCTGCAGGCCGAATGAGTTTTTCTGGTTGCCTAGAGAAGTGTAGGAAATTTCCTGTAGTTTCCAAAAATGTATTCGTTTGCTTGAGTTGGAATTTCTAATCACGAGTTATGCTGCTTTGAACCTGCTGTCCAGAAAACAGTTTTCTGGAAGTCCAGTTTTTTTGGTTGAGGTTTGGGTGGCGTTTTAGGGGCCTTTGAGGCATCCCCTGATTTGAGGGCTGTGGGGTATTAATATATTGGTCTCCTATGATCATTTTGAGTCCAAGAATATGAACTTTGAATCAACCATTTAAAAGTTATGCCCAAATTACTCTCTGCTGTACAAGTTACGAACTAGTAGTAGATTCAATTTTGTTCGATTGATTTGGGCAAGTTGCAAGCCGAATCAGTCTTTCTATTTGCCTAGACATATCTAGGAAATTTTGTGTAGATGAATAAAATGTATTTGTTTTCTTGTTTTTCAGTATTTAACCAAAAGTTACGCATTGTTGAAGTAGGCTCCCCGAAACTGCTATTTGTCTGAAATTTCAGAAATGAGGTTTTTCGGGTAGAGTACTCTTTTGAAATCTGGTAGTGATTGGGGAAGAACAAATTTGAATGGGTTTGATTTATGGATAGATGGTTGTCTTACGGTCGATTAGAGTCCAAGAACATGAAATTTGGTTCAACCATTAAAAAGTTATGGAAGTTTTACCGAATTCTGTCCAAAGTGCAACTAATAAAAGATTCAATTTTGATCTGTGATTTTGATCAATATAGAAGCAGAATTTGGATTTAAATTTGCCTAGAGATAATTAGAGCATTCTGAGTAGATGCTTAAATTGTCTTTGTTTGCTCAATTTGGAGTCGTTTAGAAATAGTTATGCTTTGGCAAAGTGGGCTACCCAAACCAGTTTTGCAAGAAAATTCAGATTAAGTGTAAAACTTGATTTAAGGATTAAAAGTGTTGTTTTTGGTTGGGTTGGCTATAGTTGGTATGAAATCGATTTCGTAATATTTATTTCAGGGGATGTGGCTTCAAAGGTGGCTTCAACCTCGCGCCACATCGCGTTGCGAGGTTAAAAAGGCAAGTGTATCAACTAGTACGTTGCTAGGGTGTTCTTGCTAATCATGATGTTAGGAGTTGATTCTTGCTAATCCTTATGAATATGTGCATGTTGAAATGAATTTCATGAATTGAGTGGCATGAAATGAGTAAATAGGAAATGTTGGATGAGTATACATGTTATGATAGGAAAGAAAGAATTGATTGCTATGTATGAATGCAATTATGTCCATGTGGACACATAGAAATGATTTTATATGCAATTCAATTGTGTTAATTGCATTTGTGCATTCATAATGGAAGAGGCGACCCATTTTGATGCGGGCCTCTGTGTTCACACGTAGTGAACACGAAAGTCCTACCTCGTAGTCCCGTTCATCGAGGTGAACGGGAACGAGACAGTAAGAGTAGGCACCTTCCACGGGATGGAAGGGACGTGAGGGTGCACATCGACGGGTGTGCACTCGGCAGTACCGGTACGTGCATCGAAAAGAGCATTCATGTGCATTGCATCGCATAGCATTGCTAATGTTTAGTGTGCTAATGGAAATGTGAGGTTTCGGGAACGAGTCGTGGACTCCTCCCAAAAGTTTAACGAGGTATGTTGTGAAGTAAGAAATAAGGTAAAAGGTATTGATGCAATATTATTGTACTTGTTGTTGATTTAAATGCATTACTGTTGATATTGTAATGTTTTGATGCACTTTGCTGAGTTTTCGAACTCACGTTTGTTTGTTTAATATCTTTTTAGGTACCCTGAGAGCAGCAGTGCCGGGATGGGAATTTAGCATCACATCACTCCCTTCATCACATTTAATTAATAGTTTGGAAGATTTTCTTGTGGTAGCATGTTTATACTTGTGATTATTGTAATCTTCTTAAGATTGTGTTTATTATATGCTAGAAGGTTACTTTGGATGCTTAGTTGTTGCTTACATGTCATGATGGTTGATTGATGCCATGACATGTTGATTAAATTGTGATATTATGTTAATTGTGATCTTTTGCCTGCTGAGTGGATGTCCACTTAGCAGGGGAGGTCTTGCCGAATTTTTTTTACTAGTTCGACAACCTCCTAGCATGTTTAGATAGGTTCAGGTAGCACTTTGGGCACGTGAGGTGCTGGGGTGTTACAGTCTGTGCCATTGAAGATTGGCGGCTTGTTCGAGTATATCTCTGTTGCCATAACTTACCGTTTACTAATCATCTGTTAAGATGGATTAGTAGAACCAAGCTCTGATACCACTTGTAGGACCGAATATAGCAATCAGAGGGGGGGTGAATGATTGTGCGGAAGCTAAAACCAAATTCTTGATGTATTAAAAGTTTACCCCAAAATAGAACCAAATAATTGCCTCGTTTTCGAAAAAAACAGAATGATAGAGGTTTGGTAAAACGCGAATTCCCGGATATCTAACTATCCGATCGATCTGAAATTTGGACACAAGAAACTAGATTCCAATAAAAATCAAACCCAAAAAGAATCAGCTCAATCGGACTTACGGATCAAAAGTTATGACCTTCGCAAGCTTACTATTCCAGAAGATGGCGAGAATAAATCTAACTAGAATTGTAGCTCGCCGAAAGATTTGATGAACTTGATCTTTATTTCTCCTTTCTTTTGTCTAAAATACTCCAAACAAAAGAGTACAACCCTAAAGCTTGCTCAAAGCTTGATTGCCTTCAACAGGAGGCAACCCCTCTATTTAAAGAAGGCAAACACACCTAATCCTAGAAGGAGTCCTAATCCTAGAAGGATTCCTAATCCTAAAAGGATTCCCACTCCTAATCCTAGAAAGAGCATGTATTCAACACAACTCCACTTGGCCCAACCTGGCCGAGTACAACTCTTGCACGCGTATGGCAACCCTACCATACTCACGTGACTAACACTTTGCACGCGAATGACCTCATGCCATTCTCACGTGACTAACCATTCTTCATGTGCACCATTCTCTTAGCCCGAACGTCCCGCATGACATCCTTGACCACCAAGACCTCAGTTCCCCATGAACCTAGTCCCGAACCTCAGTTCCTCCATGAACCTAGTTCCAGTCCCGTCATCGACCACATTCGCCCTCGAGCAATACCTGCACATGAACAAACCACAAAACGATTCCGAGCACAAGTCCGCGACTTGACTCACATTAAACCATGCAACCACTCACAGGAGTGCATTGCATTAAATATTCTAAGAACACGATTTCAAAACACGAACAAAAACCTTTGCAAAAATCAAAAAGCTTTTCAAATAATCAAACTGATTTTAGATCTTTTCAAATAAAGAAACCAAAAAATAAATCTTGTCGAAATATCAAACTGGTTTCAAATCTTTTTCAAATACTCATCATCAAAATCAACTGGATCAAAAATAACGATCCTTCACCTTAACGCACTTATTTCCTTGTTTCAAGCATTGGAGTCTAGTATATAAAAATTCAGTATGATATTCAGGAACATAATCAATTCTCATAATTCTTTTTATGGCCTTCCAATTTTCAGGTTTTCTCTCTTTTCTACAAATATGTTTCCACCATGTTAATGCATATTCATTTAGCACACTAGCAGCAATCCTAATCTTTTCATTTTCAGACAAATCATACTTGCCAAATTCTTTATCTACTGCTATCTCCCAATTAATATAGGCATCAGGATCATAATGACCATTAAAAGGTGGAATGGCGAATTTAACCTTATCTAGGGAATCATCATCAACATGTACCTGAGCATGTAGTATGCTGTTTTTGTTGCTTGGAAGATGAGGCGGAGGACTGGAAGTTCCTGGGGAAGTTCCTGCAAGCGTATCAAATCTAGATAAAATAGCAGCAAGAGTAGTGTTAGCAATAGGGGTGGGCATTTTTAAACCGAAACCGAATTACCGAACCGAACCGAATTAACCGATTATTTTGGATTTTTCGATTTTCGGTTATCGGTTCGATTTTTATTATGGTATAATTCGGTTTTCGGTATTCGGTTCGGTTTTAGACCGGCAGAAACCGAAAAAAACAAAAACCGATTATAGCCAAACTCTGTCCCAAGTCCCGACTCGACTTCCTGATCCCGATTCGGTGATTCCCCTTCCACAGCCCACAGGCCACAGCAAAAAAAATCCCCGCATCGTCACTCGCCTCTCGCCCGATTCGGCGTTTCCCCCCAATCCACCATCGACTCTCTGGCAGTCTGGTTCGATTCGACGATTCCCCCCATCCCCTTCGGGGCTTCGCCCTCGATTCAGTGTCTCGGCGATTACTCCATCAGCGCCTCCACATCCAGATCCAGATCCGTCACTGGTGGGTGGTGGCGCTGCCCGCCTACCCCTTATGGCAGAGCTGTGGAGGGCAGATGCGAAGAACGGAGCGGCGGAGAGCTAACGGGCGGAGCCACGGAGGGCAGAAGCGGAGGGCGGAGTCCAAGTCTCCAGGAGATCAGGAGGTGGTGCTGCCTCCGAGCACCAGCTGCCCCGCAGTAGGTGGACCTGCACACCAAGCGCAACGGCCGCCCGGCAGTAGGTGGACCTGCACACCAAGCACACCGGCCACACTTAGTTCACGGACAAGACCATGGAGCTGCCAAAGAGCCAAGCCTATCGATTTGGAGGTGCCGCAGCCTTGTAACGGTACCAGATTTTCTCAAATCGATCAAGTAGCTGACGGATGATAGCTATCCTTCAAGGTTTCATGAATTACTCCATGTTCCCTAGATTTCATTATGTTCAGCGACTTGCTAGATTTCTTGTGGAGAATGACATCTTTCATGTTCATCAAGTCTTTGACTACAACTCACGAAAGCTCCATCCAGCATAGGTTTCAATCCTTCTATGCATATAAACATATAGTTGCTATGTTTGTGTTTACTGATGAAGGGTGTGTAACATTGCCTAATGCCTATGATAAGAACACTTCACTGTGTCCCTTTTTGTAGATGCTTTGGTTTCGTTAATTTACTGTCTGCGTTAATCTACTAGATGAAAATTCGGTTAACCGAATTCCCGATTAACCGAACCGAATAAATTTTGGTTTATTCGGTTCGGTTTTAGAGTATAAATCGGTTCGGTTCGGTTTTCAAAATTCAAAAACCGAAATATATTAAAATCGAAAAAAACGAACCGTAAAAACCGAAAAACCGAATGCCCACCCCTAGTTAGCAATCCCCTGTGCGACCTCGATGGAATTGAGACGGTCCTCTTGCGATGACATACACTCAGAGTGAGAATAGTTCCCTTGGTGCGAGGAGAGTGATGTAGGGACCCCACGTCACCTGACATGGTTAGTAGAAGACAAGAAAACAAAATCACAAGTATAATGTTTCTATCATCTACTAGGAGGTGGTGGCAAGTCTCTCAACACTCAAGCCTTTCACCAAAGCTCTTACAAGTTCTTACGTTGCAGCAGGTGTGTCGGCCGTTGGCATTGTCAAAGGTTCTCCGAAGTTTGAGTAGAGCGATTGCCAAGTGATCGAACGCTTGTACAGGTAGAGAGTGGAGCTTGGACAGGCTTAATTTAGTAGCAAGGAGAATCAATCAATTAATCTCAGAAATTGCATAGAATTGAATTATAGTTCATAATTAGCACTTAGCCTAAGATGATGATCAACCAAGGATGGATAAAAGGCTAAAACTGATACACGGGAAACACACGCGCAAAGATGTTGGAACTTGATGCAATCAAAGGAACGAGCTAAAAAAAATATAAGTGAGGCATCAAAAAGCTCGTATTGCATAAGTTATGGAGAGACGCTAGCTAATTGCTCAAACAAAGAACAAGGGCAATAGATTGCTCTAAATCACAAACTAGCACAATATGAAAAATGCACAAATGCTAGGATGTACTCTCAATCAAATTCCACTTTTTATTTTGCACTCCTTGCTTTTGCCCGCACTTTTCTTTTCTTTTTCTTTTTCTTTTTTTTTTGATCTGCGGCGGTTTTCTTTCCTTTTTTTGGCCAAACAAACATGAGAGTAGCACAATATATATGACTAGGTGCAATACAAATGCAATTCAAATTATGCAATAGAATGTAACATGAGCAGCCTTAGAGCAATATCAAATAGCTAGTCTCGATTAGGATCAAAGTGTTCACAAAGGATGAATTGGTTCCCAAAGGTAGGTGTACTGATCGGTAAAGGAGGCATTATTTTTTTTGATGTGGGGACTATGATCAGCAATTAGACAATGCTAAAACGAACACAAATTCAATTTAGCAAACCGAAATTAATAGATCGATAAGGCGCAAACTTGGTTTGGATAGGAGGAACAAATCTTTTTGTGGCAAATTTTCTGGACTATAGGGATTAAATCAATCTACAAAACTAGGGTAAAGAAATTTCTCACCGAGCAACCTGGTTTGCTCTGATACCACTTGATGTAACACTGGGTGTCCCGATCTTTCGATGAGAATGATAACCTTCGATTTGGGTGGAGATGACTTTGACGATCCGACTACAACGTACAACGACGATGCGCCTTAACAATCGCTAAACCAACTCCAAAGGGTTATTGACCTTGCTGTGGGCATGATCAACCTGATCACGAAGATCAATTCCTGCAAGCAATCGAAGAACAAGCAAGAACAAGGCAAAAGCAATGTAAAATTGCAAATATAGATGAAGTATTGAAAAGTTGGGGTTCCGATACAAGGAGCTTGTTAGGCGACCGTTGTAACACCCCGACATTTAATATGCCTGAAGGCTACCAAACATAAGCTAAACAACATCTAAATACCACAATTAAACATAAATTCCAGCAAAGGCGCACATGCTAAGAAACCGAGATTTCGGCAACATCTCCTTTGTTTTAACATGGTTTGAAGGAGCAACAACAGTATAGCACTATGGAATATGAGAGACAACTAAAAACAGCAATAATTAACGACTTAGCAACAATGTAAGTCTAGTTCCAAACATATAATGTCTCCAAGAGTCAAACGAACGAAAAGATTCTCATTTAGCAAAGCTAAGCCTTAAAGCAATGATCATCACACGCAATTTATTATCAACACTAATTGAATGACTTGTGAAATCAAAAGAGTGAAGCTACGTGTGGAAGTGTGACTATTTCCCTTCCCCGCATGCCGGATTCATGGTACCTAAAAGAAAACAACATAAACACAAACGTGAGTTCATCTCTCAGCTAGCATATTGCAATGGACAACAAGAACAATAACATGGCAATAATGTCTCACATCATGTATATCATCTCATTCATGAACACATAACATTATAATCATCATTACGTATGCAATGCAATGCAATGCTCATGTCTCCTTGGAAACTCATACCGGTATGGTTGAGTACACACCCGTCGGTGTGCACCCTCTCCCCCCTTCCATCTCGAAGATGGAGGGTGCCTACTCCTCGCTTCCAAACACCACGTGGATGGAATCACGATGTAGGACTTACTCAATGGCTCTCCGGATTAGTCATAACTTTCTCACCGACCTTCCCCGGACTAGTTATGACTTTCTCACCGCCCGGGCCATGTAACATGCCATGTATGCAATTATGCCAACATCATATTTAACTCGTACATTAACACATGGCATCATAACATAATAAACATGCTCATCATATCATTGGTAATCATTAAAGCATGGCAAGTGATCATATATCATGTAGTCAATTCCATCTATTCTCAACAAGCAACCTACAAATCGGTATCCATTACAACACACTTGCCTCAACCACGGGCAACGGATTGGCGGGAAGTAGAAGGCACTCCCGGGGTCGCACCACCTGCACATAGGTATCACACACTCACAATCATGTCCACAAAACAGTACGCAAACCCTCATCTACCCGACATTGCCAACTACTCGCAAAACCTAAAAACAGAGGTTCTGTCCCGTGTGGGCAACAGCCTTCCAAAAGGCATAACTCGGGTTCTAAAACTCCGAATCAATTAAACGAGTACATCCTCGCGTAGCTTAGGAAATTTCCCAACTTTTTCTAGGTATAGGGAAAGACTGATTCGAACTGTAAAGTTGTTTAATCTACAAAATACCGTTATCTGTTCCAATCACGTCACATATTTTAACACGCTCGGTAAAACAGCCATAACTTTCAAACGGCTGGGCAAAATTTAACATTCTTTATATCCACGGAAAGATAAAAAAATTATCTACAACTCCTTCAACGTCCGTACGACCAGATTCTGACTCTAATTTGGCGAAAAACCGAACCCTAGGTCGACTGCTCATGCTGCCCGAAACAGAGAATGTGGCAACTTCTAGATCTAATCCAATCTACTCAATTCCAGTACCACCAATTGATCTAAAAACTTGATAAACACCCTTATAACAGTACCTAGACCAACCCCAAGGATTCCCATGGCCATACCTTTGCCCAACGCACGAAAACCCAATAGATCTCCTCCCGATTCGCGCGATCTCCTTCATCGCTCCAATCCCGCCGGATCTCCTCGTCGCGGAGCGCTCCAACGTATGGATCTTTCAGGTGTGGAGGTGGAGAACCCCCCTAGGGGCAGCAAGGAAGGAGGAGAGGTGGTGGAGAGGTGGTGGAGCAATGGGGAGCAATGGGGGAGGTGGAGGCGCCACAAGGAGGAGGTGGGGAGGTGTGGGGTGGCGGCTAGGACTTGAGGGGGCGCAAGGGCAGGGGGTGAATGCCTAAAGGGGCTGAGGGAGGCCCCTAACCAGGTCTCCTACTCCTATTAGGACTCAAACTCCATCCCACCAAAGCCCACGACCCTTTCCTTTAGGCCCAAACTCCCCCGGAAAGGCCCAAAACCCCGGAAACGGCCCGAAAACGGCCCGGAAACGCTATTAAGCCTCCTATCATATGGTTTTAACCTCCAATAACTTATTTCATAAAGTTTTTTGACCTTAAAATTCACGTTAAATAATGTCACACCATTCCATAGTGTCACAGCCATTGAGCACGTCTAAAAGACTCAAATAGTAGCAAAAGGCTAAACTATCAAATAACCAAAACCCAAGTTATTTTGGGGGACTCCTTAGCTATATATAGGAGAAATAGGAGGCCAAAACTAGGCTAGGGGCGTCCAAACCACATCCATGGCTGAGTAGGACTCCTATTCCTAGTTTGACTCTGATTTAGAAAGATGACCGAACTTGTTTTGCAGATTCCCGTTGACTCGTAAGGAATTTGGAGGTGGGGCTGGATCCGTTGCAAAGAGGACGTTGAAACCTTTCAAACTAGTACTCATAGACCTCAAACACCCTTGTGGATCAAAAGTTATGGTCATTTTAAGTTGGTGCTGTCTCGGAGGCCGAATCCGAGTTGAACTTTTGCACCGAAAGAATTGGCTTCATGCTTGACGTTTGGGAGTCCTTTCTCCTTGGTTCCTAAGGACAATAAAATCATCACAAGGATTAAATAGCATTCATTCATTAAATTATTTGTATGCAACCCGAGGAACGCATTCACCTGGCAATTGAATTGACGTGCGCGAGCTCGATTAATTGGCCCTTGTATTACATTGTTGGCTTCAATTGGGTTTGTAGGCATGGCCGTATCCATGGTAGTGATGTCCTCATCATCCTCCCCTTCTTGCATTTGAGTCGTCCTCGACTCAAGTTCATCATCTTCTCCCAAGTATGGCTTTAGATCTGATAATTGAGTTGACGGGCTCGAGCTCGAGTCAATGGTCCTTGAATCGACGAAGATGTAGAAGGATGGCCAAGGTGGGGGTCGATAAAGCCATTCAGATGGAGCCATCATAGTAGATGTATACGAAGAAGAGGATGCCGTGAAGTGTCGCCAACTTAATGGTCCTGGCAAAGGTGGGGGCCGATGAAGCCATGCAGTTGATATAATTGCAGCAACACTTCGTGATGACCATATGTATCCACTATTAGTTCTGTCCATGATGAGCATGGTCTCATCAGGAGGACACCCTAGGGCAGCAAGGGGGTGGAGGAGAGGTGGTGGAGAGGTGGGGAGCAATGTGGGAGGTGGAGGCGCATGCAAGGGAGAGGGGGATGTGGGGGTGGCGGCTAGGGCAAGGACGGAGAGGTGGGGGCGCCCAAGGGGCAGGGTGTGGGGTGCAAGGGGGTAGGGGGAGGCCTTTTACCATCCCCCCACACTTGTTCCTAATCCTAAATGGATTCCCACTCCATCCCACCAAAGCCCACAACCCCCTCTTTTAGGCCCAAACACCCCCGGGAAGGCCCAAAACCCCGGAAACGGCCCGAAAATGCTATTAACCTCCTTACCCTATGGTTTTAACCTTAATCCCACATCTCATAATGTTTTTGACCTCATCATGCACCATTTATAAGGTTCCGACACTCTGTGGTGACACATCACTTCATAAGGCCCAAAAACGCGAGTAAACCTCAAGCCGAAAGGTTTTATTCTCTAATTTCACATTTTACAATGTCACACCATACCGTAGTGTCACAGACACTTGGAACACGTCATGCACTCCGGCCAACGACTGCGGTAACTCCAGCTGGTAAGCAACTTCGCCTCTGCGGCTCAAAATCTTAAATGGTCCGACATATCGCGGTGCGAGCTTCCCTTTGGCATGGAATCTCTTAACTCCCTGGAGGGGTGTAACTCTGAGATACACGAAATCTTCTGGTTCAAAGCTCAAGTCTCGACGATGGTTATTGGCTTAGCTTTTCTGTCTTGATTGTGCCATCTTCAGTCTTTCCCGGATCATGGCAATCTGCTCTTCAGCTTCTTGAAGAATGTCTGGCCCAAAGACACGACGTTCACCTGTCTCATTCCAGTTCAACGGTGTTCGGCAAGGTCGACCGTATAGTGCCTCAAATGGTGACATCTGCAAACTGGCCTGGTAGCTATTGTTGTAGCTGAACTCAGCATACGGCATACTTTTATCCCAAGAGGTAGCATAAGCTAATGCACAAGCTCTTAACATGTCCTCTAGAATCTGGTTAACTCTCTCGGTCTGTCCATCCGTCTGAGGGTCATAAGCTGTACTGAAATTCAAACGGGTCCCCATGGCTTCATGCAGCTTGTTTCAGAATCTCGAGGTAAACTGGGTACCTCTGTCCGATACGATCTTCTTCGGCACTCCATGCAAACAGACGATCCTGGTCATGTACAATTCTGCTAACTTATCTCCCGAGTAAGTGGTCTTTACCGGGATAAAATGGGCGACTTTAGTCAAGCGATCCACTATAACCCATATGGAGTCATATCCACCCTGGGTTTTCGGCAAACCGCTAATGAAGACCATTCCGATTTCTTCCCACTTCCACTCAGGTATCTTCAACGGCTGTAGCAATCCTGCTAGTCTCTGATGCATTGCCTTGACTCTCTGGCATATGTCGCACAACGCAACATGCTCGGCATCTTCACGCTTCATGCTCGGCCACCAGAATCTTTCCTTCAAATCCTGATACATCTTAGCACTTCCTGGATGGATTGAATACTTGGAGTCATGGGCTTCCTCTAGTATCAATCGGTTCAGCTCCTTCTTGTTTGGCACACAAATTCGATCCTCCATCCACAACGTGCCTTGCTAATCTAGCTTAAAGTCTTTTGCCTTGCCTTCATCCATTTTGGACTTAATCCTGCGGATATTGTCATCATCCTTCTGTCCTTCTCGGATCTGATCCTCCAGGGTAGGCTTCACTTCTGATGCGGACAAGAATCCTTCTGGCACTACTTCAATCTGCATCTTCTGGAAATCCTTGCATAGCTCTTCCTAACTCGCGGCTATCAACATGTTCACCGTATGGCTCTTCCTACTGAAGGCATCGGCCACCACATTGGCCTTCTCAGGATGGTAGTGGATTCCCACATTATAATCCTTGATCAGTTCCAACCATCTCCTCTGCCTCATGTTCAGGTCTAACTTGGTGAATATGTACTTAAGGCTCTTATGATCCGTATACACTTCACATCTGTTCCCGATCAAATAGTGACGCCATAACTTCAAAGCATGCACTACGGCAGCTAGCTCTAGGTCATGCGTCGGATAATTCTCCTCATGCGGCCTCAGCTGCCTCGACGCATATGCGACGACCTTCCCGTTCTGCATCAGCACACATCCAAGCCCTTGTCGCGATGCATCACAGTAAATATGAAAGCTTTGATTGACGTCTGGTAGAACTAACACTGGTGCCAATGTCAATCGCTTCTTCAACTCTTGAAAACCCTTCTCGCACTCTGGCGTCCAGGCAAACTTCTTCTCCTTCTTCAACAATTACGTTAGGGGTCTCGCAATCGTCGAATAATCGAAAAGCCTTCGATGAAGCGGCGGTAGTAACCTGCCATCCCAAGGAAACTACGAATCTGGGTCACGGTCTTCGGCTGTTCCCAATGTAACACAGCTTCTACCTTGCTTGGATCTACCGCAACTCCTTCTGCGGTCATTACATATCCAAGGAATTCTACCTTATCTTTCCAAAAATCGCACTTGCTGAACTTGGCGAAGTGTTGCTGTTCCCTCAGCTTTTCCAAAACTCGCCTCAGATGCTCTGCATGCTCTTCCTTTGTCTTGGAGTAGATGAGAATATCATCTATGAACACAACGACAAACTTATCCAAGTACTCCTTGAAAACCATGTTCATCATATTCATGAAGTAAGCTGGTGCATTTGTCAGACCGAAGGACATAACAGTAAACTCGTAATATCCATATCTTGACGAGAATGCGGTCTTCGAAATATCTTCCGATCGGATCTTCAGCTGGTGGTATCCCGATCTCAGATCAATCTTGGAGAAAACTCCGGCTCCTCTTAGCTGATCAAACAGATCATTGATCCTTGGTAGCGGGTACTTATTCTTCACGGTGACTTCATTGAGTGCACGGTAGTCAATGCACATCCTGAAACTCCGATCCTTCTTCTCGACGAACAGAACTGGCGCTCCCCATGGTGATGAAATCGGTCTAATGAATCCTTTCTCCATCAGCTCTTCGAGCTGTTTCTTCATCTCCACCAATTCTTCAGTGGACATCCGATATGGTCTCTTCGCTATCGGCGCTGTTCCAGGTACAAGCTCTATCACAAACTCTATGTCTCTGTCAGGCGGCATCCCAGGTAGGTCTTCAGGAAAAACATCTGGATACTCACTCACCATTGAGACATCCTTTATGCTGATCGTCTTGGCGCTGTTAACCATGAACTGTCCATCTCTAACGGCAGTCTCTTGAAATTCCACTTTTCTTACACAAGGCTTTCAACTGATATGACTCTTCGTCCACAGTCTAGCATGACCTTGTGTTTGGACAACCAGTCCATTCCCAAAATAACATCTAAAGTCCGGGTTCCCAATATAATCAAGTTCGCTATGAACTCTACCCCATCTATTAGTATTCTCACCCCAGAACATCCTACTTGAGATCGAAGTTTTGACACAGGGGTTTGAACTATAAGCATGCACTTAAGATCCACAATCTCCAAATCATTCTTAGAAACAAAATATCGGGAAACGAACGAATGCGAAGCTCCGGAGTCAAACAAAAATGTTGCAGGTACTGAGTTGACAAGTATCTTACCCAGTATGATGTTTTTGGCATTCTGGAGTGCCTCTGCGGTCACGTGATTGACTCTGCCTCTCACCACGGTCTGGGGTGCAGCTCCTGGCTATGCTGCTCCACGGTTTGCTCCTGGTGCAGGTGTCCTAGCCGGTGTGGATCCCAAGTTGAAGTGAACTGGGGTCACTCCTGCTATCTTCTTAGGGCAACTGTTGGAGAAATGCCCTGGCTCATTGCATGTATAGTAGTGCCTCACTGTGCCCTGCTGGTTGCTTGTAGCGGCGTTCCTGGCTGGGGCTGGGGTCTAGAAATTCTGATTCACAGGTCTCGGTGCTGGCGATGGTGTCCTCGCTGCACTCTGCGGTTGGAATTTGAAAAACTGATTCGGCGCAACCCGCAGACGCTGCTGCGCTCCCTGACGTGACCCTTGTTGCTGCATTCTGCGCTTCCTGTTTTCATCCAACTCCTTGCGCTTGTCCTCAAGAATAAGCGCTTTGTTCACAAGCTCCTGGAAATCTGGGAAGGTGTGCATGATCAGTCCAACCTGCAGTCCTGAGTTGAGTCCCTTCATAAAGCGAGACTGTCTAGCCTTATCTGTTGCTACATCTTCGGGCGCGTAGCGTGCAAGCTGTGTGAACTTGTTCAGGTATTCTGACACCGGTTGATTACCTTGCTTCAATGCCCTGAACTCTTCCTTCTTAAGGTCCATTATCCCTTCAGGCACGTGATACTGACGAAATGCGGCTGTAAACTCCTCTCAAGTGATATCCTGTGGATTCTCCCACGTGGCACAAAAGTTCTCCCACCATTCAGCAGCGGTCCCTTCCAATTGATGAGAGGCATAAAGCACCTTCTCATTTCCCATGCACTGGGCAATGTGTAACTTTTTTTCTATTGACCTTAACCAATCATCCGCCTCCAGTGGATTGGCATTCCCAGAGAATGTGGGCGGATGAGTCCTCATGAACTCTGACAACTTTGCTCCCTATCGTTGTCCCTGATTTGCTTGGTTAGCGGCGGCCTGAGCAATGATCTGCTGCATCATAGCATGCATCAACTGGGTCTGAGCGGCAAGAAAAGCTCCAAAGTTCTGCATGTCGACTGGCGGTGCTGGTTGGGGTGCAGGTGCTCCATCATTAGGGTTTCCAGCTGGACGAGAACCACTCCCATTGCCTCCAAGGTTTCCGCGGGTGTTCACCATCTGTTGATTGCTCCAAGGTTTAAGACAAGAGGGAAACAAGCATAGACAAGTAGTAGAGTAACTTATGCGGGGAGGTGTAATTCAAAACCCAACTTTATTAACTATAACATAATAATATCTTGGTATGGTTGCTTACAATGCCTAAGGGCCTGCAACGCATATTGCACACTCAGCAAGCAATGAAAATCCAACGCCTCTAAGGGTGAATCTTTATTCTATAACGCGACTTGTCGAAGGAGTCCCAACTATAAGACCTGGGCTCACTCGTCCAGAAAACCTCCTCGGCCTGGGTGCGGGTGCGGTGGCATCGGCGCGAAACGATCACCCTGCCCTGCAACTGTGGTAGTCGAAGAAGCGGTGTCCTCATCGAGATCTGACTCCTCCGGGTCCGGCTCATGTAGCTCGAGTACTGGCTCTGGTCCCGGCCTGTACAATGCCATCTCCAACTCGTCAATCCTTCGCAGAAGGTGGGACACATGCTCTTGAGCCTCCCGCCATCGATTCTTCTCTATCGTGACCTCCTCGCGAGCCTTCTGTAGCTCCCGGTTCGTATCATCGAGCACATCCTCCAGAGTGATGACAAATCGTGCCAGCTGTGTAACCGTGGCATTCTCATCCCGAATCAGCTTTGGGTCAAGAAGGTTGTTGTTGTGTGGGTGGTAGCGGTACACCGCGCCCTTCAGCTCGCTGGCGTAGATGCGGGTGATGTGTCGCATTGCTCGTCGTGATACCTCCTGAATTCCCATCTGCATTGTCGACGTCCTGGCGGTGCAGTATATCAGACGGTTGCCCTTGCCCTTCTTCCTGGCATGTACCATGATCTTCACATCACAAGCCTTAATCAGTCCCACTCATCTGATGACGTTCACTTGGTATTGCGGCTTCTCAAAACCTTCGAGAAACTGCAGCATACGCCAAAGTTCCGCGGCGTGGCCAACCTCAAGATCGACGTAGTTGATCTCTCCCTCCATCTGTCACAAAATGCTCACGTAAGAACAGATTTCCAATTGTGATAAGGGTAAGGAAAAATTCAGCAAGGGGGTAAGAAAAGAGGGAAGGGGATAAATCGAGAATTCATTCACTATCCTAACAAATTTTAATTTTAGAAAATAGGTTTTATCCTCACTACGACCATTCTAACTATGGGTTGAGCCTACAGTCAGTATGGCTCTGATACCACCTCTGTTGGGACCCGAATTTGCAAATCCGGACCCTCTGTGTATTCAGCACTAGTCCAGGATCACGCTAGTGCACACAGTCTCAACATTGGTAAATATCACAATCATACCACTCGATAATAATAAAGTACTTTAATTAGATAATCAAACTGGTTGCTTGACCTTAAGGTCAAGTTACAAATATACGCCTCGTAGGGCGAAACTTATTAAAAGAGAAATAATAGCAGCGGAAAAAGTAAGATAACATCGTGGCGCCATCCAGTATACCACATGCAACTGACTGGGCTCGCTCCCTAGTTAGACGGTTCCTCCTGGAGCTCCTCCTCCAAAGCTGGTGTAGACTCTTCCTCAACTGGTGTTGTATTATGGCAAGGGTGAGTACTTGGTACTCATCAAGTTATGCACAGAATGCAGCTAATATACTACATGCATGGCTTAATACAAAGGAATAGCTCAAGGTATATTTGCAGTAAACAGCATTTAACAAGTATCATAAGTAGATTCGAAAGTAGTAGAAACAAGTATAACATCAATAACTTCTCCAGGAGTTAAATAAACATCTTCCCCATTCCTAGTCCACATTTTCATCAACATCATCTATTAACCTAACCAACCTTCCAAGTCCAAGTTATTTTCACGAAAGTCTAACCCTTGACTGTAATCCCCGAGCAATGTCCAATACCGCGGACACGGCTATTCGAATAGATTTTTCACTCTGCAGAGGTTATGCACTTTACCCACAAGATACAGCCAAACACCACAAAGGCGAGTGGTCGTAACAAAGCCTTTCAGAAACGGCTAACTACGCAAGTGAACCTTTCCGATTTTTGCCCTACACCATCCCTTCCCTTAACAAAGGCGAAGTATGGGACCGACATACCGTTGGACGGGTACCATGCCATCGCATCGGTACGCTCCCCCTTCAAGCTACACAAAGGGTGTAGTTGACACCCGAGGTATCACATGCAAGTTATTAGTAACTTACTCAACTAGGACCGTCGCATTCCGGTCATGTGGTTGCACGATTAACTCGGTTCAAAGGCTTGCAAGGTTAAGTCCTTAGGTTGACCAGGGCAAGACTACCCAAAGAACCAAACCATCACTCCCGATGCCACAACTGGCCCACCCGATCATTTCTTGCCACATGCCCTGGTCCAAATCTATTTATCAAAACCCCAGTTGATTACCATGCACCACGTGCCATCAACATCACAACACATGATACCCTTTTCCAAAACAGGTTCAATATATCATTACGTCAATATTAACATTTGGTTGTCCAAAACCATGTCATGAGCACGTAGCAGGTTTAAGCAATATACTACAACGATCTAAATCCCCATGTCGGCAATTTAATAATGTCCAACTATTTAATCCTCAACTAGGGTGACAAAGGGTTCATGGCATACAATTCTTTATGTCAAGGTGGCATACATCAACTAGGCAATTAACTAATCTCCCAAAACTAATTAAAGCATTTTCTAATTGAACTAGCATGCAATAATTTAAATCAAATTAATTTCAAAATGGGTTCAACATGGTAAAAGCACAACTTGCCATCAAAAGCACTTGATCTTGGTCCTGAGCTGGCTCTTGGGTCAACACTTCACCTTCGAAGCCTTCGGGCACTTCAACGTCTACTTGTAACGCGTGCAAATAGCAATAAATGAATAAAACAGTACACAAAAGTGACCAAACATCCAAATGAAGTCCATAAACATCGAGAGCATAATTTTATGAATTTTTAGGAATTTGAATCGGCGAAATCGGAGTTAAAACGCAAAAGTTATAAGCGTTTAAAGTTTAAATAGTCAATTAAATAATATTACAGAGAAAAACTTTGGTCCAAAACTTAAATAAAATTTACCATTGGGTAGAACTCAATTTTATACAAATTTAGAAATTTGAATCACTCAAATCGGAGTTAAATTGCAAAAGTTATAAGCGTTTGAATTTTGAAATCATATTTGAATTCATTAAACCGAATTAAATAAATTATTTCTTTTTCGGAAAATGATTTATTGCGCCAGCAGTGACACATGTCAGCACTGGATTGGTCTACTTGGACTCGCCGATGTCAGCGCCGGCCGAACCCACCGATGACGTCAGCATGACGTCATCGGCCACGTGGCATCACCCGGGTGCTGCCACGTATCCTGGTCCATGGACACGGCCCACGCGCAGCTCGGGTCCACGGTGGATCCGGAGCATGGCTCCACATGTCACTGACATGTGGGCCAATCTGTCGCTGGCCGTCTTGCTCACGCCCGGGCGCGATCGACACGGGTTCTACTAACACGCTGGCGCGTGTTAGAGACACGCACCACGTCGCGGCGCGCCGCGCTACCGATCGCGACGGCCACCTCCCGCCATGTGGCGCGATTTGGACCGTTGATCTAAAAATCAATGGTTCTGATTGGATCCAATGCCGCGACGCTATGCGATATTAACGCGGCTAATCCGGGGCCGTTCGATTCGGATCGGACGGTCCAGATTGGATCGGGTTTTCGCCTCACCGAGGGTGGCGTGGCATGTCCCGGTGCGCGACACGTGGCGTGCCCTATGCCGTTGGATCTAGATCCAACGGTTGGGATTGAATCTAAAACCGTAACGTGGATTCGCTACGGGGTGACGTGGACGAACGTGGGCCGTTGGATCTTGATCCAACAGTCCAGATCTAATCTGGTTTCTATGGGTCCCGGGGAAACGTGGTCTCACCTTGGCGGTCGGATCTTGATCGGACGGCTGTGCGGGCTCGAGGGCGTCGATGGCGCGCGGCGGCGGTGGCTTGGCCGGAGAGGAGGAAGACGACCAACGCGCCGGCGTTTGCTGGCTTCTTCGGAGAAGTGAGTTCTCCCTTCGGATGCGCCTCGGCCTGGGGGTCCCGTGACTGGGCTCAGCCGCGGCGGAGAGCGAAGGACGGCGGCAGAATTCGGAGTTAACCTCGGCGGAAGGCTTCTCGAACTACGGCGAGCTCGTGCGGCCGAACGGCGGCGGCTCAGGCGTGAAGGGTTAGGGGTACGGGTGCGCACGGGAGTCGGCTTCTCGGTGGCGGCGGCGGCGGTATAAATAGTGGCCTCGGCTTTCGTGAAAAGCGCGAAGACCGAGGCCCACACGCGGGCGGCGGCAGAGTCCAGCGAGGACTCGGATTAGGTGACGTGGCTCCACGTGGGCCGTTGGACCTCGATCCAACGGTTGCGGGGTTTGGGCTCGGGTCCGGCTCGGGCGACGTGGTTGGCTCGGTCGGACTCGGGTTCGGGCGACGTGGTTCAACCTCAGCCGTTGGATCGTGATCCAACGGTTGCGACGTTAGGGTTTCGGCCGACTGGGTTCGGCTCGACCGGGTGACGCGGTCGGGTTCGGGTCGGACTCGGACTCGAGTCCGACTCGGGCTCGGTCGCATGAATAGTAAAACCAACTCGGTTTTTCAGCAATTAAATAATCAATTAATTCGTAGAAAATTCAAATAAATCCAGAAAAATAGCAAAATACTCAGAAAAATCCCAGAAAAATTAGGGAAAATACTTTAGGCCATTTGGGACTCAAATAAAATATTTGAAACAAAATTTTATTTGCATCTTTGGATTCTTTAATTATTTCAAAAGGGAATAAATTCAAATTAAGTCCAAATAAATCCAAATAAATTCCAGAAAATTCCAAAAATTCACTAGAGTGTAAAATAACATCTAATTTCAAGAAAAGCAAAAATTGGGGTGTTACAAGGCCCAAGGGGGCATGGGGCTGGCGCAAGCAGCCCCCCCTTGCTGTCCTACTCCCCCTCATGGGCCAAAGGCTCCCCCTTTTGGCCCAGGTGGGATTCCCCCTAAAGCCCAACTCGCCTTGGAAAGGCCCAATCTCTCGAATTTGGCCCGAAAACGCGATTAAACTCCATAGCGTAAAGTTTTAACATCCGTTTTCACATTTTATAATGTTTTGACCTCAACATTCACATTTTATAAGATTACGACACTCCGTGGTGTCACATTTATTGGTTTTGTAAATATATTAGAATAGAAATTATTGATGAAAGTTTTGTTTTAGAGACTGTGGTGATATCCAAAACAACTATCCCTCCGGTCTTCAAAAAGATGGTGTTTTGGACATCCACATGGTCTATAAAACACAACTTTGACTGCTAATTTTTATTATAATATATTTATAAAATTCAATAAAATTATAATATTATAAAAATACTAAAACCTCTAGGTTTATAATATATTTATAAAATTCACTATGTCCAAGACGACACCTTTTAAATGCGGGAGGGAGTACTATTTGTGACGGGAGTGAAAAATATCTTCCACTGCTTGACTCAATTGAACAACAAAACAAAAAACAGTGGCAAGGTAAAGGATCTCACACTTTCTTTAGCTGCAGCCTTGGCAAGAACTCCAGCACCCATCTCGACCTCTTGCAAGCCAACAACCACCAACCCAACATCAGATGATGCATTACCAAAACACAACCAAAGAGATTCAGGAGATGCTTTCTCCTGCCCAACTCTCCAAGTTCGAACCAGTATTTCAATGTTCTCTAGCCTTGTATATGACAACTTCCTGTTTGCCAATTCAATTCGCAGAATATCATCTACCGGGCCAGGGGAAGTTAGAGGCCATCCTCGAATACCACACGATAATCGAACCGTTTGTGCAACCTGACCAAATTGTTCCATCCATTGCTTGAGCCACTGCTTCTTTTCGACGGTTATCTTCAACAAATGTCCCTTTTGTTGCAACTCTGCGTACTGCATCAGCTGCCCCCATCAAGGCATTCCTAGATTTCTGGAAAAATGTGAAAGAACCTTGTGGGTTCTCCTTCTCTGTGGGTTTTACTTTGATCTCTTCCTTTATAAATTGTTCTGGCATCACTGGTGCCTCTAGACGAGCTGACTCCACTTGGCCATCCATGCCAGAATACTTTTAATGACTCCTTGTCCGAGCATCCCTGTAGAAAACATATCAGAAAAATTAGTTCCAATCGGACTTGAGGAAGCTGATGCAATTCATCTATATTTATGAAAGCATACCAAAGGTCAATATATGCTCTTTCAACCAGCAAAGCAGCCATATGTTTTTCTTCTTGTGTTAGCAAGAGGGACTTAGCAATGGCGTCCCAAGGCCATGCCTTTATAACACCCCCTTCAGAGATTGACCATATTTCACCTGTTTCAAAGCGATTGAAATGAAACATCATTTTGGGACAACTTTTCACCTCTTTTTAATCTACATCTAGATGTTCAACTCTTATGTGAAATGACAGAGATGCATGAATGTCAAACAACAAAGAACTAGTGATCCAGCCATTGATAGTGATTGAATGCAAAATGAAAGCAACAAAATAAAGCTGACAAATAATTTTTGTTGCAAAATAAACTGCAGAGTTTTTTTAAAAAAAACAACTACATAGAAACTGGTGATGGAACCGATGAGGTTGACACGAAGATGAAGACTCTGGAGTTGGGAGGAAAACTGATACAATGTGAAGCGGTAGAAGAGGAAAACTGACGAAAGGGAGTGCTGTGAAAAGTGTTAAAAATATTATGAGTGGGCAAATTCGTAATTAACTACTAATTGCAATTAGTGGCCAAAGGGTGGAAGTTGTATATGTTAGAGAGGTGTCTCTTCAAAACACCCTTTCATT
This sequence comes from Rhipidocladum racemiflorum, assembly GCA_036346355.1. Taxonomy (NCBI): domain Eukaryota; kingdom Viridiplantae; phylum Streptophyta; class Magnoliopsida; order Poales; family Poaceae; genus Rhipidocladum; species Rhipidocladum racemiflorum. The sequence goes on along the minus strand of CM070592.1, from coordinate 12,122,705 downwards.
CTCTATATAAAGGAGCATTGTCCATTGTAATCAGTGGTTGAAGAATTGATAGAGTTACTTCATAATCTCTCTATTCTCTCTTACTCTATGCATAGATTGAACAACTACAAATTCAACAATGTTTTACTTCAACATGTTATCAGCACCTTTGCTCGAGCAGGTTGTTCTAATCCTTAATTGTTGTCCTAATTACAACGGTAAGCACTATCCCTCTTGTTGAGATGCTCCTGATTTGATTATTAATAAAATTGTGTCATTATGGTTCTAATTGCTACACATTAATTGTAACACCCCGGCATCTATTATGCCTGAGTGTCACCAAACAATGACTAAATCACATCTAGATACCACAAATTAAAGTAAATTATAGCAAAGACACAAATGCTAAAACCAAAAATTTCGGCAGCATCTCCTTTGTTTTATCATGAATTGAAGCAATAGCCATAGCAGGGCAAGTATTATCATAACATAAGACATCTAAAACAACAACATAATGGATATAGCACCAACATAAGACCAAATATCAAGTTCAACCACTCCTTAAACTAATACGAAGCAAATAATGATCACAAGCGCACCATTTAATCCATACAAAAAATTTCATGGCACTATTATTATAATCATAATTCAAATTGATAAAATTGCCTATAGTTGTGGAGCTACATGAACATGTGTAGCTAATGCCCCCTTTCCACATGCCGATTTCATGGTACCTAAAAACAACATAAACACAAGCGTGAGTTCAACACTCAGCAAGCATATCGCAATAGGTCATAAAGAATAAAACAAGGCCAACAACAACACATACCATATTTAACATCATGATCAAATCATAATTTCATCAACAACAACATGGCCATGACAAAACACATTGTTCACAACTCATTTTCATCATCATGTATGCAATGCAATGCGATGCACATGTCTCCTGGAAGCATATACCGGTATTGCTGAGTGCACACCCGTCGGCGTGCACCCTCTTCCCCCTTCCATCCCGTACATAGAGGGTGCCTACACATCGCTTCCACTCACCATGTGGGTGGAATCACGAGGTAGGTCTTACAACCATGGCGCTCCGGATTAGTCATAACTTTCTCACCGACCTTACCGGACTAGTTATGATGTTCTCACCGACCGGGCCAGCTTTCATGCCATGTATGCAACATATGCCATAAACGTAAACAACTTGCATCAAACTGAACTAAACATGGCATAGCATCATAATAGTCTATTTTCATCATAACATTGGCAAGCACTAATCATGGCAAGATATCACAACATGTAAGCAATTTGCATCTAGTCACAATTAGCAACATACATTGCACTACCCATTACAATACACTTGCCTTAACCTCGGGCGATGGATTGGCGAGAGGTTGAGGGCACTCCTGGGGTCACACCACCTGCACAAACATACCACACACTCAAAACGTGCCCCCAAAATAGTATGCAAAAGCTCGTCTACCCCAACTTCACAACTACACCCAAAACCTAAAAACAGAGAATATGTCCCTCCCGGACAACAGACTTCAAACTATCATATCTTGAGTTCTAGGACTCCGAATCGATTAAACGAGTACATCATCGCGAAGCTTAGGAAATTTCCTAGCTTTTTCTAAGTATTGGGAAAATCTGATTGGGCATCTAAAATTGTTTAATCTACAAAACACTACATTCTGTCCCAATTACGTCACAGTTTTGAACACGTTCGGTAAAACGACCATAACTTTTAAACAACTTTCTCGACAGACGGCCAACCAAATTCCGACTCTAAAATCAAGAAAACTCAAACCCTAGGTCGACTGCACAATTTGCCCAAAACAGAGAATTAAGAAACATCTAGATTTCCTCCAATCTACTCAATAACAGCACCACCCCTTGATCTAAAAGCATCAAATAAACCTCTATAACAGTACCTAGACCATCCCCAGGGATCACCCATGCCATACCTCAGCCCGAAGAACGCCGAACGCCGAATTCCTTCCTCCCGGGCTCCCCATTCGTCTTCCTCGCACCGGAACCGCCGTATCTCCTCGTCGCGGGGCTTCCCGATGGAGAGATCAGCGGGATGCGAGGTGGGGAGCTCCTCAAGGGTAGCAAGGGGTGTGTAGAGGGGAGGGGAGAGGTGGTAGCGCAATGGGGGAGGATGGGGGGCGCACGGCATGGGGTGGTGGGGGCGGCGGCTAGGAAAGGAAGGAGAGGGAGGAGGTGCATGGGGGGGGCTAGGCGCAAGGGGCAGCAGGGTGCTGCCCTAATCCTCCCCCACTTGGGCCTTAGGCCTCCCACCTCTGGCCCAAGACGTTCCCCCAAGCCCACGAGGCTCCCCCAAGCCCAAAACTTCCCCCAGAAGGCCCAAAACACGAATTAACCTCAAACCGTAAAGTTTTACTCTCAAATTTCACATTTTATAATGTCACGACAAACCGTAGTGTCACATTCTTCCCCCCTTCAATAGGATTCGACCTCGAATCCGAGACACGCCACTTTGCAATCGACCAAATCGAAGGGAGCTAAGGTTCACGTCTCATAACCTGTGATGCCTTAGAGCATCAGAGCGATTCTAGGGTTCCTTTTCCTGGTTTTGTTTCGGGAGAGGAATGAAGGATTTGTCGGGGGATGAAATAATTGAAGTTTATGCGGTGTATTACTATTAAATTTGGAGTATTCGGGCTAGAAACAGTGGGCCGAGGAAAACTTGGGCCTGGGCCGGGAATTCTTTTCCCACCTCCACCTCCCCACCCCCCCTAGTGGGCCGGCCCACTTGGGTGCGCCCCCCCCCACCATGTGGCCGGCCACCCCCCCAACCCTAGGGCGCCTCCCCCATTCCCCCTAGCAGCCGCCACCCCCTGTTCTTCCTCCCTTGCATGGTGGCTCAAGATCCACCACGAAAACGCGAAGGAGAGAGAGCGAGAAGGGGATCCGTGGAGGCGAGGAGTTCGATCAGATTTCCGTTTCGGGGATCGTCGCGTGTTCTTCGTGGGATCTCAAGGGAGAACTCAAGGTAAAATTCCCAATCTTTTACCCCTGTTCTACCTAGGGATTAGGAGTGTATTAGATCTGGTGGTGAGTGGTTTGGATGGATCTTGATGGGGGAGAAGGGTAGATGTTCACGTGGTGCTGTTTTTGGAAGGGGAGATTGTGCAGCGTGGATTGTTTCGCGTTTTACGTGGCATAGAAGATTTTTCCTGCAAAAACCTATAACTCGAAAGTTGTAGATAACGTCGAGATCTAGCTTCTGTAATTTTTTCAGAATTTTTGGGGCGTGGGTCTGAGAGTTATCGCTGTTGCAAGATGACGGACAGAATCTGGAAACAGATTTTGTCCACTGTGTTGGACGTTTGTTTAGGCATATTTAACAGAGGAATTAGAATTTATGATCTTCTGGAAAGTTGTAGATCTCGTCAATATCTAGCTCCTGTAATTTTTTCATATTTTTATGTTCTGTGGAAAAAAAGATACGAAAAAGAGAATGGGGGTTGCTGCTGTTCGATCCGAACAGATCGGGGTTTCGGTGTTGGAAAAGGGGAACGGGTTGTAGGAATTGCGTGTTTGAGTTGTGTGATCAATTGTGGTGTTATTGCATACTGAAAATATGCTTGTACAGGTGGTGCCCCTTCTGGACGCAACTAGATCCGTCGTCTACGTCGGTAAAGGCAAGTGGAAGTAGTGTTATGGTTGAGCTATACATCGTTGTTTGCATTGCCTTCGTTATATTTCCGATGACATTAATCATACATGGTTTGATCATTTGCTGGGAAGATTGCAATAATTAGATTAGCAATGTGATGATGTGCTTTGGCTTTGAACCATGAGTAAAGAGAAGAATGATGTTGCCTATTGGTTGAATTGTCTAAATAGTTCATCTCAATGTTATTTGTTTTCTATCCATGTTATATGATGGCATGCAAATATGTGGACTCAATGTGGAAAATTATGAATGAATTCATGCATGAAGCATTAACTGCACAATCATGCATTGGAAGTTTGTCGACGCCAACAGGCGCGATCAGACGTACAACACCGTGTGTTCTGAGAAAGGGCACGGTGAGGAGGATCATGGCATAAGCATGTGCACAATCATATGCATTTTACTGAGGTTGTGTGGACTCTATAATGTGGTATTGGACATGAGGAATTTGGTATGCTAGTTTTACTGTGGCTGTGTTATTCGTTAGAAGTTGTTCCGCTTGCTGAGATTACCCAATCTCACCCTTGTTATTTTGTTGTTTTCAGGTAGTTCTCGCGAGTCGTAAGCTTGAAGGGTGGGCTTAGTAGCACAATCAACCCTCCGGGTCATCACGAATCACATGGACTAGTGCATTTAATAATTCATTAGCTTGCTGAAATTTTATTAATCATAGACCTGTTGATGTCCTCTTTGGAGCTGTTTTACGTTTATGTTTGTTTTCTGGTTGATTTAGACTTGTTATCTCTAGTATTGATGCTTTTATGTTATTCCTGTTTATAATGGTTATTATGAATCTTGTTGTCGCTTCCGTTTTGTCCTAATTTTAGGAGAGATGTGTCGAAATTTTCTTGTCTGACAGTTTAGATTTGTAGGGTGTTACAATTGGTATCGAGGCGAATTTGTAGGTCCTTGGAATATCTATTTTTAGTGTCATACTATAGGATACAACTAAAATGTGATGTGGAATAACATAGAAACATGGCCTAGGTTTTAACTAAAATTTTGTCATAGGATAGCAACATTAAAACTTGTGTAAGTGGAATCACTAATTTAAAATTTGACACACATGGATGCACAGTAGGAAAGGGTATGGGTATCGTTGTCTTATGCTTAAAGGTTGAATTTAAGCTTTGTTGTTGAATGCTACTTTTGATGATGTATAATGCTATATTTATGATAGATTTGATTGAGTTGCTTCATTTGTGATAAAGTGTGGTTGTGGTGCCGAAGGGTTTCGGTCACCTTTTGTTTGTAGTGAGGCTGTGGTTTGACGGTGTGGTCGGGTAGAGTCACCACCGAAGAACTATTAAACCCTGTAGGGAAAGAGTACGTATCCGTGTCTGTTGTAGATCGGGTAGTGACTGGAGTCAAATAGAAGAGGTTGGTGATGGATTCCTTCGGATGTTCTTTACCGTCTTGTGGTCGGTTTTGGTTGGTTTTATTTGTAAGTGGTTTGTTCGAAACCGAGGAAAATGCTTAGTTTTGAGCACTCGCTGATTTGTCCTTTTGGCGGTTTGTGGTTTTGTCTCCTTTGAGTGAAGACACAGAAGAAGAGTTCTACGTTGCGCGTCTTTTTGTCACAATTTTGCTTTGGTACTTGATTTATTGTGATGGACTGTCGTTGGGAGGAAATTTCTGTGGTTGTTGTTTCCCCGATTTTTTTTTAAAAAAGAAGGGGGTTGGAGTTTCTCCTGTTGCAGATCAAGCTGGATGGAGCTAAGTTTGAATCTTTATCGGAAAATTTTAGTTGGATATTTGGTCTTCCCTTTTGCATCTGTCTTCCTTTGTGGAAAGTGTAGGTTTTGGATTTCTTGAAGAGTTTTGGCTACTATGATTGGACATTTGAGGGTCGAGCTCTCTTGCATTTATGTTTGGATTTTGCTTTTCTTCCTTGCCTGAAAAGAAGAATTTTTTATCGGTGTTTGTTCTTGATCTAGAACTGTGTTTGTTTTTTTTAATGTTTTGGATTGCCTCCTGTTTGTCAAGGGTAGGTGACCCATGACGGTGTTTAGAAATTTTATGTCTGTGTTACGTAGTATGTAACAATGTGGTTTATGGAATGATGTACTTCTAAGTTAATTTGTGAGTTGAATCAATTAAAATGTAATTGTTATCTTTAGCTTGAGATTAAATAAACTTCTAGTATTGTAGATTGCTCTATAGCGATAATGATTGAATGTGTTAATGTGCATGCTTAGGATTTATTGCATTATTTTAATGTGTCCTTGACCATGGACAATGTTTAAAGCTTTAAATCTTGATGCGTAGTTAGAACATTACGATGATGTAAACTACTGTGAAGGTAATAGAAAATTAGTGGGTTATTTAGAGACATTTTAATATAAGGTCGGTAGAACAATTTAATTGTAATGGTGGACTACCGATATTGTTAAAGAAACCATGCTGGTTGTTTAAAGATGTTCTAATTTAATCGTGTTGGCTAGTGACTTTAACTTGGAAATTGATTAGAGTTGATATTTATGACGTTGCAAACTATTAGTAGATTCGGAAGTATGCAGTTGCGTTCCAATAATGCTAGTATCGATATCAATTGGGAAGACATAAGTTTTGCCATTGCCGTAAGAGCTTTGTGATGATTTCACCTATTCAGTTCACTTTAAAAAAAAAGGCTGGAGTATGTCTTGGAGTGGCAATTTTGCTATAACCCGTGTATAGGGTAGCTAAAAAAAAATTAAAAAAAAAATTTAAATTTAATTTAGCGTTGTTGTTATAAGAGCTTTGGATGGCTTAAATTATTCAATCTATTTTACATAGTTGGAGTATGTTGTGTAGTGACAGTTTGTCATAGCCTATGGATAGGGTAACTAAAAGCAATGTTGTTGTTTTACAATTATGCCAATTATTGATATTGATGACTTAGTAGTGGTGGTAACTGATTAGATTAATTGTTGAAAACCTTTGTTAAAATGGTGGAAATTGTAACATGTTGTGATGGAGTGAACCAGGGATAGTTAGCATGATGCGTGATTTTGTCCTTAATAAATGTATGTTTTAAACTTCTATTTATGATTAGTGCCTTGTTGAGATAATATTTACTTGTTGAGTCATCTTTTAGGTGAATAAATTTCCATTATCGAGATGTTGACGCGTATGTGGTATGGAATTTATAGGTTCATCATGCTGAAAGACTTGTTGAAGCACTGCCTTTCAAATTTAGAATATGATGATATAGGTTAGGCTGCTCCGTGGGGATCTTGATGAGGTAGTGTTGGTTGGATGTGTTTTCGATAAGCACTGTGAACTTTATTTATAATTGTGGAAAAGGTAATAAGAGTAAGAATTTGTTGTGTAGTTGTTGTTAAATCCTGATGGGCCTTCTCAATGAGTAAATAGGGAATATTGAAATCTAAATGGTAAGGGTAGTGGAATGCTATAGATGGCGGGAGTTATGCTGAACTTATGTTTAAAAATTCATATGGATTGGTTTGTTTGTTTGATATTTGGGTTGAATAATTTCGGTCAAAGTATTCTTTGTGCTGTGTTTCAGTTTCCTAAACTTAGAATGATTACGCCAAATGTGGGTTAATTTCGAGGCTTAAAACAAGGATAAAAGAATGATTAACCTTGAAGTAATTTGTGGAGATTTTGGAATGTTATTCTATTAAATATCGTCATTCATTCATCTTTGATAAGAAAACTAGCTTAAGTTATGAATGCGACATTTATGCTCAAGGATGTATGCTTTGACTGTGTCCGTAGTTTTCAAGGTCGAGTTATCGGTTGCATTGTTGATCAAAAGAAGTAGCTAATCCAATGTAAGATTTGGAACTTCATGATCTGGAAATATTTGTATTTCTATTTTGGTCTAGAGTTGTGTTGTGGTGTGAGGTGTTTGACAGTTTTTGTTTAAGAGACGATTCTTCTGGTTGTGACATGAATGATATTCGTGGTTGAAACAATTTTTTTGTTGGGAAGTGAGTTTGGTTCCTTTTTAAGGAAAAAGAGATGGTGGTTGTGTGGAAGCATTTAATTCCTTGATCGGTTTCTTTTTTCTGAATGGCTCGGCCTTGGATAAAAGTGAGATGATTTGTTTTGGTAAAAGTGAAATGCATTTGCAGAAGACTTTCGCGGTGTTTCTCTTTTGAATAGAGCTTCTCCCCGAAGAATTTTTTTTTTGGTGGTTTTGGTTCTATGGAGTTCCTCTTCCAAGTTGAGTTCCCGTGTATGTGAATTTCAGCCCTTTGGTTTAAAGGTGGTGATTGTCGTTCGTTGTGTTAGTGAGAATTAAGATTTCTTTTACGTTCAAGCTTGGGGGTAAGAAAATGAATGTTTATGTTATGGTTGAGTATATTCAAGGATTGTACTCCTTGCCCTGGTCCTTGGGTGGAAGAATGTGAAGGCGAAACCTTCTTACAAGGGAAAACTAGTGTGGGTCGCTGATCGTAAGTAGTTTAAAAGTGAAGAGTAAAGGAAGGTTGTGTATGACTCAATTCAAACCTTTTTTGGAGAATTGTTTTCATTGATGTATTCCTCGGTGGGGTTGCTTATTTTAGTAGTGGACAACTTGGAAGTTGCAGGTAATTACATTATTTTTTTTGGAACTTTTGTCACTGGGTTCGAGCGAGTTTGTGTCAACCGTAGTGATTGTGTTCGGTTGTTATTGTTTCTGCGGATTTACGGACCCTGGTTGTAAAGTAGGCTATCTCTGTCGTTGGTAAGGGTGGATATTGGTTCTTTTTGTAAAAGATCAATCACTTGTAGGAGATAGGAGTTTGTGTTTGGGTTGATGTAGAGACTTACCTAGAGCGTTGTGTCTCACATGGTTCGCGTCGTCCAGAATGCGACGAACTGTGGTAGAGGAGTTGAGATTGGAATGCGGAGTTTCGCGATCGGGTTGAAGAGAGAAGTGGGAGTTGAGATTCCAGATCGATACCAGATTCACCTAATAGGTGTCCTTTTTTTTAATAGGGGAATAGTTCGTGTTAGTGTCCAATGAAAGATTTGGGGACCAATTAGTCTGAGCGGGATGCAACTTGGGAACTTGAGGACCAGATGCGGAAGAAGTATCCTACACTTTTTGAGGATGCTGAAGGTAAAGTGTTGATTACCATTTTGCCTTCCTTTTTTTTAAGGTTCCGTAGCAAAGAGGAGTAGATTCGGGGACGAATCCTTTTAAGGAGGGGAGAATGTGATGCCTTAGAGCGTCAGAGCGATTCTAGGGTTCCTTTTCCTGGTTTTGTTTCGGGAGAGGAATGAAGGATTTGTCGGGGGATGAAATAATTGAAGTTTATGCGGCGTATTAATATTAAATTTGGAGTATTCGGGCTAGAAATAGTGGGCCGAGGAAAACTTGGGCCTGGGCCGGGAATTCTTTTCCCACCTCCACCTCCCCACCCCCCCTAGTGGGCCGGCCCACTTGGGTGCGCCCCCCCCCACCAGGGGGCCGGCCACCCCCCCAACCCTAGGGCGCCTCCCCCATTCCCCCTAGCAGCCGCCACCCCCTGTTCTTCCTCCCTTGCATGGTGGCTCAAGATCCACCACGAAAACGCGAAGGAGAGAGAGCGAGAAGGGGATCCGTGGAGGCGAGGAGTTCGATCAGATTTCCGTTTCGGGGATCGTCGCGTGTTGTTCGTGGGATCTCAAGGGAGAACTCAAGGTAAAATTCCCAATCTTTTACCCCTGTTCTAACTAGGGATTAGGAGTGTATTAGATCTGGTGGTGAGTGGTTTGGATGGATCTTGATGGGGGAGAAGGGTAGATGTTCACGTGGTGCTGTTTTTGGAAGGGGAGATTGTGCAGCGTGGATTGTTTCGCATTTTACGTGGCATAGACGATTTTTTCTCAAAAACCTATAACTCGAAAGTTGTAGATAACGTCGAGATCTAGCTTCTGTAATTTTTTCAGAATTTTTGGGGCGTGGGTATGAGAGTTATCGCTGTTGCAAGATGACGGACAGAATCTGGAAACAGATTTTGTCCACTGTGTTGGACGTTTGTTTAGGCATATTTAACAGAGGAATTAGAATTTATGATCTTCTGGAAAGTTGTAGATCTCGTCAATATCTAGCTCCTGTAATTTTTTCATATTTTTATGTTCTGTGGAAAAAAAGATACGAAAAAGAGAATGGGGGTTGCTGCTGTTCGATCCGAACAGATCGGGGTTTCGGTGTTGGAAAAGGGGAACGGGTTGTAGGAATTGCGTGTTTGAGTTGTGTGATCAATTGTGGTGTTATTGCATACTGAAAATATGCTTGTACAGGTGGTGCCCCTTCTGGACGCAACTAGATCCGTCGTCTACGTCGGTAAAGGCAAGTGGAAGTAGTGTTATGGTTGAGCTATACATCGTTGTTTGCATTGCCTTCGTTATATTTCCCGATGACATTAATCATACATGGTTTGATCATTTGCTGGGAAGATTGCAATAATTAGATTAGCAATGTGATGATGTGCTTTGGCTTTGAACCATGAGTAAAGAGAAGAATGATGTTGCCTATTGGTTGAATTGTCTAAATAGTTCATCTCAATGTTATTTGTTTTCTATCCATGTTATATGATGGCATGCAAATATGTGGACTCAATGTGGAAAATTATGAATGAATTCATGCATGAAGCATTAACTGCACAATCATGCATTGAAGTTTGTCGACGCCTTGTGGCGATCAAGTCGATACAACACCGTGTGTTCTGAGAAAGGGCACGGTGAGGAGGATCATGGCATAAGCATGTGCACAATCATATGCATTTTACTGAGGTTGTGTGGACTCTATAATGTGGTATTGGACATGAGGAATTTGGTATGCTAGTTTTACTGTGGCTGTGTTATTCGTTAGAAGTTGTTCCGCTTGCTGAGATTACCCAATCTCACCCCTTGTTATTTTGTTGTTTTCAGGTAGTTCTCGCGAGTCGTAAGCTTGAAGGGTGGGCTTAGTAGCACAATCAACCCTCCGGGGTCATCACGAATCACATGGACTAGTGCATTTAATAATTCATTAGCTTGCTGAAATTTTATTAATCATAGACCTGTTGATGTCCTCTTTGGAGCTGTTTTACGTTTATGTTTGTTTTCTGGTTGATTTAGACTTGTTATCTCTAGTATTGATGCTTTTATGTTATTCCTGTTTATAATGGTTATTATGAATCTTGTTGTCGCTTCCGTTTTGTCCTAATTTTAGGAGAGATGCTGTCGAAATTTTCTTGTACGACAGTTTAGATTTGTAGGGTGTTACATAACCCGCTTAGAAGCCCTACGATTTGCACCAGCCAGCACTCAGAAGCAAGGAGCTAAGGCTCGTAGACTGACGGCTCTAAAGATAACTCACATTCAAAACTTGCTAGAATCTTACTCAACTTTGAAACACAAAGTACAAACATAAGGACTCAGAACGTCCCAAGCAAAAGGATGACTTCCTAAACTGACATTGAAGGAAAAGGGTCTCATACTCCTTTCCATGCATTCCTTGCCACTAAAGTGCCCGATCCCTTTCATCGGTGTTTCTCCCCAGAAGAACACAACACCAACCTCTAGAACCCTCTTCAGCTCCCACGCACAAAAGTGCTTTCACACCTCAACCTCTCAACTGTGGTTCATCGTATTCTAGACGACGCGAACCAAGTGAGACACAACACTCCAAGACTACCAACTGCTTGAACAATCGGCTAAATCCTTACAAAAGATTGATCTTTTACAAAAGACTAATACCCACCACTACCACCGAAGGAAGAACCTACTTTATAACCAGGGTCCTTAAAACCCGCAGAAAAATTATCAACCGAGCAATCCACATCGGTTGACACAACTCACTCAGAGGTCGGCGACAAAAAAAATCCAATACACTTCCAAAAGGAAAAGTAATTACTAGCAACCACCAAGTGGTCCACTAAAAATTTAATCAGCCCCACTGAGGAACACATCGATGACACAATTCTCCAGGAAGGTTTGAATTGGGTCATACACAACCTTCCTTTACTCTTTACTTCTAAACCATTTACGGTCAACTACTAGCCACAATAGATTTCTCTTACTAAGAAAGTCTCGCCCTCACATCCTTCCACTCAAAGGACCAAGACAAAGAGTACCACTATTGGGTAAGCTCAACCACCAACCATCAACCCAATTGATCCACATACAATAACTCGAACCCCAAAGCGCTAAAAGCCACTTTGGAAAGAATTCGGCAACAACCAAAGAGTATTCATTTTAATTTCTTAAGTCAAGACGCAAAGGAAACACAAATCTCCTACACCACAACCAACATACCAGAAATTCTTCATTGTTTCTTTTCATACCAGAAAGAAATAGAAATCTCGATTTATGACATGCATGCACACTTTTCAAGAGCACTCCGGATTAGTCATATATCCATATATGACTTTCTCACCGACCTGGCTCATCGACCCTTTCATTAATGAACATCCATAAGCAATGTCATTCTTCCTTTTCACCATTCATTCTTCATGTAACAACAATACCGAATAGTCATTCACAAAAAAGACTTCCTCCTCGGTATCACATGAATGAACACCAATAACATCGATGATTGCGCTAAATCATATAACTATGACGGCAACCTCGTTAATAGCAAAACACCACGTCGTGTCAAAAACCACCATCCATTTAAAGCTAACCTTGCAAAACCTCGCATTCTAACCAAAATCAACATTTTGGAACAGAACATCAACTCCAAAGTCAAACATCCGCACACACAACCACCACAAATTTTTCTCAAAGAGAAAGAGAAACTCATTTCAAAAGGGAGCACTTCTAACAGCATCACTGATGAAACATCCACAAAAAAACCACCTTTTGAAGCACTTGCAAGCACCACACATATTTTCCAAATAACTCCAACTCTAGCCAAAAAGAGTTACAAATTAAACCTCGTGAGTTTTCCAACACAACCCTCTATGTCCATCTGCTTCCTTTCAAATTTATTCCAAGGATAACTCAGTGTGAACGCGAAGGAGCGTGATCCACTCAAAAACTTTTGAGTGTAAATCCATACTCACAACACAAACTAAACAAATTAGCCAAAACCAAAGATTGGCACCAATTTCTACGAGTTTTAGAGAAATTCTGAAACACAACATAAGGAACACCTTGACCGAAACCCTTCAACCAAATTGGCAAACAACCAAACCAGTCTGAAAGGTTTTAGACACAAGCTCAGCATGAAACCCACCATGTTTAGTATTCCACTATACTTACCATTTAAACGTTCAATATTCACTATTTACTCATCGAGAAGCCCATCATAATTCAACCAAGAGCTACCTAACCAATTCTTTCTCTAGTTACCTTTCCCAACACTTATAAATAAAGTTTATGACGATTATCAAAACACATCCAACCAATACTACCTCATCATGATCCCCACAGACCAACACATCATTTAACAATGTATTCTTTATTTCAACCATAGTACTTCAACAGGTACTCAAGCATGATCAACCTATCAATTTTATACCACCTATACGTCAACATCTCAACAATCAAAACTTTTTCTTTTCAATTACATGTTACAATGTCCTTCATTTTAATAATGGTTCTTCCATGATTAATCTAAACAATTAACACCACTTCTAGGTCATCATTATCAATAAACGGCATAATCATAAAACCATAACATTGCTTTAAGCTACCCCATACATAGGTTATAACAAGTTGCCGCTACTCAACATACTCCAACTACTTAGAATAAATTGAATAAGTTAAACCATCAAAAAGCTCTTAAGGCAACCGCAAAACTTATGCCTGCCCAAATGACATCAATACTAGCATTATAGGAACACACTGCATACTTCCAAATATACTAATAGTTTGCAACGACAAAAGTAGCAACTCTAATCAACTTCCAAGTTAAAGTCGCTAGCCAACCCGATTAAATTTCTCTATTAACACGTTAAATTAGAACATCTTTAAACAACCAGCAAGGTTCCTTTAACAATATCAGTAGTTTACATTATCTTAATGTTCTAACTAAGCATCAGGGTTTAAAACTTTAAACATTATCGGGGGTCATAAGCACTTTTAAAGCAAAGCAATATATTCTAAGCATGTACATTAACACTTTTAATCATTCTCGCTATAGAAATAAATCTACGGCACTAGAAGTTTATTTAATCTTAAGCTAAAGATAAAAGTTACATTGATTCAATTCGCCAATTAACTTAGGAGTACAACATTTCGATAAACCACATTGTTACATACTTCATAACATGCTAAACAACAATTTTCACTTTTGACAACTCCTTTCAGTCAAATGACTACTTACTTTATTTGCAGCATTTTCTTTTTAACACTCAACCAAAATTCATAAAGAAACTTGACTCTCAAACTTGCAATGGGACAAACTCAATCTTGGTCATGCAAAAGAAAATCCTCCAAAACACATTTCAATCTCAAGGACTCCCATAGAGGAAAATGGTTGAAAGACAATTTTTTTTCTCAACAGGGAACCAAGCGATCAAGTAATCCTTTTCAAGTAAAGCCTTAACACCAAACCCCAAACTTTCACGAAACAAGAAGGGTTTTTCAAAGATGATTTCTCAAACCAGTAAAATGACGAAATCAAACACCACTTACTTCTACAAAGCCATAGAACTTCAACCCTGACAACCAGGTCTGGCATAACACCGCAATAACTCTTTTGACCTCGGAGAAAGACAAACACAGGATTAAATTGAGTGCTTTTCCCCGTAAAGCAATCAACAACTAGGCATCAAAGCTCAAAAGGTGACCAAAAGAAACGCAACACTAGACTTTTCTTCTTCGTCTTCAACCAAGGAAGACAAAACCACACACCGCATACGGAACAATCCGCGAAAATCCAAAACCAAACACTTTTCTTTTGGTTTCAATCAACTAAAACCAAGAAAACCACCCAAGACCGATCGTCAGAACGGTAAAGAACATCATAAGGAATCCACAACCAATCTCTTGATGAGACATGCTCATCATGGACAGAACTAACACTGAATACATATGGTCATCACCAAGTGTTGCTGCAGTTATATCAACCGCATGGTTTCATCGAGGCACAAAGCAAGCTATTGCCAAGAACATATCCACATAAGTTAGAGACAGCCAGGAAAGACAAATTCATAAACTAGCGCAAGAAATAGCTAGCTAGGAGCTAGGAAGACCAAATCCTAGGAACAAGAAGAAGGAAAAGTTAAGCCGTGCAGATATCCATTCATTCCCTTTTGCAAAAGTAAGTTTCCACAAACTCGATTCCATTACATGCATTGTATCATACCCAGAAGGAATAAAAATGAACTAGAAGTGAAAATGGGTAGTAAGAGATTTAAATGAGGAAGACTTGAGATAGTAGCCTCAGTTTATATGCATAACAAAGCTACAAGGGTTACATCATATGTCCCCTTAGAATTCCAAATACTCCCCGAGCGTATTGCAAATCAAGGTCATCGCTACGACGTCATCCAACCTGTAAATTAGTAAGTGCATGAATCATCATAGACAAAAGAGAAATAGCCCACTCGCAAGATATGGTATCAGTTTCATCATTTACCATATAAATAAATTATTAAAAAGCCTCGGTCATTATGCTTTGTTTCAGCATTCAGAAGATCATCAAGCTTAGTGTAACACCCCGGCATATAATATGCCCGAATGCTACCAAACATAGGCTAACCAACATCTAAATACCACCATTTATCATAAATTCCAGCAAGGATACATATGCTAAAAACCGACATTTTCGCAGCATCTCCTTTGTTTTAACATGCTACGAAGAATCAACAATATTATAGCAATGTAAGGCAATATGAGAGACATCTAAAACAGCAATTATTAAAGACTTAACGGCAAAATAAGTCTAACATCAAGCACTTAATGTCTCCAAGTGTCAAATGAACAAATAAACTCTCAAATAGTAAAGCTAAACATTAAAGCAATGATCATCACACGCAATTTATTATCAAACTAATAGAATGACTTGTGGAATCATTATAGTGAAGCTACGTGTGGGCGTGTGACTATTTCCCTTCCCCGCATGCCGATCTCATGGTACCTAAAATAACAAGAAAACACAAGCGTGAGTTCGAAACTCAGCAAGCATATTGCAATGGACAACAAGAACATCAACATGGCAATAACATCTCCCATCATGTAAATCATCTTATTCGTAAACACTTAACATTGTCATCATCAATATGTATGCGATGTAATGCAATGCTCATGTCTCCTTGGAAACTCATACCGGTATGGTTGAGTACACACCCGTCGGTGTGCACCCTCTCCCCCCTTCCATCCCGAAGATGGAGGGTGCCTACTCCTCGCTTCCACAACCCACGGTAGATGGAATCACGATGTAGGACTTACTCTATTGGCTCTCCGGATTAGTCATAACTTTCTCACCGACCTTCCCGGATTAGTTAATGACTTTCTCACCGCCCGGGCCATGTAACATGTCATGTATGCAAGCATGCCAACATCATATAAAACTCATATATTAACACATGGCATCATAACATCTTAAACATGCTCATCATATCATAGCAATCATTAAAACATGGCAAGTGGACATATATCATGTAGACAATTCCATCTAATCTCAACATGCACCCTACAACTCGCTATCCATCACAACACACTTGCCTCAACCACGTGCAACGGATTGGCGGGAAGTAGAGGGCACTCCCGGGGTCGCACCACCTGCACATAGGTATCATACACTCACAATCATAACCACAGAACAATACACAAACCCTCATCTACCCCGACATTGCCAACGACTCGCAAAACAAAAAAACAGAGGTTCTGTCCCGGCGGGACAGCAGCCTTGCAAAAGGCATAACTTGGGCTCTGGGACTCCGAATCAATTAAACGAGTACATCCCCGCGTACCTTAGGAAATTTCCCAACTTTCTCTAGGTATAAGGAAAGACTGATTCGGCCTCTAAAGTTGTTTAATATACATATTACCGAGATATGTTCCAATCGCGTCACAGATTTTAATACGCTCGGTAAAACATTCATAACTTTCAAACGGCTGGGCTGAATTTAACGTTCTTTATATGAATAGAAAGATAATGAAATTATATACAACTTCTTAAAAGTCCGTACAGTCAGATTCGAAATCTAAATTGGCGAAAACAGGAACCCTAGGTCGACTGCTCATGCTGTCCCAAAACAGAAACGTGGCAACATCTAGATCTAACCCAAATTACTCCAATCCAGCACCACCAATTGATCTAAAAACTTGATAATCACCCTAAGAACAGTACCTAGATCAACCCCAGGGAACCCCATGATCAAAACTTTGTCCGACGAACGAAAACTCCAATCGATCTCTTCTCCAATCGATCTCCTCGCTCCTCGCTCCTCGCTCCTCGCTCCTTGGATGGATCCACAAGGATGCAGGGGTGGGGAGGCCACCCTAGGGCAGCAAGGGGGTGGAGGAGAGGTGGTGGGGAGGTGGAGAGGTGGAGAGGGCAAGGGCAAGGGGGCGCACGGCTAGAGGGGTGAGGGGGGAGGAGGCTAGGGCTAGGGGGATTGGTGGGGGCGCACCAATGGGGCTATGGGGTGCAAGGGGGCAGGGAGGGAGCCCTTTTACCAGCCCCCACTCTGAATCCTAGTACTACAAGGAGTCCTAATCCATCCCACCAAAGCCCACAACCCCCCTTTAAGGCCCAAAATCCCCCGGGAAGGCCCAAAATCCCGGAAACGGCCCGGAAACGTTATAAACCTCCAAATCCTATGGTTTTAACCTTATTTCCACATCTCATACTGTTTTTGACCAAATCATGCACATTAAATCAGGTTACGACACTCCGTGCTGTCACATTCTTCTCCCCTTCAACAGGATTCGACATCGAATCCAAACGCACCAACACGCAAACCCAGCAAAACCGGAGATAGCTAGGTTTTCACATCACATACCTGAGGCAAAAAGCTCGGGATACTTCTCGCGCATGCGAGACTCCAGCTCCCAAGTCGCTTCTCTCTCGGTCTGATGTGACCACAGGACCTTGACAAACTTAAGCGTCCTGTTCTTCATCACTCGCTCCAAAGTCCACAGAATTTCCACAGGACAGGACTCGAAGGTGAGGTCCTGCTCAAGCACTAATGGTTCCAACGGAACCACCAACTCCGGATCATGCAAGTATTTCCTCAACATCGAGACATGGAACACATTATGCACACCTTGCATGGATTCCGGTAGCTCCAGACGATAGGCCAGCCTACCAACTCGGGCGATGATAGGAAAAGGCCCAACATACCTCGGACTGAGCTTTCCTTTGGTGCCAAAATGCACCACACCCTTGGTGGGAGATACTCGCAAGAGTATGCTATCACCCACCTCAAACTCCAAGTCTCGCCGCCTCACATCAGCATAGCTCTTCTGTCTGCTCTGCGCTGCGAGAAGGTTCTGCCGTACCTCTGCCACGCGATCAACAGTCTGCTGAACCCAATCTGGTGCAAGAACTGCTCTCTCGCCCACTGCATCCCAATAAAGTGGTGATCTGCACTTTCGGCCATACAGTACCTCATAAGGAGCAGCCCGGATGCTGGAATGATAGCTGTTATTGTAAGCAAACTCTGCAAGAGGCAAATGATCCTCCCAGCTACCTTTCCAAGCCATCACACAGGCCCTGAGCATGTCTTCCAAAGTCTGGATGGTACGCTCAGACTGCCCATCCGTCTAAGGGTGAAAGGTTGTACTTAGGCGAAGCTACGTACCCAAAGCACTCTGCAAACTCTCCCAAAACTTGGAGACGAACTTCGCATCCCGATCAGAAATAATGGTCTTGGACACACCATGCAGTCTCACAATCTCCCGCACATAGATAGGAGCCAACTCGCTCGCTGAATTGGTAGTGCGGATAGGAATGAAATGCGCAGACTTGCTGAGACGATCCACCACAACCCAAACAGCATCCTTCCCTCGTGGAGAACGAGGTAGACCAACCACGAAATCCATGGAGATGTCATCCCATGGCCACACAGGAATCTCCAATGGCTGCAACAGACCGGCGGGACGCTTATGCTCAGCTTTGATCTTCTGACAGATCCCACAAGACGCCACATACTTGGCAATATCCACTCTCATCCTTTTCCACCAGAAATTCTTCTTCAAGTCCCTGTACATCTTGGTCTCCCCAGGATGGACCGTGTACGGGGTGCGATGAGCTTCTTTTAGAATGTCTTCTTTCACTTGAGATTTCTGAGGCACGCACAGACGGCCCTGAAACCTCAAAGCTCCCGCATCATCAATGGTAAAGTCTCCTGACTTGCCATCCTCAAGGTGTTTCCTCACCTGCTGGAGCAAACGGTCATGCTACTGTGCCTCCCGCACACGCTCGGGAATCGCTGACTCAAGAATCAATTGAGTTTCAGCTTGCACGGTCCCCGCAAAGCAGTAGGAGACCCCCAAACGCTCAAAATCAGCAACAAGACAATCAACAACAGGGGGCATTGTCTTGCGACTGAGAGCGTCGGCCACCACATTTGCCTTCCCCGGATGATACTGGATTATGAGGTCATAATCCTTTATCAACTCTAGCCACCTCCTCTGCCTCAAATTCAAATCTTTCTGGGTAAAGATGTACTTGAGGCTCTTGTGATCAGTGAAAATGTCACAAGACTCGCCATACAAGTAATGCCTCCACATCTTCAATGCAAACACAACGGCGGCTAGCTCAAGATCATGTGTGGGATAGTTCTGCTCATGCTTTTTCAGCTGTCTCGACGCATAAGCAATCACCTTGCCCTCTTGCATGAGCACACAACCAAGTCCCAACCGAGAAGCATTAGAATACACCGTGAAGCGCTTCCCCGGCTCAGGAAGGGTAAGAACAGGAGCAGTCACTAATTTCTCCTTCAAAGTGCAAAAACTGTGTTCACACTTTGCAGTCCACTTGTGACACTACGTTTTGGTGTGACATTACAAATTGCGAAATTAGAGAAGAAAATCTTACGGCTTGAGGTTTACTAGCGTTTTTGGGCCTTTTGAAGCGTTGTGACACCACGGAGTGTCGTAACCTTATTTAACGTGCATGATAAGGTTAATAACATTATGAGATATGGAATTAAGGTTAAAACTATATGTTGTGGAGGTTAATAGCTTTTCCGGGCCTTTTTCGGGGTTTTGGGCCTTCCCGGGGGAGTTTTGGGTCTTGGTGGGCTTTGGTGGGATGGATTAGGTCTCCGTAACGGACTAGAATTGGGTGTGGGGGCTGGTAAAAGGGGTTTCCCTGCCCCTTTGGGGCGTCCACCCTGCTGCCTTTGCACCCCTTGAGGCCTTGGTGCGCCCCCCTCACCTCCCCCCACTTGCCAAGCCCTAGCCGCCCCTTCCCTTTGAGCCTTGCGCCTCCCCCTTGCTCTCCTCCATTGCCCCACCTCTCCACCACCTCTCCTCCACCCCCTTGCTGCCCTAGGGTGGTCTCCACACCTCTGCACCTTGTGGATCCATCCGTTGGAGCGAGGAGCGAGGAGCAAGGAGCGTGGAGCGAGGAGCGATCCGCGAGGAGATCTATTGGAGATTCGTTCGTTGGGCAAAGGTATTATCATGGGAATCCTTGGGTTTGATCTAGGTACTGTTATTAGGGTGTTTATGAAGTTTTTAGATCAATTGGTGGTGCTGGGTTGGAGTTCTTTGGGTTAGATCTAGACGTTGCCACGTTTCTGTTTTCGGGCAGATTGAGCAGTCGGGCTAGGGTTCGAGTTTTCGTCGATTTAGAATCCGAATCTGTCTGTACGGACTTAAAAGAAGTTGTAGATAATTTAATTATCTTTCCGTGGCAATAAATCACGTTAAAATCCGATCAGCCGTTTGAAAGTTATGGCCGTTTTACCGAGCGTGCTAAAATCTGTGACGCAATTAGAACATATCGTAGTAATCTGTAGATTAAACAATTTTAGATTCCGAATCAGTCTTTCCATATAACTAGAAAAAGGTAGGAAATTTCCTAAGATTCGCGATGGTGTACTCATTTAATCGATTTGGAGTCCCAGAACTCAAGTTATGGCCTTTGCAAGGCTGCTGTCCCGCCGGGACAGAACCTCTGTTTTAGGTTTTGCGAGTAGCGGGCAATGTCGGGTGAGATGGGGATTTGTGTACTGTTTTGTGGGCATTATTGAGAGTATGTGATGCCGTTGTGCAGGTGGTGTGACCCCGGGGGTGCCCTCTACTTCCCACAATCCCGTCGCCCACGGTTGAGGCAAGTGTGTTGTAATGTATAGCGGATTGTAGGTTGCTTCTTGATATTGGATGAAAGATTGAATACTTGCTATGATCACTTGCCTTGTTTACTGTTTTCCAATGATATATTGAGTATGATTATCATGATATGATGCTATGTGTCTATACTTATCATGATTCGATGCCATGTGTAATATTTGTCATGATGAGATGCCATATGTTTATGTACATGTGAAATATGATAATTGGCATAGTTGCATGCATGACATGAGATGGGGCGAGGGCGGTGAGAAAGTCATTAACTAATCCGGGAAAGGCCGGTGAGAAAGTTATGACTAGTCCGGAACGTCATTGAGTAAGACCTACATCGTGATTCCATTCACGTGGTGAATGGAAGCGAGGAGTAGGCACCCTCCATCTTCGGGATGGAAGGGGGGAGAGGGTGCACACCGACGGGTGTGTACTCAACCATACCGGTATGAGTTTCCAAGGAGATATGAGCATAACATTGCATTGCATTGCATTGCAATACATATTTAATGATGATGATGTTGTTATGTGCTCAAGTATGAGATGTTATATGTGATGTAAGGTATTATTGTCTTGTAAATGATCTTGTTGTCCATTACAATATGCTTGCTGAGTTTTCGAACTGACGCTTGTGTTTTATGTTGTTTTTAGGTACTTTGAGATCGGCATGCGGGAAAAAGGGTTCTAGCTACACTTCTACACGTAGCTCCACCATCATAGTCCATAATTAATCACTCGGAGACATGATATTAAGAGTTGTGCCATAAACTTAATGTAGGGTTTAATTTAGCATGCTTGTGATTCCTTATTTGCTTGGTTATAGCTTATGAAGTGGTTGAGCATGCTTTTATTGGCGTAATTTGATGATATATCCATTTATGTTGATGTTTTATTTGTCGTGTGCTATGACATATCTTGCCATGATATTGATATTGTGTTAATTCATGTTAAAACAAAGGAGATGCTGCCGAAATCTCGGTTTTTAGCATGTGCGCCTTTGCTGGAATTTATGTTTAATTGTGGTATTTAGATGTTGTTTAACTTATGTTTGGTAGCATTCAGGCATATTAAATGCCGGGGTGTTACAGTTGGTATCAGAGCGGGCTATAGGTCCTTGGAATGTGAATTTTTAGTATCATGCTATAGGGTACAACTAAAATGTGATGTGGAATAACTTAGAAACATGGCTTAGGTCTTAACTAAAACTTTGTTATAGGATAGTAACATTAAAACTTGCAAAAGTGGTATAAGTAATTTAAAATTTGACACACATGGATGCACAGTAGGAAAGGGTATGGGAATCGTTGCGTTACGCTTAAATGTTGTATTTGAGCCTTGATGTTGAATGCTACATTTGTTTATGTATGTTGATATGTTTATGAAAGAATTGAATTGAATTGTTCATGTTATTATGTTAAAGTGGGGTTGTGGTGCCGAAGGGTTTCGGTCACCTCTCTTTATTCATTGTAAGGGTGAAGTGTGACGGTGTGGCCGGTTAGCGCCATCACCGAAGAACTATTAACCCCTGTAGGAGAAGAGTGCTTACCCTTTCTGTCGTAGATCGGGTAGTTGACGGGAGTCAAATAGAAGAGTTTGGTGGTGGGTTCCTTCGTATGTTCTTCACTGTTCTGACGGTTGGTTTTGGTTGGTTTTCTTGGTTTTAGTTGATGGAAACTAAAAGAAAAATGTTTGGTATTGGTTTTTTCGCGGATCATTCCGTGTGCGATTTGTGGTTTTTGGTCTTCCTTGGTTTGAAACGAAGAAGAAGAGTTTAGAGTTGCGCCTTTTTAGTCGCCTTTGCTTTGACACCCGGTTTTGCTGGTTATTGTGGATTGTCTTAGGGAGGAAACATATGCGGTTGTTGTCCTCCCTATCTGAGAAAAGAGTTGAAGTTATCCTAGTGCCGACCTTAGGTTGGGTGGAGCTAAGTTTTGTAACTTTATCGGAAAAGGTTTGGTTGAACATTTTGTTTTCCCTAGTGCATCCTTCTTCCTTCTTGGAAGTATGGATCTTGAGATTTCTTGAAGAGTTTTGTGGGCAAATTTGGGAACTTGAGAGTGGAACTCTCCTGCATTTCTGTTAGAGTTTTGTTTTCTTCCTTGCCTGGAAAAGGAGAAATTGTCTATCGGTGTTAGATTACGGTTTTTGAGTTGTGGTTGTCCTTAAAAGTGGAGTTGCATCCTGTTTGTCAAAAGTGAAAATGGTTGTTTAGCATGTCATGTAGTATGTAACAATGTGGTTATTGGAAATGATTTGTTCTTAAGTTAATTTGTGAGCTGAATCAGTTAAAAGTAATATTTGTGCTTAGCTTAAGATTAAATGAACTTCTAGTGTTGCAGATTACCCTATAATGAGAATGAATAAATATGTTAATGTACATGCTTAGAATCTGTTGCCTTGCTTTGAAAGTGCTTATGACCCTCGAATATGTTTAAAGTTTTAAACCCTAATGCATAATTAAAACATTAAGATGATGTAGACTCATTGATATTGTTAAAGAAACTTTCTTTGGTTGTCTAAAGATGTTCTAATCTAATGGATTAATAGAGAGATTTAATCGTGTTGACTAGTGACTTTAATTTGGAAGTTGATTAGA
Source organism: Rhipidocladum racemiflorum (assembly GCA_036346355.1). Taxonomy (NCBI): domain Eukaryota; kingdom Viridiplantae; phylum Streptophyta; class Magnoliopsida; order Poales; family Poaceae; genus Rhipidocladum; species Rhipidocladum racemiflorum. The sequence goes on along the minus strand of CM070592.1, from coordinate 12,099,270 downwards.
GTTGCTTTTTATATTGTCGCAAACCATTAGTATAATTGGAAGTATGCGGTTGTGTTCCTACGATGCTAGTATCGATGTCAATTGTGAAGACATAGGCTTTCTTTGTTTATGTTATTGCTAAAGCATTGGGATGGTCTAACCTATTAAATTTGTTTTTATAGTTGGAGTATGTTGTGTAGTGACAATTTGTTATGGTATATGGATAGTGTAACTAAAAACAATGTAGTTGTTTTTATGATTATGCCTATTTATGGATATTGATGATTTAGTAGTGGTGGTAATTGTTTGGATTACTTTTTGGAAGCCATTGTAAAATAGAGATTATTATAACATGTGACGATGAAGTGAACCATGGATATTTTAGCATGATATAGAATTGTATCCTAAAGAAGGTGTATCTTAGGATCATAATTTTCGACTTTGTCTTATGGAGATACTATTTGTATGTTGAAGTCATTTGTTAATGGAATAAGTTTTGATTGTCAAGATGTTGACGTATTTATGGTATAAAAATTGATAGGATGATCATGCTTAAGTATCTGTCGAAGTACTACGTTTGAAATATAGAATACGTTGTTTTATGATGTGTTGGTTTGTGGGGTTCTTGAGGAGGTAGTATGGATTGATTTAAGATGGGTTTTCTCGATAAGTAAATAGTGGTTATGGAATGCTTAAATGTTAAGGATAGTGGGACACTGGTTATGGTGAGTCTCATGCCGAGCTTGTGTATAAAACCTTTTGGTCTGGGTTGGTGGTTTGCTATCTTGGTTAAATGTTTTTTTGGTCAAGGTGTTCTTTATGTTGCATTTTCGAGTTTCCTAAAACTCGTAGAGGTTGGTGCCCATCTTTGGTTTTGGCTAAGTTGTTCGATTTATGCTATGAGTTTGATTTTGCACCCGAAGCCTTTGAGTGGATCGCGCTCCTTCAAGGCGTTCAGCACCAAGCATACTTGGAGTAAATCTTAAAAAGGAAGCCGATGGACATAGTGGGCTGTGTTGAAAATTCTTGAGATTTAATTTGTAAGCCTATTTGATTGGAACTGGATTTATTTGGAAAAGGTCATGTGGTGTTTGCGAGTGTTTCAAAAGGGTGGATTTTATGAATGTTTATAAGTGATTCGAGTTGATGAATGTGGTTCATCCGACTAAGGGAGTTGCTCTTTGTTGGCATTCTCGTTTGAGATGTGAATAGAAATGTCTATGGAATTGTTGAGCATAATGGAGGATTATACTCATGGGTTTGGTAGTTTTTGAGTGAGAAAGTGTGAGGGCGAGACCCTCATAGGAAAAGAACCAGTTGAGGTTTGGTAATAATTTACAGCTCTACCTTGGGCTAGGCGTAGAACTTTGGTTGTGGTTCGAAGGGTGGTCATGATGGAAGTTGGTGATGTCGGTCCAAACCTTGTTGAGAATATGGTTGGATTGTTAAAAAGTGATGATAATTTGAAATATAGTGATCTGTCGTGAACTTTGTCGTAGCTAGTTGTCCCTGGGTGTGTGTTATGCCTAGGAGGGGGTAGAATGAAAGTGTAGCGTGGTTTGTGGAAGAAAAGAAAAGTTTTGTCGATGAAGGCTATGTACGTAGCTGACATTAGTTAATTTTGATTCTTTGTGAAAAGGGTCAAATAATTGGAAGAGATGGGATTATGTGTCATGATTGAGTTTGATGGAGTGTGGTAGTCAGGTTGGTTGTGATAGAAGTGCGAAATGTTTGTCGTGAGGATTCGAGCGTTTTGGGTTGATGGAGCCTTTGCGGCTGAGAAGCCTTTTGTCCCTTGGGGACTTGGTAGTTGTTTTTGGTGCCCTTCGGATTCGAGGTCGAATCCAGTTGAAGGGGGGAAGAATGTGACACTACGTTTTGGTGTGACATTACAAATTGCGAAATTAGAGAAGAAAATCTTACGGCTTGAGGCGTTGTGAAGCGTTTTTGGGCCTTTTGAAGCGTTGTGACACCACGGAGTGTCGTAACCTTATTTAACGTGCATGATAAGGTTAATAACATTATGAGATGTGGAATTAAGGTTAAAACTATAGGTTGTGGAGGTTAATAGCTTTTCCGGGCCGTTTTCGGGGCTTTGGGCCTTCCCGGGGGAGTTTTGGGCCTTGGTGGGCTTTGGTGGGATGGATTAGGTCTCCGTAACGGACTAGAATTGGGTGTGGGGGCTGGTAAAAGGGGTTTCCCTGCCCCTTTGGGGCGTCCACCCTGCTGCCTTTGCACCCCTTGAGGCCTTGGTGCGCCCCCCTCACCTCCCCCCACTTGCCAAGCCCTAGCCGCCCCTTCCCTTTGAGCCTTGCGCCTCCCCCTTGCTCTCCTCCATTGCCCCACCTCTCCACCACCTCTCCTCCACCCCCTTGCTGCCCTAGGGTGGTCTCAACACCTCTGCACCTTGTGGATCCATCCGTTGGAGCGAGGAGCGAGGAGCGTGGAGCGAGGAGCGATCCGCGAGGAGATATATTGGAGATTCGTTCGTTGGGCAAAGGTATGATCATGGGGATCCTTGGGTTTGATCTAGGTATTGTTCTTAGGGTGTTTATGAAGTTTTTAGATCAATTGGTGGTGCTGGGTTGGAGTTCTTTGGGTTAGATCTAGACGTTGCCACGTTTCTGTTTTCAGGTAGATTGAGCAGTCGGGCTAGGGTTCAAGTTTTCGTCGATTTAGAGTCCGAATCTGTCCGTACGGACTTAAAAGAAGTTGTAGATAATTTAATTATCTTTCCGTGGACATAAAGCACGTTAAAATCCGATCAGCCGTTTGAATGTTATGGCCGTTTTACCGAGCGTGTTAAAATCTGTGACGCAATTAGAACAGATCGTAGTAATCTGTAGATTAACAATTTTAGAGTCCGAATCAGTCTTTCCGTATAACTAGAAAAAGGTAGGAAATTTCCTAAGCTTTGCGATGGTGTACTCATTTAATCGATTTGGAGTCCCAGAACTCAAGTTATTGCCTTTGCAAGGCTGCTGTCCCGCCGGGACAGAACCTCTGTTTTAGGTTTTGCGAGTAGCGGGCAATGTCGGGTGAGATGGGGATTTGTGTACTGTTTTGTGGGCATTATTGAGAGTATGTGATGCCGTTGTGCAGGTGGTGTGACCCCGGGGGTGCCCTCTACTTCCCACAGTCCCGTCGCCCACGGTTGAGGCAAGTGTGTTGTAATGTATAGCGGATTGTAGGTTGCTTCTTGATATTGGATGAAAGATTGAATACTTGCTATGATCACTTGCCTTGTTTGCTATTTTCCAATGATATATTGAGTATGATTATCATGATATGATGCTATGTGTCTATACTTATCATGATTCGATGCCATGTGTAATATTTGTCATGATGAGATGCCATATGTTTATGTACATGTGAAATATGATAATTGGCATAGTTGCATGCATGACATGAGATGGGGCGAGGGCGGTGAGAAAGTCATTAACTAATCCGGGAAAGGCCGGTGAGAAAGTTATGACTAGTCCGGAACGCCATTGAGTAAGACCTACATCGTGATTCCATTCACGTGGTGAATGGAAGCGAGGAGTAGGCACCCTCCATCTTCGGGATGGAAGGGGGGAGAGGGTGCACACCGACGGGTGTGTACTCAACCATACCGGTATGAGTTTCCAAGGAGATATGAGCATACCATTGCATTGCATAGCATTGCAATACATATTTAATGATGATGTTGTTGTTATGTGCTCAAGTATGAGATGTTATATGTGATGTAAGGTATTATTGTCTTGTAAATGATCTTGTTGTCCATTACAATATGCTTGCTGAGTTTTCGAACTCACGCTTGTGTTTTATGTTGTTTTTAGGTACTTTGAGATCGGCATGCGGGAAAAAGGGGTCTAGCTACACTTCTACTTGTAGCTCCACCATCATAGTCCATAATTAATCACTTGGAGACATGATATTAAGAGTTGTGCCATAAACTTAATGTAGGGTTTAATTTAGCATGCTTGTGATTCCTTATTTGCTTGGTTATAGCTTATGAAGTGGTTGAGCATGCTTTTATTGGCGTAATTTGATGATATATCCATTTATGTTGATGTTTTATTTGTCGTGTGCTATGACATATCTTGCCATGATATTGATATTGTGTTAATTCATGTTAAAACAAAGGAGATGCTGCCGAAATCTCGGTTTTTAGCATGTGCGCCTTTGCTGGAATTTATGTTTAATTGTGGTATTTAGATGTTGTTTAGCTTATGTTTGGTAGCATTCAGGCATATTAAATGCCGGGGTGTTACACCACTGAAATTTCATCCCCTTCTGAGTCAGCTGCGAAAGTGGCTTGGCAATGATAGAGAAATCCTGCACAAAACGCCGATAGTAGCCAGCCAACCAAAGGAAACTACGCACCTCTTTGACATTGGAAGGCCTCTTCCAATCCAAAACCGCTGAGACTTTGCTAGGATCTACAGATATGCCCTCTGGATTGATGATGTGGCCAAGAAAACCCACTTCTAAAATCCAGAACTCGCACTTTTTCAGCTTAGCAAAGAACTGGTTCTCCCTCAAGGTGCTCAGCACAAGCCTCAAATGTCGCTCGTGCTCCTCTTCTGATTTAGAGTAAACCAAAATGTCATCGATGAACACTACCACAAACTCATCAAGATACTTGTGTAGCATACTGTTCATCGCCTCCATAAAGACAGCAGGAGCATTAGTTAGTCCAAAAGACATAATTTTAAATTCATAATGCCCATACCTAGTGGAGAAAGCAGTCTTCTCAATGTCCTGCTCCCTCACACGAATCTGATTGTACCCCGACTGAAGATCAATCTTGGAGAACACCTTTGCTCCCTTCAGTTGGTCAAACAGATCCTCGATGCGAGGCAAAGGATACTTGTTCTTGACTGTCACTTGATTAAGAGCACGATAATGCACATACGCCAACTCCCATCCTTCTTCGAGACGAAGAGGACGGGTGCTCCCCATGGTGAAACGCTACGCCGAATAAAGCCCTTGGCCAACAGATCCTCCAACTGCTTCTTCAACTCGTCTTGAAAAGGACGAGCCAAGCGGTATGGAGAGATAGAAATAGGTCGAGTCCCAGGAACAAGATCAATACGAAACTCCACATTCCTCACAGGAGGTAAACCAGGCAACTCGTCAGGGAACACATCAACGAACTCCTTCACTACAGGAATCTCCTCAATGGAAACTGAAGAAGATGGCTTTTCTGACAAAGCCATGAGGAAACCCAAATGCCTCAAACGGCGACCAGAAAACAGACTAGTCAAAGCAAAGATGGAGCTGGAAGGTATACCACCCTAAAAGGTCAACTCTACCCCTAACGGGGCCTGCAAGGCAACCGTCTTCCAGAAACAACAGATCTTGGCACGGTACTGATGCAGCCAGTCCATGCCCAAAATGACATCAAAGGGAGCCAACTGGATCACCATAAGATTGGCAAAGAAAACCTCATCATCAATGGCAATGGTGCAACCCAGGCAAACCAAAGAGCTAGCAATCAAACCCCGAGGAGAACTGACTAACACGGACTCAGAAATCCGCTGAACTCCCAACTTAGCTCTACTAGCAAACTCCGTCGACACAAAGGAATAGGATGCTCCAGAATCAAACAGAACAAAGGCATCAACGAAATCCACGAGCAGAGTACCTGAAACCACCTTTGGATGCCCGGCTGACTCGGCGGTCGGCAAAGCGTACACTCCTGGTGGCGCCGAGACAGTGGGAGCCTCGACTCCCGGCTGATGCCCCAACAAGGCTGGGGGCGGAGGAGGAAACTGCGGAGGAGCAGACGGCTGCGGTCACCAGTACGCCGCTCGTGGCGCCCACGCAAAGGGCGGCTGAGAAACAGGAGCAGGCATGATGTGCACCGATCCTCTGGAAGACGCCGCTGGAGTGGGAGGAGAAGGCACCGTCTCCCACTTGATGATGCTACCGGGATTCATCCGGCAGACTCGTCCCATGTGGCCGGGCTTGCCACAGTGGTTGCAACTCCCGGTCCAACCACACTCTGAAGCACGGTGCTCACCACCGCACTTGAAACACTTCATGCCCTGCCCGGGCAAAGGACGAACAACCGCTCGTGAAGAAGACGATTGGGGCGGCCCCATCTTAGCCCCTGAGGAGGAGCGCTGTCCTCCCTTGAACTTCTTGAAGGTGGGTCGCTGAGAAGACCCACCTCCTCCACCAAAGGTCCTCTTCGGCCCCACTTTGCGCTGGAACCCTGAACCACCGGGTTTTGCTTCTCCCGGAGAGCTCCAACTCGAGCTCCATGCCCTTCGCCGCTTCCACCACGGAGCAGAAGTCACGAGGACGATCGCCCCATGACAACTCTGAACTCCTGGTTGAGGCCCCTACGGAACCTCCTCGCCTTCTCCCTGTCGTCGGCTGCCACGGCCAGCACGAAGCGCACCACGCTGTTGAACTCCACCTCATACTCTGCCACCGACCTCTTTCCCTGGGAAAGAGTCGTCAGAGTATGCTCCATCCTCTCAAGAAAAGACTCCGGGTAGAACTTGGCTCGGAAGCGAGCCACAAAGTCCTCCCAGGTGACTGGACCAAGATCGGGGGCTCTAGCAGCCAGAACCCCTTCCCACCAGATATCAGCTTGGCCTTTCAGCTGAAAGGCCACAAAGCGAGCCCTCTGGACCGAGGTCAACTCTAGGACCTCAAATTGCCTCTCCATGTACCACAGCCAATCTGCGGACTGGATCGGCATGCCCGCTCCGTCAAAAGTGTCAAGACGGAGGGACATCCACTCCCGGAGACTCACTCTCGGCTCCGGCACAGCAGGGGCAACAACCGGGGCCACTGCTGGGGGAGGCACAACAGCAGGGGCTGCCCGCAACTGCTGGCGCAGCTCCTGAATCTCCCTCTGCAGAGCCTGAACTAAATCATCATTGGCCCCCCCGCCCCCGACTGTGCAGCTGGAAGCTTCTCTTGAGCTGGCCCACAAGCACTGAGCGAAACTCTACCCTCAGCAACAGACTCCGCCACTGATGAGGACATCACTACCATGCATACGGCCATGCCTACAAACCCAATTGAAGCCAACAATGTAATACAAGGGCCAATTACTCGAGCTCGCGCACGTCAATTCAATTACCAGGTGAATGCGTTCTTCGGGTTGCATACAAATAATTTAATGAATGGAATGCTATTTAATTCTTGTGATGATTTTATTGTCCTTAGGAACCAAGGAGAAGGACTCCCAAACGTCAAGCATGAAGCCAATTCTTTCGGTACACAAGTTCAACTCGGATTCGGCCTCCGGGACAGCACCAACTTCAAACGACCATAACTTTCGATCCACAAGGGTGTTTGAGGTCTATGAGTAATAGTTTGAAAGGTTTCGACGTCCTCTTTCCAACGGATCCGGCCCGACCTCTAAATTCCTTATGAGTCAACGGGAATCTGCAAAACAAGTTCGGCCATCTTTCCAAATCCGAGTCAAACAAGGAATAGGAGTCCTACTCGGCCATGTGGGTGTTTTGGACGCCCCAAGCCTGGTTTTGGCCTCCTATTTCTCCTATAAATAGCTAGGGAGTCCCCCAAAATAACATGGGTTTTGGTTATTTGATAGTTTAGCCTTTTGCTACTATTTGAGTCTTTTAGACGTGCTCAACGGCCGCCTAACAAGCTCCTTGTATCGGAACCCCAACTTTTCAATACTTCATCTATATTTGCAATTTTAGATTGTTTTTGCCTTGTTCTTGCTTGTTCTTCGATTGCTTGCAGGAATTGATCTTCGTGATCAGGTTGATCGTGCCCACGGCAAGGTCAATAACCATCTGGAGTTGGTTTAGCGATTGCTAAGGCGCATCGTCGTTGTACGTTGTAGTCGGATCGTCAAAGTCGTCTCCACCCAAATCGAAAGTTATCATTCTCATCGAAAGATCGGGACACCCAGTGTTACATCAAGTGGTATCGAGCTTGAGTTGATCGGTGAGAATATCGATTGCCTTAGGTTAGTTTTTGATTTCTGTCCTAAATTGAAAACTACTCCACAAAAATTCAACCTTTAGTTTCAATCTGTTATTTTAGTGAGTTTTGTTAGGTTTTGATCCATTAGAGTCCATGTTTTAGTTGCTGATCTTTCCTTTCCATCGCGTAGCTTCAATTCTTCAATTCTGTCGGTTTGGTATTTCAAGCATAACTTTCACATACGATCTCGGATTTTTGTGTTTTGCACTCTATTGAAAGCTGAGGATATAAGCTTCAATTCCTTCCATAGTCAACCAATCAAAATCGGTGATCTTCAAACATTAATCTAGGCGACAAGTTTGCTGCCCTAGAAAAACATCAGTACAACTACCTTTGGGAACCAAATCATCCTTTGTGAACACCTTGATCCTATTTGAGACTAGCTTGTTGATATTGCTTAGGGCTGCTTTACTTGATACATTGCACAATCTTCAGTTATCATATCATATTATCTTGTGACACCGAGTTAGGGATTCCAAAACTTTGTTCATACTAGTGTTGGCCGAAAGTCACCAAAAGAAAGAAAAAAGAAAGAGCCAAAAGGCTAAAAAAAAAGGAAAAGAAAAAGAAAATTGTGGCCGGTCACACTACATTGAGCAAAACCCTAATTTGTGTTTGTTACTTTTAATATTGTGCAATTTATTAATTAGTGAGCAATCTTGTGCCCTTCTTACATTCTCAAAGCAATAAGTTAGCGTCTCCCTACGACTTGTGCAATAGAGCTTTTGGTGCATCACTTATATTTTATAGCTCATTCCTTGATTGCACAAGTGCCATTATCTTTGCGTGTGTGTTGCCTTCAAATTCACTTATATCTTTGAGATCGGCAACTAGGGCTTGTGAATTCTAGTATGGATCATTACTTATCATTACAATAACTAGAATTATCAGATTGCATAGGAAATAAATTTTGCCTATCCAAGCTCCACACCCAACCTCGTACATTTGTTCGGTCCATTGGCAATCGCTTTATCCAAGCTTCGGAGAACTTTTGACCACGCCAACGGCCGTCAACACCTGCTGCATGTAAGAACATGTAAGAGCTTTGGTTATAGGCTTGAATGTTGAGAGAATTGCCAACACCTCCTTGTAGTTGATAGGAACATTATACTTGTTATATTGTTTTCTTGTCTTCTACTAACCATGTTAGGTGATGAGGATTCGATGCATCACTCTCCACGCGCAAAGGGAATTGTTGCTAGAATGTCACTGCAAGAAGACCGCCTCCGGTCTATCGAGACCGCTCAGAGAGTTGCTAACACTAATCTTGCTACTATTTTGTCAAGACTTGATACGCTTGCAGGTACGCCCCGGAACTTCCAATCCTCTACCTCATCTTCTAAGCAACAAAAATGGCATACTACATGCTCAGTGCACATTGCTGATGATGATTCCTAGATAAGGTTAAATTCGCCATTCCACCTTTTAATGGTCATTATGATCCTGATGCCTATATTAATTGGGAGATAGCAGTAGACAAAGAATTTGGCAAGTATGATTTGTCTGAAAATGAAAAGATTAGGATTGCTGCTAGTGTGCTAAATGAATATGCATTAACATGGTGGAAACATATTTGTAGAAAAGAGAGAAAACCTGAAAATTGGAAGGCCATGAAAAGACTTATGAGAATTGATTATGTTCCTGAATATCATATTGAATTTTTATATACTAGACTCCAATGCTTGAAACAAGGAAATAAGTGCGTTAAGGAATACTATGAACGATTGCAAAATCATTTGTTGCGTTGTGGTTTAGATGAAGGTGAAGAAGCAACAGAGCTTAGGTTCATACGTGGACTTAATCAAGAAATTCAAGATGCTCTTATTGATGAAACATATAGTTCTCTTTCAGAATTGGTTGTATGTGCTTATAGAGTTGAAAATATGCTTGCTGAATCCTTGAAAGAATCATTAGCTTCATTTGAGGCGCCCATTGTTGCACCTTCTTTTGTAGCTAACATTTTGCATAAAAGTGAGCACCATCGAGAGAATGATGTAGAAGAGCATATGGAGAAAGAAACGATCAGTACTACCCCATGTATATGTGAAGAGATAATAGTTGAAGAAACACCTACAACAGCTGATGAGAACTTACAAGGTAATGTAACAGGTATGGACTTTACACATGGAGAAGATAATTTTGAAAAGCAAAAACTATCCACAAAACATGCTATCGTAGAGCAACTAATAGTGGAACCAATTGCTGATTTTGCTTTGTTACAAGATGATTTGCTTGCTATTTCTTGTGATAAAGAAGAGTTGTGTGATAATACTTCACTTATATCCATGACACAACTAGCAAATGGACATGTCACCTTTGTTAACACACTAGACACTTATGCTGAAAATAAACATGTCATTCACATCACAAGCGAAAATGATGAGTTGCAATTGATGTCTTCTTTATATACATTAGGCTACATTGAATTTGATGTTCCTTGTGATCTGAATTATTTAGAGGAGAGCCTTTTTGTACATTCTGATTTGTCATGGTTATCACGAAACATCTTTTATGTTATTGGCAAAAATAGTGAGAAAGGAGAGTATAAAGCACATCGAGTTTACATTTGTTCAGATTTTAAACCTCCGTTTGCAATGCAACAATGTCATCAATTTAATAATTGCCATATCACTAATCATGTCAGACCAAGTACATTTGGTTCCATTCACAAGTCACATGATAGTTTTCAAGAAAGGGAGGATACGGTTGATAGAAATTCTCGATCCATTGATTTCATTGCAAATGTGCATATTGCTTTGTTTCCTGTCATTACTAACATTTTACAGGACAATATGATGGAGTAGAGGATGACTCCACTTCAAGAAAGGGAGGATGATGAGACCATGCTCATCATGGACAGAACTAACACTGCATACATATGGTCATCACCAAGTGTTGCTGCAATTATATCAACTGCATGGTTTCAACGACCCCCACCTTGGCCAGGACCATTAAGTTGGCGACACTTCACAGCATCCTCTACTTCGTATAAAACTACTACGATGGCTCCATCTGCATGGCTTTATCGACCCCCACCTTGGCCATCCTTCTACATCTTCGTCGGTTCAAGGACCATTGACTCGAGCTCGAGCCCGTCAAATGAATTATCAGATCTAAAGACAATCTTGGGAGAAGATGATGAACTTGAGTCGAGGACGACTCAAATGCAAGAAGGGGAGGATGATGAGGACATCACTACCATGCATATGGCCATGCCTACAAACCCAATTGAAGCCAACAATGTAATACAAGGGCCAATTACTCGAGCTCGCGCACGTCAATTCAATTACCAGGTGAATGCGTTCTTCGGGTTGCATACAAATAATTTAATGAATGGAATGCTATTTAATTCTTGTGATGATTTTATTGTCCTTAGGAACCAAGGAGAAGGACTCCCAAACGTCAAGCATGAAGCCAATTCTTCCGGTACACAAGTTCAACTCGGATTCGGCCTCCGGGACAGCACCAACTTCAAACGACCATAACTTTCGATCCACAAGGGTGTTTGAGGTCTATGAGTACTAGTTTGAAAGTTTTCGACATCCTCTTTCCAACGGATCCGGCCCGACCTCTAAATTCCTTACGAGTCAACGGGAATCTGCAAAACAAGTTCGGCCATCTTTCCAAATCCGAGTCAAACAAGGAATAGGAGTCCTACTCGGCCATGTGGGTGTTTTGGACGCCCAAAGCCTGGTTTTGGCCTCCTATTTCTCCTATAAATAGCTAGGGAGTCCCCCAAAATAACTTGGGTTTTGGTTATTTGATAGTTTAGCCTTTTGCTACTATTTGAGTCTTTTAGACGTGCTCAACGGCCGCCTAACAAGCTCCTTGTATCGGAACCCCAACTTTTCAATACTTCATCTATATTTGCAATTTTAGATTGCTTTTGCCTTGTTCTTGCTTGTTCTTCGATTGCTTGCAGGAATTGATCTTCGTGATCAGGTTGATCGTGCCCACGGCAAGGTCAATAACCATCTGGAGTTGGTTTAGCGATTGCTAAGGCGCATCGTCGTTGTACGTTGTAGTCGGATCGTCAAAGTCGTCTCCACCCAAATCGAAAGTTATCATTCTCATCGAAAGATCGGGACACCCAGTGTTACATCAGCCACTCCCTGGGAGCCTCGCCCCTGGCCTCCATGGCCACGGCGTCCACGGCTTCTACCCCTCGGCATGGCTGCTTCAGACAGACAACCATCCAAACACAAAAACACAAACACAACATCACACAACCAAGAGCATAGATCAAATATCATCATAGACATATTCTTTATCATATAATCAAGCGCGATGCAATGATGAACCAAAACCCCATCCTACTGTGCAACCAAGTGTGTCAAATTTTAGATTAGTTATACCACTTTTGCAAGTTTTAATGTTGCTATCCTATAACAAAGTTTTAGTTAGAACCTAAGCCATGTTTCTAAGTTATTCCACATCATATTTTAGTTGCAACTTAAGGTATGACACTAAAAATACATATTCCAAGGACCTACAGCCCGCTCTGATACCAACTGTAACACCCCGGCATTTAATATGCCCGAATGCTACCAAACATAGGCTAACCAACATCTAAATACCACCATTTATCATAAATTCCAGCAAGGATACATATGCTAAAAACCGACATTTCGGCAGCATCTCCTTTGTTTTAAAATGCTACGAAGAATCAACAATATTATAGCAATGTAAGGCAATATGAGAGACATCTAAAACAGCAATTATTAAAGACTTAACGGCAAAATAAGTCTAACATCAAGCACTTAATGTCTCCAAGTGTCAAATGAACAAATAAACTCTCAAATAGTAAAGCTAAACATTAAAGCAATGATCATCACACGCAATTTATTATCAAACTAATAGAATGACTTGTGGAATCATTATGGTGAAGCTACGTGTGGGCGTGTGACTATTTCCCTTCCCCGCATGCCGATCTCATGGTACCTAAAACAACAAGAAAACACAAGCGTGAGTTCGAAACTCAGCAAGCATATTGCAATGGACAACAAGAACATCAACATGGCAATAACATCTCCCATCATGTAAATCATCTTATTCGTAAACACTTAACATTGTCATCATCAATATGTATGCGATGTAATGCAATGCTCATGTCTCCTTGGAAACTCATACCGGTATGGTTGAGTACACACCCGTCGGTGTGCACCCTCTCCCCCCTTCCATCCCGAAGATGGAGGGTGCCTACTCCTCTCTTCCACAACCCACGGTAGATGGAATCATGATGTAGGACTTACTCTATTGGCTCTCCGGATTAGTCATAACTTTCTCACCGACCTTCCCGGATTAGTTAATGACTTTCTCACCACCTGGGCCATGTAACATGTCATGTATGCAAGCATGCCAACATCATATAAAACTCATATATTAACACATGGCATCATAACATCTTAAACATGCTCATCATATCATAGCAATCATTAAAACATGGTAAGTGGACATATATCATGTAGACAATTCCATCTAATCTCAACATGCACCCTACAACTCGCTATCCATCACAACACACTTGCCTCAACCACGTGCAATGGATTGGCGGGAAGTAGAGGGCACTCCCGGGGTCGCAACACCTACACATAGGTATCACACACTCACAATCATAACCACAGAACATTACGCAAACCCTCATCTACCCCGACATTGCCAACGACTCGCAAAACCTAAAAACAGAGGTTCTGTCCCGGCGGGACAGCAGCCTTGCAAAAGGCATAACTTGGGCTCTGGGACTTCGAATCAATTAAACGAGTATATCCTCGCGTAGCTTAGGAAATTTCCCAACTTTCTCTAGGTATAAGGAAATATTGATTCGGCCTCTAAAGTTGTTTAATCTACAGATTACCGAGATCTGTTCCAATCGCGTCACAGATTTTAATACACTCGGTAAAACAGTCATAACTTTCAAACGGCTGGGCGGAATTTAACGTTCTTTATATGCACGGAAATATAATGAAATTATCTACAACTTCTTAAAAGTCCGTACAGTCAGATTCGAAATCTAAATTGTCTAAAACAGGAACCCTAGGTCGATTGCTCATGCTGTCCCAAAACAGAAACGTGGCAACGTCTAGATCTAAAAACTTAGACTCCAATCCAGCACCACCAATTGATCTAAAAACTTGATAATCACCCTAAGAATAGTACCTAGATCAACCCCAGGGAACCCCATGATCAAACCTTTGTCCGACGAACGAAAACTCCAATCGATCTCCTCTCCAATCGATCTCCTCGCTCCTCGCTCCTCGCTCCTCGCTCCTTGGATGGATCCACGAGGATGCAGGGGTGGGGAGGCCACCCTAAGGAATCAAGGGGGTGGAGGAGAGGTGGTGGGGAGGTGGAGAGGTGGAGAGGGCAAGGTCAAGGGGGCGCACAGCTAGAGGGGTGAGGGGGGGAGGAGGCTAGGGCTAGGGGGATTGGTGGGGGCGCACCAATGGGGCTATGGGGTGCAAGGGGGCAGGGAGGGAGCCCTTTTACCAGCCCCCACTCTGAATCCTAGTCCTACAAGGAGTCCTAATCCATCCCACCAAAGCCCACAACCCCCCCCTTTAAGGCCCAAAATCCCCCGGGAAGGCCCAAAATCCCGGAAACGGCCCGGAAATGTTATAAACTTCCAAATCCTATGGTTTTAACCTTATTTCCACATCTCATACTGTTTTTGACCAAATCATGCACATTAAATCAGGTTACGACACTCCGTGGTGTCACACTTAGCATAGCATCAATTTATTTATCATCTGCTAAGCCCAACTATTCCACTGTAAATCATTCAAGCACATTACAGATTATAACATTCACTAGTCTTAGTTGATAAGCAATCCAAGGCATCAAGATCATCATCTACCATGTAAACGAATCAAAGCCACTATCAACATATCCTAAATCCATATTCGAGAATCATCACAGACCATTGCAAGTAATCAATCTATGTAAGCAAATGTCGGGATCCGAATCTGCAAATCCGGACCCTCTGTGTATTCAGCACTAGTCCAGGAACGCGCTAGTGCACAAAGTCTTAACATCGGTAAATATCACAGTCATACCATTCGATACTAATAAAGTACTTTAATTAGATAAACAAACTGGTTGCTTGACCTTAAGGTCAAGTTACAAATATACGCCTCGCAGGGCGAAACTTATTAAAAGATAAATAATAGCAGCGGAAAATAAGATAACATCGTGGCGCCATCCAGTATACCACAGGCAACTGACTGGGCTCGCTCCCTAAGTAGACGGTTCCTCTTGGAGCTCCTCCTCCAAAGCTGGTGTAGTCTCCTCTTCAACTGGTGTTGTATTACGGCAAGGGTGAGTACTTGGTACTCAGCAAGTCATGCACAGAATGCAAGCTAATATACTATATGCATGGCTTGATACAAAGGAATAGCTCAAGGTATATTTGCAGTAAAGAGCATTTAACAAATAATATAAGTAGATTCGAAAGCAGTAGAAACAAGTATATCACTAATAACCTTTCCAGGAGTTAAATAAACATCTTTCCAAATCCTAATCCACATTTCCATCAACATCATTCTTTAAACCAAACCCAACTTCTCAAGTCCAAGTTATTTTCAAGAAAGTCTAACCCTTGACTGTAATCCCCAAGCGATGTCCAATACCGCGGACACGGCTATTCGAATAGATTTTACACTCTGCAGAGGTTATGCACTTTACCCACAAGATACAGTCAAACACCACAAAGGCGAGTTCCCGTAACAAAGTCTTTTGGAAACTTCTAACAGTACCAGTGGTCCTCTCCGGTGTTGCACTCTAACCCTTCCCTTAGCAAAGGCGAAGTTTAGGTCAAACCACCGTTAGATGGGTACCTGGCCGCAGCCCCGGTACGCTCCCCCGTACAACTACACAAACGGTGTAGTTGACACCCAGAGGTCCCACAAGTAAGTTATTGGTAACTTAATCAACTAGGTCCGTCCCATTACGGACAAGTGGTTGCACGCTTGACTCAGTTCAAAGGCTTGCAAGGTTAAGTCCTTAGGGTGACCAGGGCAAGACTACCCGAAGAACCAAACCAACATTCCCGGTGCCACAGCTGGCCCACCTGATCATTCTTGCCACATGCCCCGGTCGAAAACTATTTATCAAACCCCCAGTTGATTACCATGCACCATGTGCCATCAACATCACATGATACCTTTCCAAAACATGTTCAATATATCATTAAGTCACTATTAACATTTGATTGTCCAAAATCAAGTTATGAGCACGTAGCAGGTCTAAGCAATATACTACAACGATCTAAATTCCCATGTTGGCAATTAAGTAGTGTCCAACTATTCAAACCTCAACTAGGGTGACAAGGGATCATGGCACATAATTAATTAACCAAGGTGTCATACAGCAATTAGGAATTTATCTAATTCCCATAATTTAAATAAACTATTTTCTAATTAAACAAGCATGCAATACATTGAATCAAAATAGATTTCAAAATGGGAGCAACATGGTCAAAGCACAACTTGCCTTCAAAAAGTACTTGTTCTTGGTCCTGAGCTGGCTCCTGGGTCAACACTTCTCCTTCGAATCCTTCGGGCACTTCGACGTCTTCTCGTAAAGTGTGCAAATAGAAGATAATAAATAAAAAGTAGACAAAAAGTGTCCAAACATCCAAATAAAGTTCACAAACAGAGAGAGCATAATTTTATGAATTTTTAGAAACTGGAATCGTCAAATTCGGAGTTTAAATGCAAAAGTTATAGCATTTTGAAGTTTAAATAATCAATTAAATAATATTACAGTGGAAAACTTTAGTCCAAAAAATAAATAAAATACATCATTAGGTAGATCTCAATTTTATACAAATTTAGAAATTTGAATCACTCAAATCGGAGTTAAAATGCAAAAGTTATAAGCGTTTGAAGTTTGAATCAAAATCTGAAATCAATAATTCAAATTAATAAATCATTTTCTTTTCGGCAATTCTTTTATTGCGTCAGCATGACACGTGGACCAATCCGGTGCCGCCACGTCGCCTCGGGTCCATGGACCCGGCGCACGGGCGCGGCTCGGTCCACCGTGGACCTGGTCCACGGCTCACGTGTCTCGCTGACAGGTGGGCCCCTCAGATGACGTCAGCAGTGATGTCATCACGCACGGCTGAGGACGGCTGACAGCTGGGCCCCACCGTGACGTCAGCGGTGACGTCATGGTGCACTTGGCTGAGACGCTGACACGTGGGCCCCACTAACACACGGGCCCCGCGTGACAGAGACACGCTCCCACGCGCGGGCGCTGACCGCGCTGACCGCGACGGTCGGCGTCCCGGTCACGTGGCTAGATCTCGGCCATTGATTTGAAAATCAACGGCCCAAATTGGATCTGGACTCTCGCGTTAAGAAACTACTCCGCTGATCTGGACCGTTCGATCTTGATCGGACGGTAAAGATCCAATCTAACGTTTACAAAGCGGCTAACCCTAACCGTTCGATCTAAATCTAACGGTTGAGATCTATCCTAGCTCGGTGCGGTTTAGGCTACGTGGCACGATCTAAACCGTTGGATCTAGATCCAACGTTTGGAAATAGATCTGGGATTTCAACGTGGAACTCACTGGGGTGACGTGGCGTGATCTGGAGCGTTGGCTCTAGATCGAACGGTGGAGCGAGCTCGGGTCGACAGCGGCGGGCGGCGAGCAGTCACCGGAGACGATGACGGCGACCACGGCGACGGCGCCTCGGGGGCTTCTCGTGAGTGGAAGATACCTCCCGACGTGTCTTGGCCTTGCGGTTCCGGATCTGACCTCAACGGCGGCGGAGAACGGCGGACGGCGGCGGGGCGAAGCAAAGTCCGCGGCGGAGCTTCACGCAACTACGGCGAGCAATAGCGGGTCGATGGCGGCGGCTAGGGCTAGGGCACCTGGGGCAAACGATGCACGAGGTAAAGGCGAACCTCAGGCGCGAGTCCAGGCATTAAATACCGGCACGGACGCCGAGATCCTCGCAGAATCCACGACGAAACCGGTACGGGCGGCGGAGTCCGACCCGTACCGGCACGAGCACAGCCGTTGGATCAAGATCCAACGGTGCAAAGGTTTGGGCTCGGGTCTGACTCGGGCGAGCTGGCTGGCTCGGTCGGGCTTGGGCTCGGGTGACGTGGCTCAATCTCGGCCGTTCGATCTTGATCGGACGGTCGAGAGGGTTAGACTTAGTTGGGTTCGAGTCGGACTCGAACTCGAGTCTAACTCGGGCTCGGTCGGTGGAACAGTGCAAACCCACTCGCTATTAATCCAATTAAATAATTCAAATTAATTCCCAGAAATTCATTTAATTCATTAAAAATAGCAAAACACTCAGAAAAATCCCAGAAAAATTCTGGAAAATATTTTGGAACATTTTGGACTCAAATAAAATATTTCCAACAAAATTTTATTTGCAAAGTTAAATTTTTTAATTATTTCAAAATGGAATAAATTCAAATAAATTCCAAATAAATCCAAATAAATTCCAGAAAATTCCAAAAATTCACCAAAGTGCCAAATCACACATGAATTTAAGAAAAGCAAAATTTTGGGGTGTTACAAACCTCCCCCCCTTAACAGAATCTCATCCCCGAGATTCAGGGCTCTCTACAGAATAGGTTCGAAAACTCTTTCTTCAAATCCTCTTCGCGCTCCCAAGTTGCTTCGCTCTCCGCATGGTTGCTCCATTGAACTCTGCAGAAATGGGTTGATTTGTTTCTCGTCTCTCGATCCATAGTGTCCAAAATCTTCACGGGGTGCTCCTTGTAAGTCAGATCCTCTTGTAGCTCAATCGACTCCAAGGGCGTTTGCTCATCTGGCACTCGAATACACTTCTTCAGCTTGGACACGTGGAACACGTCATGCACTCCTGCTAATGATTGCGGTAACTCTAGCTGGTAAGCAACTTCACCTCTGCGGCTGAGAACCTTGAATGGTCCAACATATCTCGGCGCGAGTTTTCCCTTGGCATGGAATCTCTTAACTCCTCTGAGTGGCGTGACTCTGAGATACACGAAATCTTCTGGTTCAAAACTCAGGTCTCGGTGACGGTTGTCAGCATAACTCTTCTGTCGTGACTGAGCTATCTTCAATCTCTCCCTGATCATGGCAATCTGTTCTTCGGCTTCTTGGAGAATATCTGGCCCAAAGACTCGGCGTTCACCTGTCTCGTTCCAATTCAACGGTGTCCGGCAGGGTTGACCGTATAGTGCTTCAAATGGCGACATTTGCAAACTGGCTTGGTAACTATTATTGTAGCTGAACTCAGCGTACGACAGACTTTTATCCCAAGAGGTAGCATAAGCCAATGCACAAGCTCTTAACATATCCTCCAAAATCTGATTAACTCTTTCGGTCTGCCCATCTGTCTGCGGATGATAGGTTGTACTGAAATTCAAACGGGTCCCCATGGCTTCATGCAGTTTATTCTAGAAGCTCGAGGTAAACTGGGAACCTCTGTCCGATACAATCTTCTTCGGCACTCCGTGCGAACAGACGATTCTGGTCATGTACAAATCAGCTAACTTATCTCCCGAATAAGTGGTCTTCATTGGAAAATATTTTGGAACATTTTGGACTCAAATAAAATATTTCCAACAAAATTTTACTTGCAAAGTTAAATTCTTTAATTATTTCGAATAAATTCAAATAAATTCCAAATAAATTCCAAATAAATTCCAGAAAATTCCAAAAATTCACCAAAGTGCCAAATCACACATGAATTTAAGAAAAGCAAAATTTTGGGGTGTTACAGCAAACCTTACACATTTGACGGATTCATAGTCAGACAGTGCATAGCATCCCCACAAAGCACCTGACCAACTTAGAAGTTTAGGGAAAATATCCAATCCCCAGTGAACAACGTAATTAGTCATTCGGTAAAGGTGGTAATAAACATGAGCATATAAATCATAGGCACAAGTATTACCCACCAATTCAAAAATTTCAGACATGCGCATTGTGAATCATGTAATCATCAAAATCTTGATTATCATTGTCTGGGTTGGAAGCTTCTGAATCATAGTGGAGCAAAGAGCAGACTAATTTGATTAAACATGAGAATAAGCATTCCAGTAATCGGAAAACCGTTATTAACCCATATGACCCACTCGATCGTGCAAAATCAAACAACCGCCTCGTTTACCTATCAGCAATAGTCTAGGATTTTATAGCAGCATCATAGTCCCAACAATCAAACGGAAGACTTAGAAAATTCCAGACCACAGTACATAGTATAATCCATCATAGGAAAATAAGGCATCAGAAGAGATAGAGTAAGGAGTAGGGTTTAGAAAGATCTAACCAAGCTAGCCAGGTGAGACTAGGAGGGGATCTGGAAGCAGCGGCAATGGCTGGGCCAAGTAGGGGGGTAGCAGACTTGGAGGCGAGCCGGCGAAGCCGAGGGCAAGGCCCGATACCTAGCGCAGTCGAGCCGAATCCAAGAGCCAACAGGTCGCGCACGGACGGCAGGGGTAGGTCAGGGAGGTGAAGACTGAGCGAAAGAATAATGTGACCGGGGTCAGCCGTGGAGGCTGGAGATTGAGGTGTCGACCCTAGAACGCGGCGGCTAGGGAAAAGCTGGCTCGGAGCGGCCCGGAGGTGAACCGACCGGAGCCAAGAAGCAAGGGGATGGACCGGCGAGCCGGCGGCGCCGAGGCAATCGGCTGAGTCGATGAAAGCCAGGAGAAGAAGTATTGGGAGAATGGGGGAAGATAGAGGAAGGCGCTAGAAGGAGGAGGGACTTCTGTCGGTAGGAAAAGAACAGGGAAAGGGAAATAAAAAGGATAGTAAGAAAATAATAAAAATAATAATATATGTTTCTAGGAAAAGGATTTTGTATGATTAATTTAAGGTTGAGCCAATTTAGTAAATACACATGTTTACTTAATGCATCAGTACAGAGCATAATCGTAAATTGTACATATAGAACTTGTTCGAGTAATCCATAATACAGGACTATTGGATACTGAAAGAATAGGTTAAACTTAATTACAATCCTTAATTAGATTCAATCTATAAATAAAATCCTAGACATAATATTCACCTAGCTCTCGACTAACCTATTGTGACACTACGGGATGTCAAAACTTTATAAAATATGAATTCGAAGGTTAAAAATTTTACGTTATGCAGTTTAATCGCAGTTCTGAGCCGATTTCGGGAGTTTGGGCCTCTCCGGGGGAGTTTGGGCCTAAGGGGATGAGTCGTGCGCCTTGGTGGGAGGGAGTTTGGGCCCATGAGGGAGGGAGGGACCAGGTTGGGCTGCCTTGTGCGCCCCTCTAGCACTCTTCGGCGCCACCCCCCTAGCCTTAGGGTTTCCCCTCCCTTCCACCTCCTTGCCTCCACCCCGATGCGCCTCTCCTCTCCCAATTGCGCCACCTCCCCCTCCACCACCTCTCCACCTCCCTTGCTGCCCCTAGGGTAGTTCTCCACCTCACCAACCCGAAGATCCATCCATTGGAGCACTCCACGACGAGGAGATCCGGTGGATTTGGAGCGAGGAAGGAGATCGTGCGAACCGGGAGGAGATCTGTTGGGTTTTCGTTCATCGGGCAAAGGTATGGCCACGGGGATCCTTGGGGTTGGTCTAGATTCTGTTCTAAGGGTTAATATCATGTTTTTAGATCAATTGGTGGTGCTGTAATTGGGTAGATTAGATGAAATCTAGAGTATGCCACGTTCTCTGTTTCGGGCAGCATGAGCAGTCGACCTAGAGTTTGGGTTTTTGCCAATGTAGATTCGGAATTTGGTCGGCCGCCTACTAAAGAAGTTGTAGGTAATTTCCATACCTTTCAGTGGGTATAAAGAACGTTCAATTCCGCCCAGCCGTTTGAAAATTATGCTCGTTTTACCGAACGTATTAAAAACTGTGACGTGATTGGAACAGATCATGGTATTCTGTTGATTAAACCACTTTAGATTCCGAATCAGTCTTTCCATATACTTAGAAAAAGTTAGGAAATTTCCTAAGCTATGCGAGGATGTACTCGTTTAATTGATTCGGAGTTTTAGAACCCGAGTTATGCCTTTTGGAAGGGTGCTGTCCCGATGGGACAGAACCTCTGTTTTTGGGTATTGCGAGTAGTTTACGATGTCGGGGTAGAAGAGTGTTGGCGTACTATTTTGTGGACATGATTGTGAGTGTGTGGTACATATGTGCAGGTGGTGTGACCCCGGGAGTGCCTTCTACTTCTCGCCAATCCATCGCCTGTGGTTGAGGCAAGTGTATTGGAATGGGTAGCTAGTTGTAGATTGCTAGTTTTGTTGAGATGAAATTGAATATATGATATGTTCACATGCCATGCTTTAATGTTTGCCATTGATATGATGAATATGGTTTATTATGTTGTGATGCCATGTGCTAATGTACGAGTTATTTATGATGTTGGCATGTTTGCATACATGGCATGATACATGGCCCGGGTGGTGAGAAAGTCATAACTAGTCCGGGGAAGGTCGGTGAGAAAGTTATGACTATTTCCGGAGAGCCAATGAGTAAGTCCTACATCGTGATTCCATCCACCGCGGTGTATGGAAGCGAAGAGTAGGCACCCTCCTTCTTCGGGATGGAAGGGGGGAGAGGGTGCACACCGACGGATGTGTACTCAACCATACCGGTATGAATTTCCAGGAGATATGTGCATCGCATTGCGTTGTTGTGACACTACGGTATGGTGTGACATTATTGAATGTGAAATTAGAGAATAAAACCTTTCGGCTTGAGGTTTACTCGCGTTTTTGGGCCGTTTGAAGTGATGTGTCACCACGGAGTGTCGTAACCTTTTAAATGGTGCATGTTAAGGTCAAAAACTTTATGAAATATGGTATGGCAGGTTAAAACCATAAGGTATGGAGGTTAATAACGTTTCCGGGCCGTTTTCGGGGTTTTGGGCCTTCCCGGGGCAGTTTGGGCCTTAAGTGGGCTTTGGTGGGATGGAGTAGGTCTCCGTAACGGACTAGGATTGGGTGTGGGGGCTGGTAAAAGGGCTCCCCACCAGCCCTTGGGCGTTCACCCCAGCCCCTTGTGCGCCCGTCCCCCCACATGCCCATGCCCAAGCCGCCACCCACCACCCATGGCCGGGCGCCACCCCCACCATTGCCCCATTGCTCCCCACCTCTCCACCACCTCTCCTCCACCCCCTAGCTGCCCTAGGGTGGTCTCCACACCTCTGCACCTTGTGGATCCATCCGTTGGAGCGAGGAGCGAGGAGCGTGGAGCGAGGAGCGATCCGCGAGGAGATCTATTGGAGATTCGTTCGTTGGGCAAAGGTATGATCATGGGGATCCTTGGGTTTGATCTAGGTACTGTTCTTAGGGTGTTTATGAAGTTTTTAGATCAATTGGTGGTGCTGGGTTGGAGTTCTTTGGGTTAGATCTAGACGTTGCCACGTTTCTGTTTTCGGGCAGATTGAGCAATCGGGCTAGGGTTCGAGTTTTCGTCAATTTAGATTCCGAATCTGTCCATACGGACTTAAAATAAGTTGTAGATAATTTAATTATATTTCCGTGGACATAAAGCACGTTAAAATCCGATCAGCCGTTTGAATGTTATGGCCGTTTTACCGAGCGTGTTAAAATCTGTGACGCGATTGGAACAGATCGTAGTAATCTGTAGATTAAACAATTTTAGATTCCGAATCAGTCTTTCCGTATAACTAGAAAAATGTAGGAAATTTCCTAAGCTTCGCGATGGTGTACTCGTTTAATCGATTTGGTGTCCCAGAACTCAAGTTATGGCCTTTGCAAGGCTGCTGTCCCACCGG
The DNA here is from genome assembly GCA_036346355.1 of Rhipidocladum racemiflorum. Taxonomy (NCBI): domain Eukaryota; kingdom Viridiplantae; phylum Streptophyta; class Magnoliopsida; order Poales; family Poaceae; genus Rhipidocladum; species Rhipidocladum racemiflorum. The sequence goes on along the minus strand of CM070592.1, from coordinate 12,075,582 downwards.
GACAGAACCTCTGTTTTTAGGTTTGCAAGTAGTGGGCAATGTCGGGTTAGATGGGGATTTGTGTACTATTTTGTGGGCATGATTGTGAGTGTGTGATGCCTATGTGCAGGTGGTGTGACACCGGGAGTGCCCTCGACTTCCCACAAATCCGTCGCCCGCGGTTGAGGCAAGTGTGTTGTAATGTATAGCGGATTGTAGGTTGCTTGTTGATATTGGATGAAAGATTGAATACTTGTTATGATCACTTGCCTTGCTTGCTGTTTTCCAATGATATATTGAGTATGATTATCATGATATGATGCTATGTGTCTATACTTATCATGATTCGATGCCATGTGTAATATTTGTCATGATGAGATGCCATATGTTTATGTACATGTGAAATATGATAATTGGCATAGTTGCATGCATGACATGAGATATGGCGAGGGCGGTGAGAAAGTCATAACTAATCCGGCAAGGTCGGTGAGAAAGTTATGACTAGTCCGGAACGCCATTGAGTAAGACCTACATCGTGATTCCATCCACGTGGTGAATGGAAGCGAGGAGTAGGCACCCTCCATCTTCGGGATGGAAGGGGGGAAAAGGGTGCACACCGACGGGTGTGTACTCAACCATACCGGTATGAGTTTCCAAGGAGATATGAGCATAACATTGCCTTGCATTGCATTGCAATACATATTTAATGATGATGATGTTGTTATGTGCTCAAGTATGAGATGTTATATGTGATGTAAGGTATTATTGTCTTGTAAATGATCTTGTTGTCCATTACAATATGCTTGCTGAGTTTTCGAACTCACGCTTGTGTTTTATGTTGTTTTTAGGTACTTTGAGATCGGCATGCGGGAAAAAGGGGTCTAGCTACACTTCTACATGTAGCTCCACCATCATAGTCCATAATTAATCACTTGGAGGCATGATATTAAGAGTTGTGCCTTAAACTTAATGTATGGTTTAATTTAGCATGCTAGTGATTCCTTATTTGCTTCGTTTTAGTTTATGAAGTGGTTGAGCGTGGTATTATTGGCGTAATTTGGTGATATATCCATTTATGTTGATGTTTTAGATGTTGTGTGCTATGATATATCTTGCCATCATATTGATATGGTGTTAATTCATGGAAAAACAAAGGAGATGCTGCCGAAATATCGGTTTTTAGCATATGTACCTTTGCTGGAATTTATGTTTAAATGTGGTATTTAGATGTTGTTTAGCTTATGTTTGGTAGCATTCGGGCATATTAAATGCCGGGGTGTTACAGTTGCATTGCATTATATGAGGTTGTTATATGATGATGATATATGATGATGTCAATGATATGCTTACGCTATGAATATGAGATGTGTATGATGTCGTCTGTGAAAAGTGGTGATGAAGGTATTAGAATGTATTTTCTTGTTCCATTGCAATATACTTACTGAGTGATGAACTCACGCTTGTGTTTATGTTGTTTTTCTTAGGTACCATGAAACCAGCATGCGGGAATGGGAGCTAGTCACACGTCATCACTTAGCATCACACATATAAACAATGACATGTTCCTTCATTTAAATTGTGATGGTTAATTTGTGTGCTTGGTTTCCTCATTTACTTCGTTTGGCTCATGATATGGTTGGAATCTTTATTCTAGTCTTATACTATATCCTGTGATCATATTGTTGTTGCTTCAATTCATGGAAAAACAAAGGAGATGCTGCTAAAATTTTTGGTTATAGCATTTACTCCTTTGCTGTAGTTTATCTTAATTTATGGTATTTAAATGTTGTTTAGCCTATGTTTGATAGCATTCGGGCATATTAAATACCGGGGTGTTACACCTATGCTTTCATTTGATAAATAAATCATTAACAATATTAGACGTTAATACCTGTAGGTTCATCATTAGATTACTTTTTAATAGCTAGATTACTCTTTTGAGAAGAAACGTTTATATTATAACTTGTTTTGCATCTGAATACTTATTAGAACATGATCCTGCAAGAGCTATGTGACACTACAGAATGACGGATTGAGACATTTTTCGATTTCGGCATTAAGGTATGACTTTGGTATCTTGTTTTTGGGCCATTTTCCGAAGTTTGGGCCTTTCCGGGTGGGAATTGGACCTTCTGAGGGAGTTCGGGCCTTGGGGGACCATTATGGGCCGAAGGTGGGGCATAAATTGGCCCATGTGGAGGGGGTTTTGGGCAGCAAACCCTGCTGCCCTTGCCCCATGCGCCCCACTCCCCTCCCTCAAATCCTAGCCACCCACCCCCTTGCCCCTTGCACCTCCCCCCAGTCGCCGCTCTTGCCCTTGCGCCTCCACCACCCCTCCCCTCCCTAGCCGCAATCCTCCCCTCACCTAGCAGCCCCACATCCTCCTCCTCCGCGTTGTTCTTTGTTCCCTCGCTTGGTGGACCACTGGTATGGAGATCGCCGACGAATCGCTGTGGTTCGGAAGGAAGGTGCGGTCGGAAGCAAGAGAGGTTTCGTCGTCGTTCAGTTCTTCTTGAAGAGGTAACGAATCGTGGCTTTCTTGGGATGGTCTAGGTGCTGCTAATTGTGTTAATTCATGCCTAGAAATCATGTTTAGGTGCTGAGATTAGAGGTATTTAATTGGATTCTAGATCTGTCTCGCGAGTAGCTCTCGGCCATGTTTGACAGTCGGTGTTGGGATGCGTTTTTGGCCATTTTAGAAGCGTTTTCTGATTGGCCGGCTGTTACGAAAGTTGTAGGTAATTCAATTACATTTAATTTGACACCAAGAAAGCTAAATTCTATCTAGCCGTTTAAAAGTTATGGCTGTTTTACCGAACGTTGTCAAATCTGTGACGTGATTGGGACAGATCGTGTTCATCTGTAGATTAGACAATTTTAGAGGCTGGTTCAGTCTTCGCGAATACTTTGAAAAAGTTGGAAAATTTCCTAATATTCTAGAAAATGTACTCATTTACTTGATTTGGAGTTTTAGAATGCAAGTTAGAATAGTTGGAAGCCCGCTGTCCCGATGGACTATTTTCGGGTTTTAGGAGTGGGTTGCGTAGTCGGGGTAGATGATCACCCTTGTACTGTTTTTGTGGGCATGTTTTGAGTGTATTGTACCTATGTGCAGGTGGTGTGACCCCGGGAGTGCCCCCAACCTCTCGCCACTCCGTCGCTCACGATAGAACGCAAGTGTATTGGGATGGAATTGAGGTTTTGGGTGACCAACTAGTTGTGTGGTTTTGCTATGTCACTAAATGATGCTGTATGTTGCCATGTTGTTCCTCGCATGTGTTATGATGTTCATGTTTCGTTCAAACATATGCCGTTGTTATATTGAGTTTCCGTTATGCAAGTTATAACATGATTCATGGCATATGTGCATTCATAATGGAAGAGGCGACCCATTCTGATGCAGGCCTCTGTGTTCACACGTAGTGAACATGAAAGACGTACCTCGTAGTCCCATCCACGGTTGTGTATGGGAGCGAGTCAGTAAGAGTAGGCACCCTCCATCTACAGGATGGAAGGGGAAAGAGTGCACTCGGCAATACCGGTATGTGCTTCAAGGAGACATGTGCATTGGATTGCATATATGATGATGTTAATGAGATGAATACAATGTGGATATGAGATGCTTATGATGTTGAATAAGACATATAGTGATGATGGTATTGGAAAACTGTTTTCTTGTTCCATTGCAATATACTTGCTGAGTGATGAACTCACGCTTGTGTTTTATGTTGTTTTTAGGTACCACGAAACCGACATGCGGGAAAGGGTCTTAGCTGCACACCGTCACATAGCTTCTTTCATTTAGACAACAACTCTTTTAACATTCGTAGTTGTGGTAATAAGTACATGCCTCAATTGTGTGCTTGGTCATGTCATTTAATTCGTTTAGCTCATGAAGTGGTCGAATTTATTATTCTGGACTTAAACTGTTGCTATATCTCCTGTTATTGCTGTTTTAGATGTCTTTCATTATGATATATCTTGTGATATTCTTGCTCTTGCTCCAAACCATGGAAAAACAAAGGAAATGCTGCCGAAATTTTCGGTTAAAACTTTAGAGTAGTTTCTGTAGTTTATTGATGATTATGTGTTATTGGTTGTGTCTAGAGCTGTTTGGGTGACATTTGCGGCATACTAGGAGCCGGGGTATTACAGTTGGTATCAGAGCTGGCTTCAGGTCCGTGGTGTATGAACTTAGTGAAATACCATAGGGTCAACTTAAATTTTGCTGTGGGATAACCTAGAAACGTGGCTTAGTTTATACTTAAAACTTTGTCATAGGATAGCAACATTAAAACTTGTGTAAGTGGAATAACTAATCTAAAATTTGGCACACATGGATTCACAGTAGGAAAGGGTATGGGCATCATTTCTTTACGCTTAAATGTTGTATTTAAGCTTTGATGTTGAATGCTTTATTTGATAATGCATGTTGCTATGTTTATGAGAGAATTGATTAAACTGTCCTTGTTATTGTGATAAAGTGGGGTTGTGGTGTCGAAGGGTTTCGGTCACCTTTTTGTTCATAGTAAGATCGTGGTTTGACGGTGTGGCCGGTTAAAGCCATCACTGAAGAACTATTAACCCCCTGTGGGGAAAGAGTGTTTACCCTTTTTCTGTCATAGATCGGAAAGTGACTGGAGTCAAATCGAAGAGTTTGGTGGTGGATGTAAACTACTATTACTATTAAAGAAACTTTGTCGGTTGTTTAAAGATGTTCTAACTTAATGTGTTAGTAGAGAAATTTAATCATGCCGGCTTATGACCTTAACTTGGAAGTTGATTAGAGTTGCTATTTCTGTTGTTGCAAACCATTAGTATATCTGGAAGTACGTAGATGTGTTCCTATAATGCTAGCACCTATGTCAATTGGGAAGATATAGGTTTTGTTGTTGTTTTAAGAGCATTGTGCGGGTCAAACTTATTAAATTTATCTTAATAGTTGGAGTATGTTGTGCAGTGACAATTTGTTATGATATATGGATAGTGTAACTAAAAAAACCAATGCAGTTGCTTTTATGATTAAGCCCATTTATTGATAATTGATGACTTGTAGTGGTGGTAATTGTGTATATTACTTGTTGGAAACCATTGTTAAAATAGAGGTTATTGAAACATGTTGTGATGGAGTGAACCATGGATAATTAACATGATGTAGAATTCTATCCTTAATGAATGTATGTCTTAGAATCATAGTTACGAACTGTGTCTCGTACAAATAATATTTACTTGTTGAAGTCATTTATTGATTGAACAAGTTTCATTTGCCAAGATGTTGACGTATGGATGGTATAAAAAAAATTGATAGGTTGATCATGCTTAAGTATCTGTTGAAGTACTATGTTTGAAATATAGAATATGTTGTTATATGAGGTGTTGGCCTCTGGGATCATGATGAGGTAGTCTTGGTTAGATGTCTTATGATAAGCATCATAAACTTTATTTATAAATGTTGGGAAAGGTAATTATAGGAAGAATTTGTAGTGTGGTTTTTGTTAAGTCCTGTTGGGCCTTCTCGATGAGTAAATAGTAAATATTGAATGCTTAAATGGTAAGTATAGTGGAATACTAGATATGGTGGGTTTCTTGCTGATCTGGTGTCTAAAACCTTTTGCACTGGTATGGTTGTTTGCCATTTTTGGTTGAATGCCTTCGGTCAAGGTATTCCTTGTGTTGTGTTTCCGAGTTTCCCTAAAACCCATAGCAATTGGTGCCAATCTTCGGTTTTGGCTATTTTTGTTTAGGTTGTGCTATGAGTATGGATTCACACCCAAAAGTTTTTGAGTGGATGACGCTCCTTCACATTCACACGGAATGATCTTTGGAATAAATTTTAAAAGGAAGCCGATGGACATAGTGGGATGTGTTGGAAATTCTTGAGATTTAATTTGTAACTCTATTTGACTGGAGCTGGACTTATTTGGAAAGTTTGTGTGGTGTTTGCGAGTGTTTCAAAAGGTGGATTTTATGAATGTTTTATAAGTGATTCGGGTTGGTGAAGTGTTCTCATTTTGGGAAATGAGTCTCCCTTTTCTCCTTGAGAATTGATGTTCTCTTCCAAAATATTGATTTTGGTTAAAACGCGATGATTTACAAATTTAGCTTCCAATTGTTGGTGGGTTATGATATGACGTGGTATTTTCCTATTAATGGTGCTCCCATCATAGTTTTATTATTTAGCGCAATCATAGATGTTATTTGTGTTTCAGTATGGTGATACCGAGGAAGAAGTTTTTGGTGAATGACTATTCGGTATTGTTGTTACATGATGAATGAATGGTGAAAAGGAAACATGACATCGTTTATAGATGTTTAATGATAAAGGAGTCGTTGAGCCATGTCGGTGAGAAAGTCATATATGGATATATGACTAATCCGGAGTGCTCTTGAAAAGCTGCATGCATGTCATGAATCGAGATTTCAATTGCTTTCTAGTACGAAAAGAAAGAATGAATATCTTCTGGTATTTTTGGCTGTGGTATAGGAGATTTGTGTTTCCTTTGCGATTTGGCTTAGGAAAATAAAATGAGTACTCTTTGGTTTTTGCTAATTTCTTTCCAAAGTGGCTTTTAGCGCTTTGGAGTTCGAGTTGTTGTATGTGGATCATTTTGGGTTCATGGGTTATGGTTGAGCTTACTTAATGATTGTACCCTTTGTTCTGATTCTTTGAAAGGAAGAATGTGAGGGCGAGACCTTCTTAGAAAGAGAAATCCAGTGTGGGTTGTTAATGACCTAAGTTATTAGGTGTTGCTAGTAGTGGATCGTAAATAGATTAAAAGTGAGGAGTAAAGGAAGGTTGTGTATGACTTGATTCAAACCTTCTTGGAAAATTGTGTCATTGATGTGTTCCTCGGTGGGGTTGATTAGATGATTAGTGGACCACTTGGTGGTTGCTAGTAATTGCTTTCCCTTTTCGGAGTGTATTGGATCTTTTTGTCGCCGATCTTTCAGCGAGTTGTGTCAACCGAAGTGGATTGCCCGGTTGCTTTTGTTTTTGCTGGTTTTAAAGACCCTGGTTTTAAATTAGGCTTTTCCTTCGGTGGTAGTGGTGGGTATTGGTCTTTTGTAAAAGATCAATCTTTTGCAAGGTTTTAGCCCCAATTATTCAAGTAATTGGTAGCAGCGGGTACTCTTGGAGTGTAGTGTCTCACTTGGTTCGCGTCGTCTTGAATACGACGAACCACAGTAGAGAGGTAGAGGTGTGAAGACACTTTTGTGCGTGGGAGATGAAGAGGGTTCCAGAGGTTGGTGCCGTGATCTTCTGGATGTAGCATCGGTTAAAGGGATCGGGCACTTTAGTTCCAAGGAATGCATAGAATGAGGAGTGTGAGACAGTTGTCTTTTGTTGTCTTTTTGGGAATTGATCCTATTTCTCGGGACGTTCTGAGTCCTTGTGTTAGCGCTTTGTGATTCAATGTTGAGTAATATTCTGGCAAGCTTTGATTGTGAGTTATCGTTAGAGCCATTAGTCTTCGAGCTTTAGCTCCCTTTGATTTGTATGTTTGCGTAGTGGTGTATCTTGGATTCGGGGTCGAATCCTGTTGAAGGGGGGGGAGAATGTGACACTAAGGAATGATGGATTGAAACATTATAGATTTCGGCATTTATGGTACGACTTTATACTCTGTTTTTGGGCCGTTTCTGGGTGTTTGGGCCTTTCCGGGGGAGTTTTGGGCCAGTCCGTTGAGCCATGGGGGACCTAGTTGGGCCGAAGGTGGGTGCTCTTGGCCCATGTGGGGGAGTTGGGGGACAACACACCGTACCCATGCGCCCCCCAAACCCTACCCTTGCGCCTCTCCCTCCCCAATCCCACCTCCTAGCCGCCACCCCCATCCTCTCCACCGTGCGCCCCCTCTCCTCCTCCCCCCATGCGCCACCCCTCCTCCCTCTCCTCTCCACCCTCCTTGCTGGCCTAGTAGAGCTCCTCTCCTCGCTACCCCGCTATTCTCTCCCTCGGGAAGCCCCGCGACGAGGAGATCCGACGGTTCCGGCGCGAGGAAGTCGATCGGGGGAACCGGGAGGAGAGGAGACTCATCGTTCGTGTTCGGCAGTGAAGGTATGGTCTTGGGCAATCCTTGGGGTTGGTCTAGATGTTGTGGTAGAGGGTGTTTCGATGCTTTTAGATTGAGTGATGGTGCTGCGATTGGGTAGATTTGATGAAATCTAGAGTTTGCCATGTTCTCTGTTTCGGGCAGATTGTGCACTCGACCTAGGGTTTGAGATTTTGCGATTTTAGATACAACTAAAATGTGATGTGGAATAACTTAGAAATATGGCCTAGGTTTTAACTAAAATTTTGTCATTAGGATAGCAACATTAAAACTTGTGTAAGTGGAATCACTAATTTAAAATCTGACACACATGGATGCACAGTTGGAAAGGGGTATGGGTACCGTTGCTTTCCGTTTAAATATTGTATCTAAGCTTTGATGTTGAATGCTACTTTTGATGATGTATAATGCTATATTTATGATGGATTTGATTGAGTTGCTTCATTTGTGATGAAGTGAAGTTGTGGTGCCGAAGGGTTTCGGTCACCTCTTTTTGTTCTTAGTAAGGGTGTGGTTTGACGGTGTGGCCGGTTAACGCCATCACCAAAGAATTATTAAACCCTGTAGGAGGAGTGCTTACCCTTTCTGTCGTGGATCGGGTAGTGGACTGGAGTCAAATAGAAGAGATTGGTGGTAGATTCCTTCAGATGTTCTTTATCGTTCTGACGGTCGGTCTTGGTTGGTTCTCTTGGTTTTAGTTGATTGAAATCAGAAGAAAAGTGTTTGGAATTTGGATTTTCGCGGAGTGTGCCTTCGGTGTTTCTTGGTTTTGTCTTCTTTGGGTGAAGACAAAGAAGGGGAGTTTTGTGTTGCGCATTTTTGGTCGCCTTTTGACTTTGACACCTGTTTAGTTGGTTGCCTTGCAAAGAAAGGTATAGCTTTTGGTTCTTGTGTGTCTTGCTCTGAGTTTAAAAGAAGTTATTGAAGCGTGTGTAAAAGGTTAAGTTGTGTCGATTTATGTTTTGTGCCTTTGTTCGTAAAAGGTTTACTTGATCACTTGGTTCCCTCATGTGGGAGTCTTTAAGATTGAAATGTGTCTTGGAGTCATGTCCTATTGCAAATTTGAGAGTCAAGCCTCTTTGTGAGTTTTGGTTGAGTATTAAAAGAAAAATGCTGCAAATAAAGTAAGTATTCGTTTGACTGAAATTAATTGTTAAAAGTGAAAATTATTGTTTAGCATGTTATGTAGTATGTAACAATGTGGTTTATAGAAATGATGTACTCCTTAGTTAATTTGCGAGTTGAATCAATTAAGTGGAATTGTTACCTTTAGCTTAAAATTAAATGAACCTCTAGTGATGTAGAGTACCCCATAGTGGGGATGATTAAATGTGTTAATGTACATGCTTATAATCTGTTGCTTTGCTTTAAAAGTGCTTATGACCCACGATAATGTTTAAGGTTTTAAACCCTGATGCATGGTTAGAACATTAAGATGAGGTAGATCATGGTTATTGTTAAAGAAACTTTCTTTGGTTGTTTAAAGATGATCTAATCTAACGGATTAATAGAGAAAATTTAATCGTGTTGACTAGCGACTTTAATTTGGAAGTTGATTAGAATTGCTATTTACGTTGTTGTAACCTACTAGTATGTTGTGTGGTGGTAATTTTGTTATCACCTATGTATAGGGTAGCCAAAAGTAATGTTGATGGTTGATGTTCATGCCCATTTGTTGTTATTGATGACTTGGTAGGGTTGTTAATTGTTGGAAACCTTTGATCCAATAGAGAAAAGTGTAAAACTGTGGATTTATGTCGAGTTCATGTTGTGGTGGGATGAACATTGGATAACAATCATGATGCAAGATTTTAACCTTAATGAATGCATGTCTTAGAATCCTGTTACTTAATTTTATCTTGTAGAGATAATACTTATTGGTTGAAGTCATTTTATTGATTGAACAAGTTTTAATTGTCAAGATGTTGATGTATGGATGGTATAAAATTGATACGTTGATCATGCTTAAGTATATGTTGAAGTACTATGTTTGAAATATAGAATACATTGATATATGATGTGTTGGTCTGTGGGGATCATGATGAGGTAGTATAGAATGGAAGACGTTTTGTTAATCATCATAAACTGTATTTATAAATGTTTGGAAAGGTAACTAGAGAAAGAATTGGTTATGTAGCTTTTTGTTGAATTATATTGAGGCTTCTCGATGAGTAAATAGTGTATATTGAATGCTTAAATGGTAAGTATAGTGGAATACTAAATATGGTGGCTTTCATCCTGAGCCTGTGTCTAAAACCTTTTGGACTGGTTTGGTTGGTTGCTATTTTGGTTGAATACTTTTTGTCGAAGTGTTTCTTCTGTTGTGTTACAGAGTTTCCCTAAAACTCGTAGTGATTAATGCCAACCTTTGGATTTGGCTAACTTGTTTAGTTTGCACTATGAGTATGGATTTACACCCAAAAGTCTTTGAGTGGATCGCGCTCCTTCGCGTTCGCACTGAATTATCTTTGCAATTAATTTTAAAGGAAGCAGATGGACATAGTGGGTTGTGTTGGAAACTCTTGAGATTTAATTTGTAACTCTTTTTGACTAGAGTTGGTTTATTTGCATGATGTGTGTGACGTTTGCGAGTACTTCAAAAAGGTGGATTATATGAGTGTTTCATAAGTGAATTTGGTTAGTGAAGAGTTCTCTTTTGGGAATGAATTTCCCTTTCTTTCGAGAAAAAAAAAATTTGTGGCGGTTGTTTGTGCAGATGTTTGACTTTGGAGTCGATGTTCTTTTCCAAAATGTTGATTTTGGTTAAAATGCGATGTTTTGCAAGTTTAGCTTTCTATCATTGGTGGGTTTTGATAAGATGTGGTGCCTTACTGTTAACTATGCTACCGACATAGTTTATATGAATTAGCGCAATCCTCGGTGTTATTCGAGTTTTATTCATGTGTTACAGAGGAAGAAGTCGTCTTGTAAATGACTATTCGATAGTGCTGTTACATGATGAATGAATGGTGAAAAGTAAACATGACATTGTCTATAGATGTTAAATGATAAAAGAGTCGTTGAGCAAGGTCGGTGAGAAAGTCATATATGGATATATGACTAATCCGGAGTGCTCTTGGAAAGCTGCATGCATGTCCTGAATCGAGATTTCAATTGCCTTCTAGTACGGGAAGTAAGAACGAATATCTTCTGATATGTTGGTTGTGGTGTAAGAGATCTGAGCTTTCTTTGCATTTGGCTTAGAAAAAAAAATATAAAAAAATAAAATGAGTACTCTTGGGTTGTTGCCGAATTCTTTCCAAAGTGGCTTTTAGCGCTTTGGAGTTCGAGTTGTTGGATGTGAATCATTTGGGGATAATGGGTCTTGGTTGAGCTTCCTCAATGTTTCTACCCTTGGTTCTGATTCTTTTAAAGGAAGAATGCGAGGGCGAAACCTTCTAAGAAAGAGGAATTTAGTGTGGGTTGGTAATGACCTAAGATATTAGATGTTGCTAGTAGATGATCGTAAACAGTTTAAAAGTGAAGAGTAAAGGAAGGTTGTGTATGACTCAATCCAAACCTTCTTGGAGAATTGGGTCTTTGATGTGTACCTAGGTGGGGCTGTTTAAATTATTAGTGGACCACTTGGTGGTTGCTAGTAATTGTTTTTCCTTTTCAGAGTGTATTGGACCTTTCTGTCGCTGAGGTTGAGCGAGGTTGTGTCAACCATACCGATTTTGTTCAGTTGTTACTGTCTCTTGCGGGTTTAAGGACCCTGGTTGTAAAGTAGGCCTTTCCTTTTGGTGGTCTTGGAGTGTATGTCTCACCTGGTTTGTCGTCGTCTTGAATACGGCGAACCACAGTAGAGGGGTTGTGGTGTGAAAACACGTTTGTGCGTGGGAGATGAAGAGGGTTCTAGAGACTGGTACCGTTTTCTTCTGGAGAGTAGTTGGATTAAGGAGTGCGAGACTGTTTCCTTTAATGGTCTATTTGGGAATTGAAGTGAAGGTGGAACCGTGAGAGGTTGCACTCTGTTGAGCTAAATCAACTTTTTCTCGCTAGTGTTGGTTTTGAGAACTCGCTTGTCGTTTATTCCGGTTTGAGTCTTTGTGTGAATGTTTTGTGTTGCAAAGAAGTCTTTTTTCCTTTGGGGACTTTGTTGTTGATTTTGGTGTGTCTTAGATTCGGGGACGAATCCTTTTAAGGTAGGGAGATTGTGATGCCCTAGAATTTGAGAGCGATCCTAGGGTTTTCTTTCTTGGTTGTTCCGGAAAGAAAGAGGGTTTTGTCGGGGAATGAAATAATTGAAGAATATGCGGCAATTTAATATTAAAAATTGGAGTTTTGGGCTAGTTTCCGCTGGGCTGAGGCAACCTGGGCCTGGGCCGGGAATTTCTTTTTCCCCCTCTCCTCCCCATGCCTTGGTGGGCCGGCCCACCACCCCCCCTTTAAGTGGCGCCCCTCCCCTTTGGCCGGCCACCTCCCCGCTTTTCCCTAGGGCGTCTCCCCTTCCTCCCCCTAGCAGCCGCCACCCTCTCCTCTTCCTCCCCTGCGTGGTGGCTCAAGATCCACCACGAAACGTGAAGGAGAAAGCGAGAAGGGATCCATGGAGGCGTGGAGGACGAGCAGATTTCAGATTCGGGGTTCATCGCGTGCTTTCCGTGGATTCTCGAGGAAGGACTCTAGGTAAATTTCCAGAATTTTACCCCCTGTTCTACCTAAGATTAGGAGTGTTTTAGATCTGGTGGTGTTTGGTTTGGATGGAATTTGATGGGGTAGAAGGGTAGTTGTTCATGTGATGCTGTTTCTGAGAGGGGAGATTGTGCAGCGCGGATTTTTTCGCGGTTTAAGTGGCATAGATGATTTTTACTGCAAAAACCTATAACTATAAAGTTGTAGACAACGTCGAGACCTAGCTTCTGTATGTTTTTCAGAATTGTTGGGCCGTCGTTCTGAGAGTTATCTCTGTTGGAAGATGACGAACAGAATCTGGAAACAGATTTCGTCCACTGTGTTGGACGGTTGTTTAGGCATATTTAACAGCAGAATTGAAACTTTTGACCTTCATGAAAGTTGTATATCTCGTCAATATCTAGCTACTGTAATTTTTTTGTATTTTTATGAACAGTAGAAAAAAAGATACGAAATTGGGAAGAGAGGGTGCTGCTGTTCGATCCGGACAGATCGGGGTTTTTGGCGTTTAAATGGGATCGGGGAGTAGGAAGCGTGTGTTTGAATTGTGTGATGAATTGTGATGTCGCTATGTACTGAAATAATGTTTGTTCAGGTGGTGCCACTGCTGGGCGTAACTAGGTTCTTCGCCCACGTCGGTAAAGGCAAGTGGAAGCAGTTGTATTGTTAATCTATACATTGTTGTCCCCTTTAAACTTGTTCTCCTTTATGGTTGTCCCTTTAGAGATGTGTTATGTTTATGGTTGATTCCTGGTTGATTTACACTTGTTGTCTCTAGTATTGATGTCGTGATATTATTCCTATTTGAATTGCTTATCATGGACCTTGTTTTTATGAATTGCTTCCGTATTATCCTGTTTTAGGGGAAATGCTGTCGAATTTTTCTTGTACAACAGTTTAGATTTATGGGGTGTTACATCGGGCCTTGGGGGATGTCGGGACCCCGAATTTGCAAATCCGGACCCTCTGTGTATTCAACACTAGTCCAGGAACGCGCTAGTGCACACAGTCTTAACATCGGTAAATATCACAATCATACCATTCGATACTAATAAAGTACTTTATTTAAATAGTCAAACTTGTTACTTGACCTTATGGTCAAGTCACAAATGTACGCCTCGCAGGGCGAAACTTATTAAGAGAGAAATAGTAGCAGCGGAAAATCAAATAACTTCGTGGCGCCATCCAGTATACCACAGGCAACTGACTGGGCTCGCTCCCTAAGTAGACGGATCCTCTTGGAGCTCCTCTTCCAAAGCTGGTGTAGTCTCCTCTTCAACTGGTGTTGTATTGTGGCAAGGGTGAGTACTTGGTACTCAGCAAGTCATGCACAGAATGCAGGCTAATATACTATATGGATGGCTTGGTACAAAGGAATAGCTTAAGGTATATTTGCAGTAAACAGCATTTGACAAGTAACATAAGTAGATTCGAAAGCAGTAGAAACAAGTATAGCATAAATAACTTTTCAAGGAGTTTAATAAACATCTTTCCCATCCTAATCCACATTTCCATCAACATCATTATTAATCCAACCCAACCTTTCAAATCCAAGTTATTTTTGAGAAAATCTAACCCTTGACTGTAATTCCCGAGCGATGTCCAATACCGCGGACACGGCTATCCGAATAGATTCTACACTCTGCAGAGGTTATGCACTTTACCCACAAGATACAGTCAAACACCACAAAGGTGAGTTCCCGTAACAAAGTCTTTCGGAAACTTCTAACAATACAAGTGGTCCTCCCCGGTTATTGCGCACTAACCCTTCCCTTAGCTAAGGCGAAGTCTAGGCCAATCAACCGTTAGATGGGTACTGGCCTCGGCCCGATGACGCTCCCCGTACAACTTACACAAAGGGTGTAGTTGACCTCCTAAGGTCCCACAGTAATGCACGTTATTAGCAACTTAGTCAACTAGGTCCGTCCCATTACAGGACATGTGGTTGCACGTTAGACCCGATTCAAAGGCTTGCAAGGTGAAGTCCTTAGGGTGACCAGGGCAAGACTACCCGAAGAACCAAACCAACATTCCCAATGCCACAACTGGCCCACCTGATTATTCTTGCCACATGCCCCGGTCGAAAAACTATTTATCAAACCCCAGTTGATTACCATGCACCACGTGCCATCAACATCACATGATACCTTTCCAAAACAGGTTCAATATATCATTAAGTCAATATTAGCATTTGTTTGTCCAAAATCATGTCATGAGCACGTAGCAGGTCTAAGCAGTATACCACAACGGTCTAAAACCCATGTAGGCAATTTAATAATGTCCAACTAGTAATTCACAACTAGGGTGACAAGGGGTCATGGCACATATTTAAGTAATCAAGGTGTCATACAGCAAATTGTTATTTATCTAATTCCCCAAATCTAAATAAAGTATTTTCTAGTTGAACTAGCATGCAATAGGTTAAATCAAAATAGGATCAACATGGTCAAAGCACAACTTGCCTTCAAAAAGTACTTGCTCTTGGTCTTGAGTTGGATCCTGAGTCAATACTTCTCCTTCGAATCCTTCCGGCACTTCAACGTCTACACGTAAAGCGTGCAAATAGCAAATACACAAATAAACAATAGGCAAAAAGTTTCCAAACATCCAAATAAAATCCATAAACAGAGAGAACATAATTTTATGAATTTTTAGAAACTGAAATCGTCAAATTCAGAGTTAAAACGCAAAAGTTATGATTATTTAAAGTTTAAATAATCAATTAAATAATTTTACAGAGAAAAACTTTAGTCCAAAAATTAAATAAAATTCATATTTAGGTAGATCTCAATTTTATACAAATTTAGAAATTTGAATCACTCAAATCGGAGTTGAAACACAAAAGTTATAAGCGTTTGAAGTTTGAATCAAAATCTGAAATCATTATTTCGAATTAATAAATCATTTTCTTTTTCGAAAATTAATTATTGCGTCAGCAAGGACACGTGGCAGCTTCTGATTGGCCTGCTGACGTCAGTCGGTCCATGGACGTGGTCCACGCTCGGCTCGGATCTACCGTGGACTCGGTCCACGAATCCACGTGTCGCTGACATGTGGGTCCGCCTCGGATAGCGTCGCTTCTTGGCGTCGGCGAGGCTCGGCCCATGGTGGCGGCAGTGGGACCTTGTAGCGTCATTCTTGGCGTCGGCGCTCGGCTGGGACGGCCCGTGACAGCGAGCCCGCCATGGCGTCGGCGTGGCGTCATGGTGCGATTTGGCCGGGCGTGACATCACGAGCCCAGCGTGTCGGCGTCACGCACGCCAGCGTGGTATCTTGACCGCGACGGTCAGCCTCCCCGGACGCGTGGCGCAATCTCGGCCGTTGATTTGAAATTCAACGGCCCAGATTAGATCTGAGTCTCACGCGTTTGGGTTAACGCGTTTGATCTGGACCGTTGGATCTAGATCCGACGGTCGAGATTGGATCTGGGAATCGCACGTGGTTCTCACCGGGGAATGATGTGGCGCAATCTGGGCCCTTGGATGAAGATCCGACGGCTGGTGGAGCTCGAACGACGGCGATGGCTTGCGGCGGCGCTGGCTCACCGGCGCGGGGGACGACGACCTAGCCGACGGCGTTTCGGGCGCGCTCCGGCGGAGTGAGAGGTAGCTCCGGGTGCGCCTCGACGCGAGGAGTCCGGATCTGGGCACAACGGCGGCGGAGGACGACGGAGATGGCCGCAATCGGCAAAGAACCACGGCGGAGGGAAGAGGCAACTCCGACGAGCGATTGCGGCTCAACGGCGGCTCGGCGGCGTTGTCAGGGCTACTGGTGCGCAATGAAGCGGCGATCCCGACACGGGTGGCGGCGCAATAAATAGGGCCCCTCGGCGTCAGTGGAACGCAGCGAATCCGAGGTCCTCTCCGCTGGCGCGGCGAGTCCGGCGCGACACAAGAGGGTGATCGTGGCACGCAAGACACCGTTGGATCGAGATCCAGCGGCGCGAAGTTTGGGTCCGGTCGGTTCGGGCGGTTGGCTCGGTCGGGCTCGAGCTTCGGTGGCGTGGCTCAATCGTGGCCGTTGGATCCGAATCCAACGGCCACGCGGATTAGGGCTCGGCGAGTGGGTTGATCGAGTCACGTGGCTCGGTCGGACTCGAACTCGAGTCCGACTCGGGCTCGATCGGATGAACGATACAAACCCACTCGCATTTTCCAAATGATTTAATGATTAAAATAATTCGCGATAATTCATTTAATTCATTAAAAATAGCAAATGACTTCGAGAAAAATTCGAGAAAAATTCGGAAAATATTTTAGGGTATTTGGGACTCAAATAAAATATTTCCAACAAAATTTTATTTGCAAAATTAAATTCTTTAATTATTTCAAAATGGAATAAATTCAAATAAATTCCAAATAAATCCAAATAAATTCGAAAATTCCAAAAATTCACCAAAGTGCCAAATCACACATGAATTTAAGAAAAGCAAAATTTTGGGGTGTTACAAACCTCCCCTTAATAGAATCTCGTCCCAGAGATTCAGGGCTCACTCTGAGAATAGGTTTGGAAACTCTTTCTTCAAATCCTCTTCGCTCCCAAGTCGCTTCGCTTTCTTCATGATTGCTCCACTTGAACTCTCTGAGAAATGGGTTGACTTATTTCTGGTCTCTCGATCCATTGTGTCTAGAATCCTCACGGGATGCTCCTTGTAAGTCAAATCTTCCTGCAACTCAATTGACTCTAGCGGTGTCTGTTCCTCAGGAACTCGGAGACACTTCTTCAACTGGGACACATGGAATACGTCATGTACTCCTGCTAACGACTGTGGCAACTCCAGCTGATAAGCAACTTCGCCTCTGCGACTCAAAATCTTAAAAGGTCCAACATAACGGGGTGCGAGTTTCCCTTTGGCATGGAACCTCTTAACTCCCCTGAGAGGCGTAACTCTAAGGTATACAAAGTCTTCTGGTTCAAAACTCAAGTCTCGGCGACGGTTGTCAGCATAACTCTTCTGTCGTGATTGGGCTATCTTGAACCTTTCCCTAATCACGGCAATCTGCTCCTCAGCTTCTTGAAGAATATCAGGCCCGAAGACACGGCGCTCGCCGGTCTCATTCCAATACAATGGCGTCCGACAGGGTCGACCATACAGTGCCTCAAAAGGTGACATCTGTAAACTAGCTTGGTAACTATTATTGTAACTGAACTCGGCATACGGCAAACTCTTATCCCAAGAGGTAGCATAAGCCAATGCACAAGCTCTTAACATATCCTCCAGAATCTGGTTGACTCTTTTCTGGTCTGTCCATCCGTCTGTGGATGATAAGTCATCTTGAAGTTTAAACGGGTTCCCATGGCTTCATGCAACTTATTCCAAAACCTTGAGGTAAATTGGGTACCTCTGTCCGATACAATCCTCTTTGGCACTCCGTGCAAGCAGGCGATCTGATCACGTACAACTCTGCTAATTTATCTCCCGAGTAGGTGGTCTTTACGGGGATAAAATGGGCTACTTTGGTCAAACGATCCACTATAACCCATATGGAGTCATAACCTCCTTGAGTCTTAGGCAAACCGGTAATGAAATCCATTCCGATTTCCTCCCACTTCCACTCAGGTATTTTCATTGGTGTAGTAATCCTGCTGGTCTCGATGCATTGCCTTGACTCTCGGCATACATCGCACAATGCAACATGCTCGGCAACTTCACGCTTCATGCTTGGCCACCAGAATCTTTCCTTCAAATCCTGATACATCTTGGCGCTTCCAGGATGAATTGAATACTTGGAGTCATGGGCTTCCTCCAAAATCAGTTGCTTTAATTCCTTCTTGTTGGGCATGCAAATCCGATCCTTCATCCATAACGTGCCTTGCTCATCCAACTTGAAGTCCTCTGCCTTGCCTTCCTCCTTGATGGTCTTAATCCTGCGGATCTTGTCATCATCCTTCTGTCCTTCCCGGATCTGGTCCTCTAGGGTAGGCTTTACTTCCAATGCGGCCAAGAATCCGCTAGGTACCACCTCAATCTTCATTCTCTGGAAATCCTCACATAGCTCATCCTGATTTGTGGCTAGCAACATGCTCACAGTATGGTTTTTCCGACTCAAGGCATCGGCAACTACGTTGGCCTTCCCGGAATGGTAATGGATTCCAACATTGTAGTCCTTGATCAACTCTAACCATCTCCTTTGCCTCATATTCAGATCCGACTGGGTGAATATGTACTTAAGGCTCTTATGGTCCGTGTAAACTTCACATCTGTTTCCAATCAGATAGTGACGCCATATCTTCAAGGCATGCACTACGGCAGCTAACTCTAGGTCATGCGTCGGATAATTCTCCTCATGCGGCCTCAACTGCCTTGATGCATAAGCGACGACCTTTCCATTCTGCATCAGCACACATCCAAGTCCTTGGCGCGATGCGTCACAATAAATATCAATGCTTTGAGCAACATCCGGTAGAACTAACACCGGTCTTGATGTCAATCGCTTTTTCAGCTCTGAAATCCTTTCTCACATTCGGCGTCCATGCAAACTTCTTCTCCTTTTTCAGCAATTGCGTAAGAGGTTTCGCAATTGTCGAAAAGCCTTCAATGAAACGGCAAGAGTACCCGCCATTCCAAGGAAACTCCGGATCTGGGTCACGATCCTCATTGCTCCCAATGTAACACCGCTTCTACTTTGCTTGGATCTACTGGCGACTCCTTCGCGGTCATTACATGTCCGAGGAATTCTACCTTATCCTTCCAAAAATCACACTTGCTGAACTTGGCGAAAAGTTGCTGTTCCCTCAGCTTTTCCAAAACTCGCCTCAAGTGTTCGGCATGTTCTTCCTCTGTCTTGGAGTAGATTAGGATATCATCTATGAACACGACGACAAACTTGTCCAAATATTCCATGAACACCTTATTCATCATATTCATGAAATATCTTTGGCGCATTAAATCGATCCAAAGGACATAACTGTAAACTCGTAATGTCCATATCTTGACGAGAATGCAGTCTTCGGGATATCTTCTGATCGGATCTTCAACTGATGGTATCCCGATCTCAGATCAATCTTGGAGAAAACTCTGGCTCCTCTCAGCTGATCAAACAAATCATCAATCCTGGGTAGCGAATACTTATTCTTCACGGTGACTTCATTGAGTGCACGGTAGTCAATGCACATCCTGAAACTCCCGTCCTTCTTTTTGACGAACAAAACTGGCGCTCCCCACGGCGACGAACTTGGTCTGATAAATCCTTTCTCCATTAACTCCTCTAGCTGTTTCTTCATCTCTACCAACTCCTCGGTGGACATCCGATAGGGTCTCTTTGCTATCGGTCTGTACAGTACAAGCTCTATCACAAACTCTATGTCCCTGTGCGCGGCATACCAGGTAGATCTTCAGGAAAAACATCTGGGTACTCATTCACTACTGAGACATCCTCTATGCTGATTGCCTTGGTACTGTTAACCATCAACTGTCCATCTCTAACAGCAGTGGCTTGAAATTCCACTTTCTTTCCACACGGGCTCTCAACTGAGATAGTCCTTCGTCCACAATCCAATACGACCTTGTGCTTGGATAACCAGTCCATTCCCAAAATAACGTCTAAGGTCTGGGTCTCCAAAATAATAAGGTTCGCTAGGAACTCTATTCCATCTATTAGTATTCTCACCCCGGAACATCCTACTTTCGTTCGGAGTTCGGATCCAGGGGTTTGAACCAAAAGCATGCACTTAAGTCTTGCAATCCCCAAATCGTTTCTAGCAGCAAAGCCTTGCGAAACAAACGAATGCGAAGCTCCAGAGTCAAACAAAATCAAGCAGGTGTAATCGAGTTAACAAGTAACTTACCCAAGATAACGTCCGTAGCATTCTGCGGTGCATCTGCGGTGACATGGTTGACTCGGCCTCTCACCACGATGCAGGGTGTGGCTCCTGGTCTTTGGCGTCCTAGCGGGGTGGTTCCTAGATTGAAGCGGCGGGGTCACTCCTGCTGTCTTCTTGGACAACGGTTGGCAAAGTGTCCTGGCTCGTTGCGATTGTAGCAGCGTCTCACTTGTTCCTTCTTTGCACGGAAGCGGCGTTTCTAGCGGAAGTGGGTGCAGTAGTTCTGATTGACGGGTCTTGGTGCTGGTGACGGTGTCCTTGTGGCATTTTGTGGCTGGAATCGGAAGAATTGATTTGGTGCAACTCTCAGGCGCTGTTGCGTTCCCTGGCGTGATCCCTGCTGTTGCATTCTGCGCTTCCTGTTCTCATCCAGTTCCTTGCGCTTGTCCTCAAGAATAAGCGCCTTATTCACCAACTCTTGGAAATCTGGAAAGGTGTGGGTGATCAATCCTACTTGCAACCCTGAGTTAAGTCCCTTCATAAAACGAGGTATCGGCTTTATCTGTCGCTACATCCTCGGTGCGTAGCGTGCTAGGCTGTGTGAACTTATTCAGGTAGTCGACCCTTTGGTGATTACCATGCTTGATGCTCTGAACTCCTCCTTCTTAAGGTCCATGATTCCTTCAGCACGTGATAATCGACAAAACGCAGCTATGAACTCTTCCCAAGTGATGTCTTGAGGGTTCTCTTGCGTGGCACGAAATTCTCCCACCATTCAATTTGTTCCTTCCAACTGATGAGAAGCGTAGAGTACCTTCTCATTTCCTATGCATTGAGCTATGTGTAGCTTCCTCTCGATTGACCTTAACCAATCATCGGCCTCCAATGGATTGGCATTCCCAGAGAAAGTGGGTGGGTGAGTTCTCATGAACTCTGACAGTCTTGTATTCTGGCGTGGTCCCTGATTAACTTGATTAGCAGTGACGTGTTGCATTTGTTGCATCATAGCATGCATCAACTGAGTCTGAGCAGCAAGAAATGCTCCAAAATTCTGCATATCAACTGGCGGTGCTGGTGCTCCATTATTGGGGTTTTCTGTTGGGAGAGAACCACTTCCATTGCTTCCAAAGTTTCCGCGGGTGTTCACCATCTGTTGATTTGCTCTAGGTTTTAGAGATGAGAGGGGAACAAGAATAGACAAGTAATATGGAACTTATGCGGGGCGAAAGGTGTAACTTTAAGGTCCAACTCTATTATTGATATTAATAACTTGGTATGGCTGCTTACAATGCCTAAGGGCCTTGCAACACATACTGCACACTCAGCAAACAATGAAAATCCAAATCGAACTAACACTGGAGTCTAACGCCTAAAGGGTGACTCTTTACTCTATGACGCGACTCGGCGAAGGAGTCTCACTATAGAACCTATGCTCACTCATCGAGAAAACCTCCACGGCCTGGGTACGGATGCTGCGGCATAGGCGCTAAACGATTGCCATGTCCAGCAATTGTGTCATCTGTGGTAGTCGAAGAAGCAGTGTCCTCATCGAGATCTGACTCCTCCGGATCTGGCTCGTGTAGCTCAATCTTGGCTCTGGTTACGGTCCGTATAAAGCCATCTCCAACTCGTCAATCCTTCGCCGACGGTGTGACCCGTGGTGGTGCGCGTCCCGCCATCTGTTCTTGGCTGGCGGGATCTCCTTGCGGGCCTTCTGTAGCTCCTTGCTTGTATCATCGAGTACATCCTCCTGGGCGACAACAAATCATGCCAACTGTGTAACCATGGCATCCTCATCCTGAATCGCCTTCGGGTCAAGAAGGTTATCGCTGCGTGGGTGATAACGGAACACCGTGCTCTCCAACTCTCTGGCGTAGATACGGGTAATGTGCCGCATTGCTCGTCGTGATACTTCTTGGATACCCATCTGCATTGTAGACCTCCTGGCAGTGCAGTGTATCGGGCGATTGCCTGGGCCCTTCTTCCTAGCAGGTACCTCAATCTTCACGTCACAAGCCTTGATCAATCATGCTTGTCTGATCACTTCCACTTGGTATTGCGGCTTCTCAAAATCTCCAAGAGTCTGAAGCATATGCCAAAGTTCCGCGGCGTGACCAACTCCCAGATCAACGTAGTTGAACTCTCCCTCCATCTGTCACAAGAGCGCTTACGTAAGAACTCGAAATTTTAAATCGTGACAAGGTAAGGGAATATTCAGCAAGAGACAAGGAAAGAGAGAAGGGGGTAAGTCGAGATGTCATTTCTTATCTTGACAAATTTTTAGCTTTAGAAAATAGGTTTTATCCTCACTACGACCATTCTAGCTTAGGGTTGAGCCTACGGTCAGTATGGCTCTGATACCACCTCTGTCGGGACCCCAAATTTGCAAATCCGGACCCTCTGTGTATTCAACACTAGTCCAGGAACGCGCTAGTGCACACAGTCTTAACATCGGTAAATATCACAATCATACCATTCGATACTAATAAAGTACTTTATTTAAATAGTCAAACTGGTTACTTGACCTTATGGTCAAGTCACAAATGTACGCCTCGTAGGGCGAAACTTATTAAGAGAGAAATAGTAGCAGCGGAAAATCAAATAACTTCGTGGCGCCATCCAGTATACCACAGGCAACTGACTGGGCTCGCTCCCTAAGTAGACGGATCCTCTTGGAGCTCCTCTTCCAAAGCTGGTGTAGTCTCCTCTTCAACTGGTGTTGTATTGTGGCAAGGGTGAGTACTTGGTACTCAAAGAAGTCATGCAGAATGCGAGGCTAATATACTATATGCATGGCTTGGTACAAAGGAATAGCTTAAGGTATATTTGCGATGCTTGACATTTGACAAGTAACATAAGTAGATTCGAAAGCAGTAGAAACAAGTATAGCATAAATAACTTTTCAAGGAGTTTAATAAACATCTTTCCCATCCTAATCCACATTTCCATCAACATCATTATTAATCCAACCCAACCTTTCAAATCCAAGTTATTTTTGAGAAAATCTAACCCTTGACTGTAATTCCCGAGCGATGTCCAATACCGCGGACACGGCTATCCGAATAGATTCTACACTCTGCAGAGGTTATGCACTTTACCCACAAGATACAGTCAAACACCACAAAGGCGAGTTCTCGTAACAAAGTCTTTCGAAAACCTATAACAATACAAGTGGTCCTCCAGGTTATTGCGCACTAACCCTTCCCTTAGCTAAGGCGAAGTCTAGGCCAATCAACCGTTAGATGGGTACTGGCCTCGGCCAGATGCGCTCCCTCGTACAACTTACACAAAGGGTGTAGTTGACCTCCCGAGGTCCCAGTGCACGTTATTAGCAACTTAGTCAACTAGGTCCGTCCCATTACAGACATGTGGTTGCACGTTAGACCCAGTTCAAAGGCTTGCAAGGTGAAGTCCTTAGGGTGACCAGGGCAAGACTACCCGAAGAACCAAACCAACATTCCCAATGCCACAACTGGCCCACCTGATTATTCTTGCCACATGCCCCGGTCGAAAAACTATTTATCAAACCCCAGTTGATTACCATGCACCACGTGCCATCAACATCACATGATACCTTTCCAAAACAGGTTCAATATATCATTAAGTCAATATTAGCATTTGTTTGTCCAAAATCATGTCATGAGCACGTAGCAGGTCTAAGCAGTATACCACAACGGTCTAAAACCCATGTTGGCAATTTAATAATGTCCAACTAGTAATTCACAACTAGGGTGACAAGGGGTCATGGCACATATTTAAGTAATCAAGGTGTCATACAGCAAATTGGTATTTATCTAATTCCCCAAATCTAAATAAAGTATTTTCTAGTTGAACTAGCATGCAATAGGTTAAATCAAAATAGGTTTCAAAATAGGATCAACAAGGTCAAAGCACAACTTGCCTTCAAAAAGTACTTGCTCTTGGTCTTGAGTTGGATCCTGAGTCAATACTTCTCCTTCGAATCCTTCCGGCACTTCAACGTCTACTCGTAAAGCGTGCAAATAGCAAATACACAAATAAACAATAGGCAAAAAGTGTCCAAACATCCAAATAAAATCCATAAACAGAGAGAACATAATTTTATGAATTTTTAGAAACTGAAATCGTCAAATTCGGAGTTAAAACGCAAAAGTTATGATTATTTAAAGTTTAAATAATCAATTAAATAATTTTACAGAGAAAAACTTTAGTCCAAAAATTAAATAAAATTCATATTTAGGTAGATCTCAATTTTATACAAATTTAGAAATTTGAATCACTCAAATCGGAGTTGAAACGCAAAAGTTATAAGCGTTTGAAGTTTGAATCAAAATCTGAAATCATTATTTCGAATTAATAAATCATTTTCTTTTTCGGAAATTAATTATTGCGTCAGCAAGGACACGTGGCAGCTTCTGATTGGCCTGCTGACGTCATCCGGTCCATGGACGTGGTCCACGCTCGGCTCGAATCTACCGTGGACTCGGTCCACGAATCCACGTGTCGCTGACAGGTGGGACCATGGTGCTGACAGGTGGGACCATGGTGCCTCGGATGACGTCACTGGCGGCGTCGTGGGCTCGGCCCATGGTGGCGATAGGTGGGACCTGTAGCGTCATTCTTGGCGTCGGCGCTTTCGGCTTGGGGACGGCCGTGACATCTTGAGCCCGCCATGACATCGGCGTGGCGTCATGGTGCGATTTGGCCGGGCGTGACATGCGGGCCCAGCGTGTCGGCGTCACGCTGCCAGCAGCGTGGGCTGTCTTGGCCGCGACAGTCGGCCTCCCCGACGCAGCGTGGCGCAATCTCGGCCGTTGATTTGAAATTCAACGGCCCAGATTAGATCTGAGTCTCACGCGTTTGGGTTAACGCGTTTGATCTGGACCGTTGGATCTAGATCCGACGGTCGAGATTGGATCTAGGAATCGCACGTGGTTCTCACCGGGGAATGACGTGGCGCAATCTGGGCCCTTGGATGAAGATCCGACGGCTGGTGGAGCTCGAACGACGGCGATGGCTTGCGGCGGCGCTGGCTCACCGGCGCGGGGGACGACGACCTAGCCGACGGCGCCGGCGCGCCCGGCCGGAGAGTGAGAGGTAGCTCGGTGCGCCGACGCGAGGAGTCCGGATCTGGGCACAACGGCGGCGGAGGACGACGGAGATGGCCGCAATCGGCAAAGAACCACGGCGGAGGGAAGAGGCAACTCCGGCGAGCGATTGCGGCTCAACGGCGGCGGCTCCGGCAACGTTGTCTAGGGCTACGGGTGCGCAATGAAGCGGCGATCCCGACACGGGTGGCGGCGCAATAAATAGGTCCCTCGGCGTCCGTGAAACGCGCGGAATCCGAGGTCCTCTCCGTTGCGGAGGCGGAGTCCGGCGGCGACACGGTAGGGTGACGTGGCACGCGCACAGCCGTTGGATCGAGATCCAACGGTGCGCGAGTTTGGGTCCGGGTCGGACTCGGGCGAGCTGGCTGGCTCGGTCGGGCTCGAGCTCGGTGACGTGGCTCAATCGTGGCCGTTGGATCTGAATCCAACGGTCACGCGGTTAGGGCTCGGCCGAGTGGGTTCGGTCGAGTCACGTGGCTCGGGTCGGACTCGAACTCGAGTCTGACTCGGGCTCGGTCGGATGAACAGTACAAACCCACTCGCATTTTCCAGCTATTTAATAATTAAAATAATTCGC
The DNA here is from genome assembly GCA_036346355.1 of Rhipidocladum racemiflorum. NCBI lineage: Eukaryota > Viridiplantae > Streptophyta > Magnoliopsida > Poales > Poaceae > Rhipidocladum > Rhipidocladum racemiflorum. The sequence goes on along the minus strand of CM070592.1, from coordinate 12,049,492 downwards.
AGTAATTCATTTAATTCATTAAAAATAGCAAATGACTCAGAAAAATTCCAGAAAAATTCTGGAAAATATTTTAGGGTATTTGGGACTCAAATAAAATATTTCCAACAAAATTTTATTTGCAAAATTAAATTATTTAATTATTTCAAAATGGAATAAATTCAAATAAATTCCAAATAAATCCAAATAAATTCCAGAAAATTCCAAAAATTCACCAAAGTGCCAAATCACACATGAATTTAAGAAAAGCAAAATTTTGGGGTGTTACAGGGGACCATTGTGTGCCGAAGGTGGGGGACAAATTGGCCCATGTGGAGGGGGTTTTGGGAAGCAAACCCTGCTGGCCTTGCCCCATGCGCCCCACTCCCCTCCCTCAAACCCTAGCGGCCCACCCCCTTGCCCCTTCGCCTCCCCCCTAGCCGCCCCCCTTGCCCTTGCGCCTCCACCTCCCCTCGCCTCCCTAGCCGCCATGCTCCCCTCCCCTAAAAGCCCCACATCCTCCTCCTCTGCGGTGTTCTTCCTTCCCTCGCTTGGTGGATCGCCGGTACGGAGATTGCCGTTGAATCGCTGCTGTTCGGAAGGAAGGAGCGGCCGAAAGGAAGGGAGGTTTCGTCGTTGTTCTGTTCTTCTTGAACAGGTAACGAATCATGGCTTTCTTGTCATGGTCTAGGTGCTGCTAGATGGGTTAATTCATGCCTAGAAATCATGTTTAGGTGCTGAGATTAGAGGGATTTAATTGGATTCTAGATCTGTCTCGCGAGTAGCTCTCGGCCATGTTTGACAGTCAGTGTTCGGATGCATTTTTTGCCATTTTAGAGGCGTTTTCTGATTGGCCGTCTATCACAAAAATTGTAGGTAATTCAATTACCTTTAATTGGACACCAAGAACACTAAATTCCCTCCAGCCATTTAGAAGTTATGGCTGTTTTACCGAATGTTGTCAAATCTCTAACGTGATTGGGATAGATCGTGTTCATCTGTAGATTAGACAATTTTAGAGGCTGATTCAGTTTTCACGAATACTTAGAAAAAGTTGGGAAATTTCCTAAGATTTGAGAAACTGTACTCGTTTACTTGATTTGGAGTTTTAAAACTCAAGTTATGCTAGTTGGAAGCCTGCTGTCCCGATGGGACAGATTCCCTATTTTCGGGTTTTAGGAGTGGGTTGAGTAGTCGGCGTAGATGATTTCCCTTGTACTATTTTTGTGGGCATGTTTTGAGTGTATTGTACCTATGTGTAGGTGGTGTGACCCCGGGAGTGCCCCAACCTCTCGCCACTCCGTCGCTCACGGTTGAAGGCAAGTGTATTCGGATGGAATTGGGGTTTTGGATGACCAACTAGTTGTGTGGTTTTGCTATGTTACTAAATGATGCTCTATGTTGTCATATTGTTCCTCGCATGTGTGATGATGTTCATGTTTAGTTCAAAGATATGTCGTTGTTATATTGAGTTTCCGTTATGCAAGTTATAACATGATTCATGACTGTGACACTACGGAATGGTGTGACATTATAAAATGTGAAATCAGAGAATAAAACCTTACGGCATGAGGTTTACTCGCGTTTTTGGCCTTCCGGTGGAGTTTGGGCCTAGTGGGAGGTATTTGGGCCTTAGGGGGATGAAGTGGGCTGAAGGTGGGGGAAGCTTTGGGCCGTTTGGTGGAACTTTTGGGCAGCAAGGGCTGTTGCCCACACCCCATGCGCCAGCCCTCCCCCACTTGAGCGCCCCACCCCTCCTCTTCAACCCTAGCTGCCACCCCCCACTCCCCATGCGCCTCCTCCACCACCTCGCAACCCTAGCCGCCACCTTCCCTTCCCCTTGGGTGCCCCTTCTCCCTTGGTGCAGCCACCTCACCTCGCCACCCTGCTGTTCCGTCCATCGGGAAGCCCCGCGATGAGGAGATCCGGCGGTTCCGGCGCTAGGAAGACGATCGGGGAACCCGGGAGGAAGGATTTCGGCGTTCGTCATTCGTCGGGCTGAGGTATGGTTTGGGTGATCCTTGGGGATGGTCTAGGTACTGTTATAGATGTTGATTTGGTGCTTTTAGATCAAGGGGTGGTGCTGTGATTGGGTAGATTGGAGGAAATCTAGATGTTTCTTAATTCTCTGTTTCGGGCAGATTGTGCAGTAGAACTAGGGTTTGATTTTTCACGATTTTAGATTCGCAATTTGGTCGGCCGCCTGTTGAGAATGTTGTAGGTAACTTCAATACCTTTAATTGGATATAAAGAACGTCCAATTCTGTCCAGCCGTTTGAAAGTTATGGCTGTTTTACCGAATGTGTTCAAAATTGTGACATGATTGGGACAGATTCTGTTGTTTTGTAGATTAAACAATTTTAGATGCCGAATCAGATTTTCCTAATACTTAGAAAAAGCTAGAAAATTTCCTAAGCTTCGCGATGATCTACTCGTTTAATCAATTCGGAGTCCTAGAATTCAAGATATGATAGTTTGAAGTCTGCTGTCCGGCGGGACAGATTCTCGGTTTTTCGGTTTTGGGAGTAGTTTGTGAAGTCAGGGTAGACGAGCTTTTGCGTACTGTCTTGGGGGCACGTTTTGAGTGTGTGGTATGTTTGTGCAGGTGGTGTGACCCCGGGAGTGCCCTCATCCTCTCGCCAATCCGTCGCCCGCGGTTAAGGCAAGTGTATGGAAATGGGTATCGGGTTGTTTGTTGCTAGTTTTGACTTGATGCAAATGGATTACATGATATGATATTTTGCCATGTTGAGTGATTTATCATGACATGATGAAAGTGGTTATTATGATGCTATTTAATGCTCGATTCAGTTATATGCATGTTGGTTATGTTTATGGCATAATTGCATTCATGTGCATTCATGATGGAAGAGGCGTCCCATGCTGATGCGGGCCTCTGTGTTCACACATAGTGAACACGAAAGACCTACCTCGTAGTCCCATCCACGGTGGTGCATGGGAGAGAGTCAGTAAGAGTAGGCACCCTCCATCTACAGGATGGAAGGGAAGGGGGTGCACACCGACGGGTGTGCACTCGGCAATACTGGTATGTGCTACAAGGAGATATGTGCATTTGCATTGCATACATGATGATGATGAGATGAGTACAATGATATTGAGACATGAGTATGATGCTGTATATGAAATTATGGCTTGTTCATGATGTTGAGCATGGTATGTAGTGATGTTAACATTGAATTGTTCTTTATAGTCCATTTCAATATACTTGCTGAGTGATGAACTCACACTTGTGTTTATGTTGTTTTTTCTTAGGTACTTTGACACCGACATGCAGGAAAGGGGCTTAGCGGCACTTCATCACATAATTCCTACACATTTAGACAATATTTACCTTTCGGAGTTGTGATCATGAGTCTAGGGTGATGAAACTAGGATTATGAGTTGTTCATGTGCTTGATTACATCCTTTACTTCGTATTGGTTCATGCAGTGGTTAAATTCATTATGCTGGACTTAAATTGCCGCATTATTACCTGTTATTGCTGCTTTGGATGATTTCCAATATGATATATCATGTGGTATTGTAACACCCCGACATTTAATATGCCCGAATGCTACCAAACATAGGCTAAACAACATCTAAATACCATAAATTAAGATAAATTACAGCAAAGGAGTAAATGCTATAACCGAAAATTTGTGACATCTCCTTTGTTTTTCCATGAATTGAAGCAACAACAATATGATCACAGGATATAGTATAAAAAAAAGACATCTAAATCATCAATAATAAAGGTTCTAGCAGCAGTATAAGACTAGGATAAAGATTCCAACCATCTCATGAGCCAAACGAAGTAAATGAGGAAACCAAGCACACAAATTAACCATCACAATTTAAAGGAAGGAACATGTCATTGTTTATATGTGTGATGCTAAGTGATGATGTGTGACTAGCTCCCTTTCCCGCATGCCGGTTTCATGGTACCTAAGAAAAACAACATAAACACAAGCATGAGTTCATCACTCAGCAAGTATATTGCAATGGAACAAGAAAATACATTCTAATACCTTCATCACCACTTTTCACATACAACATCATACACATCTCATATTCATAGCGTGAGCATATCATTGACATCATCATATATCATCATCATATAACATCCTCATATAATGCAATGCAATGCAATGCGACGCACATATCTCCTGGAAACTCATACCGGTATGGTTGAGTACACACCCGTCGGTGTGCACCCTCTCCCCCCTTCCATCCCGAAGATGGAGAGTGCCTACTCCTCGCTTCCATACGTCGCCCAGCCAAAGAAGACTAGTTAGCATGAGCGGCTGCCGGGCGCGGCAGTCCCAGCGCGAGTACGAACAGTGCCGCCGGTGACATACTAGGAACACCTCTCGGCGTCGACCTCCTCGACGGTTGAGGGAGGAAACAGGGGTGCTGGCGGTGCCATATGAGCAAATGAGCAGTGTGCAGAGAACGGAGGCAGAGAGGCGGTTTGCAAGAAACAAGGGTGAAGAAGCAGTGTGCAGCAAGTAAAAAACTAAGAAGCGAACGGACCGCCTCCCCCCGGAGCACCTTCATTTATATGCACGAAGGAGCGCCTCTACGGGGAACCCGAGGAGGCGTGGCAGGCAGGATATTCGAGGAGGCACGACGGTTCACTGGCGGGAAACCCAAAAGAATCAGAAGAGGCGCAGCCATGCTCCTTAGACCCGCGCCGGTTACGAGGCAAAGATGGCCGCACAATCCTCCTCGAGCCCGGAAACGGCGGCGGCATTTAAAAAGCCGCAACGTTTCGTGGGCACTTTTTCTGGACCCACCCAGGTGATGGAAAAAGGTAAAAAGAGCACTCCAAGGTGGGTCCAGGGGCTACTGTCGGTGTATTCTAAACCCAGGTGCCCACTGCACTTTAGTAAAAGCTGCCGCTAGCGGACATGTGGCATTCAGGTCACGCCGCTAGTGGTCGGAGAGGTCGCCGTCCAGCGAACAGGTGGCGGCCAGGCCACATCGCTGGCGGCTAGCAGTGATCGCCAGCGGGAAGGTGGCGACCAGGCCACACCTTTGGCAGTCAGCTGAGTGATCGCCAGCAGGAAGGTGGCGACCAGGCCACGCCTCTAGCGGTCAGCTGAGTGATCGCCGGCAGGATGGTGGCGACCAGGCCACGCCTCTAGCGGTCAGCTGAGTGATCGCCAGCGGGAAGGTGGTGACCAGGCCACGCCTCTGGCGGTCAGCTGAGTGATCACCGGCAGGATGGTGGCGACCAGGCCACGCCTCTGGCGGTCAGCTGAGTGATCGCCCGTGGGAAGGTGGCGATCAGGCCACGCCTCTGGCGGTCAGCTGAGTGATCGCCAGCGGGAAGGTGGCGACCAGGCTACGCCTCTGGCGGTCAGCTCAGTGATCGTCAGCGGGAAGGTGGCGACCAGGCCACGCCTCTGGCGGTCAGCTCTGTGGTCGCCCAGCCAGGCAGTGGCGGTCGAGCCATCTTCTTTGGCGCCCGATTCGAGGCCATTTAATGGCCCGCGCGGCCATTCGAGAGGTCAAAGACATTTAATGCATGTCGTGCACATTAAATGGGGGTAATGAAGGCCACAGTATGGCGGCGCGTGTTCCCAACGCGCGCCATAATGACGAGCGACGTCAGAGTGCAATTTCCCACCCCGGTGGAGCGGGCGAAGCCGGCAGGCGCGGCGCTCAAGGGCGGGGGAGAGGATGTCTGCACCAGGGCATTAAATGTGTTACAGGGGCATTTAATGCCATAGAGCAGGGTAATGAGTATATCTTGCATTGTAAACCTCCCATGCGCCCCCGCCAGCCCGAGTATAAAAGGGAGTCGGGGTGCATGGGAGGAGGGGTTCGATCATTTTGCTCATATTAGACTCTCCGCTCTGGGTGGGTTGGTCTGACCTCCTTTGGGTTGCTGTTCATCTTCCAGTTCTCTCCAAAGGCACTGAAAACACAAGAAGACAGGAGTAGGGCTATTACTCTAAGGAGGTCCCGAACCTGACAAAACGCTAGGGTCTCCTTGCATGCTTCGCCCCTGATTCTCTCTTTCCCGAGCAGTCTCCATGAAAGCCCCAGTTAGAACTTAGTATACCCCTCGCCGGAAGGGTCTGTTGGCTCATACGCTGACATGCATCATGCGCCACAACTCCGCGGCACAGCCTCCTTAACGCTCAGCGTAGTTGTTAATCATCTTCATCTACCAAGACACTCTCGCAAGAACGCAGTATTTTAAAACCTTAGTAAGAATAAAAAACATTCAGCAAAAGGTGGTATGAAGAGAGAGAAGGGGACAAGTAGAGATTTCATTCATTATCTTGGCCAATTTTAATTTTAGAAAATAGGTTTTGTCCTCACTACGACCATTCTAACTAAGTGTAGTCCTATAGTCAGTATGGCTCTGATACCACCTCTATCGGGACGCGAATTTGCAAATCTGGACTCTCTGTGTATTCAGCACTAGTCCAGGATCACGCTAGTGCACACAGTCTCAACATTGGTAAATATCACAATCATACTCTGCGATTGTCAAGGCCCCATGTTTAAATTTGGCTCATGTGGCTAGCATTAGCACAAACCAATTTTAGCCACATTTGAGATCAACTGCTAACGCCAGAATCTATTCCAAATTGCCACTTAAGAGTATCCCAAACTTAGCAAAAATTAAGTGATAGAAATTTTGGTGTGCAAATATGGGTTTCATTAAAGTTTGGAGCCTTGTAACTTGAGTTCTACAAGGATATAAGTCATGAATGTTAGTAAAATGAAAACTAGAGACTTTCCTCTACAACTTGGCTGTGTTTGAATCAGGATCCAACATCAAGCACTAATTTGGATCATGGCTCAAAGATTGAATCCATGTGCTGAAATTTTGGGGACTCAGCCAAATGTTGACCTTTGCTTCACATGTGTGATGGCTTGTGGTCACAAAACAGCACATGCCACAAAGCAACAGCCACCCCATTTCTTTTCCCCATTCCCCAACCGTGCAAACCCAAGTTTCCCTGGCCAAGCTCCTCTTTGGGGTGGAGATCTCCTCCATTGCAGCAACTTGGGCGTCCTCCCAGAACCCCCAAGGCCAGCGCCCTCCACTCCTCCTCCAAGCTGACGTCCCTGCAACCCCTCCATCCTCCTCCAACCAAGCTCCTCATCTTCTTCCCCATGGCTCCTCCTTGGGGGAGGCAAAGGTAAGCCTCCCATGATTAGGGTTGGAGTATTTCTAGGGTTTGGGTAGAGTTCTTGTAGATTTGGGGCCCTAGGGTTTGGATATTTTGGGGAAACAATAACTCTAGGGTTTGGAGCAAAGTTCTAATTTTCTAGCAGATTTCAAAGCTGTTGTTTTTCGTCTTTTTGAGCAATTTTGAAGCTTCATCTCTCTGGCCAGCTGAAGAATTAGTTGTAGATAATCAAGTTATCTTTCATTTCCAACTGGAATCGATCGATTTGTTAATCCAACTGAAAGTTATCATCTATTTACTACTGACTATCCAGAAATTGTGCATTTTGGCAGAGCTGTTGATTTGCTCGGTGTTGAGTGGCTTAAACCAATGGATGTTCAATTAGGGGTTGTGGGAATTGTAGGTAAGGTTCATATCTTTCATTAGGAACTAGGAGATCTCAGTTTGGTTGAATGGTTAGAAAGTTATGTATGTTTGAAGTCCATGCTGTCTGAAACTCTGAAATTATGGATGCTGAACATTGCTCTCTGTTCCTGGCCGAACTGAGATTTGTGCATGTAATGGATGGGAATTTGGCCAAAGCTAAGTTGTAGATATGTCTCTTAAGTTTCAATAGAAATTTGGTCAAACCTTGTAGAAGTTATGGTCATTTTGGTGAAATCTGTCCAGATTTGTGCATTTTGTACAAAGTACTGTTATTTTCGGGTTTTGGGCAAGCTAAAGCAGTGGGTGGTCAATTGGGGGTATATGTACGTGTAGGGGTTGTTCTTATGTTCAATTACAAACTAGAATCGCTCGAATTAGTTGAGTAGATAAATAGATACGCTCGTTTGAATTACTTGTTGTTCTGAAAAATTCAGATTTGGGTTCAAAAACCAAAGTGGCTAGTGTGCTTGCTATATTCAGAGTCTAGAATTTCTACAAAGGTTATGATTTTGGGTTGGAGTAGTGTAGAACATTTCAAATGTATTGCTTGGCTATTGGTGTGAGTGTTATGATCGTATTTCATTTTGGGTTGATGAATACTTGCATTTTGGATCTTCAATTTGTTATTCCATCTCATATGCATTGCATGCATCTCATTTCATTTGCATTTTGCTCGTGTAGAGAACGAACCCGCGGATATTGACACGACCGTTGCTTAGGGGGTTACTGAGGAGAAAATTATTGTTGAAAATCTGGCAGAAGCTCAAGGCAAGCACCTAAGCATATTCAACCTTATGTATAATTTTATTTTGGTGAATAAATTGCTTATTGGATGACTAAATCATGCATTAGGATTTGAATTGGGGGAATGGTACTAGATCCTATTTGTTGCACATACACTCCTTCATACTTGTTGAACACCTCCTTTAGAGCTAGATTATGGGTATTATATTGTGTCCATGCTTAGTTTGCTTAGATGTCGGGTATGGGCCAAGTGGTGGATGGTTCCATCACTTGAGAATAATTACTTCACACATTTGGGCTACAATGGTTTTTGGTAAGAAATGAAATGTGAAACTGAGACCGGGCGAGAGGGTTGGATCATTTGAGTGTGGTGACTCAAATGTGTAGTCTCGCCTGTGTCGATTGAGGACCGATCCGTTGTTTGCCCTTTGATCGAGCACACTTTGTTAATCGCATGCCTAATTACGGCACGGTAAGCCACCCTTCCATGGCATGCTTTTCGATGGATCATGCTCTCATGCTGTTGGACGTGGTTGAGGGCGAGGCTTAGGCCGACCCTCGAGGGCCAAGTGAGGCTTGGGCCGCTCGAGGGGGTGCTAGGTGCTAGGACCGCATGAAGATGGTTCAACGAATAGGTATGGATGGGAGGAGGGTTGACATGAGGTTCCTTCGTGGGATTCATGTCGTGTGATTGATGATCCCCTGCAGGGTGAGTAAGCGATTCAAATTGCAGCACTCTCGGATATGAGCACCCTTGGTCATTGTACATCCAATGTAGTATCTTCACGAGTTCAACTACTTGGCTCGTTACGCTCTGGATGACTTCCACTTATGAGCGCAAACAAGAACGCTTTATGGAGGGACTTTCCGAGGAGTTGCAGTTGGAGCTTGCTGCACATGTATTCCGCAATTTCCAACATTTGGTCAATAAGGCCAAAGCGGTCGACGAGAAGCGGGGAAAGCTGGAAGTGTCACGCAAGCGTAAGAGAGCAGCTCAGATTTTGGCTAGCAATAGCTCGCAATCGTCGGGCGCCACTCGTCCCCCGCCTCCCAATTATCAAGCGCAGACACCCTCAAAACCTCCGGTACCTGTTGCGCGTCCACCGTAGCAGAATCTTCCGTCGAATGTCGGTGGGAATCAGCGAGGAGGTAACACTTAAGGCCGCCCAGTTCTGGTGTGCTATCAATACAAGAAGCGGGGGCACTTTGCGAGCCAATGCCCGCAAAGTAACCCAGCAATGTCAGGGACTCAGACGCCGAATGTAGCAGGAGCCGCACCACGACCACCGCCACGGCTAGCTCCACCAAGAGCCATGCCGGCACAACCACGCGGTCGCATCAATCACTTCACCGCCGAAGAAGCTCAGGATGCGCCGGATGTGGTGTTGGGTATGCTGCTTGTCAACTCCTACTCAGCTACTGCATTATTTGATTCCGGAGCATCGCACTCATTTATCCGAGGGGTTTTGCTACTCATAATGGGTTTTCTATCCAACCATTGGAACGCCTCTTCTCATTAGAACGCCAGGATTAGAGTTGACAACCAATCAAATTTGTCGGGGAATTAGCGTAGAAGTCAATGGGGTAGAATTTCTGGTTGACTTAATCATGATCGAGACGAAGGGAATTGAAGTTATTCTTGGGATGGATTGGTTGTCCAAGCATCAGGGATACATCGACTGTGCACAAAAATCCATCTCCCTCACAAGTGCAAGCGGCAAGCAAATTGTCCTTGCATCTAGTTTTGATGCTACTCATCTCTATGCCTTGAGGGATGAGCCGTTTCTCGGGATTAGTAATGTACCAGTGGTATGTGACTACTCGGATATCTTTCCAGAAGAATTACCAGGGATGCCGCCAGACCGGGAGGTTGAATTCGTCATTGAATTGCTGCCCAGAACAGCCCCGATATCTAAGCGTCCATATCGGATGCCTCCAAATGAGTTGATTGAATTGAAGAAACAACTCACGGAACAGCAAGAGAAGGGTTTCATCCGACCGAGCTCCTCGCCTTGGGGATGCCCGTTACTATATGTGAAGAAGAAGGACAGTAGTTTGCGGATGTGTGTTGACTACCACCCGTTAAATGAGGTAACGGTTAAGAACAAGTATCCACTTCCACGGATCGACGATTTGTTCGATCAAATGACCGGAGCCCGTGTATTCTCCAGAATTGACTTGAGGTCTGGCTATCATCAAATCAAAATCAGAGCGGGAGACATCTCGAAGACGGCATTCTCTACTCGTTATGGCCTATACGAGTATACCGTCATGTCCTTCGGTTTAACCAATGCACCGGCCTACTTCATGAGTCTAATGAATTCAGTTTTCATGGAGTACCTCGATAAATTCATCATCATCTTCATTGACGACATTCTCTTCTACTCCCAATCTGAAGAAGAACATGAAGTACACCTTCAAATAGTTCTGGAGAAACTACGAGAACACCGACTTTATGCAAAATTCAGCAAGTGTGAGTTTTGCCTAAAGGAGGTCACCTTCCTAGGCCATGTGCTGTCGAAAGGCGGAGTTGCAGTTGAACCGAGCAAAGTGCAATCAATACTTAATTGGGAACAGCCTAAGACCGTCACAGAAGTTCGGAGTTTTCTCGGACTTGCGGGATACTACCGCCGGTTCGTGGAGAACTTCTCCAAGATCGCGAAGCCACTGACCGAACTATTGAATAAGGAGAAGAAGTTTTCATGGTCAGCAGAGTGTGAAGGAAGTTTCCAATTCCTGAAGGTTCGCTTAACTACTGCACCAGTCGTAGTACTACCAGATTTTCACAAGGCCTTTGACATATATTGCGATGCATCACGCCTCGGACTCGGTTGCGTACATATGCAAGGAGGCCGAGTGGTGGCATATGCATCCAGGCAGTTGAGGCCACATTAGATGAATTATCCAACCCATGACTTAGAGTTAGCAGCTGTGGTTCATGTTCTAAAAATTTGGCGACATTACCTCATCGGTAATCGTTGCGAAATCTTGTAGGACCGAGTAGGCAACTAGAGGTGGGGGGTGAATAGATGCCGAATAAAATTCAACTATTTCTTTTCGGAAAATTAAAGAACCCCTAAAGAGCGGAAGAATATCTAATATCGTAGAAATCAAAACCCTAGATTAATTAGCGAGACAAGTCGGAGAAAAAAAAATCAAAACTAGTTCTATCAAAAATCGAACAATCCTTCTAATCAAGAATCATAGCAAAAGAGTATGTAAAAAAATTGCATAACCTTTTCTTTATTCCAAAGCCACTCCTTCCGGGAGGACACCAAAATCTCTAATCTCACAAGATTAGAAAACCACCGAAAATCTCTAATCTCACAAGATTAGAAAAACACCGAAAATCTCTAATCTCACAAGATTAGAAAAACACCGAAAATCTCTAATCTATTGTAGGCACCTCTTGCTTCTTGCGCTTTGCCTTGGATTGATTTTCTTTGGCTTCATTGGCTTAGTATATATACTGCAGCCCTCCTCCACGGTGTCCAAATCAGAAACCATGTGGTCTCCCACGGTCTCCTTCTCGGACACGGCCACCGATCCCACCTGCGCCTGGCTCCTGCCGAACTCCACTCGGTCACGGCAGCCCTGCCCCCTGCGCTCTGCAGCCCTGCATGCATGCTGCACCGACGCCAACACAAAGAATGCATCACACGCCACTCACTCTCTCTGCCGACGCACACATGCATGCATTCCTGCCGACGCACACACCACTCACGCCATGCACTCACGCACACTAGCATGCACACACACACATGCACCACTCACGCACACATGTATGCACCACACACACACATGCATATGACCCACTTGCCGCCGCTGGCCAGAGTAGCCGTCGGACGCCGTGGGGCATTGCCGCTCGGCAGCCGCCGCTGATCCAGCCACACGCCTCCTGGCCTCTGCGAAACCACAGCCGGCGCAAAGTGCCCCGGCCTCCGCTGGCACATTGCGGCGGCTGACTCTCTGGCGCTCGGCCGCCTAGTTGCCCGGCCGCTCCGGCCGCCGCTTTCGAAGCTGCGGCCAGCGCCGGTGCCCTACGCGTCGGCCGCCCGGCGTCGACTTGCAGCGTCGGCCTCGCGAGCTCCTGCCGGCTGTGCGCTGCAACGATCTCGACCTCACGTGCACCGTTTCTCTAGTCCGAAACATCTCGCATGACACCCTTGACCCTCACGACCTCAGTTCCTCCCTGAACCTAGTCTTGGTCCCGTCATCGACCATGTTCGACCTCAAGCAACACCTGCACGTGAACAAAAAACACAAAAACAATTTCCGAGCCCAAGTCCGCGACTTGACTCACATTAATCCATACAACCAACTGGTTTCAGATCTTTTTCAAATAAAGAAACCAAAAAATAAATCGGTTCAAATTGGTTTCAAATCTTTTTCAAATACTGAGCCAAAATCAAATCAACTCAAATCTTTTCAAATCTCTTCGAATATTCAAATACTCATCATCAAAAACACATGGATCAAAAAACAATGATCCTTCAATCTCCCCCTTGATGAGTAATTTGACAAAACACAATATAAGATTTGACAAAGGTAAAGAAGAAAAATACAAAATGAGAGTTTGAGACCAAAAAGATTCCAAGACCAAGTAAAGACCAAGTAAATCCAAATTCTCAAACAGTTTGAATTATATTCCTCTCCCCCTTTTTGACAAAATAGTCATCAAGAACTCAAAACTCCCCCTTAATGAATGCAGTATCTCAAGCTTTGAAGTATATTCAAGGTATATAATCAAAGTAAAGCATTTGGAGAGTTTTTACGAGAGTTTTCACATTTTGTATCAATTTATCCAATGAGAAAACAAATTGTGAGAATATGGAGGCTCTAACACATAGAATAGTTGTTGCATAAGCAAATTAGAGCAAACAAGTAAAATGTCATAAATTGATTTTGCCAAAACTAAAAAGAAATCTATCATGAGCAAAGAGAGACTTTCAAATTCACTAATGTTTGTCTCAAGCCTTTTCAAAAAATTGAATTTCCTTTTTCTCTTTTAGCAAGTTTGACAATTTTGCTTTGTGATCAACAGGGATGACAAGTAACTGCACACTAGCCCATACTTGTGTATGAGTAGGTAGTTCTTTCTTGTATCTTTCTCAGTTTAAATTGGCAAGTGGCTTCACATTGTTCTGAACTTTTGTTTAGACAAGTAGCCTTTTCTTGCATCTTTTGAATTTAAATCCCTGGCAAGGAAGCTGCACATTGTACTAAACTTGTGTTTAGCCAAGTAGCTTTTGCTTGCATCTTTTTCAACTTGCTTTTATCATTTAAAACACTGATTTTGCTTGAGACTCATAATGATCATTTGAAGTCCAACAAAAAGCTCACACATAGTTTCTAATCAGCTCTAGCCTTTCAACAGATGACAAGAAACTTTTAAGCCTATTTCACAAATGTAATACCATAATGAACAAGAGCCAAAATATTCTCAAAAAGCATCTCAAATTGAATTATTTTAGTCTTTTAGTCTTTTAGTGAGAAGTGAAGCAATGTAGCATTAATTTGACTATATACACAAGAATAGTCAACAAAGCTTTGTACTACATGATGTAATGAAAACAGGGGAGTTTTCTTTAAGTGTAACGACAAAATAGCTCCTTGTAGTAACCAAAGTCAAGTAACACAAAAGAAAGAGTTAAAATCAAGACTCCCCCTCAAATCAACCCATGGGGATGAATGATCCCAAGTTCGCCGCGTAAAAAAGCAAAGCGAGAAGAATCAAGCGGCTTAGAGAAAATATCAGCAATTTGAGCATCCGAATCAACAAATTTCAGTTCAATAGCTCCTTTTTCAACAAGATCTCTAAGAAAGTGAAATCTGATGTCAATGTGTCCAAGAAAGAGAATTACTCAAGAAGTGGCATGAACCAGATGTACTTTTTCTATCAATTCTACATCCTCCAAATTCAACATCAAAGAAAGCTCTTAAACTAATGCATGAGGAAGCAGAAAGCCAAATGCCAAAATCTTGAGTACCACGGAGATACCTTAAAATCCTCTTGATAGCTTGTCGATGTGAAGCACGCGGGGAAGCTTGAAAACGAGCACACAAGCACACAGCAAACTCCAATTATCTCATCCTCAACAGCATCATCATCATCTTCATCAACAAAGATACTCTCCCCCTGAACATATGCACCTGTACCTGCACTATTTGGACTAGTGCCTTTTGCGAAAACAGAAGTGGAGGAAGCATCTTGAAAAATAACACTTTTAGCACGAGATGCACAAGTGAAGGAGGAGAACCAATTCTTATTATCGGACATGTGGCGTGAGCATCCGGAATCCACTAGCCATATGTTCTCCTTCCTCGCGTGAGAAGCCTACATAGAAGCAGAAAGTGTCGATGTCTCGGTACTGGGGTTAGAAATAAGATGTTTAGGAATCCAGTACTGAGACACACGACGCACAACAGTTGGCACAACACGAGCATTCTTATGCATAAAAGAAGATTTGCCTTTTCTCGTGTTCTTAGCAACAAGAGGTATTTGCATCACCCTAGGCACATAATGAGAAATGAAACGTGCCTGTCTGAAATTAGACCTAGCATTAAACCTTTCTCTCTTTTGTTGTTTAGCTAGTCTAAAGCAAAAATCTACTAGATGTCCATCTCTACCACAATGAGTGCAAGTGTACTTAACATGATGTTTTGCTTTAACGAGAAGCACATTTTGCATTCATCATAGTAGAAGATAAAAGACCACCAGATTTAAAGACATTTTTCTTAGGCTCATTGACAATTTCAAATTTTCCACTTCCAAGTGTTTTGACAACAGTGGGAGCATGTGATTTATGATGAGCATAAGAATCAAAACCTAAACCTTTGTTACGAGTGCTGACTTTTGATTGATCCAAAATCATGTTTAGGTTTTTCTTGCCATCAGTGAAACGTTCCAAAGATTTTTGCAAGTAATCAACTTTCTTAGCAAGAGTTAAACAATTATCACAAGGAGTGTCAATTTTAGCTTTACATTTACGGCAATTTGAACACGAGTTAATTTCATGAGTGAACATGTCATTTGTTAATTGTGTAACTCTACAATTTGCATCTTTTAATTTCAACTCAAGAATTGAACATTTAGAGCAAGCAATTTGATCATGTAAACTATCAAGAGCAACCAATATTTTTCACAAGTTTTTCATTTTTCAATTGTTCGGCATAAACTTGTTCTAGTTTAATGACATGTTCCTCTTTTAGAGACTTAATTTCAAATTTGAGATCTAAGCAAGTATCACAAATATTTTCAGAATTTGAATTTCTAAGATCAAAGTTTTCAGATTTTAGCATGGATAGATCTTTTTCTAAGTGTTTATTTTTGAGTGAAGATTTTCTTAAAGATTTTCTCAATATGACTAAAACTTCACAAAGCTCATCATACGAAGGCATTACCTCATCACCGTCATTTGGAGTCTTTGTCGTTGTCACCGTAATCACTAGTGTTCCCTTTTGCCATGAAGCATAGTCAGGTGAGATCCTTCTCATTCAACCGTTTGCTTCGCTTCCTTCTCATCTTGATTGAGTCATCAATGTCGCTTAAGTCTAAGCGACCAATTGCCTCGAAGACTTTGTTGAGCATCTTCTTTGTTCGTTGTTTATTTTTATCCTTGCTCTCTCTTGGCCGGAAGGACTTGGAGGAGTTGCTTTGCTCCTTCTCCTCTCTATCTTTGTTCTTGAAACAGTTAGCACGGATGTGCCCTGCCTTGCCGCATGATTGTAGCGATGGATGGAGGCTCCTCTTCTCTCCCTTGATCTCATGTACGCTGCATTGACACGCTTGGAAAGAAGAGCAAGTGTATCTTCTGGTATTTGATCTAGCTGTTCATCATTAAGAGCACTCAAGGCAGAAATGGAATATGATGATGAAGAACTAGTAGCATTATCACATGAAGAAGAATTTGCATTAAGAGCCAAAGAGTTATTATTGGATGTTCTGGAAACAATGTCAATTTCAAAAGTCTTGAGACTAGAATATAATTTATCCAATGTCATTTCACTCATCTTGTGAGCTTCCCTAAAAGCAGTCACTTTCATTTGCCAGATTTTAAGATCAAGAGATGATAGGAAATGTCTAGCATTTTCAGAGTCAGTGTACTTTACATCTACTCTAAGATTGTTTAAGATTCTGTTAAAGCGAGCAAAACAATCATCTAGAGATTCTCGAGTTCATTTCAAATCTAGTGTATTCCTTTTTAAATTGATCTTGCCTAGCTTCTTTTACAGAGTCAGTGCCCTCATGATAATCTTGAAGAGATTTCCAAATTTCATGAGCAGTGAGTAAATGACAGACTCTATCGAATTCTTTTCTAGTAAGTCCTTGAAGCAATATGTTTCTAGCTCTATTATTGTTTTCAACATCTTTTTCAAACTCGATTTTATCAATATCATCATTAGAAGGAAGCTCGTACGGAATTTTTACCTTGCACCAAATCGCGTTACCTTGAGCTTGAAGATATGCGATCATCCGGATCCGCCCGATGGGAAAGTCTGTGCCATCGAAGATTGGCGGCTTGTTCGAGTATTTCTCTGTTGCCATAACTTACCGTTTACTAATCACCTGTTAAGATGGATTAGTAGAACCAAGCTCTGATACCACTTGTAGGACCGAGTAGGCAACTAGAGGGGGTGAATAGATCTTAGAATAAAATTCAACTATTTCTTTCGGAAAATTAAAGAACCCCTAAAGAGCGGAAGAATATCTAATATCGTAGAAATCAAAACCCTAGATTAATTAGCGAGACAAGTCGGAGAAAAAAAAATCAAAACTAGTTCTATCAAAAATCGAACAATCCTTCTAATCAAGAATCATAGCAAAAGAGTATGTAAAAAAATTGCATAACCTTTTCTTTATTCCAAAGCCACTCCTTCCGGGAGGACACCAAAATCTCTAATCTCACAAGATTAGAAAACCACCGAAAATCTCTAATCTCACAAGATTAGAAAAACACCGAAAATCTCTAATCTCACAAGATTAGAAAAACACCGAAAATCTCTAATCTATTGTAGGCACCTCTTGCTTCTTGCGCTTTGCCTTGGATTGATTTTCTTTGGCTTCATTGGCTTAGTATATATACTGCAGCCCTCCTCCACGGTGTCCAAATCAGAAACCATGTGGTCTCCCACGGTCTCCTTCTCGGACACGGCCACCGATCCCACCTGCGCCTGGCTCCTGCCGAACTCCACTCGGTCACGGCAGCCCTGCCCCCTGCGCTCTGCAGCCCTGCATGCATGCTGCACCGACGCCAACACAGCAATGCATCACACGCCACTCACTCTCTCTGCCGACGCACACATGCATGCATTCCTGCCGACGCACACACCACTCACGCCATGCACTCACGCACACTAGCATGCACACACACACATGCACCACTCACGCACTAATGTATGCACCACACACACTAATGCATATGAACCTCTTGCCGCTGCAGCGCTGCAGCGCCGTGTCGGGCATTGCCGCTCAGCCAGCCGCATGATCGACCACACGCCTCCCTGGCCTCTGCCGACCTCGACGCTTGTGCAAGGTGCCCCGACCTCCGGCGGCTTTATTGCGGCGACTGGCTCTGGCGCTCGACCGCCTAGTTGCCCGGCCGCTCCGGCCGCCGCTCGTGCTGCGGCCAGCCGTGCCCTACGCGTCGGCCTTGGTAGTCGTCGGCTTGCGCGTCGGCCTCGCTGAGCTCTGCGGCGCTGCAACGATCTCGACCTCACGTGCACCGTTTCTCTAGTCGAAACATCTCGCATGACACCCTTGACCCTCACGACCTCAGTTCCTCCCTGAACCTAGTCTTGGTCCCGTCATCGACCATGTTCGACCTCAAGCAACACCTGCACGTGAACAAAAAACACAAAAACAATTTCCGAGCCCAAGTCCGCGACTTGACTCACATTAATCCATACAACCAACTGGTTTCAGATCTTTTTCAAATAAAGAAACCAAAAAATAAATCGGTTCAAATTGGTTTCAAATCTTTTTCAACATCTTGAGCCAAAATCAAATCAACTCAAATCTTTTCAAATCTCTTGAATATTCAAATACTCATCATCAAAAACACATGGATCAAAAACAATGATCCTTCAATCTCCCCTTGATGAGTAATTTGACAAAACACAATATAAGATTTGACAAAGGTAAAGAAGAAAAATACAAAATGAGAGTTTGAGACCAAAAGATTCCAAGACCAAGTAAAGACCAAGTAAATCCAAATTCTCAAACAGTTTGAATTATATTCCTCTCCCCCTTTTTGACAAAATAGTCATCAAGAACTCAAAACTCCCCCTTAATGAATGCAGTATCTCAAGCTTTGAAGTATATTCAAGGTATATAATCAAAGTAAAGCATTTGGAGAGTTTTTACGAGAGTTTTCACATTTTGTATCAATTTATCCAATGAGAAAACAAATTGTGAGAATATGGAGGCTCTAACACATAGAATAGTTGTTGCATAAGCAAATTAGAGCAAACAAGTAAAATGTCATAAATTGATTTTGCCAAAACTAAAAGAAATCTATCATGAGCAAAGAGAGACTTTCAAATTCACTAATGTTTGTCTCAAGCCTTTTCAAAAATTGAATTTCCTTTTTCTCTTTTAGCAAGTTTGACAATTTTGCTTTGTGATCAACAGAGGATGACAAGTAATCGCACACTAGCCCATACTTGTGTATGAGTAGGTAGTTCTTTCTTGTATCTTTCTCAGTTTAAATTGGCAAGTGGCTTCACATTGTTCTGAACTTTTGTTTAGACAAGTAGCCTTTTCTTGCATCTTTTGAATTTAAATCCTGGCAAGGAAGTTGCACATTGTACTAAACTTGTGTTTAGCCAAGTAGCTTTGCTTGCATCTTTTCAACTTGCTTTTATCATTTAAAACACTGATTTTGCTTGAGACTCATAATGATCATTTGAAGTCCAACAAAAAGCTCACACATAGTTTCTAATCAGCTCTAGCCTTTCAACAGATGACAAGAAACTTTTAAGCCTATTTCACAAATGTAATACCATAATGAACAAGAGCCAAAATATTCTCAAAAGCATCTCAAATTGAATTATTTTAGTCTTTTAGTCTTTTAGTGAGAAGTGAAGCAATGTAGCATTAATTTGACTATATACACAAGAATAGTCAACAAAGCTTTGTACTACATGATGTAATGAAAACAGGGGAGTTTTCTTTAAGTGTAACGACAAAATAGCTCCTTGTAGTAACCAAAGTCAAGTAACACAAAAGAAAGAGTTAAAATCAAGACTCCCCCTCAAATCAACCCATGGGGATGAATGATCCCAAGTTCGCCGCGTAAAAAAGCAAAGCGAGAAGAATCAAGCGGCTTAGAGAAAATATCAGCAATTTGAGCATCCGAATCAACAAATTTCAGTTCAATAGCTCCTTTTTCAACAAGATCTCTAAGAAAGTGAAATCTGATGTCAATGTGTCCAAGAAAGAGAATTACTCAAGAAGTGGCATGAACCAGATGTACTTTTTCTATCAATTCTACATCCTCCAAATTCAACATCAAAGAAAGCTCTTAAACTAATGCATGAGGAAACAGAAAGCCAAATGCCAAAATCTTGAGTACCACGGAGATACCTTAAAATCCTCTTGATAGCTTGTCGATGTGAAGCACGCGGGGAAGCTTGAAAACGAGCACACAAGCACACAAAGAAACTCCAATTATCTCATCCTCAACAAAGATCATCATCATCTTCATCAACAAAGATACTCTCCCCTGAACATATGCACTGCACTGCACTATTTGGACTAGTGCCTTTAAGTAAAAGTATGGAGGAAGCATCTTGAAAAATAACACTTTTAGCACGAGATGCACAAGTGAAGGAGGAGAACCAATTCTTATTATCGGACATGTGGCGTGAGCATCCGGAATCCACTAGCCATATGTTCTCCTTCCTCGCGTGAGAAGCCTACATAGAAGCAGAAAGTGTCGATGTCTCCGATCGGGGTTAGAAATAAGATGTTTAGGAATCGATCTTGAGACACACGACGCACAACAGCTTGGCACAACACGAGCATTCTTATGCATAAAAGAAGATTTGCCTTTTCTCGTGTTCTTAGCAACAAGAGGTATTTGCATCACCCTAGGCACATAATGAGAAATGAAAGCGTGCGTCTGAAATTAGACCTAGCATTAAACCTTTCTCTCTTTTGTTGTTTAGCTAGTCTAAAGCAAAAATCTACTAGATGTCCATCTCTACCACAATGAGTGCAAGTGTACTTAACATGATGTTTTGCTTTAACAAGAGAAGCACATTTTGCATTCATCATAGTAGAAGATAAAAGACCACCAGATTTAAAGACATTTTTCTTAGGCTCATTGACAATTTCAAATTTTCCACTTCCAAGTGTTTTGACAACAGTGGGAGCATGTGATTTATGATGAGCATAAGAATCAAAACCTAAACCTTTGTTCTGAGTGCTGACTTTTGATTGATCCAAAATCATGTTTAGGTTTTTCTTGCCATCAGTGAAACGTTCCAAAGATTTTTGCAAGTAATCAACTTTCTTAGCAAGAGTTAAACAATTATCACAAGGAGTGTCAATTTTAGCTTTCTGTTTCTGGCAATTTGAACACGAGTTAATTTCATGAGTGAACATGTCATTTGTTAATTGTGTAACTCTACAATTTGCATCTTTTAATTTCAACTCAAGAATTGAACATTTAGAGCAAGCAATTTGATCATGTAAACTATCAGTAGAGCAACCAATATTTTTCACAAGTTTTTCATTTTTCAATTGTTCGGCATAAACTTGTTCTAGTTTAATGACATGTTCCTCTTTTAGAGACTTAATTTCAAATTTGAGATCTAAGCAAGTATCACAAATATTTTCAGAATTTGAATTTCTAAGATCAAAGTTTTCAGATTTTAGCATGGATAGATCTTTTTCTAAGTGTTTATTTTTGAGTGAAGATTTTCTTAAAGATTTTCTCAATATGACTAAAACTTCACAAAGCTCATCATACGAAGGCATTACCTCATCACCGTCATTTGGAGGTGTCGTTGTCACCAGAATCACTAGTGTTCCTTTTGCCATGAAGCATAGTCGGTGAGATCCTTCTCATTCACCTTCGCTTGCTTCGCTTCCTTCTCATCTTCGATTGAGTCATCAATGTCGCTAAGTCTAAGCGACCAATTGCCTCGAAGACTTTGTTGAGCATCTTCTTTGTTCGTTGTTTATTTTTATCCTTGCTCTCTTGGCCGGAAGGACTTGGAGGAGTTGCTTTGCTCCTTCTCCTCTCTATCTTTGTTCTTGAAACAGCTTAGCACGGATGTGCCTCGCTTGCCGCAGCTTGTAGCGGTGGATGGAGGCTCCTCTTCTCTCCCTTGATCTCATGTACGCTGCATTGACACGCTTGGAAAGAAGAGCAAGTGTATCTTCCGGTATTTGATCTAGCTGTTCATCATTAAGAGCACTCAAGGCGTAAATGGAATATGATGATGAAGAACTAGTAGCATTATCACATGAAGAAGAATTTGCATTAAGAGCCAAAGAGTTATTATTGGATGTTCTGGAAACAATGTCAATTTCAAAAGTCTTGAGACTAGAATATAATTTATCCAATGTCATTTCACTCATCTTGTGAGCTTCCCTAAAAGCAGTCACTTTCATTTGCCAGATTTTAAGATCAAGAGATGATAGGAAATGTCTAGCATTTTCAGAGTCAGTGTACTTTACATCTACAGCTCTAAGATTGTTTAAGATTCTGTTAAAGCGAGCAAAACAATCATCTAGAGATTCTCCAGAGTTCATTTCAAATCTAGTGTATTCCTTTTTAAATTGATCTTGCCTAGCTTCTTTTACAGAGTCAGTGCCCTCATGATAATCTTGAAGAGATTTCCAAATTTCATGAGCAGTGAGTAAATGACAGACTCTATCGAATTCTTTTCTAGTAAGTCCTTGAAGCAATATGTTTCTAGCTCTATTATTGTTTTCAACATCTTTTTCAAACTCGATTTTATCAATATCATCATTAGAAGGAAGCTCGTACGGAATTTTTACCTTGCACCAAATCGCGTTACCTTGAGCTTGAAGATATGCAGTCATCCGGATCCGCCAGTGGGGAAAGTCTGTGCCATCGAAGATTGGCGGCTTGTTCGAGTATTTCTCTGTTGCCATAACTTACCGTTTACTAATCACCTGTTAAGATGGATTAGTAGAACCAAGCTCTGATACCACTTGTAGGACCGAGTAGGCAACTAGAGGGGGGGGGTGAATAGATGCCGAATAAAATTCAACTATTTCTTTTCGGAAAATTAAAGAACCCCTAAAGAGCGGAAGAATATCTAATATCGTAGAAATCAAAACCCTAGATTAATTAGCGAGACAAGTCGGAGAAAAAAAAATCAAAACTAGTTCTATCAAAAATCGAACAATCCTTCTAATCAAGAATCATAGCAAAAGAGTATGTAAAAAAATTGCATAACCTTTTCTTTATTCCAAAGCCACTCCTTCCGGGAGGACACCAAAATCTCTAATCTCACAAGATTAGAAAACCACCGAAAATCTCTAATCTCACAAGATTAGAAAAACACCGAAAATCTCTAATCTCACAAGATTAGAAAAACACCGAAAATCTCTAATCTATTGTAGGCACCTCTTGCTTCTTGCGCTTTGCCTTGGATTGATTTTCTTTGGC
This sequence comes from Rhipidocladum racemiflorum, assembly GCA_036346355.1. Taxonomy (NCBI): domain Eukaryota; kingdom Viridiplantae; phylum Streptophyta; class Magnoliopsida; order Poales; family Poaceae; genus Rhipidocladum; species Rhipidocladum racemiflorum. Next base: position 12,026,541 of record CM070592.1, on the reverse strand, counting down.
TTCATTGGCTTAGTATATATACTGCAGCCCTCCTCCACGGTGTCCAAATCAGAAACCATGTGGTCTCCCACGGTCTCCTTCTCGGACACGCCACCGATCCCACTGCGCTGGCTCCCGCCGAACTCCACTCGGTCACGGCAGCCTCGCCCCTGCGCTCTGCAGCCCTGCATGCATGCTGCACCGACGCCAACACAAAGAATGCATCACACGCCACTCACTCTCTGCCGACGCACACATGCATGCATTCCTGCCGACGCACACACCACTCACGCCATGCACTCACGCACACTAGCATGCACACACACACATGCACCACTCACTCACACATGTATGCACCACACACACACATGCATATGACTCCACTTGCTGTTGCCGCTGCCAGAGCATCGGACGCCGTGTCGGGCTGCCGCCGCCGCCGCCGATCGACCCACACGCCTCCTGGCCTTCGCCGACTTCGACGCCGCTGCAAGGTGCCCCGACCTCCGCTGGCTCATTGCGGCAAATGGCTCTACGCGCTCGACCGCCTAGTTGCCCGGCCGCTCGGCCGCCGCTCGAAGGCTGCGGCCAGCGCGCGTACCTACCGCGTCGGCCTTGGCCGTCGGCTTGCGCGTCGGCCTCGCGAGCTCTGCTGCGCTGCAACGATCTCGACCTCACGTGCACCGCTTCTCTAGTCCAAACATCTCGCATGACACCCTTGACCCTCACGACCTCGGTTCCTCCTCGAACCTAGTCTTGGTCCCGTCATCGACCATGTTCGACCTCAAGCAACACACAGACGTGAACAAAAAACACAAAAACAATTTCCGAGCCCAAGTCCGCGACTTGACTCACATTAATCCATACAACCAACTGGTTTCAGATCTTTTTCAAATAAAGAAACCAAAAAATAAATCGGTTCAAATTGGTTTCAAATCTTTTTCAAATACTGAGCCAAAATCAAATCAACTCAAATCTTTTCAAATCTCTTCGAATATTCAAATACTCATCATCAAAAACACATGGATCAAAAAACAATGATCCTTCAAATCTACACCGATCACAAGAGCATGAAATACATCTTCAGTCAAGCCAATCTGAACTTGTGACAAAGAAGGTGGCTCGAATTGATCAAAGACTACGATATGGGACTTCATTATCATCCCGAAAAAGCCAATGTCGTTGCCGATGCCTTGAGCCGGAAGTCACAATGCAATTGTATTTTGACAGGACCGGAATCGGGAGCGATTTGCACTGAATTCCGAAGACTCGGATTAGAAGTAGTCAATCAGGGATTCCTTGCTGCCCTTGAGATTAAATCTGACCTCTTGGATCAGATCAGAGCAGCCCAAAAGAAGGACAAGGGCATAACACTTATCCGAGCCAACATCGAGCGAGGCAAAGCTAATTGCTTTAATGAAGACCCCCAAGGTGTTTTATGGTTTGGCACCCGTTTAGTAGTGCCGAATTGCAAGGAGTTGAAGCAGTCCATCCTCGATGAAGCTCATAACTCCTCATTCTCTATTCATCCCGGGAGTACGAAAATGTTCCAAGATCTTAAGCTGAGACTTTGGTGGACCCGAACGAAGCGAGAAATCGCCCGGTATGTCGCCGAGTGTGACGTATGCCGAGGGGTGAAGGCTGACCATTTACGTTTAGCAGGCACACTCCAGTCCCTACCAATTCCCTTGTGGAAATGTGAGGAGATCAGCATGGATTTCATCATCGGGTTACCAAGGACGCAAAAGAGTTTCGACTCTATTTGGGTGATTGTTGACCGGTTGATAAAGACCGCTCATTTTCTTCCCGTCAAGGTTACCGATACGGTAAGAAAGTTGGTAGAGTTGTATCTCTCTCGAATTGTATCCCTTCATGGTGTTCCCAAAAGAATTATCTCAGACCGAGGTACCCAGTTTACCTCACGTTTTTGGCAATGTCTTCACAAAGCCATGGGAACTCAACTCTCGTTCAGCACCGCCTATCATCCTCAAACTGATGGAGAAACTGAAAGAGTGAATCAAATCCTTGAGGACATGCTTAGAGCTTGTGCTCTTACATACGGCAAGAATTGGGAGAAGTGCTTACCATTCGCGGAGTTTTCCTACAACAATAGCTGTCAAACTAGTCTCCAAATGTCGCCATTTGAAGCTGTAACACCCCATAAATCTAAACTGTTGTACAAGAAAAATTCAACAGCATTCCCCCTAAAACAGGACAATACGGAAGCAATTCATAAAATCAAGGTCCATGATAAGCAATTCAAATAGGAATAATATCACGACATCAAAACTAGAGACAACAAGTCTAATTCAACCAGGTATCAACCATAAACATAACACATCTCTAATGGGACAACCATAAACGAGAACAAGTTTAAAGGGAACAACAATGGGTCTATGTGTAATAAAATTTCAGCCAACTAATGAATTATTTAATGCACTAGTTCATGTGAGTCGTGATGACACCAGAAGATTTATTGTGTTGCTAGCCCACCCTTCATGCTTACGACTCACGTGCGCTACCTGGAAACATCAAAACAGCAAGTAGTGAGATTGGGTATTCTCAGCAAGCGGAACAACTAATACAAATAACACATCCACCATAAATCTAGCATACCACATTCCTCATATCCAATACCACATCATAGAGTTCACACAACTTCAGTAAAATGCATATGATTGTGCACATGCTTATGCCATGATCCTCCTCACCGTGCCCTTTCTCAGGAACACACGGTGTTGTACCGGTACGGTCGCGTATGCTGGCGTCGACAAAACTTCCAATGCATGATAATGCAGTTAATGCTTCATGCATGAATTCATTCAAAATCTCCTACACCGAGTTCACATGTTTGCCTATCATCTTATAGCATGGATAGAAAGCAAATAACATTGAGATGAAGTAATTAGACAATTCATCAGGTAAACAACATCATTCTTCACCTTACTCATGATTCATAGCCAAACCACAATATCACAATGCTAGTCAAAGTATAGCAATCCTATAAACAAGCAATTAAACCATGTATGATTGCCGTAATTGGAGTTTATAATGAAGGCGAAGCAAACCAACGATGTATAGCTTAACAATACAACTACTCCCACTTGCCTTTACCGACGTGGACGATGAACCTAGTCGCGCCCAGCAGTGGCACCACCTGAACAAACATTATTTCAGTACATAGCGACATCACAATTGATCACACAATTCAAACACACGCTTCCTACTCCCCGTTCCCATTTTAAGCGCCCAAAAACCTCGATCTGTCCGGATCGAACAGCAGCACCCTCTCTTCCCAATTTCGTATCTTTTTTTTCTACTATTCATAAAAATACAAAAAAATACAGTAACTAGACATTGACGAGATCTACAACTTTCATGAAGGTCAAAAATTTCAATTCCACTGTTAAATATGCCTATATGCCTAAACAACTGTCCAACACAGTGGACGAAATCTGTTTCCAGATTCTGCTCGTCATCTTCCAACAGCGATAACTCTCAAACTGACGCCCCAAAAAATTCTGAAAAAATTACAGAAGCTAGGTCTCGACGTTATCTACAACTTTCTAGTTATAGGTTTTTGCAGGAAAAATCATCTATGTCACGTAAAACGCGAAACAATCCGCGCTGCACAATCTCCCTTTTCAGAAACAGCACCACGTGAACAACTACCTTTCTACCCCATCAAAATCCATCCAAACCAAACACCACCAGATCTAATACACTCCTAATCCTAGGTAGAACAGGGGGTAAAAGATCAGAAATTTTACCTTGAGTTCTCCCTTGAGAACCCACGAAGAACGCGCGACGATCCCCAAAAACGAAAATATGTCCCTCCTCCTCGCCTCCTCGGATCCTCCTCTCGAATTTTCTTCGCGAACCCCGGTGAATCCCCGAACCACCACGCCAGGAAGGAGAAGGGGAGGGGGCGGCTACCAAGGGGAAGGAGGTGGCTGCCAAGGGGGTGGCGCCCTAGGGTTTTGGGAGGGGGTGGCACTACCTAAAGGGGCCGGCCCACCAAGGCATGAGGAGGGGGAGGTGGGAAGGGAATTCCCGGCCCAGGCCTAGGTTGCCTCAGCCCAGCTAAAACTAGCCCAAAACTCCAATTTTTAATATTAAATTGCATCATAAAAGTCAATTATTTCATCTCCCAACATTTCCTTCATTCCTTCCGAAATCGAACAAGGGAGAAACGCCCCCCTACGGTAACTCCCAAATTCTAAGGCATCACAGAAGCTCTATGTGACACCACGGAGTGTCGTAACTTTATATAATGTGAATATTGAGGTCAAAAACTTTATGAAATATGAAATTAGAGGTTGAAACCATACGTTATGAGGTTAATTTGCGTTTTCGGGATGTTTCCGAGGATTTGGGCCTTCCCGGAGGAGTTTGGGCCTTAGGGAAAGGGTAGTGGGCTTTGGTGGGATGGAGTTTGAGTCCAAGTGGGAGTAGGAGACCTGTTTGGGCTGGAAAAAAGGGCCTCCCCCTACCCTTGCCTGCGCCCCCACCCCTGCCCTTGCGCCCCCACAAGCCCTAGCCACCCCCCACACCTCCCCAACTCCTCCTTGTGGCGCCTCCACCTCCCCCATTTCTCCACCACCTCTCCACCACCTCTCCACCTCCCTTGCTGCCCTAGGGGAGTTTTCCACCTCAACACCTCGAAGATCCACCCGTTGGAGCGCTCCGCGATGAGGACATCCGGCGGAATTGGAGCAAGGAAGGAGATCGCGCGAACCGAGAGGAGATCCGTTGGGTTTTCAGTCGTCGGACGAAGGTATGGCCACGGGGATCCTCGGGGCTGGTCTAGGATCTGTTATAAGGGGTATTATAATGTTTTTAGATCAATTGGTGGTGCTGGAATTGAGTAGATTAGATGGAATCTTGAAGAAGTTGTAGGTAATTTCAATATCTTTCCGTGGGTAAAAAGAACGTCCAATTCCGCCCAGCCGTTTGAAAGTTATGATCGTTTTACCGAACGTATTAAAATATGTGACGTGATTGAAACAGGTCACGGTTTTCTGTAGATTAAACCATTTTAGAGTCCTAATCAATCTTTCCATATACTTAGAAAAAGTTGAGAAATTTCCTAAGCTACACGAGGATGTACTCATTTAATTGATTCGGAGTCTTAGAACCCGAGTTATGCCTTTTGGAAGGCTGCTGTCCCGACGGGACAGAACCTCTCTTTTTGGGTTTAGCGAGTAGTTTGCGATGTCGTGGTAGAAGAGGGTTTGCTTACTGTTTTTTCGACATGATTGTGAGTGTGTGGTACCCATGTGCAGGTGGTGTGACCCCGGGAGTGCCTTCTACTTCTCGCCAATCTGTTGCTCATGGTTGAGGCAAGTGTATCGTAATGGATAGCGGTTTGTAGGTTGCTAGTTGAGACTAGATGAAATTGATTATATGATATGATCACTTGCCATGCTTTAATGATTGCCATTGATATGATGAGTATGCTTATTATGTTATGATGCCATATGTTAATGTACAAGTTAATTATGATGTTGGCATGTTTGCATACATGGCATGATAATGGGCCGGGCGGTGAGAAAGTCATAACTAGTCCGGGGAAGGTCGGTGAGAAAGTTATGACTATTTCCGGAGAGCCAATGAGTAAGTCCTACATCGTGATTCCATCCACCGCGGTGTTTGGAAGCGAGGAGTAGGCACCCTCCATCTTCGGGATGGAAGGGGGGAGAGAGTGCACGCCGACGGGTGTGTACTCAACCATACCGGTATGAGTTTCCAAGGAGACATGAGCATAGCATTGCATTGCATACATAATGATGATGATAATGTTATATGATCATGAATGAGATGATTTACATGATGTGATTTGTTATAGCCATGTAATTGTTCTTTTGTACCATTGCAATATACTTGCTGAGTGTTGAACTCACGCTTGTGTTTTCTTGTTGTTTTAGGTACCATGAGACCGGCATGCGGGGAAGGGAAATAGTCACACTTCTACACGTAGTTTCACTCATTTCTCTCACAAAGTCATTCAATTGGGTTTTAGATAATAAAGTAAGTGTGATGCGTATTGTTTTATGGTTTAGCTTTGCGTTATGAGAGTTTTATTGTTCGTTTGGCGCATGGAGACATTGAATGCTTGGAATTTGTCGGGACCCGAATCTGCAAATCCGGACCCTCTGTGTATTCAGCACTAGTCCAGGAACACGCTAGTGCACACAGTCTCAACATTGGTAAATATCACAATCATACTCAACGAATTAATAAGATACTTTAATTAGTTAACCAAGCTGGTTGCTCGACCTTAAGGTCAAGTTACAAATATACGCCACGCAGGGCAAAAACTTAATAAAAGAGAAATAACAGCAGCGGAATGTAAGATAACTTCGTGGCGCCATCCAGTATACCACAGGCAACTGACTGGGCTCGCTCCCTAGTTAGACGGTTCCTCTTGGAGCTCCTCCTCCAAAGCTGGTATAGACTCTTCTTCAACTGGTGTTGTATTGTGGCAAGGGTGAGTACTTGGTACTCAGCAAGTCATGCACAGAATGCAAAATAATATACTACATGCATGGCTTAGAACAAAGGAATAGCTCAGGGCATAATTGCAGTGAAACAGCATTTGACAAGTAGCATAAGTAGATTCGAAAGCAGCAGAAACAAGTATAAGAGCAATAACTTTTCCAGGAGTTAAATAACATCTTTCCCGATCCTAATCCACATTTCCATCAACATCATTCTTTAAACCAAACCCAACTTCTCAAGTCCAAGTTATTTTCAAGAAAATCTAACCCTTGACTGTAATCACCGAGCGATGTCCAATGCCGCGGACACAGCTATTCGAATAGATTTTACACTCTGCAGAGGTTATGCACTTTACCCACAAGATACAGTCAAACACCACAAAGGCGAGTTCCTATAATAAAGTCTTTCAGAAACTTTTAACAGCACAAGTGGTCCTCTCCGGTGTTGCACACTAACCCTTCCCTTAGCAAAGGCGAAGTTTAGGTCAATCCACCGTTAGATGGGTACCTGGCCGCAGCCCCGGTACGCTCCCCCGTACAACATACACAAAGGGTGTAGTTGACACCCAGAGGTCCCACAGGTACGTTATTAGCAACTTAGTCAACTAGGTCCGTCCCATTACGGGCATGTGGTTGCACGCTTGACTCAGTTCAAAGGCTTGCAAGGTTAAGTCCTTAGGGTGACCAGGGCAAGACTACTCGAAGAACCAAACCAACATTCCCGGTGCCACAACTGGCCCACCTGATCATTCTTGCCACATGCCCCGGTCAAAAGCTATTTATCAAACCCCAGTTGATTACCATGCGCCACGTGCCATCAACATCACAACACATGATACCTTTCCAAAACAGGTTCAATATATCATTAAGTCAATATTAACATTTGATTGTCCAAAAATCATGTCACGAGCACGTAGCAGGTCTAAGCAATATACTACAACGATCTACAAACCCATGTTGGCAATTTAGTAGTGTCCAACTAGTAATCCACAACTAGGGTGACAAGAGGTCATGGCACATATTTAATTAATCAAGGTGTCATACAACAAATTGGCATTTATCTAATTCCCCGGGATTAAATAAAGTATTTTCTAATTAAACTAGCATGCAATAAATTGAATCAAAATAGGTTTCAAAATGGGATCAACATGGTCAAAGCACAACTTGCCTTCAGAAAGTACTTGTTCTTGGTCCTGAGCTGGCACCTGGGTCAACACTTCTCCTTCGAATCTGTCGGGCACTTCGACGTCTACTCATAAAGCGTGCAAATAGAAGATAATAAATAAACAGTGGACAAAAATTGTCCAAACATCCAAATAAAGTTCACAAACAGAGAGAGCATAATTTTATAAATTTTTAGAAACTGGAATCGTCAAATTCGGAGTTTAAATGCAAGAGTTATAGCATTTTGAAGTTTAAAAAATAAATTAAATATTTATACAGAGAAAAACATTGGTCCAAAAATTAAATAAAATTCATCATTAGGTAGATCTCAATTTTATACAAATTTAGAAATTTGAATCACTCAAATCGGAGTTAAAATGCAAAAGTTATAAGCGTTTGAAGTTTGAATCAAAATCTGAAATCAATAATTCGAATTAATAAATCATTTTCTTTTTCGGAAATTCATTTTATTGCGTCAGCATGACACGTGGTAGCTTCTGATTGGTCGGTGGCGTCGGTACCGGTCCATGGGCGTGGTCCATGGTTTGGCTCGGTCCACCGTGGGCTCGGTCCACTACAAGACCGACGACAGCGGGCCCCTTAGTGATGTCGGGCCGACGCCACCAAGACGGCCGGGTGGCTGCTGACAAGCGGGCCCGTGCTGACGTCACGGTGCGATTGCGGCTGAGCCGCTGACACGCGGGCCCGGCGTGTTAGTGACACGACGCGGTGCGCTGCCGCGGCCGACCGCGCGGCGGCCTTTCCCGACGCTGGGCACGATCTCGACCGTTGATTTGAAAATCAACGGCCCAGATTAGATCTGGTTTTCACGCGTTTGGGTTAACGCGTTTGATGCGGACCGTTGGATCTAGATCCAACGGTCGAGATTAGATCTGGGGTTTTGGATCGGAATCTCACCGGTGTGGACGTGGCACGATCTGGACCGTGCGATGGAGATCCGACGGCTGAGAAGCTTCTAGATCCGGCGATGGCTTGCGGCGGCGCTGGCTGGCCGGAGCTGGAGACGGTGACACGGGCAACGGCGCTGCGGGGCTCCTCCGGCGTGAAGGCTTGCACTCCCGAACGCGTCTCGACACGGGGAACTCGGATCTGGGCTTGACGGCGGCTGAGGACGACGGAGACGGCAGCAAATGGCAAGGAGGCGCGACGGAGACCTAAACCAACTACGGCGAGCGATTACGGGCGAACGGCGGCGGCTCGGGCTTGAAGACTAGGGCCAACGGGTGCGCACGGGAGAGAGCTCCACGAAGGTGGCGGCAGCGCATTAAATAGAGGCCTCGGCTTCCGTGAATCACGTGGAAACCGAGGTTGACACGGCTGCGGCGGCAGAGTCCGGCGGGGACTCGGACTAAGTGACGTGGGCGCACGTGAGCCGTCCATGTGGCGCGATCAACGGCGGAGATGGCTCAGGCGCGGCTGTGCTGTGCGCGGATTGATCTCGACCGTTGGATCTTGATCCAACGGTTGGGATCGATCGGGGTTGGGTGCGGTGCGGTATAACGCGGGCTAATGTGGGCCGTTGGATCTTGATCCAAGGGTCCACGGATTAGGGTTCGGAAGCGGTCCGACCGGAACGTGTGGCGCGGCTGGGTCCGGGTCGGACTCGGACTCGAGTCTGACTCGGGCCCGGTCGGTGGAACAGTACAAACCGGTTCGCATTTTTCCAGCAATTAAATAATTCGATTAATTCCCAGAAATTCATTTAATTCAAGAAAAATAGCAAAAGACTCAAAAAAATTCTGGGAAATATTTTGGAACATTTTGGACTCAAATAAAATATTTCCAACAAAATTTTATTTGCAAAGTAAAATTCTTTAATTATTTCAAAATGGAATAAATTCAAATAAATTCCAAATAAATCAAAATAAATTCCAGAAAATTCCAAAAATTCATCAAAGTGCCAAATCACACATGAATTTAAGAAAAGCAAAATTTTGGGGTGTTATAGAATTAGACTTATATTATTGTCAAGTCGTTAATTATTGCTATTTTAGTTGTCTCTCATATTGCCTTATATTGCTATGCTATTGTGTTTCCTTCAATTCATGTTAAAACAAAGGAGATGCTGCCGAAATATCGGTTTTTAGGATTAGTGCCTTTGCTGTAATTTACTTGATTTTGTGGTATTTAGAGGTTGCTTAGTCTATGTTTGGTAGCATTCAGGCATACTAATTGCCGGGGTGTTACAGTTGGTATCAGAGCAGGCTGTAGGTCCTTGGAATGTGTATTTTTAGTGTCATGCTATAGGGTACAACTAAAAATGTGATGTGGAATAACTTAGAAACATGGCTTAGGTTTTAACTAAAATTTTGTCATAGGATAGCAACATTAAAACTTGCAAAAGTGGTATAACTAATCTAAAATTTGACACACAATGGATGCACAGTAGGAAGGTTATGGGTATCGTTGTTTACGCTTAAATGTTGTATTTAAGCCTTGTTGCTAAATGCTATATTTGATAGAGTATGCTGCTATGTGTATGAGAGAATTGAACTGAATTGTTCGTGTTATTGTGTTAAAATGGGGCTGTGGTACCGAAAGGTTTCGGCCACCTCTCTTTATTCATAGTAAGGGTGAGGTTTGACGGTGTGGTCGGTTAGCGCCATCACCGAAGAACAATTAACCCTTGTAGGAGAAGAGTGCTTACCCTTCCTGTCGTAGATCGGGTAGTTGACTAGAGTCAAATATAAGAGTTTGGTGGTGGATTCCTTCGTATGCTCTTTATCGTTCTAATGGTCGGTTTTGGTTGGTCTTCTTGGCTCTAGTTGATTGATACCAAAAGAAAAGTGTTTGGTATTGTATTTTCGCAGATTGTTCCGTATGTGGTTCATTGTTTTGTCTTCCTTGGTTGAAGACGAAGAAGAGGAATTTAGCGTTGCGCCTTTTTAGTCGTCTTTTGGCTTTGACACCGGCTTTGTTGGTTGTGTTGCAAAGAAAAGTATAGTTTTGGTTCTTGTGTCTCTTACTCTGAGTTTAAAAGAAGTTATTGAAGCGTGTGCAAAAAGTTAAGTTGTGTCGATTTATGTTTTGTGCCTTTGTCCGCAAAGGTTTATTTGTTCGCTTGGTTCCCTCCTGTGGGAGTCTTTGAGATTGAAAAGTGTTTTGGAGACTTCCTTTTGCATGACCAAGTTTGGGTTTGTCTCATTGCAATTTTGCGAGTCAAGTTTCCTTATTAATTTGGGATGAGTTTTAAAACAAAATGCTGCAAACAAAGTAAGTAGTCTTTTGACTGAAATCGTTTGTCCCTAGTAAGAATTGTTGTTTAGCATGTTATGTAGCATGTACCAATGTGGTTTATGGGATGACGTATTGTTAAGATAATTTGTGAGTTTAAACAATTCAATGCGGTTGTTATCTCTAGCTTGACAATAAATAGACTACTTGTGTTGTAGTTTACTCCGTAGCGAGAATGATTAAATGGGTTAATGTGCATGCTTAGAATCTGTTGCCTTGCTTTAAAAGTGCTTATGATCCTTGTTAATGTTAAAAGTTTAAACCTTGATGCATAGTTAGAACATTAAGATGATGTAAATTAATGATACTGTTAAAGAAACCTTGCCGATTGTTTAAAGATGTTCTAATCTAACGGGTCAATAGAGAAATTTAATCATGTTGACTAGTGGCTTTAATTTGGATGTTGATTAGAGTTAATGATGTTGTTAAGGGCAGTGTTAATGCTAGTATTCAATATATTTTTAAATAGTTGGAGTATGTTGTGTGGTGGTAATTTTGTTATAACCGATGTATAGGGTAGCTAAAGATAAATGTTGTTGATTGATTGTCGGGACCCGAATTTGGAAATCCGGACCCGAATTTGGAAATCCGGACCCTCTGTGTATTCAGCACTAGTCCAGGAACGCGCTAGTGCACACAGTCTCAACATTGGTAAATATCACAATCATACCACTGGATACTAATAAAGTACTTTAATTAGATAATCAAACTGGTTGCTTGACCTTAGGGTCAAGTTACAAATATACGTCTCGCAGGGCGAAACTTATTAAAAGAGAAATAATAGCAGCGGAAAAAAATAAGATAACATCGTGGCGCCATCCAGTATACCACAGACAACTGACTGGGCTCGGTTCCTAGTTAGACGGTTCCTCTTGGAGCTCCTCCTCCAAAGCTGGTGTAGTCTCCTCTTCAACTGGTGTTGTATTGCGGCAAGGGTGAGTACTTGGTACTCAGCAAGTCATGCACAGAATGCAGGCTAATATACTTTATGCATGGCTTGATACAAAGGAATGTCTCAAGGTATATTTGCAGTAAACAGCATTTAACAAGTATCATAAGTAGATTCGAAAGCAGTAAAATGAGTATAGCATCAATAACTTTTCCAGGAGTTAAATAAACATCTTTCCCGATTCTAATCCACAATTCCATCAACATCATTATTAAACCAAACCCAACCATTCAAGTCCAAGTTGTTTTCAAGAAAGTCTAACCCTTAATTGTAATTCCCGAGCGATGTCCAATACCACGGACACGGCTATTCGAATAGATTTTACACTCTGCAAAGGTTATGCACTTTACCCACAAGATACAGTCAAACACCACAAAGGCGAGTGCCCGTAACAGAGTCTTTCGGAAACTTCTAACAGCACAAGTGGTCCTCTCCGGTGATTACACACTAACACTTCCCTTAGCGAAGGTGAAGTTTAGGCCAATTCACCGTTAGATGGGTACCTGGCCGCATCCCCGTTACGCTCCCCCCTACAACTACACAAAAGGGTGTAGTTGACAACCTGAGGTCCCACAGGTACGTTATTAGCGACTTAGTCAACTAGGTCCGTCCCATTACGATTGTCTCAGTTCAAAGGCTTGCAATGTTAAGTCCTTAGGGTGACCAGTGCAAGACTACCCGAAGAACCAACACAACGTTCCCGGTGCCACAACTGGCCCACCCGATCATTCTTGCCACATGCCCCAGTCAAATCTATTTATCAAACCCCAGTTGATTACCATGCACCACGTGCCATCAACATCACATGATACCTTTCCAAAACAGGTTCAATATATCATTAAGTGAAATATTAACATTTGATTGTCCAAAATCATGTCATGAGCACGTAGTAGATCTAAGCAGTATACTACAACGATCTAAATTCACATGTTGGCGATTTAATAATGTCCAACTATTTAATCCACAACTAGGGTGAAAAGGGATCATGGCACATATATAATTAACCAAGGTGTCATACAGCAATTTGGCATTTATCTATTTCCCCGGAATTAAATAAAGTATTTTCTAATTAAACTAGCATGCAATAGATTGAATCAAAATAGGTTTCAAAATGGGATCAACATGGTCAAAGCATAACTTGCCTTCAAAGAGTACTTGTTCTTGGTCCTGAGCTGGCTCCTGGGTCAACACTTCTCCTTCGAAGCCTTCGGGCACTTCAACGTCTACTCGTAAAGCGTGCAAATAGCAAATAATAAATAAACAATAGACAAAAAGTATCCAAACATCCAAATAAAGTCCATAAACAAAGAGAGCATAATTTTATGAATTTTTAGGAACTTGAATCGTCAAATTCGGAGTTTGAACGCGAAAGTTTTAGCATTTTGAAGTTTAAATAATCAATTAAATAATTATACAGAGAAAAACTTTGGTCCAAAAATTAAATAAAATTCATCATTAGGTATATCTCAATTTTATACAAATTTAGAAATTTGAATCACTCAAATCGGAGTTAAAATGCAAAAGTTATAAGCGCTTGAAGTTTGAATCAAATTCTAAAATCAATAAACCGAATTTAAATCTTTATTCTTAAAATAAAATCGATTATGATGTCAGCGTGATTTTCCTCCGAATTATTTTTCTAATGAAAAATCGATTTATTGCATCAGCCGGTCCATAGACTTGGTCCACGGTTCGGTTTGGGTCCACCGTGGACTCGGTCCACGGCTCCACGTGCGGCTGACAGGTGGGACCCCTCGGGTGACGTCAGCGGGGCTCGGCCGAGGCGTCTGACAGGTGGGACCCACCGATGACGTCATGGGTGACGTCACAGTGCGATCGCTGACACACGGGCCCGACGTGTCAGTGCCCCACGCTCACGCCCGCGTGGGCGCGGTGGTTCGGCTCCCCCGGCACGTGGCTCGATCCGAGCCGTTGGATTGAAATCCGACGGTTAGGATTGGATCTGGGCTACACGCGTTGGAGTGGACGTGGTCGATCTGGGCCGTTGGATCTTGATCCAACGGTCCAGATCCAATCTAGTTCTTACGGGTTTGGGAAACACGTGATTCACCGTAGCCGTTCGATCTTGATCTAACGGCTGAGATCTATTCTAGCCTGGTGCAGTTCTAGCTACGTGGCACAATCTATGCCGTTGGATCTAGATCCGACGGTTGGGATTAGATCTGGGATTTTCAACGGGGAACTCACCGAGGATGACGTGGCGCGATCTGGTCCGCTTGATGAAGATCCGACGGCTGGCAGAGCTCGCGGGGGCGGCGAGGGTGCGGCGGAGCTAGGTTGGCCAGAGCTGGGGACGGCGACCTCTCGAACGGCGTTTCCGTGCATCTCCGGCGAAGTGAGTGGCACTCCCGAACGCGTGTCGGCCTGGGGAATCCAGATCTGGGCTTGACGGCGGCGGGAAACGCAACAAACCGTGGCGGAGGGGAGAATCAACTACGGCGAGCTCGCACAAGTGAACGGCGGCGGCTCAGGCGAGTTGGTTTGGGGGCATGGGTGCGCACGGAAGAGAGGAACCCGGCGGTGGTGGCGGCGCATTAAATAGTGCCCTCAACTTCCGTGAATCTCGCGGAAACCAAGGCCCACTCGCGGGCGAAGGCGGAGTTCGGCGGGGACTCGGATTAGGTGACGTGGATGCACATGGGCCGTCCACGTGGCGCGATCAACGGCGGAGATGGTTCGGGCGCGGTCGTGCTACGCGCGGATTGATCCTGACCGTTGGATCTTGATCCAACGGTCCGGATTGATCCTGGGTTAGGGTCAAGTGAGATTTACGCACGCGGGCTACGTGGGCCAACGTGGGCCGTTGGATCTCGATCCGACGGTCCACAGGGTTAGGTTGGGCCTTGATTCGACCGAATCTTGGCGGGCGCGGTCGGGTCCGGGTCGGACTCGGACTCGAGTCTGACTCGGGCTCGGTCGGATGAACAGTACAAACCCATTTGCATTTTCCAGCGATTAAATAATCTAATTAATTCCCAGAAATTCATTTAATTCATTAAAAAATAGCAAAAGACTCAGAAAAATTCCAGAAAAATTCTGGAAAATATTTTGGAACATTTTGCACTCAAATAAAATATTTCCAACAAATTTTTATTTGCAAAGTTAAATTCTTTAATTATTGAAAAAGGGGATAAATTCAAATAAATCCAAATAAATCCAAATAAATTCTAGAAAATTCCAAAAATTCACCAAAGTGCCAGATCACACATGAATTTAAGAAAAGAAAAATTTTGGGGTGTTACAAACCTGCCCCCCTTAACAGAATCTCGTCCCCGAGATTCAGGGCTTTCTAAAAAATAGGCTCGGAAACTCTTTCTTCAAATCTTCTTCGCGCTCCCAGGTTGCTTCACTCTCCGCGTGGTTGCTCCATTGAACTCTGCAGAAGCGGGTTGACTTGTTTCTCGTCTCTCGATCCATGGTGTCCAAAATCTTCACGGGGTGTTCCTTGTAAGTCAGATCCTCTTGTAACTCGATTGACTCAAGCGGTGTCTGTTCCTCGGGTACTCGGAGACACTTCTTCAACTGGGACACGTGAAACACGTCATGCACTCCTGCTAGTGATTGCGGTAACTCCAACTGATATGTAACTTCACCTCTACGGCTGAGAACCTTGAATGGTCCAACATATCTCGGCGCGAGTTTCCCTTTGGCATGGAATCTTTTAACTCCTCTGAGCGGTGTAACTCTGAGATACACGAAATCTTCCGGCTCAAAGCTTAGGTCTCGGCGACGGTTATCGGCGTTGCTCTTCTGTCTCGACTGCGCTATCTTCAGTCCTTCTCGGATCATGGCAATCTGTTCTTCGGCCTCTTGAAGAATATCTGGTCCAAAGACACGGCGTTCACCTGTTTCATTCCAGTTCAACGGTGTCCGACAGGGTCGACCATATAGTGCTTCAAATGGCGACATCTGCAAACTTGCTTGATAACTGTTATTGTAGCTGAACTCAGCGTACGGTAGACTTTTATCCCAAGAGGTACCATAAGCCAGTGCACAAGCTCGTAGCATGTCCTCTAGAATCTGATTAACTCTTTCAGTTTGCCCATCCGTCTATGGATGATAAGCTCTACTGATGTTCAACCAGGTTCCCATGGCTTCATGTAGTTTATTCCAGAACCTCGAGGTAAACTGGGTACCTCTGTCCGATACAATCTTCTTCGGCACTCCATGCAAACAAACGATCTTGGTCATATACAATTCTGCTAACTTATCTCCCGAGTAAATGGTCTTTACTGGAATAAAATGGGCGACTTTAGTCAAGCGGTCTATTATGACCCATATGGAGTCATATCCACCCTGGGTTTTCGGCAAACCGGTAATGAAGTCCATTCCGATTTCCTCCCATTTCCACTCAGGTATCTTCAGCATTTGTAGCAATCCTCGCTGGTCTCGATGCATCGCCTTGACTCTTACGGCATATGTCGCACAACAAGAACATGCTCGGCAACCTCACACTTCATGTTCGGCCACCAGAATCTTTCCTTCAAATCCTGATACATCTTGGCACTTCCAGGATGAATTGAATACTTGGAGTCATGGGCTTCTTCTAGAATCAATTGCTTTAGCTCCTTCTGGTTTGTCACACAGATTCGATCCTACATCCATAACGTGCCTTGTTCGTCCAACTTGAAATCCTTTGCCTTGCCTTCATCCATCTTGGACTTGATCATGCGGATCTTGTCATCATCCTTCTGTCCTTCTCGGATCTGATCTTCCAGGGTAGGCTTTACTTCTAATGCGGCCAATAATCCTTCTGGTACTACTTCAATCTGCATTCTCTGAAATTCCTCACATAGCTCGTCCTGACTCATGGCTATCAACATGTTCACGGTATGGCTTTTCCGACTCAGGGCATTGGCCACCACGTTGGCCTTTCCGGGGTGGTAATGGATTCCAACGTTATAATCCTTGATCAACTCTAACCATCTCCTCTACCTCATGTTTAGGTTTGATTGGGTGAAGATGTACTTCAGACTCTTATGGTCCGTGTATACTTCACATCTGTTTCCAATCAAATAGTGACGCCACAACTTCAAAGCGTGCACTACGGCAGCTAATTCTAGGTCATGTGTAGGATAATTCTCCTCATGCGGCCTCAACTGTCTTGATGCATAAGCGACGACCTTTCCGTTCTGCATCAGCACACATCCAAGTCCTTTACGCGATGCGTCACAGTAAATATCAAAGCTTTGATTGACGTCCGGTAGGACCAACAACGGTGCTGATGTCAATCGCTTCTTCAATTCTTGAAAACCTTTTTCGCACTCTGGCGTCCATGCAAACTTCTTCTCCTTTTTCAACAATTGCGTAAGAGGTTTCGCAATGGTCGAAAAGCCTTCAATGAAGCGGCGGTAGTAACCTGCCATACCAAGAAAACTTCGGATCTGGGTCACGGTCTTGGGCTGTTCCCAATGTAACACAACTTCTACCTTGCTTGGATCAACGTCGACTCCTTCTGCGGTCATTACATGTCCGAGGAACTCTACCTTGTCCTTCCAAAAGTCACACTTGCTGAACTTGGCGAAAAGTTGTTGTTCCCTCAGCTTTTCCAACACTCGCCTCAAGTGCTCGGCATGTTCATCCTCTGTCTTGGAGTAGATTAAGATATCATCTATGAATACAACAACAAACTTGTCCAAATATTCCATGAACACCTTATTCATCATATTCATGAAATATGCTGGCGAATTCGTCAGACCAAAAGACATAACTGTAAACTCGTAATGTCCATATCTTGATGAGAATGCGGTCTTCGGAATATCTTCTGGTCGGATCTTCAGCTGGTGGTATCCCGATCTTAGATCATTCTTGGAGAAAACTCCGGCTCCTCTCAGCTGATCAAACATATCATCGATCCTGGGTAGCGGATACTTATTCTTCACGGTGACTTCATTGAGTGCACGGTAGTCAATGCACATCTTGAAACTTCCGTCCTTCTTCTTGACAAACAAAACTGGCGCTCCCCAAGGCGACGAACTCGGTTTGATAAATCCTTTCTCCATCAGCTCTTCCAGCTGTTTCTTCATCTCTACCAACTCTTCGGTGGACATCCGATAAGGTCTCTTTGCTATCGACGCTGTACCAGGTACAAGCTCTATCACAAATTTTATGTCTCTGTCTGGCGGCATACCAGGTAGATCTTGAGGAAAAACATTTGGGTATTCATTCACCACTGAGACATCTTCTATGCTGATTGCCTTGGCGCTGTTAACCATCAACTATCCATCTCTAACGGCGGTAGCTTGAAATTCCACTTTCCTTCCACACAAGCTCTCCACTGAGATAATCCTTCGACCACAATCCAGTACGGCCTTGTGCTTGGACAACCAATCCATTCCCTAAATAACATCTAGGGTCTGGGTTTCCAATACAATAAGGTTCGCTAGGAACTCTATCCCATCTATTAGTATTCTCACCCCAGAACATCCTACTTTAGTTCGGAGTTCGGAACCAGGTGTTTGAACTAAAAGCATGCATTTAAGTCTTGCAATCTCCAAATCATTTTTAGCAGCAAAGCCTTGAGAAACAAACGAATGCGAAGCTTTAGAATCAAACAAAACTATTGCAGGTACTGAGTTAACAAGTAACTTACCCAGTACAACGTCCGTGGCATTCTGGAGTGCATCTGCGGTGACATGGTTGACTCGGCCTCTCACCACGGTCTGGCGTGCAGCTCCCAGCTGTGCTGGCGTCCTGGTTGGTGTGGATCCCAGATTGAAGCGGATTGGGGTCACTCCTACTGTCTTCTTAGGGCAACTATTGGCAAAGTGTCCTGGCTCATTGCAGTTGTAGCAGCATCTGACTGTCCCCTGTTGACTGCCTGAAGCGGCGTTTCTGGCTGGTGCTGGGGTCTGAAAATTCTGATTGACGGGTCTTGGTGCTGGTGACGGTGTCCTGGTTGCATTCTGTGGCTGGAATCTGAAAAACTGATTTGGCGCAACTCTCAAACGTTGCTGCGCTCCCTGACGCGATCCCTGCTGTTGCATCCTTCGCTTCCTGTTGTCGTCCAGTTCCTTGCGCTTGTCCTCAAGAATAAGTGATTTATTCACCAATTCTTGGAAATCTGGAAAGGTGTGGGTGATCAGTCCCACCTGTAGTCCTGAGTTAAGTCCCTTCATAAAGCGAGACTGTCTAGCTTTATCTGTTGCTACATCTTCAGGTGCGTAGCGTGCAAGCTGTGTGAACTTATTCAGGGATTCGGCCATAGGCTGATTACCTTGCTTCAGTGCTCTGAACTCCTCCTTCTTGAGGTCCATGATTCCCTCCGGCACATGATACTGACGAAATGCAGCTGTGAACTCCTCCCAAGTGATGTCTTGAGGGTTCTCTTGCGTGGCGCAGAAGTTCTCCCACCATTCGGCGGTTGTCCCTTCCAACTGATGAGAAGCATAGAGTACCTTCTCATTTCCCATGCATTGAGCAATGTGTAGCTTCCTCTCTATTGACCTTAACCAATCATTGGCCTCCAACGGATTGGCATTCCCGGAGTGTTCACCATCTGTTGATTGATACAAGGTTTCAGAGATAAGAGGGAACAAGAATAGACAAGTAATAGGGAGACTTATGCGGGGGGAAAGTGCAACTCAAAATCCAACTTTATTATTAATAACTAGTAAGGTGCCCGTGCGTTGCAACGGAATCCCTAAAGAGAGAGAGAGAGAGAGAGAGAGAGATACCAGCAGGCAATAGCTTGAACCATGCAGTAAATATCTATTTTCTTTGACAAACATATCAAGCAAAATGTATCTCTACAAGCTAGTAAATAACTCTAATTGTGAACGAGTTTTATATTGATTCTCTTTCAACACAATAAATTTATCTATTACATGCACAATAAAAAAAGTCATAGCTATGTTTTATATTGATTCTCGTTCAATACAATAAATTTATCTATTACATGCACAATAAAAAAAGTCATAGCATATAGCCAGATGTTACAAAGATATGGGTGCGAAACAACTAAACCCGAAAAGAGCTGACAATTCATAGCTGAACATTTGGTATTGATCTTAGTGCAAAATAAAAGCTGTAAACACTATTCCATGTTTGGTATACACCTTCTGGTATTTGTAGAAAGTCTAATTACTCATTCATATCCATAAATTTTTGCCTTGTAACATAGTAAGCAAAAATAATTAATTTACATGACGCTACATTATCCTTCAAACCAGAAATTAGTATACTACAATCATCAACCGACCATTGAACAACTAATCCTAAATTGAAGATCCATACTGACAGGAACCAACTTATTGCTGTTTAGTATGATGCACAAAGCTTTATTTTCCATCTCAAATGTTAAGAATTAACAGATCTATATAAAACATAGTGCACAACATTATTGAACCTGCTAAAAAAGAACTGTTAATGGGACATGTCCAGCTTAAAAGATTTGGTACTTCGAAGGCAATAGTTAGATGAGAAACCAGGGAGCCTTCTATTTGAATAAGAACATCAGAAGTAAATGGTGTGACTCTATCTTCTGGCACCTTGGTGAATGTCTGCTATGACACACAAATTGAACCAATAAGGCGACATGATAAGTATAAAAAACAAACTCTTACAAAATAGCATTCGGGAAATCAATCATTACTAATCCACATCATGTTGTGCTACTAAAATACAGCATGTTGTGCAACACGTCGATGTAAAAATCTGGCAAGAGTAAATTCGACACATTGTTTGCCATCAAAGCATTTGAATAACAACATGAACAATCGGGAAGTGTGGGTTAGAGTTTACCGAGCCTATATGGATCTCGGCATCGTCCTTTCCCACTCGATCTCACAACCATTAGAGTGACCATAATTATGGTGGCTCATATTTCAAGAAGAAAATAAGATGTTATGATGGATAGGCAAAAGTTACAAGGAACAAAATTACACACTCCAATTTCAAAAACTGTGATTGATGGGTCATCAAACCATAGATCACTTGTGCAAAAAGCCTAATGTAAGAAGAGATCACATTGATAGAATTTTAGTGGGATAGGGCATGCTATGTTGAGAAACCAGCAATTTTTATAAAACAACAATTTCCTCTCTACCATCCAATAGTAAATATTCGTTTAACTGAGTCTATCCCATTTTTATATCAAGATTGGAGTCTGTCTAAATATTCAGACACCAAGATGAAACACAGTATGAGACAAGAATTTCAAAGTAGAGAACCTAATACCAATGCATTTGACTAAAAACCTCATAGAATTTTAAGATGACACGGAAATGACAACATTAAACAACATAGTTAGCAGCAGAATTTTGCAAACAAAAAACTAATGAGGAAAACAACACAATATAAGAAAGAACTGGAGGTCAAACAGTAATAGAAAACAAAAAAAGGTGAACACATTGCAGTAAGATACATACAGACACGTGCTTTTATGAAATGATTAAATTGAACAACAAATATCAATAACTTCCAGAGACTCTGTTTGTTCTCTTGATTTAATGCATGAACTTTTCCCGCAAGCCTTTCGAGTCTGCTATCACTTATACTCAAGGATTCGGTTCTTCCCAACTGAACAAAGTTGGGATGAACTTCATATAATGCTTTCTTAAGACCAAGAGACATCATGAATACATTTGATTTGGACATCAATCTTTTGCAGCCTGAGAGTCTAAAAAATTAAGTACAATCAAATTAAGCGTCAGAGGCTCAGAGCTCAAGGAATATGGGAAGCATAGTTTTATAGCAGGTGCACACAACCTTTTCTGTCTGGAGCTCATTAAGCTGGGTCTTCAATTCTCCTAGTCTTCTTAAGGATAGGTTGTTGTCATCCACCAAAGGAGCCGCAGGATCCCCATGATCAATAGTTCCTGACATGGATTATTGTCCATGTCATCAATGGCAATACCTGTTCAAAGTGTTTTAGTATCTTGTGCATCTATGTTGATGGATAATAGAGACTAACAAGCAAAAGTCTAGTACCAGGCTCAAGTGTGCTCTCACCAACATAAGCGACAGCATCAAATGCATTTTCTACAAATATTCTATTAACCTGAGGATATGTTAAGGAACATATTATTGAAAAATAATTTCTTCATCAGTTTTATAGCATTTTAAATTTTGAATCAAAGATATATCAACAACAATATTCAATTATTCCCAGACAAGAAATCAGAGTACAACTTTTGGATTGCCTGGATCAGCATATATGAATTGCAATCGCCCAAGCTCTGGCGTTCCGAAGAATCTTGATTGCCCCAGTATTTCCTCTTGAGATATTGTCCTAGAGATACCACAAATTTATAAGCATTATATAAACTTTCATTACAACAATGCTGAATTTGAGCAAGAAACAACAATGCGAAGATGTGAAGAAGTACCACTATAAACCAACGCCACACATCACTAACACATGCATTACGCCAGGTTCATGGATGGAGAACTGAGCACAGGATAGAAGTTTACGGTTTTTGTTAGGACGCAACTGTGAAAAATTACTTTATTAACTACTCAACAAATCGGCAGGAACATGGCATCTCTTAGTGCAAACTAATCACATGCATGTGGATCCAACTGTGTTACTTCAGAGTTAGAAGGTTACACTTACCACAATGGGAGACCTTCTATGGCAGGGTGGCCGGGAATCACTCCAAAAATTTCCTGAACCCCAAAAAGATTGCTCGAGCAGCACCACCTGAAAGAACATCAACCAAGAAAGAAACCTCAGTCCTTGGAAGCCAAGAGGATAGACACAACCCTGCAACCACAGATGGTAGGATAGAATTGCAGAATCAGGAAGGGAACATGCGTAAGAGGCCAAGAAAAGGGGAAGAAAACTCGCACCTTTCTTCTTACCGGGCAGGGAGGACCGGAGGAGAGAGAAAAGCAGTAGTAGTAATTCTTCGGCCTGGCCGTGGAGATGAAAGGCCTGATCTGTTGTTCCCCCACCTCCGGGACGCACGACTGTTCTTGGCGGAAGAGCGTGCCGCGGGTGTTGCAGGGGAAAACGGAAGTGGGGAGGAGAAAACGGAAGTGGGGAGGCAGTTGGCCTCCTACGAAATGTACTGTCTCCTTATACTGTACCTCAAATTGGGCGGCCATGGAAAGCTCTTGGTTGAGCATGGTGTACTTTTGGTTCCTCATCAAGGCCATCGTAGCCTCCTCCCTTCGCGCAACCTCCTCCCTCTCTTCATCCCTCCCTGGTGAGGGGAGGCAGCGGCATAGGGCGCGGTGTCGAGGGGAAGGCGGCAACGCGGGTAGGGGCAGGAATGGCCATGTAGCTGCAGCTAGGCCACCGCCGGATCTGACCAACCGTGGCCGTCCCCACGACCGCCGCTTGCCTCGGTCGTAGCCCGCCATTGTCTTTCCCATCGCCTCTGGATCCGGTCGTATCATGCCACCAGATCCGCCCTTCGAAGGCCATCTCCATGCCTTTCTGGCACAAGGTGGGAGCTTGCTATCCTTAGCTTCGGCTGCATGGGTTGCGAGCCCTGGAGGCTCATGCGAAGCACCATCTGGAGCTCCTCATCCTTTCAAATCCCCATTGGAGCAGTGTAGGGGTGCCGTGGGGAGAATAGCCGGCGGGTATGGGGGGCGCGGTGGCCGCGGGAGGCGAAGAGGCGGTGCTGGCCCGGGGAAGGCAAGGGACGAAGCGCGAGGGAGTCGAGGGAGAGTGGAGATCGAGAAGTGAAGGGGAGGGGAGTTGAGGATGCGAGATGTGGGGGTAGAGGGCGACGTGGGATGGATCATGGAGCAATTAGTTATCTGAATGAGCGTGCGAGAGGAATGGGCCGAAGATTTGGGCTGATAGCGTTGCGTTGGACGATCCGGTTAGGAAGGTAAACTCCTTCTTTTATTAGTTTAGATTATAACTTGGTATGGTTGCTTACAATGCCTAAGGGCCTTGCAACACATACTGCACACTCAGCAAACAATGAAAAACCAACGCCTCTAATGGGTGACTCTTATTCTATAACGCGACTCGACAAAGGAGTCTCAACTACAAAACCTATGCTCACTCGTCAAGAAAGCCTCCACTGCCTGGGTGGGGTTGCGACGGCATAGGCGCGAAACAATCGCCATGCCCCACAACTGTAGCTGTGGTTGACGACGCGGCGTCCTCCTCTGGCTCGGGATCCAGCTGGTGTTGTGGCTGTGGTGCGGGTGCAGGTAGCGCCTCTTCTGGTTCTTCCTCTGGCTTTGGAGCTTCCAACTCCAACACTGGATCGGGACCCTGGCCATACAGCGCAGTCTCCAACTCTGCGATCCTTTCTGTAGCATGGGCGATGTACTCACTCGCATTCTCTAAGTGCTTCTTCTCTTCCTCAACCTGTTCGCGAGCCTTCTTCAACTCCTGAACTGTGTCCTCGATCAGCTCCTCCTGAGCGGCGATGAATCTGGCTAGGTGAGTGACGGTAGCATCCTCATCTTCTATCGGCTTCCGTTGAGCTCTTCTGTCTCGGCGTGGGTGGTGATGGAATACTGTGCCTTCTAGCTCCCTGTAGTAGGTGCGGGTGATCTGCTGCATTGCTCGACGCGATACCTCCTGGATTCCAATCTCAAAGGTAGACCTCCTGTCGGGACCCCGAATTTGCAAATCCGGACCCTCTGTGTATTCAGCACTAGTCCAGGAACACGCTAGTGCACACAGTCTTAACATCGGTAAATATCACAATCATACCACTCGATACTAATAAAGTACTTTATTTAAATAGTCAAACTGGTTACTTGACCTTATGGTCAAGTTACAAATGTATGCCTCGCAGGGCGAAACTTATTAAGAGAGAAATAGTAGCAGCGGAAAATCAAATAACATCGTGGCGCCATCCAGTATACCACAGGCAACTGACTGGGCTCGCTCCCTAAGTAGACGGATCCTCTTGGAGCTCCTCCTCCAAAGCTGGTATTGTCTCCTCTTCAACTGGTGTTGTATGGTGGCAAGGGTGAGTACTTGGTACTCAGCAAGTCATGCACAGAATGCAGCTAATATACTACATGCATGGCTTAATACAAAGGAGTGGCTCAAGGTATTTTTGCAGTAAACAGCATTTAACAAGTATCATAAGTAGATTCGAAAGCAGTAGAAACAAGTATAGCATAATTAACTTGTCAAGGAGTTTAATAAACATCTTTCCCATCATAATCCACATTTCCATCAACATCATTATTAATCCAACCCAACCTTTCAAATCCAAGTTATTTTTGAGAAAATCTAACCCTTGACTGTAATTCCCGAGCGATGTCCAATACCGCGGACACGGCTATTCGAATAGATTCTACACTCTGCAGAGGTTATGCACTTTACCCACAAGATACAGTCAAACACCACAAAGGTGAGTTCCCGTAACAAAGTCTTTCGGAAACTTCTAACAATACAAGTGGTCCTCCCCGGTTATTGCACACTAACCCTTCCCTTAGCTAAGGCGAAAATTAGGCCAATCAACCGTTAGATGGGTACCTGGCCTCAGCCCCGGTACGCTCCCCTGTACAACTTACACAAAGGGTGTAGTTGACCTCCTGAGGACCCACAGGTACGTTATTAGCAACTTAGTCAACTAGGTCCGTCCCATTACAGACATGTGGTTGCACGTTAGACCCAGTTCAAAGGCTTGCAAGGTTAAGTCCTTAGGGTGACCAGGGCAAGACCACCCGAAGAACTAAATCAACATCCCCAATGCCACAACTGGCCCACCTGATTATTCTTGCCACATGCCCCGGTCGAAAAACTATTTATCAAACCCCAGTTGATTACCATGCACCACGTGCCATCAACATCACATGATACCTTTCCAAAACAGGTTCAATATATCATTAAGTCAGTATTAACATTTGTTTGTCCAAAATCGTGTCATGAGCACGTAGCAGGTCTAAGCAGTTTACTACAACGGTCTAAAACCCATGTTGGCAAGTTAATAATGTCCAACTAGTAAACCACAACTAGGGTGACAAGGGGTCATGGCACATACTTAAGTAATCAAGGTGTCATAGACAAATTGGTATTTATCTAATTCCCAAATTTAAATAAAGTATTTTCTAATTGAACTAGCATGCAATAGGTTAAATCAAAATAGATTTGAAATAGGATCAACATGGTCAAAGCACAACTTGCCTTCAAAAAGTACTTGTTCTTGGTCTTGAGTTGGATCTGAGTCAATACTTCTCCTTCAAATCCTTCCCAAGCACTTCAACGTCTACTCGTAAAGCGTGCAAATAGCAAATACACGAATAAACAATAGGCAAAAGTATCCAATCATCCAAATAAAATCCATAAATAGGAGAACATAATTTTATGAATTTTTAGAAACTGGAATAAATCAAATTTGGAGTTAAAGCATAAAAGTTATGATTATTTAAAGTTTAAATAATCAATTAAATAATTTTACAGAGAAAAACATTAGTCCAAAAATTAAATAAAATTTATATTTAGGTAGATATCAATTTTATACAAATTTAGAAATTTGAATCACTCAAATCGGAGTTGAAACGCATAAAAGTTATAAGCGTTTGAAGTTTGAAACAAAATCAAATCATTATTTCGATTTAATAAATCATTTTCTTTTCGGAAATTAATTATTGCGTCGGCTGAACACGTGTCGACCTCGATTGGTCGCTGACGTCACCGGTCCATGGACTTGGTCCACGCTCGGCTCGGGTCTACCGTGGACTCGGTCCACGGCTCACGCGTGTCGCCGACATGTGGGTCCCCCTCGGGTAGCGCCATCGGCGTCGGCGAGGCTCGACCAATGGCCAGCGAGTGGGACCAGCTGGCGTCATTCTTGGCGTCGGCGCTCGCTGGGACGACCGGCCCGACATGCGAGCCCGCCATGGCGTCGATGTGGCGTCATGGTGCAGGTGGCTGGCGGCGTGATATCACGGGCCCCGCGTGTCGGCGTCACAAGCACGCCAGCGTGGGCCAGCCGCGCGGCGGTCGGCCTTCCCGACGCGTGGCGCAATCTCGGCCGTTGATTTGAAAATCAACGGCCCAGATTAGATTCGGCTCTCACGCGTTTGGGTTAACGCGTTTGATCTGACCGTTGGATCTAGATCCAGCGGCCGAGATTAGATCTGGGATTTTGGGCGGAATCTCACCGTGAGATGACGTGGGCGCAATCTGGGACGTTGGATCGAATCGGACGGCGAGCGAGCTCGGGTCCGGCGATGGCTTGCGGCGGCGATAGCTTACTGGCGCCGCTCGCGGGATTGGGGACGATTTACCACGGCAACGCGCCGGGCGTGCTCGGCGAGGTGAGAGGTCCTTCCGACGCGGCTTGACCTCCCTGCTACGGATCGACCTCAACGGGCGGCGGAGGACGACGGAGACGGGCGCAATCGGCGAAACGGCGACGTTGTTCTAGGCTACAGCGCGCAATGAAGTGGCGGTCACGGCGGCGACGGCGCAATAAATAGATCCTCGGCGTCGGTAAACGCCACGGAAACCGAGACTGCTCCGTGCGGCGGCGAGTCCGGCGGCGACAGTAGGGTGGCGTGTACGCAGCGCCACGGCCGTTGGATCGAGATCCAACGGTGCGCGAAGTTTGGGTCGGTCGGACTCGAGGCGGTGGCGCTCGGTCGGGCTCGAGCTCGGTGACATGGCTCAATCGTGGCCGTTGGATCAAGATCCAACGGTCACGCGGTTAGGGTTCCAGCGAGCGGGTTCGGCTTGACCACGGGCGCGGTCGGGCTTGGGTTAGACTCGAACTCGAGTCTGACTCGGGCTCGGTCGGATGAACAGTGAAACCAACTCGATTTAATTAATCCAATTAAATTCCCAGAAATTCAATTAAATCATTAAAAATAGCAAAAGACTCAGAAAAATTCCAGAAAAATTCTGGAAAATATTTTGGAACATTTTGGACTCAAATAAAATATTTTCAACAAATTTTTATTTGCAAAATTAAATTCTTTAATTATTTCAAAATGGAATAAATTCCAAATAAATCCAAATAAATTCCAGAAAATTCCAAAAATTCACCAAAGTACCAAATCACACATGGATTTAAGAAAAGAAAAATTTTGGGGTGTTACAAACCTCCCCCCCTTAATAGAATCTCGTCCCCGAGATTCAGGGCTTACTAGAGGAATAGGTTTGGAAACTCTTTCCTCAAATCCTCTTCGCGTTCCCAAGTTGCTTCACTCTCCATGTGGTTGCTCCACTGAACTCTACAGAAACGGGTTGACTTATTTCTGGTCTCTCGATCCATAGTGTCCAAAATCTTTACGGGATGCTCCTTGTAAATCAAATCTTCTTGCAACTCAATTGACTCTAGAGGTGTCTGTTACTCAGGTACTCGGAGACACTTCTTCAACTGGGACACATGGAATACGTCATGTACTCCTGCTAACGACTGTGGCAACTCCAGCTGATAAGCAACTTCGCCTCTGCGACTCAAAATCTTAAATGGTCCAACATAACGGGGTGTGAGTTTCCCTTTGGCATGGAACCTCTTAACTCCCCTGAGAGGCGTAACTCTGAGGTATACAAAGTCTTCTGGTTCAAAACTCAAGTCTCGGCGACGGTTGTCAGCATAACTCTTCTGTCGTGATTGGGCTATCTTCAACCTTTCCTCGATCACGGCAATCGCTCTTCACTTCTTGAAGAATATCAGGCCCAAAGACACGGCGCCGCGGTCTCATTCCAATTCAATGGCGTTCGACAGGTCGACCATCTGATGCCTCAAAAGGTGACATCGTAGAACTAGCTTGGTAACTATTGTTGTAATCGAACTCGGCATACGGCAAACTCTTATCCCAAGAGGTAGCATAAGCCAATGCACATGCTCTTAACATATCCTCCGAATCTGGTTGACTCTTTCTGGTCTGTCCATCCGTCATGGATGATAGGTCATCTTGAAGTTTAAACGGGTTCCCATGGCTTCATGCAACTTATTCCAGAACCTTGAGGTAAATTGGGTACCTCTGTCCGATACAATCCTCCTTGGCACTCCGTGCAAACAGACGATCCTGATCATGTACAACTCTGCTAACTTATCTCCCGAGTAGGTGGTCTTCACGGGGATAAAATGGGCTACTTTGGTCAAAAGATTCACTATAACCCATATGGAGTCATAACCTCCTTGAGTCTTAGGCAAACCGGTAATGAAATCCATTCCGATTTCCTCCCACTTCCACTCAGGTATTTTCAATTTGTAGTAATCCTGCTGGTCTCTGATGCATTGCCTTGACTCTCTGGCATACATCGCACAATGCAACATGCTCGGCAACTTCACGCTTCATGCTCGGCCACCAGAATCTTTCCTTCAAATCCTGATACATTTTGGCGCTTCCAGGATGAATTGAGTACTTGCAGTCATGGGCTTCCTCCAAAATCAGTTGCTTTAATTCCTTCTTGTTGGGCACACAAATGCGATCCTTCATCCATAACGTGCCTTGCTCATCCAACTTGAAGTCCTCTGCCTTGCCTTCCTCCTTGATGGACTTAATCCTGCGGATCTTGTCATCATCCTTCTGTCCTTCCCGGATCTGATCCTCTAGGGTAGGCTTTACTTCCAATGCGGCCAAGGATCCGCTAGGTACCACCTCAATCTTCATTCTCTAAAAATCCTCACATAACTCACCCTGACTTGTGGCTAGCAACATACTCACGGTATGGCTTTTCCGACTCAAGGCATCGGCAACTACGTTGGCCTTCCCGGGATGGTAATGGATTCCAACATTGTAGTCCTTGATCAACTCTAACCATCTCCTTTGCACGATATTCAGATCCGATCGGGTGAATATGTAATTAAGGCTCTTATGATCCGTATACACTTCACATCTGTTCCCGATCGATAGTGACGCCATATCTTCAAGGCATGCACTACGGCAGCTAACTCTAGGTCATGCGTCGGATAATTCTCCTCATGCGGCCTCAACTGCCTTGATGCATAAGCGACGACCTTTCCATTCTGCATCAGCACACATCCAAGTCCTTGGCGCGATGCGTCACAATAAATATCAAAGCTTTTAGCAACATCCGTAGAACTAACACCGGCCGATGTCAATCGCTTTTTCAGCTCTGAAATCCTTTCTCACATTCTCGACGTCCATGCAAACTTCTTCTCCTTTTTCAGCAATTGCGTAAGAGGTTTCGCAATTGTCGAAAAGCCTTCAATGAAACGGCGGTAGTACCCTGCCATTCCAAGGAAACTCGGATCTGGGTCACGGTCTTCGGTTGCTCCCAATGTAACACGGCTTCTACTTTGCTTGGATCAACTGGCGACTCCTTCGCGGGTCATTACATGTCCAAGAAACTCCACCTTGTCCTTCCAAAAATCACACTTACCGAACTTGGCGAAGAGTTGCTGTTCCCTCAGCTTTTCCAAAACTCGCCTCAAGTGTTCGGCATGTTCATCCTCTGTCTTGGAGTAGATTAGGATATCATCTATGAACACGACAACAAACTTGTCCAAATATTCCATGAACACATTATTCATCATATTCATGAAATATCTTTGGCGCATTCGCTACCCAAAAGACATAATCGTAGAACTCGTAATGTCCATATCTTGACGAGAATGCAGTCTTCGGATATCTTACGATCGGATCTTCAACTGATGGTATCCCGATCTCAGATCAATCTTGGAGAAAACTCCGGCTCCTCTCAGCTGATCGAACAAATCATCAATCCTGGGTAGCGGATACTTATTCTTCATGGTGACTTCATTGAGTGCACGGTAGTCGATGCACATCCTGAAACTCCCGTCCTTCTTCTTGACAAACAAAACTGGTGCTCCCCACGGCGACGAACTTGGTCTGATAAATCCTTTCTCCATTAACTCCTCTAGCTGTTTCTTCATCTCTACCAACTCCTCGGTGGACATCCGATAAGGTCTCTTTGCTATCGGCGCTGTACCAGGTACAAGCTCTATCACAAACTCTATGTCCCTGTCTGGCGGCATACCAGGTAGATCTTCGGGAAAAACATCTGGGTACTCATTCACTACTGAGACCTCCTCTATGCTGATTGCCTTGGTGCTGTTAACCATCAACTGTCCTTCTCTAACGGCAGTAGCTTGAAATTCCACTTTCTTTCCACACGGGCTCTCAACTGAGATAGTCCTTCGTCCACAATCCAATACGGCCTTGTGATTGGATAACCAGTCCATTCCCAAAATAACGTCTAAGGTCTGGGTCTCCAAAATTATAAGGTTCGCTAGGAACTCTATTCCATCTATTAGTATTCTCACCCCGGAACATCCTACTTTCGTTCGGAGTTCGGAACTGTGGGTTTGAACTAAAAGCATGCACTTAAGTCTTGCAATCCCCAAATCGCTTTCTAGCAGCAAAGCCTTGCGAAACAAACGAATGCGAAGCTCAGAGTCAAACAAAGCTGCAGGTGTACCGAGTTAACAAGTAACTTACCCAAGACGATGTCCGTAGCATTCGCAGTGCATCTGCGGTGACATGGTTGACTCGGCCTCTCACCACGATGCAGGATGTGGTTCCTGGTCCGGCGTCCTAGCTGGGTGGTTCCCAAGTTTAAGCGAACGGGGTCACTCCTGCTGTCTTCTTTGGACAAGCTGTTGGCAAAATGTCACGGCTCGTTGCGGTTGTAGCAGCGTCTCACTTGTTCCTTCTTATTTGCTGGAGCGGCGTTTCTAGCGAAGTGAGTGCAGTAGTTACGATTGACGAAGTCTTGGTGCTGGTGACGGTGTCATTGTGGCATTCTGTGGCTGGAATCTGAAAAATTGATTTGGTGCAACTCTCAGACGCTGTTGCGTTCCCTGGCATGATCTCTGCTGTTGCATTCTGCGCTTCCTATTCTCATCCAGTTCCTTGCGCTTGTCCTCAAGAATAAGCGCCTTATTCACCAATTCTTGGAAATCTGAGAAGGTGTGGGTGATCAATCCCACCTGCAATCCTGAGTTAAGTCCCTTCATGAAACGAGACTGTCTGGCTTTATCTGTCGCTACATCCTCAGGTGCGTAGCGTGCTAGCTGTGTGAACTTGTTCAGGTAGTCGGCCACTGGCTGATTACCTTGCTTCAGTGCTCTGAACTCCTCCTTCTTAAGGTCCATGATTCCTTCAGGCACGTGATACTGGCGGAATGCAGCTGTGAACTCTTCCCAAGTGATATCTTGAGTGTTCTCTTGCGTGGCACAGAAGTTCTCCCACCATTCAGCGGCTGTTCCTTCCAACTGATGAGAAGCGTAGAGTACCTTCTCATTTCCTATGCATTGAGCTATGTGTAGCTTCCTCTCGATTGACCTGCTGTGCCTTCTAGCTCCCTGGAGTAGGTGCGGGTGATCTGCTGCATTGCTCGACGCGATACCTCCTGGATTCCAATCTCAAAGGTAGACCTCCTGTCGGGACCCCGAATTTGCAAATCCGGACCCTCTGTGTATTCAGCACTAGTCCAGGAACACGCTAGTGCACACAGTCTTAACATCGGTAAATATCACAATCATACCACTCGATACTAATAAAGTACTTTATTTAAATAGTCAAACTGGTTACTCGACCTTATGGTCAAGTTACAAATGTATGCCTCGCAGGGCGAAACTTATTAAGAGAGAAATAGTAGCAGCGGAAAATCAAATAACTTCGTGGCGCCATCCAGTATACCACAGGCAACAGACTGGGCTCGCTCCCTAAGTAGACGGATCCTCTTGGAGCTCCTCCTACAAAGCTGGTATTGTCTCCTCTTCAACTGGTATTGTATGGTGGCAAGGGTGAGTACTTGGTACTCAGCAAGTCATGCACAGAATGCAGCTAATATACTACATGCATGGCTTAATACAAAGGAGTGGCTCAAGGTATTTTGCGAAACAGACATTTAACAAGTATCATAAGTAGATTCAAAGCAAGAGAAACAAGTAGAGCATAATTAACTTTTCAAGGAGTTTAATAAACATCTTTCCCATCCTAATCCACATTTCCATCAACATCATTATTAATCCAACCCAACCTTTCAAATCCAAGTTATTTTTGAGAAAATCTAACCCTTGACTGTAATTCCCGAGCGATGTCCAATACCGCGGACACGGCTATTCGAATAGATTCTACACTCTGCAGAGGTTATGCACTTTACCCACAAGATACAGTCAAACACCACAAAGGCGAGTTCAGTAACAAAGTCTTTCGGAAACTTCTAACAATACAAGTGGTCCTCCCGGTTATTGCACACTAACCCTTCCCTTAGCTAAGGCGAAGTTTAGGCCAATCAACCGTTAGATGGGTACTGGCCTCGGCCCGTGACGCTCCCGTACAACTTACACAAAGGGTGTAGTTGACCTCTGAGGTCCCACAGTGCGTTATTAGCAACTTAGTCAACTAGGTCCGTCCCATTCTGGACATGTGGTTGCACGTTAGACCCAGTTCAAAGGCTTGCAAGGTTAAGTCCTTAGGGTGACCAGGGCAAGACTAACAGAAGAACCAAATCAACATCCCCAATGCCACAACCGCCCACCTGATTATTCTTGCCACATGCCCGGTCGAAAAACTATTTATCAAACCCCGCTTGATTACCATGCACCACGTGCCATCAACATCACATGATACCTTTCCAAAACAGGTTCAATATATCATTAAGTCAAGATTAACATTTGTTTGTCCAAAATCGTGTCATGAGCACGAAAGGTGAGTCTAAGCAGTTTACTACAACGGTCTAAAACCCATGTTGGCAAGTTAATAATGTCCAACTAGTAAACCACAACTAGGGTGACAAGGGGTCATGGCACATACTTAAGTAATCAAGGTGTCATACAGCAAATAGGTATTTATCTAATTCCCCAAATTTAAATAAAGTATTTTCTAATTGAACTAACATGCAATAGGTTAAATCAAAATAGATTTCGAAATAGGATCAACATGGTCAAAGCACAACTTGCCTTCAAAAAGTACTTGTTCTTGGTCTTGAGTTGGATCTTGAGTCAATACTTCTCCTTCAAATCCTTCCGGCACTTCAACGTCTACTCGTAAAGCGTGCAAATAGCAAATACACGAATAAACAATAGGCAAAAAGTATCCAATCATCCAAATAAAATCCATAAACAGGGAGAACATAATTTCATGAATTTTTAGAAACTGGAATCGTCAAATTTGGAGTTAAAACGCAAAAGTTATGATTATTTAAAGTTTAAATAATCAATTAAATAATTTTATAGAGAAAAACTTTAGTCCAAAAATTAAATAAAATTTATATTTAGGTAGATCTCAATTTTATACAAATTTAGAAATTTGAATCACTCAAATCGGAGTTGAAACGCAAAAGTTATAAGCGTTTGAAGTTTGAAACAAAATCTGAAATCATTATTTCGAATTAATAAATCATTTTCTTTTGGAAATTAATTATTGCGTCGGCTGGACACGTGTCAGCCTCGATTGGTCTGGCGGCGTCACCGGTCCATGGACTTGGTCCACGCTCGGCTCGGGTCTACCGTGGACTCGGTCCCACGGCTCCACGTGTCGGCCGACATGTGGGTCCCCTCGGGTGACATCATTCTCGACGTCGGCGTGGCTCACCACAGAGCAGGTGGGACCCGGCCAGCGTCATTCTTGGCGTCGGTGCTCGGCTACACGACGACATCTTGAGCCCGCCATGGCGTCGGTGTGACGTCATGGTGCGAGTGGGTGGGCGTGACATGCGGGCCCAGCGTGTCGGCGTCACAAGCAGCGTGGGCCAGCGGCCCACGCGGTGGTCAGCCTTCCCGGACGCGTGGTGCAATCTCGGCCGTTGATTTGAAAATCAACGGCCCAGATTAGATCTGGCTCTCACGCGTTTGGGTTAACGCGTGTCGGGACCCCGAATTTGCAAATCCGGACCCTCTGTGTATTCAGCACTAGTCCAGGAACGCGCTAGTGCACACAGTCTTAACATTGGTAAATATCACAATCATACCACTCGATATTATCAAAGTACTTCATTTAAATAACCAAACTGGTTACTCGACCTTATGGTCAAGTTACAAATGTATGCCTCGCAAGGCGAAACTTATTAAAAGAGAAATAATAGCAGCGGAAAATCAAATAGCTTCGTGGCGCCATCCAGTATACCACAGGCAACTGACTGGGCTCGCTTCCCTAAGTAGACGGATCCTCTTGGAGTCCTCCTCCAAAGCTGGCGTAGTCTCCTCTTCAACTGATATTGTGTTGAGGCAAGGGTGAGTACTTGGTACTCAGCAAGTCATGCACAGAATGCAAGCTAAGATACTATATGCATGGCTTGGTACAAAGGAATAGCACAAGGTATATTTGCAAGAAACAAAGATTTGACAAGTAATATAAGTAGATTCGAAAGCGAGAAATAAGTAAAGCATAAATAACTTTTCAAGAAGTTTAATAAACATTTTCCCCATCCTAAACCACATTTCCATCATCTTAATTATTAAACCATCCCAACTTTCCAAATCCAAGTTATTTTTGAGAAAATCTAACCCTTAACTGTAATTCCCGAGCGATGTCCAATACCGCGGACACGGCTATTCGAATAGATTCTAAACTCTGCAGAGGTTATGCACTTTACCCACAAGATAGTCAAACACCACAAAGGCGAGTTCAGTAACAAAGTCTTTCGAAACCTCTAACAATACAAGTGGTCCTCCCGGTTATTGCGCAAGACTAACCCTTCCCTTCGCTAAGGCGAAGTCTAGGCCAATCAACCGTTAGATGGGTACTGGCCTCGGCCAGACGCTCCCCGTACAACTTACACAAAGGGTGTAGTTGACCTCCTGAGGTCCCACAGGTACGTTATTAGCAACTTAGTCAACTAGGTCCGTCCCATTACAGACATGTGGTTGCACGTTAGACCCAGTTCAAAGGCTTGCAAGGTTAAGTCCTTAGGGTGACCAGGGCAAGACTACCCGAAGAACCAAATCAACATTCCCATCGCCACAACTGGCCCACCTGATTACTCTTGCCACATGCCCCGGTCGAAAACTGTTTATCAAACCCCAGTTGATTACCATGCACCACGTGCCATCAACATCACATGATTACCATGCACCACGTGCCATCAACATCCGACGGCTAGGATTGGATATGGGCTACACGTGTTGGAGCGGACATGGTCGATCTGGGCCGTTGGATCTTGATCCAACGGTCCAGATCCAATCTAGTTCTTACGGGTTTGGGAAACACGTGATTCACCGTAGCCGTTCGATCTTGATCTAACGGCTGAGATCTATCCTAGCCTGGTGCAGTTCTAGCTACGTGGCACAGTCTAAGCCGTTGGATCTAGATCTGATGGTTGGGATTAGATCTGGGATTTTCAATGGGGAACTCACCGAGGATGACGTGGCGTGATCTGGTCCGCTTGATGAAGATCCGACGGCTGGCAGAGCTCGCGGCGGCGGCGAGGGTGCGGCGGAGCTAGGTTGGCCGGAGCTAGGGACGGCGACCTCTCGAACGGCGTTTCCTTGCATCTCCAGTGAAGTGAGTGGCACTCCCGAACGTGTCTCGGCCTAGGGAATCCGGATCTGGGCTTGACAGCGGCGGAGGACGACGGACGGCGGCGCGAAACGCAAGAAACCATGGCGAAGGGGAGAATCAACTACGGCGAGCTCGCACGAGTGAACAGCGGCGGCTCAGGCGAGATGGTTTGGGGGCACGGGTGCGCACGGAAGAGAGGAACCCGGCGGTGGCGGTGGCGCATTAAATAGTGCCCTCAGCTTCCGTGAATCTCGCGGAAACCAAGGCCCACTCGCGGGCGACGGCGGAGTCCGGCGGGGACTTGGATTAGGTGACGTGGACGCACATGGGCCGTCCACGTGGCGCGATCAACGGCGAAGATGGTTCGGGCGTGGCCGTGCTACGCGCGGATTGATCCTGACCGTTGGATCTTGATCCAACGGTCCGGATTGATCCCGGGTTAGGGTCAAGTGCGATTTACGCACGCGGGCTACGTGGGCCGTTGGATCTCGATCCGACGGTCCACAGGGTTATGGTTCGGACGCAGTTCGACCGAACCGTGCGGTGCGGTCGGGTCCGGGTCGGACTCGGACTCGAGTCTGACTCGGGCTCGGTCGGATGAATAGTACAAACCCATTCGCATTTTCCAGCGATTAAATAATCCAATTAATTCCCATAAATTCATTTAATTCATTAAAAAATAGCAAAAGACTCAGAAAAATTCCATAAAAAATCTGGAAAATATTTTGGAACATTTTGGACTCAAATAAAATATTTCCAACAAATTTTTATTTGTAAAGTTAAATTCTTTAATTATTTAAAAAGGGGATAAATTCAAATAAATCCAAATAAATTCCAGAAAATTCCAAAAATTCACCAAACTGCCAGATCACACATGAATTTAAGAAAAACAAAATTTTGGGGGTGTTACATTGATGATTGTGCAAATTATTGATATTGATGACTTAGTAGTGGTGGTAATTGCTTAGATTAATTGTTGAAAATCCTTGTTAAAAATGGAGGTTATTGTAACATGTTGTGACGGAGTGGACCATGGATAATTAACATGATGTAGGATTTTATTCTTGATGAATGTAAATCCTAGAATCATACTCACGAATTTTGTCTTGTAGAGATAACATTTATGTGTTGAAGTCATTTATTGATTGAGTAAGTTTTGTTGTCGAGAAATTTACGTATGAATTGTATAAAATTGGTAGGTTGATCATGCTCAAGTATCTATTGAAGTACTATGTTTGAAATAGAGAATACGTTGTTATATGATGTGTTTGTCTGTGGGGATCTTTATGAGGTAGTATTGGTTAGTTGCCTTTTTGATAAGCATCGTAAACTTTATTTATAAGTGTTGGGAATGGTAACTAGAGAAAGAAATTGTTATGTAAATTTTGTTAAGTCCGGTTGGACTTCCTCAATGAGTAAGTAGTGAATTTTGAAGTCTTTAATGGAAAGCGTAGTGGAACACTAGAGATGATTGTATTTATGCTAAGCTGGTGTTTCAAAAACTTCTGGACTGGTTTGGTTGTTTGCTATCTTGGTTGAATGCTTTTGGTCAAAGTATTCCTTATGTTGTATTTCAGAGTTTCCCTAAAACTCGTAGAAATTGGTGCCTATTTTTTGGTTTTTGGCTAATTTTTTCAGTTTATACTATGAGTATGGTTTTACACCCAAAAGTCCTGGAGTAGATCGCGCTCCTTCGCGTTCGCGCTGCATCATCTTTGGAGTGAAATTTAAAGGAAGCAGAAGGTCTTAGTGGGTTGTGTTGGAGATTCTTGAGATTCAATTTGTAACTCCATTTGGCTAGAGTTGGAGTTATTTGAAAAGGTGTGCGGTGTTTGAAAATGC
This sequence comes from Rhipidocladum racemiflorum, assembly GCA_036346355.1. Classification (NCBI taxonomy): domain Eukaryota; kingdom Viridiplantae; phylum Streptophyta; class Magnoliopsida; order Poales; family Poaceae; genus Rhipidocladum; species Rhipidocladum racemiflorum. The sequence goes on along the minus strand of CM070592.1, from coordinate 11,988,519 downwards.
TTCACAAGGTGGATTTTATGAATGGTTCATAAGTGATTTTGTTAGTGAAGTGTTCCCTTTTGAAATGAATTTCGCTTTCTCTTTGAAAAAAAAGAGAATTTGCTGTGGTTGTGTGTGCAGATGTTTGACTTTGGAGTCGATGTTCTGTTCCAAAAGGTTGAGTTTGATTTTGCGAGGTTTTGCAAGGTTAGTTTTAAATGGATGATGGGTTTTTACACGCCGTGGTGTTTTACTGTCAATTATGCTGCCGTCATAGTCTATATGAATTTCCGCAACCTTCGATGTTAATTGTGTTTCCATTATCTGATACCGAGGAAGAAGTCATTTGGTGAATGACTATTCGGTACCGTTGTTACATTATGAATGAATTGTGAAAAAGGAAAACGAGACATTGTTTATGCATAATTAATCATAAAGGAGTCGATGAGCCAGGTCGGTGAGAAAGTCATATATGGATATATGACTAATCCGGAGTGCTCTTGAAAAGTGTGCATGCATGTCATGAATCGAGATGTCCATTTCTTTCTAGTATGAAATGAAAGAATGAAGAAATTCTGGTATTTTGATTGTGGTGTAGGGGATTTATGCTTCATTTGTGATTTGGCTTGGATGTTGCCGAATTCTTTCCAAAATGGTTGTTAACGCTTTGGGTTGAGTTGTCGTGTGTGGTCCACTTGGGTTAAAAAGAATTGTACTCCTCTTGCTCTATAGATGGGAGTGAGGATATAAATGTTCTTGGTTTCTGGTTGAATATGCCAAATATGTGTACACTTGGGCTTGATAACTAAGTGTTTTTGTGTGAGGGCGAGACCCTCTTAAGAAAGGAACCAATTGTGGTTTGGTAAGGTTTTACAATCCTAGCTTGGGGCTAGGTGTCGAACCTTAGTGGTATAAGGGTGGTTTGTGATGTATGGGTTTAACTTTTATTAAGAGTAGCGATGGGTGGAAGTGAAGTTGACGGTAGTTCGGTGATAATTGTCCTGCCGTGAGCAATTGCCTTAACTAGTTGTTTTTAGGTTTGAGTCTTGCCTAGGAGAGGATGGAATGAAATGTTAGCTTGATCGTGTATCGGAAGGGCAAGTGTGCCTTAATGAGTTATCCCCCTCGATGGAAATTTCGAGAATGTAGAGAGGTCGTTAAAGGAATTGTGACTCGCTTTGATTGTGTCATGTTGGGTTTAATGAAGTGTGGTAGTCAGGTTGGTTGTGATAATAGTGTGAAGTGTTTGTCGTGAGGTTTCGGGCGTTTTGGGTTGATGGAGCCCTTTGTGGTTGAAACACAGTTTCTGTTTGGGAATTGAAGTGAAGATGGAACCGTGAGAGGTTGCACTCTGTTGAGCTAAATAAACATTTTCTCGCTAGTGTTGGTTTTGAGAACTCGCTTGTCGTTTGTTCCGGTGTTAGTCTCTGTGTGAATGTTTTGTGTTGCGAAGAAGTCTTTTGTCCCTTGGGGAACTTGTTGTTGATTTTGGCGATCTTCGGATTCGAGGTCGAATCCTATTTAAGGGGGGGGGGAGAATGTGACACCACGGAGTGTCTTAACCTTATATAATGTGAATATTGAGGTCAAAAACTTTATGAAATATGAAATTGGAGGTTGAAACCATACGTTATGTGGTTAATTTGCGTTTCCGGGCCGTTTCCGGGGATTTGGGCCATCCCGGAGGAGTTTGGGCCTTAGGGAAACGGTAGTGGGCTTTGGTGGGATGGAGTTTGAGTCCAAGTGGGAGTAGGAGACCTGTTTGGGCTGGTAAAAAGGGCTTCACCCTGCCCTTGCCTGCGCCCCCACCCCTGCCCTTGCGCCCCCACAAGCCCTAGCTGCCCCCCCACACCTCCCCACCTCCTCCTTGTGGCGCCTCCACCTCCCCCATTTCTCCCCATTGCTCCACCACCTCTCCACCTCCCTTGCTTCCCTAGGGTAGTTATCCACCTCAACACCTCGAAGATCCACCCGTTAGAGCGCTCCGCGATGAGGAGATCTGGCGGAATTGGAGCGAGGAAGGAGATCGTGCGAACCGGGAGGAGATCAGTTGGGTTTTCGGTCGTTGGGCGAAGGTATGGCCACGGGGATCCTCAAAGTTGGTCTAGGATCTGTTATAAGGGGTATTATCATGTTTTTAGATCAATTGGTGGTGCTAGAATTGAGTAGATTAGATGGAATATTGAGTTTGCCACGTTCTCTGTTTCGGGTAGAATGAGCAGTCGACCTAGGGCTTGGGTTTTCGTCAATTTAGATTTGGAATTTGGTCATACGGCTGTTGAAGAAGTTGTAGGTAATTTCAATATCTTTCCGTGGGTATAAAGAACATCCAATTCCGCCCATCCATTTGAAAGTTATGATCATTTTACCGAACATATTAAAATATGTGACATGATTGGAACAGATCACGGTTTTCTGTAGATTAAACCATTTTAGAGTCCGAATCAATCTTTCCATATACTCAGAAAAGTTGGGAAATTTCCTAAGCTACGCGAGGATGTACTCGTTTAATTGATTCGGAGTCTTAGAACCCGAGTTATGCCTTTTTGAAGGCTGCTGTCCCGACGGGACAAAACCTCTGTTTTGGTTTTAGCGAGTAGTTTGCAATGTCGGGATAGAAGAGGGTTTGCTTACTATTTTGTGGACATGATTGTGAGTGTGTGGTACCCATGTGCAGGTGGTGTGACCCCGGGAGTGCCTTCTACTTCTCGCCAATCCGTCGCCCGTGGTTGAGGCAAGTGTATTGGAATGGGTAGCGGGTTATAGTTTGCTAGATTGGTTGAGATTGAAATTGACTATATGATATGTTCACATGCCATGCCTTAATGATTGCCAATGATATGATGAATATGCTTATTATGTTATGATGCCATGTGTTAATGTACAAGTTATTTATGATGTTGGCATGTTTGCATACATGGCATGATACATGACCCGGGCGGTGAGAAAGTCATAACTAGTCCGGGAAAGGTCGATGAGAAAGTTATGACTATTCCGGAGAGCCAATGAGTAAGTCCTACATCGTGATTCCATCCACCGCGGTGTTTGGAAGCGAGGAGTAGGCACCCTCCATCTTCGGGATGGAAGGGGGGAGAGGGTGCACGCCGATGGTTGTGTACTCAACCATACCGGTATGAGTTTCCAAGGAGACATGAGCATAGCATCGCATTGCATACATAATGATGATGATAATGTTATATGATCATGAATGAGATGATTTACATGATGTGATTTGTTATAGCCATGTAATTGTTCTTTTGTACCATTGCAATATACTTGCTGAGTGTTGAACTCACGCTTGTGTTTTCTTGTTGTTTTAAGTACCATGAGACCGGCATGCGGGGAAGGGAAATAGTCACACTTCTACACGTAGTTTCACTCATTCGTCTCACAAAGTCATTCAATTGGGTTTTTGATAATAAACTAAGTGTGATGCGTATTGTTTTATGGTTTAGCTTTGCGTTATGAGAGTTTTATTGTTCATTTAGCGCATGGAGACATTGAATGCTTGGAATTAGACTTATATTGTTGTCAAGTCGTTAATTATTGCTATTTTAGTTGTCTCTCATATTGCCTTATATTGCTATGCTATTGTGTTTCCTTCAATTCATGTTAAAACAAAGGAGATGCTGCCGAAATATCGGTTTTTAGCATTAGTGCCTTTGCTGTAATTTACTTGATTTTTTGGTATTTAGAGGTTGCTTAGTCTATGTTTGGTAGCATTCGGGCATATTTAATGCCGGGGTGTTACACTCTATATGGAAGGTCTTGTAGGACTCCACTCAATTGGTCTGAATCCGGAGAAAGACCCATCTTTGGCCCGGACTTGGTCACCAAAGCGGAAGAGCGGGTCCGGATAATACAAGAACGATTGCGGACAACACAGTCTCATCAAAAGAGCTATGTTGATCACCGTCGTCGTGCATTAACCTTTGAGGTGGATGATTACGTCTATCTGAAGGTTTCTCCAAGGAAGGGTATTCATCGTTTCCACGCGAAAGGAAAGATGGCACCTCGCTACGTCGGACCTTTCCGAATCGTGGCAAGGCGAGGAGCTATGACATATCAATTAGAACTTCCACCTTCCCTCTCCGAGGTACATGATGTCTTTCACGTCTCTCAATTAAAGAAGTGCCTTCGTGGATGATTACGTCTATCTCAAGGTTTCTCCAAAGAAGGGTATTCATCGTTTCCACGCAAAAGGAAAGCTGGCACCTCGCTACGTCGGATCTTTCTGAATTGTGGCAAGGCGAGGAGCTGTGGCATATCAATTAGAACTTCCACCTTCCCTCTCCGAGGTACATGATGTCTTTCACGTCTCTCAATTAAAGAAGTGCCTTCGTGTTCCGACCAAAGTCACGGAGCTAGACACTCTCGAATTGCAACCCGATTTATCATACAAGGAGTATCCAGTTTGCATTCTTGATGAACGCGAACGCGTCACCCGGAATCCACCATCAAATTCTTCAAGGTCCAGTGGAGTAACTATACTCCCGTTGAATCTACATGGGAGCGTGAAGATCACCTTCGAGCTGAGTACCCACATCTCTTCACCGACCTAATTCAATCTCGAGGTCGAGATTCTCTTTAAGGGGGGTAGGTTTGTAACAGCCCCGAATTTAATTACGAGTAATATTGTGCATGGCATGCTCATATCATTCATATTAGTGGCACAATTAACACTTAATTAAGGTTATATAAACATTAACATCAATTTAGTTAAGTGAGTATGAATTTATAATGTCCATGACCCCTTTTTAAAGTTTCTACCCTCTTATACCCAAACTTCATCCACCTTAGTCAATGACAAGTGGACCCCAAATGTAAGTGGGAAAATAAAATTATGCACACCTACTCTACCTTTTCTCACTTCATCTACCATCTACCCACTTCCTTACCTCTCTATGTCATGTGGGACCAAGCCCCACTTGTAAGTGATGGAAGGGGGCAGCTATATAAGCCTTTTTCACCTTGGAATCCCCTCCTACTCACCTCACTCCACCAGCCCATTTCTGAAAATCTGCACAAGGGAGAGCAAGGGTACTCCTCCATCCCTTCCATTCATCCCCACAAAAATCCTCCAAGGATTTAGCTTGAGCTTGTGCATGCTACACCATTGGATTCTCCTCATCAAGAGCTTCAATTCCATCCAATTGGATCCTTGAGGCACCAAGATTTGGGTGAGTTCTAATCACTCCTTTGCTTTCCTTTTTCTGAAATTTTGTCACCTTGAGCTCATTCCATTTCCCTCCATGAAAATCATCTCCAAGTTGAGGATCGGACCGTGCATGTCGCATTGCTAGCTTAAGGAGGATAAGGAAAGGCCATTGCAAGCACTAGGAGGAGAAGGTGTCATCTCCAAGAGCTAGGAGGATGAGTTGATACTGGGAGAACCAGCGGAGATTACAACCACGACGCCATTCTAGATCTCTTCATCGAACCAACCTTCCATCAAGTGCAAGAGTACCCCATAGTGGTAAGGTTATACCCTATTTGTCATTTTTGAAGTATAGGAGCACATGCACCATACTCATTTTTCGGACAGAGCAGTCAACCCGGATACTCCGGGGTTTTAGTCCGGACACTCCGGATTCGTTAGGGCATACGAGTAAACTGGGATCGAGCAACCCGGTCCGGAGGGTCCGGGAAGTTATTCGGACACTCCGAACGGGTTGGAAACATTGAAACCGAGAGTGCCAACCCGGACACTCCGGGTCATGTCCGGACACTCCAGACGTGTCAGGCGAAACCAGAAAAAGTAACAGAGTGACCCAACCCGGATACTCCGGGTATTTAACCCGGATAGTCCGGATTACCCGGACACTCCGGATACACATGCCGGATACTCCGGGTTAGAACCTGGATACTCCGGATGTATAGGGATGAATTGCTTCTCATATACATGCTAGGATTAGGAATATAACCATGATGCATTTCATGCATGATTGTGCATGCTCTCGTGTTGTTTATTATTGGTTTCTTGATTTGTATTCCGTTGGAATTGGATTTCTCGTTAGGTGTCCACGCTTCGGAAGACAACCCCGAGTACGACTACGCCTACGACGTCAAGAGCGAGTAGCAAGGCACTACCTTACTCCTTGAACATACTTGATCCTATTAATTGCAAATTATGTTGAAGTTATTTTGTTAATTGCATGCTTACCTTCAATTACAAGTATATTTAGGGTAGAATGTTTCGTTACTACCTTGTTGACATGTTATCTTGTCACCCCGTTCCTTTCGTATACCATTGTCGCCCTAGGTGGTTGGTTTATTATTATGTATGGGTTCGTACGAGTTGCTTAGCCATGCTTAGAACATCGTTAGGAACCGCGATAGATGGACTTAGTCCATCGGTCATGATGATCAAAGCTGATTATGATAATGATGGTTCAATTGTGGTTATTTTGTAGCAATATTGGTTAAGGATCTTAAGGATCAAATCTTGGTGACGTCTTTTTAAGTAACTATCGTGCGAACCACATGCCGTTTATGGGGCCGGCTTAGCCAAGTACTTGTGTATGACTAGGACATTTAAACCACGTGCACTCGGAATTCCTTGAACATTGGAGAGTGTCAAGGAATATCCGTGGGATCTCCTCGAACTTTGTGGAGTGTCGAGAGTATCCTTCGAAATCCCTCGAACTTTGTGGAGTTAGGGATGTTCAATAACAGGTCTACTCCTTGATCCACATACACAGGGCATTGGGCACGCGGGATTGAGGGTCACAGTCACCCGGGTGGTTTAGATGCACTACCATGCATACTGGAAAATGGTTTTGTCACGTTTACCTCGGCCGGCACATCAAAGGGAATGTGCTCATAGCTTGGCTTACGAGTGTGGCGTGTCGTGTGGGTAAAGTCGTACCTCTGCAGAGAATAAACTATTCGAATAGCCGCGTCCATGGTTAAGGACGATCACTTTAGTTGTTAGTCACTTGGCGAGTGCTAAGAACCGGGTAAGAATGGATGATTTGGGAAAACCGAGTCTCATGAGTATTGGAGTACTCATGAGGAGAACTTCACGAGTATTGGAGTACTCGTGGAGGGAGCTTCACGGATATTGGAGTATCTGTGGGCGTAAGTGGACATCAGCGTCGAACTCATGGGCCGGAGAATGCTGGAAGGCATGAGATGAAGATGATGATGCTGATGTTATATTATGTATTAGACTTTGTAAATGTTTAGCAAACCGCAATGTCCATCAATACGTGGCTATGTTTTTACTCTAAATATTGCTTTATGCTGAAATTAACCTGGTGCCTTTCTTGTGAAGAAGCCACCACATGTAGTTAGAAATCAGAGTACCACTTATATTATTGTGCGAGTACACTCTTTGTACTCAAACGGATTGTCCACTTGCTGCAAGTGAGGATGAGGCACTGTCCGGAGATCTTTATCGGGCAGATTTCGATGATGCTAACGCTTAGGGGCACGTTCTTACTTCCAGTCGGTTGCATGAGGGTCTATGGCATACTACGCTGGCCTTTTGTCATTCATTTATGTTTTCCGCTGTTACTTTGATGTAAACTACTATGTATGTCATTTTGGACAACGGTCCTGCTTTTGTATGTAATTATGCTTATGCTTCCGATAATTATGTATGAGTTGTGATACAAACTGTTATGCATTGCCGCACGTGTTGGTGAACTTTCCTGGGACCAACACGTGCATATAGGTGGGCCGCTCGAGGTTCCCTTGATTTACTTGGGCTATGCGGTGCTACCGAGTGAATCAGTGGAATCCCGGGGACGGGTCCCCACATGGAATGTAACTATGCAACAAAGGTAAGCTTTTCCGCACTTTTTACTTTAAGCTTACTCCATGCTACATCCAAATGCATATTCTTTCGAGTCGGTCATATATGGACCACGGGTAGGTCTTGCAAGTAACTTTTTGTACTCATGCTTCTACTTTGTGGTTTTCAAGTGAGGATCTGGATGGATGCAAGTTCTGTCCTTACTGCCTCTCGGTGTCCGGGCGGGGCACCGAGTAGAGGCTACTTGCGAAGTTGCACATGCCCGAAAATGTTCAGGGGCAGGACACTTTCGGAGATGTCTTACTTTTGGTTTAATAAGGTGGTTGTGCATTCTTTTGTTGTATAGTTATCCTTAAGCTATGTCATGTCTAGGCTTGTATACTTGGCTACTTCTGTTGCTGAGCCTTGCTGTATTTTGGTGCACATATCCATGTCAACTATTATGCTATGTTAATTGCTTTTCTGTCTGCTAAGTGGATGTCCTCACTTCTGGAGGCATCATGCCGAAATTTTGTAGAAATGCTGAGTTTTGGAAGGATCTTAGTTTTGTCTGTTTTGCTGGTTAGAGTCTGTTGTAGTGAGTTCTTGCCATGTGTGGTTGTCGGGTTTGTCTTTGTGCTTTGGTTTTTAGTCATCTTGTTGTGCTGCCACGTTGCGTGTCCGGTTGTGGGGTTTTGACTTCGTTGCCCCCTTTATGCAAATTGAGTTGATATGGCAATGGAAACCAGTATGCGGGGCGATCCTGGGTGAGCTTCGGGTCGCATACCGGGGGAATAACGGGATTGTTGTCGAGTTATTCGAAGGGTCTCACTGTTGTCTCAATTGGGCTTGGGTGCTAACATTGCGAGCACTATCGGCGATCCGTTGTTAGCCTCCAAACCCGATGGGGTCGACTGAGTCTTCAAATAGCCCAAGGACGGTCTGGGCAGCTCCTAACAGCGCTGGTATCAGAGCAAGGTGCATAAAGACGAACCGTAAACTTGACAACCATTTAGGTGATTGATTGTGGTTTACTTAATGTGACATCATGGGATGCAATATTATAGGAAGTGACTCTACGGATTGTGACAATATAGATGTCGGCATTACGGTATGACTTTATGTCGCGTTTCCGGGCCGTTTTTTGGTGTTTGGGCCTTTCCGGGGGAATTTGGGCCTTTGGGGGATCTTTTTGGGCACTAGGTGGGGGATTCTTGGCCCATGTGGGGAGGAGGGGGCAGCCATCCTGCCCTAGGGTGCCCCAAGCCTCCCTCATGCGCCCCCTCCTCCTCCCCCTGCCATAGCCGCCACCCCCCATCCAAGCCCTTGCCGCCCGTCCTCCCCCATCTTGCGCCACTCCCTCCCTCTCCTCCACCCCACTAGCCGGCCTAGGAGAGATCCCCACCTCTCCACCCCGCTGTCCCCTCCGTTGGGAGGCTCCGCGACAAGGAGATCCGGTGGAATCGGCGCGAGGAAGGAGATCGGGGGAAACCGGGAGGAGATTCGTCGCCGTTCGTCGGTTCATCGTTCGTCGGGCAAAGGTATGGTTAGGGGTAACCCTTGGGGGTGGTTTAGGTGCTGTGCTAGAGGGTATTTTGATGTTTTTAGATCAAGAGGTGGTGATGTGATTGGGTAGATTTGATGAAAACTAGAGTTTGCACAGGGTTCTGTTTCGGGCAGATTGGGTGCACGACATAGGGTTTGAGTTTTCGCAATTTTAGATTCGGATTTTGGTCGGCCGCCTGTTGAGAAAGTTGTAGATAACTTCAATACCTTTAATTGGACAACAAGAATGTCCAATTCTTCCCAGCCGTTTGAAAGTTATGATCGTTTTACCGAGCGTGTCCAAATCTGTGACGTAATTGGGACAGAACGTAATGTTTTGTATATTAGACAATTTTAGACTCCGAATCAGCTTTTCCCAATACTTAGAAAAAGTTAGAAAATTTCCTAAGGTTCGTGATGATGTACTCATTTAATCGATTCGGAGTCGTAGAACTAAAGTTATGCTAGATTGAAGCCTGCTGTCCCGACGGGACAGATTCTCTATTTTTCGGTTTTGGGAGTAGTTTGTGAAGTCGGGGTAGACGAGCTTTTGCATACTGTTTTGGGGGCACGATTAGAGTGTGTGGAATGTTTGTGCAGGTGGTGTGACCCTGGGAGTGCCCTCATCCTCTCGCCAATCCGTCGCCCGCGGTTAAGGCAAGTGTATTGGAATGAGATGTGTGTTGTATGAATTGCTAGACTTGCTTAGGTGCAATGTGATTATATGATTGATGTTTTCCAATGACATGATGAACATGATTTCATATTGATCATGAATTCGTTGTATTAAATGTTTATGCCAATCTTTACATGTTTATGTCATATGTGCATTCATAATGGAAGAGGCGTCTTATGCTGATGCGGGCCTCTGTGTTCACAATGTAGTGAACACGAAAGACCTACCTCGTAGTCCCATCCACGGTTGTGCATGGGAACGAGTCAGTAAGAGTAGGCACCCTCCATCTACGGGATGAAATTTTCGGTTTTAGCATTTGCGCCTTTGCTGTAATTTATCTTTATTTGTGCTTTTTAGATGCTGTTTAGACTATGTTTGGTAACATTCAGGCGTACTGGATGCCGGGGTGTTACAGTTGGTATCAGAGCGGGCTTTAAGTCCGTGGGATGTGAATGTAGTAATTTACTCTGAAGTAACTAAAATATTGACTCGGAAAAGTAGAAACATGGCATAGGTTTACTTGTTAAAATGTGGCCTTAGGGCAATAACCGTAAAACCTGAAATAGTTTGGTTAACTAATTTAAAACTTGACACACTCTGATGCACAGTAGGAAGGGTATGGGTATCGATGCTATCCGCTTAAATATTTGTCGGGACCCGAATTTGCAAATCCGGACCCTCTGTGTATTCAGCACTAGTCCAGGAACGCGCTAGTGCACACAGTCTTAACATCGGTAAATATCACAATCATACCACTCGATACTAATAAAGTACTTTAATTAAATAGTCAAACTGGTTGCTCGACCTTATGGTCAAGTTACAAATATACGCCGCGCAGGGCGAAACTTATTAAGAGAGAAATAATAGCAGCGGAAAGTAAAATAACTTCGTGGCGCCATCCAGTATACCACAGGCAACTGACTGGGCTCGCTCCCTAAGTAGACGGTTCCTCTTGGAGCTCCTCCTCCAAAGCTGGTGTAGTCTCCTCCTCAACTGGTGTTGTATTGCGGCAAGGGTGAGTACTTGGTACTCAGCAAGTCATGCACAGAATGCAAACTAATCTCTACTCTTCTAAAGCACCAGTTGGTGGCAGTAGTCCATTCTACCTGGTGTCTTCCCCCTTCCAAGTCATTTTGAAATTTTGAAATGAAACAAACAGTGGTAATTGCCCTGCTTAATTGCCTGGTAAATTGGCGCAATAAACAAAGCTTGCCTTGGTAATTGCCCTGCTTAATTAGCCAGCTCACATTAAAACCAATCGGCACTGTTGCAAAGTATTCAAATTCGCAAGAGATACATTTGCCAGTTCCCGCCAGGGAACATTTTGAAAAAAAAATCAATAGTGCCATACAAGGCGTCATACATATCTATTTCTACTTCTCTACTATAAATCAATACGCAAGAGATACTGCTGGTTCTTATGCTTCCATCCTTCCACTATTGAAGCGGGAAGACCCTGGCGTCACTGGCGTATTCCATTCCATTCTGGACTTCCATCCGCAGCCATACTCCCTGCATTTCCAGTTGAACCCTGGCGTCACTGGCGTCTTCCAGGGAGGGATCTGGCAGACTTCCATCCGCAGCCATACTCCCTGAATTCCAGTTGAACGCAAGGTTAGTAGTGCTGATAACACTAAGGTGTGATTTGTGCATCCAAAACATTTTCAGTGTCAATACCAAGAACATCCGAAGATAACCTTTTAGGCTATGACTTGTATTACTGGCCTGTGTGTTCTTTTGGTGATATTTCAAATACCAATGTTTTTTCCAGTTGAACCCTGTGTGTTCTTGGTGATATTTCAAAACATTTTCCATTCAGCATTCAGTTCTCATCATTCAGTTCTTAGCATTATATTGAGTTATAACTTTAGAAAGGAGGGACTGTAACAAATATAAGGGAAAAAAGGCAACAAAACAAGACAAAAACAAAATGCAAACATAAATGGCATTAAGAAAAGATGAATGATACAAGTAATGCTTGCAATACACTGACAGGAAAAATAAATAAGAACTGAACAGGTTAAAGGTAGCAAATCAGAAATCAAATTCAGAAGCAAACAAAAGAATACCTCATGGCAGGTGCAGAAGGGGCACTAGATTGAAGAGAAGCTTGTATAGCCGCATCTTCATTGCTTTGACCTGGCGGGGGATATAGATGTGGATGCCTTAATGGTTGAGTTTGAGGTGGTGTAAACATTGGAACTGTATTTTCCTCACGAGGTGGAAAATCAATACCAGCAGTCTGCAAACAAGGGCAGCAAGCTATCATGGTAATGGTTTGGATGGAAGCAACTGGTTCAGCTAACTCAGAAAATTATTGCAGATCTAAGTTCAATTGAAAACATCAAGTAGAACAGATAAAGTTAAGGGAAACCGAAAACAGTAGCTAAGTAGACAGCTGAGAACTCTGCGATTGCACATGATAAACAACAACAGAGAAAAAAATAACAATGACAACACATATTATTTCTGTTCTACTTTATCTGTTCTACTTGATCTATTCTACTTGATGCATGGTTTATTTTTTCAGACTATGTTTCCTTTTTCTTTAAGCAACTGGTTTACTTTATTTGCAATGACAACACATATTGAGTTATATCTTTAAGCAAATAGTAAATTGCAAAAGGGTGAAAGTATTCAAATATCATTGCAAAAAGGACTATGTTTCCTTTTTCTTTTCCAGAATAGTGGACTCTGGAACAAAGATGAATGTTTGCAACAGTGCATAAATTTTGGAAAGAGAGGTTCAGAAGAAAATATACCAAGGGAAGAATCATCAGCCATGCATTTCTGCATGAAAAATAAACCATGCATCAAGTAGAACAGATAAAGTTAAGGGAAACCGGAAACAGTTGCTAAGTAGACAGCTGAGAACTCTGCGATTGCACATGATAAACAACAACAGAGAAAAAAATAACAATGACAACACATACATATAACAAGCTCATCCTTAGCTCCATATTGAGTTATAACTGTAAGCAAATAGTAAATTGCAAAAGGGTGAAAGTATTCAAATATCATTGCAAAAAGGACTATGTTTCCTTTTTCTTTTCCAGAATAGTGGACTCTGGAACAAAGATGAATGTTTGCAACAGTGCATAAATTTTGGAAAGAGAGGTTCAGAAGAAAATATACCAAGGAAAGAATCATCAGCCATGCATTTCTGCATGAAAAAATAAACCATGAAATGTCAGAAAATGCTTATTAGACTGGACAACATTAATTAGAAGAGAGTGTAGCTTACATTTAACTGAATCATATTGTTACCCTCCACAATGTTGTTTTGTTTATCAGCATCCATGCCTAGACTAAATACATCACGGTCAGATATAATAAATTGAGCAGTTTATTAACTCAAAAATTTATGGCAGTGGTTGTGCACAATACCACGGTGAAAAGAAGAATCAATGACATACACCTGCACAGAGCATTTACATGTTACACAAACAAACAAAAAAGTAATTTGTGAAGATGAAATGATCTATAGACCATCACACATTACCCCTTGCTGAGATGGATGACCATGACCAATCATTGACATTTGTTGCCCTAAACAAAATTAGCATAGAGATTTAAAGCACATTATTTGTCGAAAACAATAAATTTCAGTTTCAATGCTGCGAGAAGGTGCAGTAAATAGCATTTTTACTAACCTTTTAGGCTATGACTTGTATTACTGGCATGTAACACAGAAAAAACAGGTGAACCAGTTATATCAGTTATATCATGAGAAATTAGAGGTCCATTAAGACACTCCCAAGAATGCTATCATGAGAAATTAGAGGTCACATGCACTTCTGCCAGGACATAATGTGAAAGAAGTTCAGTGCTCCAATACATGCATATCATCTACTTCCTTTCAATGCTAAGCAAAAACATGATCTCCCAAGAATGCTAGGAAACATACTTAAAACATATTCATAATCTTATGATTATAGCATCTATGCAACAGAACATAAGGTTGGTACTTACATCCATTATAGTGATGAGTGAATCAGGTAGCATTAATGATCCAACTGATGCAACATTAACATTTAACATCAACCTTGACGAAAGGTCATCTCTTGACAATGTCTCGACCTGGCATGCAAAATTTTAATATTACCAAATGATAAACAAGGCAGAATAGAAGGGCAACAGAAAATCAAAATTGCCTTGTCCTATTCAGATTAACCAGATACAGCTTTTTTTGCTTTCTACAAAACACTTTTTTGCCAAATAATGTATTCTCTCAACAGAATAAAATATGTTTCTTCAAAACTCCCATTAGGACTTTATTTTAATAAAATACATAAAAAATATCTCGCATAAATTATACTGTCACATGTGTTAATTCTAATAACTTGTCTCGTAGAAATTATTACAGCATTCTACTTTGACATGTCAAGCTGATGTTGTCTTTCCGTATGGTAAGTTGGATACGATTTAGTGATATTTTGTTAATTTTACACTTTTACAGGTACAAAACTTGATTGAGAAACCTCAGTATGACCATCTGCCACTAATTGAGGCTAGCAGGTTTGTCAGTTACCTTTTCATATTGCTTATAATTTTGTGCTGTGTGTTTTGTGTCATTAGGTGCGGTCACCATCTTTACCTAGAAATAAATATAAGATATTTTATAATGATTGAGTATTTGATCCAAAGCTCGATTGGCCTATTTTTTAGCTTCTGGTTCACCTTCTGGGCTTGCACTAATGTTATTACTATGTATTAGTAGCTTCAGAACAACCCATTTATTCCGCTTTATACTGGGCTAGACTTATACTGTCACATGTGTTAATTCTAATAACTTGAATTATGGGAGGTAGACAGAAGTTCATATACAGCGCGAATGGAACCAACGAATGTTAGTCGAAAGAGATTGTATGCGGGCTTCTGTGGACAACCGGTGATGACTAGGTTAGTTTATGATCTATCGAAATTAACCTACAATAAAACATAAAGCAATATAAAGCTAAAATGCGCTCCTTATTTTACAAGGTTTAAAAATTTCGACGACCTTGAATTATGGGACGTAGACAGATTATGGAGTATTGTTGTTAGAGTGGACGTCAAGTTCCATGTTGAAGATCATGGCAACCTTCAACGATTTATCCTCATGGATACGACTGTAAGTTCCAAAAACAGTGAATGCTAATAATAGTAACAAAATAATTCTACCACAAGCTAATATTGTTTGAATTTGTGTTTGAAGGGATCAAAAATTGAAGCCATCTCAAGGGATAGTGTTGATTCTTTAAACATGCTACTCAATGAAGGACATAGCTATACCATTCATCGGGTGCAATTCCAACCAAACTATGGGGAGGTTCAGTTCAAAAGCATAGCAAACCCATATGAATGTGTTTTCACCCGACACACAAGTGTTGAGCCTTACAATGTGCCAATTCAGTTTCCACGGTACCCAAAGCATCTTATGTCTTTCACTGAAGTGCACCATCTTCCTAACAAGACTTTTGTAGGTAAGCTGTCGTACATTGCATCTTAATTAGTTACATATATTGATAAAAGAGAATTTCTAAATTTGTCTAACAATCATTGGCGTAGACATAGCTGGAATAGCTGTACCTGCTGAGTCAAGCTGGAGCATTTCGGACCTAATCTTTACAGAGAGGTCACACTAATGGACACAAGGTACCTATTAGTTGATAGAAAGCAATAATTCATTGTCAAAAATATACAATGACTTATATGTAGATATAACACAATTTTATATTTTCTATGTTTAATTTATAGGTTCGACCTTTTAATTGTTGGCATTTGGTGTCAACATTTGACTCGTCACGCAGCCTGCTGGGAATCAGCTTATGCTGGCAAGCACATTGTCTTAGGAACTATGCTAAAAAAAATTACAGACATGGTACCTGATTCCACGTCACTACTGCATAAGCATACTTTGTTTTAATTGCAATAACTAGAAAATTTCAATTATCGATAATAGGGTGCTTGGAGACTTCAGACCACACAACATTTTCATTTAATCCAAGTCATCATGTGACACGTGACCTCGAGAGTAAGTAGTTGCAGTATCATAAATAAATAAAAGTCTCTATATAGCATAAGTACTCATTAAAAAATTGTAATATGTAAATCAAATATATTAACCGCAACATTTCTCTTGTAACATGCAGCTTTACGACGGTCGTTAGTCATGGGAGTTATCGATCTCAGATTTGTGACCAGATTTGTTGAAAATAGATGGGCATATCTAACAACTGTGGTTTGAGTGTGATGGCTGCAAGTGTGTTTTGTAGCTATCCTCTTGGATGTTTTATTTTAGCTGCAAGTGTGTTTTGTAACTGTCGTCTTAGATGTTTTATTTTATTGTGATGTTTGTTTATGTTGAAACTATACTATCGTTATTTTATTGTGATGTTTGTTTATGTTTGTCAATATTTGCGTTACAGCATGCTTAGCATGTGTGCACTACAACATTATGCATTGCATCATTCACAAAGTCATATATGTATTACTCTAGATCCATAGTGAGTTCAGCATGCATGTGTGATAATCAAAAAACATGGCTAAAAGACACAAGATAGTAACGGAACAAGCGATTAAGAGGAACATGAGGAGAGAGCTTAGCTTGTGGGTGCAAAAGAAGGAGCCGGCCAAGAAAAAGAGGGCAATCACAAGATCATCTATGCTGGTTAAACAAAGTTGATTTGCCAACATTGGTAATCCAACCTGCACAAAACATCAATCAATAAACTCCATAAGTCCTCATATTAGGTGACAAGATTGGGATAAATCAAATAGCCAAAGACGAGGATTACTGCTAATCATTTATCGCCATGAAATTGCGAAATAACCTCAGAACAGATGGACTAATAAAAGCAAATGCTCCTACACACCATCATAGCAACTAGCAAAACAACCTGATTATGGAGGTGTTGCAAGAAAGGGAGGGCAGAGAGAGGGAGAGAGAGGGATGGAGGGAGAGAGCAAAGGAGTAAACAGATAAATAAGGACAGCTGGAGATTAATGGCAGTACAAGAAAAAGTGTGAGGGTGACATTGTCACTACTCATAAGAATATCTACCACAGTGCGTGCTCATCTCATCACCATTCACAAATAATTCCTACTGCGTACGTGTAGCTAAATAATTAGTATATACATACGTATATATGTACGCATACCTCTTTCAAAATATGCACGCCAATTTAATTAACCAGCGTACCCTAGCTGCATATTAATCTTGTATGTATACATATATACTCTTTTCTGAAAGCAACGTGTATGTATATACTCACTAGCTGCCTTTAGTCATGCTTAGTATAAAGCACAAGCAGCCAGTTCATAATTAGTATATACAACTGTATGCCTAAAGTGCAATTAATATTTCAAATCATAGCAATATCAGCATGTGCTGGAGGACAAATTCCTACTAGGAGATAAGTTCTCAATCAAACAAATTACAAGCTCAAGTGCAATAGTAATATTCAGTGTGACCCTCATGGATCATGATAGTATAAAACATGATCATAAAAGGACAATTAAAATGTAATTGGCCAATCAACAAGAAAATGTAGAACATGCTTAGTATAAAGCACACGCAGCCAGTTTATAATTAGTATATACAACTGTATGCCTAAAGTGCAATTAATATTTCAAATCATAGCAATATCAGCATGTGCTGGAGGACAAATTCCTACTAGGAGATAAGTTCTCAATCAAACAAATTACAAGCTCAAGTGCAATAGTAATATTCAGTGTGACCCTCATGGATCATGACAGTATAAAACATGATCATAAAAGGACAATTAAAATGTAATTGGCCAATCAACAAGAAAATGTAAAACATACGTAGCAGATAAGAACATACAGTAACAAAAAAATTATGCACAAAAAAATTCACCACAGCCCACATGACAGTATAAAACACGATGGAAAATAGGAATCTCAAGCACCAGCAAGAACGAACCTTGTAGAATGAACCGATCCCCTCATTAGCAAGCATCTTCTTTGTTACCTGAGCTGCGGAGCCCTCGCCCAACTGGATCTTCACCTGAAAACGAAACAAGAAGAAGAATTATATAGAGGGCTGGAGCAAAAGTGCCAAGAATGTACACATCTCCCATAAGACAGACCATCAAGACATTGACAGTGACGGCTACTTGCCAACTTCCATGTTCCAACAAAAGTAACATGGTTTTTTTTATCCTAACCAATAGCAGACCATGAAAAATATTCCAACAAGATTGCATCCTGTCCACTATCCAGCAAATCAGCCAAAAGTAACTAACTATGATCATGTTTGCCTGACACCACCCAAATACAGTGCCATGGACTAACTTCAGGGGGTAAATCAACATACCAGAACTTTTGCACTTCCAAAGTCACAGAGTTTGACTTGATGAGTGAGAGGATCAACCTGTATTGACGGTAAGCAAGAAGAGACCAATTCAGAACCAACTACCAAATCTGAGAAAGAATAAAATCTTGTTCACACAACACATACCAAAACATTTTGTGGCTTCACATCCCTGTGGCAGACTCCCGGAATAGTATGAATGTAAGCTAGCCCTCTGAAAGTCATGTAGAAAAAAACATTAGCAAAGCAAGGGAAGCAGCCACGCAAGTGTTAATATGATGGTTCACAAACCTGATACATGTAAAGCTTGACATAGATAAGTGGCATCCGCTGGTTGGCATTGCTGTAGTGTTTGAGCACACGGTATAGTGTCTCAGGGACATACTCCATGACAAGGTTCAGGAATAGCTCATCCCTACTTGTGGTCGAGAAGAAGCAGTGCTTCAAAGAAATGACATTGGGGTGGTCCATCGAGCGCATCAGCTGCAGCTCACGGTTCTTGTAACGCCGGTCCTGCAACACCTTCTTGATGGCCACCGCCTCCCCCGTCTCCAAGCACTTTGCCTACATGCGAAAACCAATTCAATTCAATAAACATTGCATCAACTGATGTATAACACCACAGAAAGCAAAAGCAGACCATAAGACCAAGCACTGCACCTGGAAAACAATCCCAAATGAACCAGTTCCAACAACTCGCTCTGCCATGTAGCTTATCGTCTGCAATCAGGATTAAAGCAACACATGAGAAATCGAGTACAGAATAAGGCCGTCAGAAGTAGTTAGCTCAGATTGAATATTGTGCATCACAATTGGCAAGAGCCCCAACTATGACACAACCAACTAACATTAGAAGCGAAGAATTTATCCACCACAAACAATAGAACTGGACACAAAAACAAGCAATGTTAAAGGGGAGCGGTCTTCCTAAATGCACTAGCGTGAGCAATAAACCACATAATCTATCTATGGCATGCCAAATTATTTAGAAATCAAGGAAAAAACCACTATCTGGTTGACCAACCCACCAAATTAGCTGCAGCACTGCAATTCCTCGATAAATCAACCCCAAGCAACCAAATTTCATTAAAAAAAACACTACCCCCACTAAAAATTTGCTAGTGAACACAAACCCTTCGGTAAACCAAGAGACGGCGACCAATTTCGACCACGACGCCACTAACAACAGAGCAAGGAACCACTGTAAGAGCACGAAAACCAGCACATTCTGCCATACACCCGCGTGAGAGAGCGAAATCGAGACCCCCAGCTCACCCGTTTCGGCTCGCCGTTCTTGCAACCGATGGTGGTGGAGATGATGTGGCCGGTCACCGCGTCGCCCCCTTCCTCCTTCTATAGCGCCAACCACCCAACAGAAAGGGGGGGACCAACATTAGCCAAACAAGCACCAGAACCAGCAGATCGCCCGAACCCTAGCTCAGATACGACCCAGACCCCAGATCTGGACGGCGGAGGTTACCTTCTCGCTGCTAGCATCATCTCTGAGACACTAAACCCTAGGTGCAACACATACGCAGAGAGAAAAGAGAGGTGGGGTGGGAGAACGGGCGTGAGAGATCTACCTGCGCCGTCGCCTTCCACGCGCGCCCGCTTGGCGTCCACGCCAG
This sequence comes from Rhipidocladum racemiflorum, assembly GCA_036346355.1. Classification (NCBI taxonomy): domain Eukaryota; kingdom Viridiplantae; phylum Streptophyta; class Magnoliopsida; order Poales; family Poaceae; genus Rhipidocladum; species Rhipidocladum racemiflorum. The sequence goes on along the minus strand of CM070592.1, from coordinate 11,968,635 downwards.
CGGCGTTCGCATCCGCGCCCGCCTCGACCTCCTCGAGCTTCCTCTTGAGATCGCCTTCGCCCTCGGCGGCCGCGGGAGGCTCCGCTGGGGTCTCTTCCTGCGTGACGGCGGCGGCAGCAGTTCCTCAGGCGCTACCTCCGGCGGCGGCGCGGTTGCGTTGGGCTCCGCCATGGGGACAAGGGGATTAGGGTTTGAGGGTTTTCACCGCCTTCGATTTTTACACGGTTGCGGTGTCCGTGTCTAGCCTGCCTGGGTTGGGGAGGAAAGGAAGCAGGAGGGGGAGGCGCTGGGAGAGCAGGGAGGGAGGGGGAGGCGCCGGGAGAGCAGGGAGATGAGGAGAGGGCGGCGGCGTGTGAGATGGAGGTGTGTCGGCAGAGAGGGAGATGAGGGAGATGTCGGGAGGATAAGGCTTAGGGTTAGAGGAGGGGAGTGAGTCGGGCCGGTGGGCCGAAGTGCGGCTGGGCCAAATAAGGGCATGGGAGGGAGAGAAAAAAGACAAAAAATAATGGGTCAATGCTTGTATGAACATTAACAAAAATGTTAATAAAATAAATGGGAAAAACTTGAAAAATGACTGCAAAACCTTCACCTTGTCACTAGAAAAATAAATGTTAATAAAAAATGTTAATAAAATAAATCTGAAAAAACTTCAGCTTGTCACTAAAAATATACATGTTAACCCGAGTATCATTGATTGACTGCCATTCGTTATGTGAGTGTGTTATTTTTTATTGAGTTGACAAATTAGTGCTATTATTATATTTATGCTACCATCTGAGTATGTATATATATTTCTGTTATAGGCTTTAACACATGACGAAAGAAATTGCTAGCATGCCGGATAAGAACAGGAGGACAAGAAAAGGAAAAGAAGGTTTCTATTTTAACTTACTTATTATATATTTGCTTTATAGTCCTATGCTACATCATTAAATTAATATACTAATAAACATGTGTGATACTTTTGATTTATGTTTTTCTAATATTTGTTGATGAACATCGCAAACGAAAGAGATCTAACACCAATTATTTGTTATACACCCCTTCTGAAATTTCTATTCAAGAAACATCCTTTGTTGCAAGCGAAAGTTCTTCAAATGACGACGATGAGCAACACCAGCTAACTTCCTCATTTGCAATTCCTACACAAAGTACGATCACATCCGATGGGTTATTACAAGGCGAAAGATCTAATGGTAAAATCTACTTTACAAATTGTGCATGATATTATTATCGTATAGATTGTCGTAACTGCATGATATTAATCGCAACTGTGTGATATTATTTCTGGAAATATCATTTTGGCAGTGATGGATGCACATCATGCTCCAAAGAGAGTTCGCACTGCTCTTTTGCCACAAGCATCTGCTTGCTTATTTATACGTGATGGAGACAATATTCAAAGTCAAATATTTTCGTCTTCAGACGAAGAAGATGATCACAATCAAACACCTATGCTATACACAATTACACCTCAAAGTACCCTCACAATGGGTGTATCGTTACAAGACGATTGCTCAAATGGTACAAGTTGCTTTTTTCCTATGATGTGTGTTCTAATCACAAACATTCCTACTCAAAATAGCTCATTATATTATATGCGTTGTACACTTCAGGTAGGATGAATTACCGTGATATTGCTGAAAGTTCCGCTGCCATGACAGAGGTCCAAACACAACTGAATTTTGATCAAGTAGTGGCTCACATTACACCTCAACAAAGTGTACCGAGTTATAGTGGACAGTTTGTAAGAAATGCAAACCTCATAGAGGAGCAAATACAATCAAGGCGTCAACGACAAAATGCGTGGAATGCAGCTCTTACACCAGAGCAAAGGCTAGCGAGACGAGAACGTCAGAGAGCACGTCGTCAAAGTTTAACACCTGAACAAAGGGAAGAGATTAATGCCCGTCGAAGAGCGCGTAGGCAAAGTTTGGCTCCAAAAGAAAGGCATGAGTCAAATGCTCATCGAAGAGCGTGTAGAAGAGAGGAGAGGGATGACATTAACGCCCATAGAAGATCAGCCAGGCAAATAATTACACCACATGATAGACAAACATTGTTACATGAACGTAATGCAATCTATGCGAGTAGGAGAGACACACCATGCTCTGAGTCAATTGCAATGAAATGCTCACAGTCAGATGCTTCATTGGCGGCAAATCCATCATCGCATGGCTTCGCTATTGCAGGTCCCTCAACGCAGTCATTCATTACAGACAATGGTAATATCTATAACTAGATTTACCTTTTTAACTATGTAACCGTTATTAACATGTACTCATGGAAAATGACAGGTGGTATAGAAACAATCGTAGAGGAGGATATGGATGAGGAGTACTACATGTTCGCTGGTGGAGGTAGTTTAGATGACATTTCTCTCTTCTTTATATGGAATTCAACAACTATCATAATCCCCTCAACTTAAATCCATCCAGGTGATGATGAAATGGAGGATAGGGACTCTCCAGCGGCCTCGGATGTCCAAGATCCCTACAATCATGTGTATAGCAACATTCCCGATAGCACACATATGCTGAAGACTGAGCCAGACTGCAAGCATTGCGGTGCAAAGAGGTTTCAGTATGAGACGAATGGGTTTTGTTGTCGCAATGGTAAAATCAGGCTATCAGATCCAGAGCCAATTCCCGAACTCCTCAGGCTTTGGTCGAGTGCAGATGCTGATGCTAGGCATTTTCGCGAAAACATAAGATTCTTCAACGGTCACTTCTCCTTCACCGGCCTAGGCGTGAGTCTTGATGAGAACTATACTAACATGAGATCTGGAGTGTACACATTTCAAGCCCACGGACAAATTTACCACAATGTCCATTCCTTTGGCCCGAGCGAATCCGGTCCAAATCATTTGGAACTCTATTTCTATGGCAGCGACCCGATCTGAATCACCGGTTTCGTTACTCACCTAGCCTCGACCAGGAAGTCGTTAGGAGATTGGTCAACATCCTCCGGGACAACCCCTACTCTCAAACTTTTAGGAGCCTAGGCCAAGCCGAAAACCTCCAGGAATATCGTGTATCACTCAACAACGACTTACAGATGGATCAAAGAGTGTACAACAGGCGATAACGCCGAAGTGGCATTGTGTGGGTTTAGGGCAATGAGCGGTATGAGAGGAATTCAATCGTAGCGTAATCCTATATGGCAACAACAATGAGAAGTTCAGTATAAAGTCGCACTATGGATGCTACGACCCCCTGTCGTATCCACTCTTCTTCCCAAGAGGAGAACTAGGATGGCATCCACATATCCCCAAGCATGGTGTGCCCGTTGAAGCTGTAATCCGGCCATCAGAAAATAACAATAACAATAGTCACTACGAGGATCAAGTTGAGTATTGCTATTAACCTTGAATCTCATCATTATTGATGTCCATATTATTTACACATCATCTGACTATATGTCCCTCTTTTGCATAGATTCGAATAACTGGCTTTGCGTTACTGTAAGGGACTACTACTGCTACAAATTCGGATCGTCGTGGGATATTCAACCCCTTGTTATACGACAAGCGCCTATTGCAGCGATCTGCGGTTGACATGTACATCAAGGTGGAGGGTACAAGGCTGGACTACATCAGGCACCACCAAAAGGAGATACGAGCCGATCTGTATCAGGGCTTGGTTGATAGCATAGAGTCTGGAGAGAGTCGTGCGCAAGCTGTGGGCAAAAGGATCATGCTCCCAGCTTCATTCATTGGGGGTGATAGAGATATGCAACGAAGGAACCTGGATGCTATGGCCTTGGTGCAAAATTACGGGAAGCCGGACATCTTCTTAACTATGACTTGCAACCCTAACTGGGAAGAGATAATACGAGAGCTAGAGCCTGGACAGACCCCACAAGATCGACCTGATCTCATCGTTCGGGTATTCAGAGCCAAGCTTGAGAGCATCAAGGAACAACTATTCAAGAAGCATATCCTTGGCACAATAGTTGCTTATGTGTACGTCATCGAGTTCCAGAAGAGGGGTCTTCCGCATGTTCACTTCCTTCTTATCATGAAGGGAGGGTACAAGCTCACTTGTCCGGAGCAGTTTGATTGCCTCATCTCCGCTGAGCTCCCGGACAGGAACAAGTATCCAGAGTTGTACGAGATGGTCATTAAGCATATGATGCATGGCCCATGCGGAGTCCTAAATCCGAAGAATGTGTGCATGCGGGAGGGTAGATGCAAGAACTACTACCCACGTCATTTCAATGCATCTACAACACAAGGCAATGATTCGTGTCCCTTATACAGGAGAAGGGATAATGGCCGCCATGCAAAGGTTCGAGGGCGAACGCTTGACAATAGGTGGGTAGTGCCATACAACCCTTACCTTCTGAGGAAGTACAACTACCATATAAATGTGGAGGTTTGCTCAAGCATAAAAGCTGTAAAATACCTATTCAAGTATATTTACAAAGGCCACGACCGTGCTTCTGTAGCTCTCAATGAACCCGATAGCAACGGAAATATTGACGAGATCAATCAGTTTAGGGATGCTAGGTGGGTTACCCCACCAGAAGCTCTATGGAGGATCTACTGCTTCGACATTAGCAAGATCTCCCCACCCGTGTTGCAAATGCAACTACATCTACCGAACATGCACATGGTCTCGTTCACCGCGGGTCAAGATCTTCATGATGTTGTTGCCCAGTGTGGCGTCGAGAGGACCATGTTGACAGAGTATTTCAACATGAACCAAACATGCGAGGAGACTCGAGGGATCTTGTACAGGAATTTTCCAGCGGCATTTATTTGGCAGCCAGGACTGAAGCAGTGGAAGAAGAGGGTAGAACGAACACAAGTTGGCAGAATCGTGTCGGCTCGTCCGAACGAGGGGGATCGTTACTACCTAAGGGTTCTCCTAAACCACGTACCTGGTGCCACCTCCTTTGAAGAACTTAGGACGGTGAATGGTGTAGTCTACCCGTTCTTCCGTGAAGCCGCTGAGAATAGGGGACTAATCGAGGCTGACAACACCCTAGAGGAGTGCCTTAGTGAGGCTGAGCTATTCCAGATGCCATCATCTCGAGCCAAACGACGTGTGTGGGCTATGGGAAAGGCATCTCGAGGGAATATCAGATGACTACCGCCGTTCCTATGCATGCCAACAGACGGTTGAGAAGATGGTGCTATTGGACATCAGAAATATGCTGCGATCGATGGGGAAGGGCATAACATCATTTCCTCTTCCTGTTATAGATGAGTCTCATGACAACGCCGATATAGATGTCAGAGAGATATACGAGGAGTCAACAATCCAGGTCGACGATGATCATATATCCCTATCGTCCTCCCTCAACCCTGAGCAAATGGCAGCGTACGTCGATATATTATCTGCGGTTGACAGTGGCAATGGAGGAGTCTTCTTCGTAGATGGCCCGGGAGGCACCGGAAAGACATTCCTATATAAAGCTTTGCTCGCGAAGATCCGAGGTGATGGCAAGATAGCAGTGGCAACCGCGACGTCGGGCGTAGCCGCATCCATCATGCCTGGAGGTAGGACAGCGCACTCGAGGTTTAAGATCCCACTCAACGTTACAAATGGGGCGGTATGTAGCTTCACAAAGCAAAGTGGGATCGCTAAGCTTCTTCAGCAGGCGTCATTGATAATATGGGATGAAGCCTCCATGACGAGGCGACAGGCGATGGAGGCCCTGGACAGTAGCATGCGGGACATCATGGGCTGACGTGACCTGCCGTTCGGTGGGAAAACGATCGTGTTTGGTGGAGACTTCCGGTAGGTTCTACCAGTTGTTCGTAAGGGGACGAGGCCAGAAATAATTGACGCGACGTTGCGTAGGTCATACCTATGGGATTGCATGCGGCAGCTAAGGCTCGTACGTAACATGAGGGCCCAAGGTGATCCTGAGTACGCAGAGTTCCTATTGCGGATCGGGAATGGTATCGAGGAGACTAATGAGGATGGCTGCGTGCGGCTTCCCGAGCAGATTTGTATTCCATTTACAGGAAATGGCAAAGACATCGATAAACTCATACAGAGTGTATTTCCTATGCTGAATGACAACCTATCGGATGCCAACTATATCACATCTCGAGCCATCCTGTCGACCCGGAACGAGTCCATTGGTAGGATCAATACGAAGATGATTGACATATTTCGTGGTGAGGAGATGGTGTACCATAGCTTTGATTCTGCAGAGGATGATCCCCATAGCTACTACCCTCCTGAATTCCTAAACACCCTGACCCCTAACGGTCTACCTCCGCATATACTCAAACTGAAGATTAACTGTCCCATGATACTATTGCGGAACATTGACCCTGCAAATGGACTATGCAACGGGACGAGACTTGTAGTCCGGGCATTCCAAAAGAATACTATAGATGCTGAGATTGTGCTTGGCCAGCACGCTGGGAAGAGGGTGTTTCTACCTCGAATACCTCTATGTCCCTCTGATGACGAGATGTTCCCATTTAGATTCAAGAGGAAGCAGTTCCCTATTAGGCTCAGTTTCGCAATGACAATCAACAAGGCACAAGGACAGACCATCCCGAATGTCGGTGTCTACCTCCCTGAACCGGTTTTCTCTCATGGGCAATTGTATGTTGCGCTATCTAGAGCCACCGCTAGAAGCAATATCAAGATACTTGCCGTCGCTGACAAGTAGAAGGATAAGGGTCGAAAGTCTAAAAATATTAATGGAAACCTCACAAAAAACATTGTCTACAGAGAAGTACTCACATCATAGATAAGGTTTTGATTGAAATCATATTCAAGTCGTGTTACAATGTAACTGTTTATTTTAAGATCTTCTGAGACGTATACCAAGAATATCATCTCTAAGTATGTTGTAATCGGGAGAAACCATAGAAACTTTTGCAATCGGGAGAAATAGAAGGTGCCCTTGTGCATGCGGATATTCAGTGGGTATTGTTCAATGCTTGGAATCTCTCTGACAATGAGATTGAGAAGATTTATGATCGTTTTCTGTGTGCTCTTGCGGCTTTGTTATTCACTACTAACATCAAAGATGGTATTTTTTGTTATCAATTTTGTTTATCGTAGCAACGCACGGGCATGTAACTAGTATACTACATGCATGGCTTAATACAAAGGAATAGCTCAGGGTATGTTTGCAGTAAAACAGCATTTGACAAGTAGCATAAGTAGATTCGAAAGCAATAGAAACAAGTATAACATCAATAACTTTTCCAGGAGCTTAATCAACATCTTTCCCATTCCTAATCCACATTTCCATCAACATCATTAATAAACCAAACCCAACCTTTCAAGTCCAAGTTATTTTCAAGAAAGTCTAACCCTTGACTGTAATTCCCGAGCGATGTCCAATACCGCGGACACGGCTATTCGAATAGATTTTACACTATGCAGAGGTTATGCACTTTACCCACAAGATACAGTCAAACACCACAAAGGCGAGTTCCCGTAACAAAGTCTTTCGGAAACTTCTGACAATACAAGTGGTCCTCTCCGGTGTTGCACACTAACCCTTCCCTTAGTTAAGGCGAAGTTTAGGTCAATCCACCGTTAGATGGGTACCTGGCCGCAGCCCCGGTACGCTCCCCCGTACAACTTACACAAATGGTGTAGTTGACACCCTGAGGTCCCACATGTACGTTATTAGCAACTTAATCAACTAGGTCCGTCCCATTACAGACATGTGGTTGCACATTTGACCCAGTTCAAAGGCTTGCAAGGTTAAGTCCTTAGGGTGACCAGGGCAAGACTACCCGAAGAACCAAACCAACGTTCCCGGTGCCACAACTGGCCCACCTGATCATTCTTGCCACTTGCCCCGATCAAAAGCTACTTATCAAACCCCAGTTGATTACCATGCACCACGTGCCATCAACATCACAACACATGATACCTTTCCAAAACAGGTTCAATATATCATTAAGTCAACGTTAACATTTGATTCTCCAAAATCATGTCACGAGCACGTAGCAGGTCTAAGCAATATACTACAACGGTCTAAATTCCCACGTTGGCAATTTAGTAATGTCCAACTTAGTAAACCACAACTAGGGTGACAAGGGTCATGGCACATATTTAATTAACCAAGGTGTCATACAGCAATTAGGCATTTATCTAATTCCCCAGAATTAAATAAACTATTTTCTAATTGAACTAGCATGCAATACATTGAATCAAAATAGATTTCAAAATGGGAGCAACATGGTCAAAGCACAACTTGCCTTCAAATAGCACTTGTTCTTGGTCCTGAGCTGGCTCCTGGGTCAATATTTCTCCTTCGAATCCTTCCGGCACTTCAACGTCTACTCGTAACGCGTGCAAATAGCAACAAATGAATAAAACAGTAGACAAAAAGTGTCCAAACATCCAAATAAAGTTCATAAACAGAGAGAACATAATTTTATGAATTTTTAGGAACTGGAATCGCTCAAATCGGAGTTAAAACACAAAAGTCATGATTATTTAAAATTTAAATAATCAATTAAATAATATTACAGAGAAAAAATTTAGTCCAAAAATTAAATAAAATTCATATTTGAGTAGATCTGAATTTTATGAATTTTTAGAAATTTGAATCGTTCAAATCGGAGTTGAAACGCAAAAGTTATAAGCGTTTGAAGTTTTGAAATTCAAATCAATTATTAAACCGAATTATTAAATCATTTTCTTTTTCGAAAATTATTTATTGCGTCATGGGTGACACGCGTCGGCTCCTGATTGGCTGGCTGACGTCAGCCGGCTCATGGGCTCAGCCCACGGCTTGGCTCGGTCCACGGTGGACTCGGTCCACGGCGCGTGTGCCACTGACAGGTGGGACCCATTGGATGACGTCAGCACTGACGTCACCACGCTCGACGACTCTTCTGACAAGCGGGCCCCACTGTGACGTCAGGGGTGGCGTCACGGTGCGGTTCGGCTGACCCAATGACACGCGGGCCCCGCGTGTCAGAGACACGCACTCGTGTGCGCACGGCGCGGCCAGGGCACACGTGGCACAATCGTGTCCGTTGATTTGAAAATCAACGGCCGTGATTAGATCTAAGGTTGACGCGTTGAAAACTACACGGTCGATCTGGGCCGTTCGATCTAGATCGGACGGTCCAGATCTACCCTAGGCTAACACCGTTACAAACTACACGGTGATCGTGGGCCGTTGGATCTAGATCCAACGGTCCAGATCTGATCTAGGTTGACGGTTTGAGATGCACGTGGCTTACCGTAGCCGTCGGATCTTGATCGGACGGTTGAGGGTGCTCGAAGACGTCGATGGCCACGCGGCGGAGGGAGCGGACCGGAGCTGGGGAAGACGACACGACCAACGGCGCTCGAGGGCTTCTCCGGCGAGATGGGTGGTATGCTCGGGTGCGCCTCGTCGCGGGGATCCCAAATCTGCCTTCGGGTGCGGCGGAGAACGGCGGGCGTCGGCGGAATCGGCAAAGGAACGCGGTGGAAGAGAGAAGCAACTACGGCGAGCTTTTGCGGCTAGACGGCGGCGGCTAGGGCTCGGAAACTTGAGGGGAAAGGTGCGCACGGCAAAGAGCTTCAACGGGGTGGCCTCGGGGCTTTAAATAGTGCCTCGACGTGCGCGCAAATCGCGAAACCCTAACGGACATGGCGGCTACGCGGCGGCGCAGTCCGAGCGGGAATCGGGAAGACGATGAAATCGTGGCCGTCCACGTGGCCCCGATCCACGGCCGAGATCGCCGCGGTGCAGCGAATTAGGGCGGATCTGGTTTGATCGGTGCGGCCCAATTCCGGCCGTTGGATTCGATCCAACGGTCGGATCAATCGAGGGTTTGACCGGATCACGTGGCTCGGGTCGGACTCGAGTCGACTCGGGTTGGTCGGTCGGATGAAACGATACTTGACGACTCGATTTTCCAGCGATTTAATAATTAAAATAATTTCCAGTAATTCATTTAATTCAAGAAAAATAGTAAAATACTCAGAAAAATTCCAGAAAAATTCTGGAAAATATTTTGGAACATTTTGGAGTCAAATAAAATATTTCCAACAAATTTTTATTTGCAAAGTTAAATTTTTTAATTATTTCACAATGGAATAAATTCAAATAAATTCCAAATAAATCCAAACAAATTCCAAAAATTCACCAAAGTGCCAAATCACACATGAATTTAGGAACAGCAAAATTTTGGGGTGTTACAATATTGTATCTAAGCTTTGATGTTGAATGCTACTTTCGATGATGTATAATGCTATATTTATGATAGCTTTGATTGAGTTGCTATGTATTTGTGTTAGGTGGGGTTGTGATGCTGAAGGGTTTCGGTCACCACTTTTTGTTCATAGTAAGGGTGTGGTTTGACGGTGTGGCCGGTTAACGCCATCACCGAAGAATTATTAACCCCTTTAGGAGAAGAGTGCTTACCATTTCTGTCGTATATCGAGTAGTTGACTGGAATCAAATAGAAGAGATTGGTGGTGGATTTCTTTTACCGTTCTAACGATCGGTTTGGGTTGGTTTCTGTGGGTTTTAGTGATTGGAAATCAAGGAAAGGTGCTTGGTGTTGAGTTTTCGCTGATGGTATTTCGGCGTTTTTTTTTTGTTTTGCCTTCTTTGGTTGAAGACAAAGAAGAAGAGTTTAGTGCTATGCCTATTTCGGATTGCTATTTCAGTTTTGGCGTCTGGTTTTGTTGATTGCTTTACGGAGAAAGCTCTCGATCTATTTTTTTGTTTGTCTTTCTCCGGGTTTAGCAGAGTTGTGGTGTTGTGCCAGACCTGGTGGTCAGGGTTGAAGTATGTATCTTTGTAAGAGTAAGGGGGTTGTTTGATCTCATCTTTTGACATGGTTGGGAGATCATCCCTGAAAACCCGGTTGTTTCGTGGATGTTTGGAGTTTGGTGTTAAGGCTTTATTTGAAAAAAAAGGAAAAAATGAGATTTGGTTGATCGTCTGGTTTTCCCTCTTGCATCCTTCTTCCTTCTTGGAAGTTGTAGATCTTGAGATCTCTTTAGGAGTTTTGGCTATCAGAGTTGGAAATTTGAGAGTTGAGCTCTCCTGCATGTCTGTTGGAGTTTTGTTTTTCTTCCTTGCCTGGAAAGGAGAAATTGTTTATCGGTGATCATTCTTGTTTTTGAGTTGTGGTTTATGGAATGACGTGTTGCTAAGTTAAATTGAGAGTTGAATCAATTCAATGTGATTATTATCTCTAGCTTGATAATAAATAGACTATTAGTGTTGTAGTTTACTCTGTAGCGAGAATGATTAAATGGGTTAATGTACATGCTTAGAATCTGTTGCTTTGCTTTAAAAGTGCTTATGATCCTCGTTAATGTTTAAAGTTTAGACCCTGATGCATAGTTAGAACATTAAGATGATGTAAATTACTGATATTGTTAAAGAAACCTTGCTAGTTGTTTAAAGATGTTCTAATTTAACGTGTTAGTAGAGAAATTCAATCATGCTGGCTTGTGACCTTAACTTGGAAGTTGATTAGAGTTGCTATTTATGTTGTTGTAAGCCATTAGTATATTTGGAAGTGTGCATAAGTGTTCCTATAATGCTAGTACCGATGTCAATTGGGAAAATATAGGTCTTGTTGTTGTTTTAAGAACATTGTGTTGATCTAACTTATTAAGTTTATTATAATAGTTGGAGTATGTTGTGTAGTGACAATTTGTTAAGATATATGGATAGAGTAACTAAAAACAATACAGTTGCTTTTATCATTATGCCCATTTGTGATAGTGATGACTTAGTAGTGGTGGTAATTGTGTAGACTACTTGTTGGAAACCATTGTTAAAATGGAGGTTATTGTAACATGTTGTGATGGAGTGAACCATGGATAATTAAAATGATGTAGAATTTTATCCTTAGTGAATGTATATGTTAGAACCATAATTACGAATTTTGTCTTGTAGAGATAATATTTACTTGATGAAGTCATTTATTGATTGAATAAGTTTCAATTGTCCAACTGTTGACGTATGGATGGTATAAAATTTATAGGTTGATCATGCTTGAGTATCTGTTGAAGTACAATGGTTGAAATATAGAATACATTGTTATATGATTTGTTGATCTGTGGGGATCATGATGAGGTAGTATTGGTTGGATGTCTTTTGATAATCGTCATAAACTTTATTTGTAAGTGTTGGGAAAGGTAACTAGAGAAAGAATAGGTTATGTAGCTCTTGATTGAATTATGATGGGCTTCTCGATGAGTAAATAGTGAATATTGAACGTTTAAATGGTAAGTATAATGGAATACTGGACATGGTGGGTTTCATGTTGAGCTTGTGTCTAAAACCTTTCACATTGGGTTGGTTGTTTGCCATTTTGGTTGAAGGGTTTCGGTCAAGGTGTTCCTTATGTTGTGTTTCAAGAATATCCCTAAAACTCGTAGAAATTGGTGCCAATCTGTGATACTACGGAATGACGGTATGAGTCATTTTCGATCTCGTCCATAAGGTACGACTCTTGTAACATGTTTTTGCGCCGTGTCTGCAAGTGTGGGCCTTTCCGGGGGATTTTGGGCCTTTCCGGAGGGGAATTGGGCCTTCCGGGGGAGTTCGGGCCTTGGGGGGTCCATATGGGCCGAAGATGGGACATATTTGGGCCTTTTGGAGGTGGTCTAGGACAGCAAAACTGCTGCCCTAGCCCTACCTGCGCCCCAAACAAGTCCCCTCCCTAGCCCTAGCCCCCACTTGTTTCCCCTCCACCCCATTGCCTCCTCCTCCCTAGCCGCCACCCCTCCCTCACCCTTGCGCCTCCCCTTGCTCCACCACGTGCCCTTGCTGCGTACCCCTCGCTACCATGCCACGCCATGGTGCTGCCCTCGCCGGTAGGAGGATCCGCGACGAGGAGAACCGGTGGCCACGACGCGTGGGAGCGAGATCGGGCGATCGAGAGGCATTCTTCGTGTTCGTCGTTCGTCGGACTAAGGTATGTCCATGGGGAAACCTTGGGGACGGTCTAGGTGCTGTTCTCATGGTAGATTTGGAGTTGTTAGATCAAGAGGACGTGCTGCCATGGAGTAGATCTGAAAAGAACTAGAGTTCGTATTGTACTCAGTTTCGGGCAGATTTGGAGTCCGTTTTAGGGGGTGCGATTTCGCAATTTTAGATTCAGAATTTGGCCGACCTCCTGTTGAAGAAGCTGTAGGTATAGTCAAGATCTATTTTGTGTATTTTTTTGAGAATTTTTGGAGTTACGGTCTAAAAGTTATGGCCGTTTTGGTGGGCGCTGTCCAATCTGTGTTGAGGTTGGGACAGTCTGTGTTCAACATTAGATTAAACTAATTTATACTTCGAATCTGACCGTACGGACTTCTAGGAAGTTGTAGATAATTTCAATATATTTCAGTGCATATAAAGAAATTGAAATTCTGCCCAGCCGTTTGGAAGTTATGCCTGTTTTACCGAGCGCTGTCAAATCTGTGACGAGATTGAGACAGTTCGTGTTCAACGTTAGATTAAACAACATTAGAATCCGAATCAGTCTTTACCTATAACTAGAAAAAGTTGGGAAATTTCCTAATCTACGCGAGGATGTACTCGTTTATTCAATTTGGAGTTCTAGAACTCAAGTTATGATTTTTCGAAGCCGCTGTCCAGAACGGGGCAAAATCTGTGATTTCGGGGTTTTGGAGTATTTAGCGTATTAGGTGTAGTGGGTACTGTTTTGAGGAGTCGAATTAAGTGTGTGGCACGTGTTTGCAGGTGGTGTGCCTTCGGGAGTGCCCTCAACCTCTTGTCACTCCGTTGCCCGCGGTTGAAGGCAAGTGTGTTGTGTGGATTGAACATTATACGTGTTGCTATAATTGCTTGATAGTGTTTGGGATAGATAACATGCTGTCTTGCCATGAACTACATGTTATAATTGATATGATGTCCACTTGCCATGTTTTAATGATTGCTATGATATGATGAGCATGTTTAAGATGTTATGATGCCATGTGTTAATATATGAGTTTTATATTGTTGGCATGCTTGCATACATGACATGTTACATGGCCCGGGCGGTGAGAAAGTCATTAACTAATCCGGGAAGGTCGGTGAGAAAGTTATGACTAATCCGGAGAGCCATTACAGTAAGTCCTACATCGTGATTCCATCTACCGTGGGTGGTGGAAGCGAGGAGTAGGCACCCTCCATCTTCGGGATGGAACGGGGGAGAGGGTGCACACCGACGGGTGTGTACTCAACCATACCGGTATGAGTTTCCAAGGAGATATGAGCATAGCATTGCATTGCATTGCATTACAATACATATTAAATAATGAGGATGTTGTTATGTGTTCAAGTTTGAAATGTTATATGTGACGTGAGGTATTATTGTCTTGTAAATGATCTTGTTGTCCATTACAATATGCTTGCTGAGTTTTCGAACTCACGCTTGTGTTTTATGTTGTTTGTTTGTTTAGGTACAATGAAATCGGCGTGCGGGAAAGGGATCTAGCTACACTCCACGTAGTATCATAATCTAGCTAATTCACCTGTTTTGGAGACACGACATTAAGTATTACAATAATCATTAGTGTATGGTCTGTATGTTTGGTTGTTTCCCTCATGTATATCATGTGGAGCTATGGAGGGAGTTGTTTTAACTTCCTAGAGTTAAATTGATGCTTATTATTTTGCTATCGATGCTTATTGATGTTTTAGTTGATGATTAGCTATCCTTATCGCTGCGTATGGATATCTCGTTTGTCTTACATATTGATATGATGCTATGTTGTTAAGTTTCATGCAAAAACAAAGGAGATCTTTGTCAAAATTTCCAATTATTCCAAATGATTACTTGCTATAATTTACCTTAAATTATGGTATTAAATGTGTCATGATCTATGTTTGGTGACATTCAGGGCTTAGTAAAAGTCGGGTGTTACAGTTGGTATCAGAGCGGGCTGTAGGTCCCTGGAATGTGTATTTAGTGTCATAACTATAGGTTCAACTAAAATATGAAGTGGAATAACCTAGAAACATGGCTTAGGTTTTACTTAAAACTTTGCTATAGGATAGCAACATTAAAACTTGTGTACGTGGAATAATTAATTTAAAACTTGACACACTTTGTTGCACAGTAGGAATGGGTATGGGTACCATTGCTTTACGCTTAAATGTTGTATTTAAGCTTTGTTGTTGAATGTTACATTTGGTAATATATGTTGCTATGTTTATGAAAGAATTGATTGTGTTGATACAATTGAGATTTTGTGGGTTGTGGTGCCGAAAGGGGTTTCGGTCACCTTCTGTTGTTTGTAGTATTGTTGGGTTTGACGGTGTGGCCGGGTAGTGCCATCACCGATGGACTTTTAACCTCCTGTTGGGAGAGTGCTTATCCTTTATGTCGTAGATTGGGTAGTTGGTTGGAGTCGAGTAGTAGAGTTGTGGATTGACCCTCCGAATTTTCTTTGCCGTTTTGACGAACGGTTTTGGTTGGTTTTTGGTTGGTTGAAATAAAAGAAAAAGTGTTCGGTTTTGGATACTCACCGATGGTTCTTTTGGTGGTTTTGGTTTTGTCTTCTTTGGTTGAAGACAAAAGAAGAATTTCGGGTTGCGCCTCTTTTGGTCGCCTTGTCAGCTTTAACGCCCGATTTGTTGTTTGCCTTATAGAGAAACTTATAGATTGATTCTTGGGTTACCATTCTCCAACTTGAAAGGAAGTTATTGAAGTTCCGATGAAAAATCTAAGTCGCATGGATTTAGGTGTCAAGATTTTGTCGGAAAGGATGTGGTTGATCGGTTGCTTTACGGAGAAAGATTTCAATTTATTCTTGTGTTTGTCTTTTTTCGAGGTTTAAAAGAGTTATTGCGGTGTTGTGCTAGATCTTGTTGTTGGGGCCTAAGTGGTGTTTGATTGCAATGATGACTTGCTTGGGAATTCATCTTTGAAAAACCGTTTGTTTCGTGAAAGTTTGAAGTTTGGGGTTATGGCCTAAAATTTTGGTTAATCGCTTGGTTTTTCCTCGTGCAACCATCTTCCTTCGTGGAAGTTGTTGATCTCGAGAGTTGTGGAGTAGTTGCGTGTCGGCATTTGGGAATTTAAGAGTTGACTTCTCTTGTGATTTATGGTTGAGCTTTCCGGAAGGAAAGGTGTTTTGGGTGTTGTTCTTTTCTGGAGCAATTATGGTTTCCTTAAGAGTTGGGTGCGTGATTCACGCGAATGTTTAAGAAGTTAAGTGTATGACGAGAAGTTAGAATTTTCGGATGATATGAGCTAGTGGTTCGGTTAAAGTGAATTTGTTGTTTGTTTAAAGATAAACTAAAATATAGTGTTGATAAGAGATGATTAAACGAGACGTCAGGTGATCCAAAGTGAAAGTTGATTAGTGGTGTGTGCAAAGTGATGCGGGTAAAGGCATCTAATGGATGTTTGTAACACCCCAAAATTTTGCTTGTCTTAAATTTATGTGTGAATTGGCACTTTGGTGAATTTTTGGAATTTTCTGGAATTTATTTGGATTTATTTGGAATTTATTTGAATTTATTCCATTTTGAAATAATTAAAGAATTAAACTTTGCAAATAAAATTTTGTTGGAAATATTTTATTTGAGTCCAAAATGATCCAAAGTATTTTCCAGAATTTTTCTGGAATTTTTCTGAGTCTTTTGCTATTTTTAATGAATTAAATGAATTACTGGGAATTATTTTAATTATTAAATCGCTGGAAATTCGAGTTGGGTCAAGTACTATTCATCCGACCGAGTCGGAACCCGAGTCGGACTCGAGTCCGACCCGAGCCACGTGACTTGATCGAACCACGTCCAAACCCTAACCGTTGTGGACCGTTGGATCAAGATCCAACGGTCAGGATTTCACCGTACCGGTTCGAGCCGCGTCCGACCCGAACCCGGTTACGCCCGCGCGATCGTGGCCGTTGATCGCGTTATGTGTACGCCTCCGTCATCGTCTTCGTCCGAATCCGAGCCGGAGAGCGCCGCGTAGCCGCCGCGTCCGATTAGGTTTCCGTTTTGTGCGCGCATGCCGAGGCCATTTAAGGCGTGGATCATCGCCCGAGGACCGCCGTTTGTGTGCGCACCTTTTCCCTCAAGTCTCCGAGCCCGAGGCGCCGCCGGCTAGTCGCAATCGCTCGCCGTAGTTGGATCACTCCTCCGCGCGACTATTGCCTTTTCCGCCGCGGCAATGACCCTCGCGCGCTGAGCCGGATTCGAGACCCCAGGTCAAGGCGCATCGGATTGGACCACGCGCCGCGGATCTGCCCCGAGGCGCCGTCCGTGTGTCGCCGTCCTCAAGTCCGGCCAGATCCGTCGACCAGCGCCGCGCGATCCCGCTGAAGCTCCGTCGGCCGTCCGATCCCGATCGCGACGACGAGTGAGGCCACGTAGCCCTTCTTGTTCCAACCCCAGATCTCGTATCACCCGTTGGATCTAGATCGTGCGGTCCAGGTTAGATCACGTGATATAGATTGGATCCTTTAGCAGCCGTTAGATCTTGATCCTAGGGCCGAGATTGTGCCACGTGGCTCACCGAATCAATTGCGGCGCCCAAGACGCGTGAGCCGCTGACATACGGGGTACGCATGTCACTGACCGTGCGCTATGGACCGGATCCACAGTGGACCCGTGCCGCCCGTGGACCCAGTCCATGGACCGGACACGTGGCAGCACCTGAGTGGTGCCACGTGTCATGCTGACGTCAGCATGATGTCATCACGGGATCCGTTCGGTGATGACGTCAGCCGACCAATCACAGGATGACACGTGTCCTCGCTGACGCAATAATTAATTTCCGAAAAAGAAAATGATTTATTAATTCGAAATAATGATTTCAGATTTTGTTTCAAACTTCAAACGCTTATAACTTTTGCGTTTCAACTCCGATTTGAGTGATTCAAATTTCTAAATTTGTATAAAATTAAGATCTATCTAATTATGAATTTTATTTAATTTTTGGACTAAAGTTTTTCTCTGTAAAATTATTTAATTGATTATTTAAACTTTAAATAATCATAACTTTTGCATTTTAACTCCAAATTTGACGATTCCAGTTTCTAAAAATTCATAAAATTATGTTCTCTCTGTTTATGGATTTTACTTGGATGTTTGGACACTTTTTGCCTATTGTTTATTCGTGTATTGCTATTTGCACGCTTTACGAGTAGACGTTGAAGTGCCGGAAGGATTCGAAGGAGAAGTATTGACTCAGGATCCAACTCAATACCAAGAACAAGTACTTTTTGAAGGCAAGTTGTGCTTTGACCATGTTGATCCTATTTTGAAATCTATTTTGATTTAACCTATTGCATGCTAGTTCAATTAGAAAATACTTTATTTAAATATGGGGGATTAGATAAATACCAATTTGCTGTATGACACCTTGATTATTTAAGTATGTGCCATGACCCCTTGTCACCCTAGTTGTGGTTTACTAGTTGGACATTATTAAATTGCCAACATGGGTTTTAGACCGTTGTAGTATACTGCTTAGACCTGCTATGTGCTCATGACATGATTTTGGACAATCAAATGTTAATATTGACTTAATGATATATTGAACCTGTTTTGGAAAGGTATCATGTGATGTTGATGGCACGTGGTGCATGGTAATCAACTGGGTTTGATAAATAGTTTTTCGACCGGGGCATGTGGCAAGAATGATCAGGTGGGCCAGTTGTAACCTTTGGGGATGTTGATTTGGTTCTTCGGGTAGTCTTGCCCTGGTCACCCTAAGGACTTAACCTTGCAAGCCTTTGAACTGGGTCTAACGTGCAACCACATGTCTGTAATGGGACGGACCTAGTTGATTAAGTTGCCAATAACATACCTGTGGGACCTCAGGAGGTCAACTACACCCTTTGTGTAAGTTGTACGGGAGCGTCTGGCCGAGGCCAGTACCCATCTAACGGTTGATTGGCCTAAACTTCGCCTTAGCTAAGGGAAGGGTTAGTGTGCAATAACCGGGGAGGCTCACTTGTATTGTTAGAAGTTTCCGAAAGACTTTGTTACGGGAACTCGCCTTTGTGGTGTTTGACTGTATCTTGTGGGTAAAGTGCATAACCTCTACAGAGTGTAGAATCTATTTGAATAGCCGTGTCCGCGGTATTGGACATCGCTCGGGAATTACAGTCAAGGGTTAGATTTTCTCAAAAATAACTTGGATTTGAAAGGTTGGGTTGGTTAATAATGATGTTGATGGAAATGTGGATTAGGATGGGAAAGATGTTTACTAAACTCCTTGAAAAGATATCTATGCTATACTTGTTTCTACTGCTTTCGAATCTACTTATGTTACTTGTCAAATCTTGTTTCTTTGCAAATATACCTTGAGCTATTCCTTTGTACCAAGCCATGCATATAGTATATTAGCCTGCATTCTGTGCATGACTTGCTGAGTACCAAGTACTCACCCTTGCCACAATACAACATCAGTTGAAGAGGAGACTACACCAGCTTTGGAGGAGGAGCTCCAAGAGGATCCGTCTACTTAGGGAGCGAGCCCAGTCAGTTGCCTGTGGTATACTGGATGGCGCCACGAAGTTATTTGATTTTCCGCTGCTATTATTTCTCTCTTAATAAGTTTCGCCTTGCGAGGCGTATATGTGAATCATGTGATGAAAAATTGGCTTGATCATGTGATGAAAAATTGGCTTGATAATGTGTTGAAAAATTGATTAGGTTTAATCTTGCAAAATTGCTTGCATAAAGGGCCAAACATTCAAACATCCAAAAACAGAGACTTTGCATTTGCGCCAGACCAAACATCCAAAAAACAGTGAGTTTCGCATGTATGACGGACCAAAGTCTTTGGTCTGTCATAAACGTGATTTTGATGCTTTTACGCTTGTTCAAGAACTCGTTTTTTTTCCCATGCATGACGGACCAAATTTTTTGGTCCGCCATACACATGCGTTTTGGCGATCTCGCTTTTCCCATGCATGACGGACCAAATTTTTTGGTCCGCCATACACATGCTTTTTGGCGATCTCGTTTTTCCCATGCATGACAGACCAAATTTTTTGGTCCGCCATACACATGCTTTTTGGCGATCTCGTTTTTCCCATGCATGACGGACCAAATTTTTGGTCCGCCATACACATGCTTTTGGCGATCTGTCTGGCGTGAATGGCTTTTTGCTCGATTAGGGTTTGTGCAAATTTGGACTTTGAATTTTGATTTGTTTTTGAGATTATGAAATTTGTGAGAATTTCATGATGCATGAAGTGGACTTTATGCAATGCTCATGTGAGTAGTTGCATGGATTGACATTGAGTCAAGTCGTGGACTTGTGCTCGGATTTGTTTTGTGGTTTGTTCATGTGCAGGTATTGCTCGAAGACGAATGTGGTCGATGACAGGACCGGAACTAGGTTCATGGAGGAACTGAGGTTCGGGACTAAGTTCAGGAGGAACTGAGGTCTTGGTGGTCAAGGATGTCATGCGGGACGTTCGGGCTAAGAGAATGGTGCACATGAAGAATGGTTAGTCACGTGAGAATGGCAGGAGGTCATTCGCGTGCAAAGTGTTAGTCACGTGAGTATGGCAGGTGGCCATACGCTTGCAAAGTGTTAGTCACGTGAGTATGGTAGGGTTACCATACGCGTGCAAGAGTTGTACTCGGCCAGGTTGGGCCAAGTAGAGTTGTGTTGGATACGGATTCCTTCTAGGGAATAGGAATCGTATTCAGAACTCTTTGTGGGTTGGTGCTTTAAATAGGTGGGGGGTCTCCTGTTGAAAGGCACCAAGCAGAGTTAAGCGCATCAAGCCTTGAGCTTGGTTTTAGGGTTTGTACTCTTTTGATGAGAGTACTTTAGACAAAAGAAATAAAGATCAATTCTTCTAGTTCCCGCATTGCTTCAACGTTCTCTTTTTGGTTCTTGTTTGCATGCTTGTTCTAGTTCTAGATTGGTTTTTGTTCTTTAAGTTTTATCTTGATTTGATCCATCAAAAACCTCTCTAGGGTATTGATCTAGTGTTTCTCAAAGTCTAGTTGATCAATCTTTTATCGTTCTTGTTTAATCTTGAAGTTTTGATTAGATTGATTCTCGTCAAGTTCTGGATCAGCAAGCTTGCGAAGCTCATAACTTTTGATCCGTAAGTCCGATCGAGCTGATTCTTTTTGGGTTCGATTCGTATTGGAATCTAGTTTCTTGTGTCCAAATTTCAGATCAATCTAACGGTTGGAGCTCTGAGAATTCGCGTTTTACCGAACCTCTGTCATTCTGTTTTTGTCGAAAATGAGGCAATTATTTGGTTCTGTTTTGGGGTGAACTTTTAATAGGTCAAGAATTTAGTTTTAGCTTCCGCACAATCATTAACCCCCCCTCTGATTGCTATATTCGTATACTTCGATCCTACAAGTGGTATCAGAGCAAGGTTTCTCTAATCTATCTTAACCGGTGATTAGATCAATGGATCGTTATTCGACAAAACCATGTGTGTTCGATGGTGTTGATTTTCAGTTTTGGAAGGCCAAGATGGAGGCGTTCATCCAAGCACAGGGCTTCACAATTTGGGAGAAGGTCTACAAGCCATATGAAGTCCCTGCAAACGACAACGTCAACGACACCAATCGCACACATGTTGAAGCAAATAGCAAGGCGCGCAACTTGATCATCCATGGCTTGGGACGCAGCGACTTTGATCGTGTGGTTCATCTTCGATCCGCATATGAGGTATGGAAATCTCTTTGTGATTACCATGAGGGTTCTAACACTGTCAAAGAGGTTCGCCAAGATATTTACAAAAAAAAGAATACATGCGTTTTGAGATGAAACCTAGTGAATCTGTAGATGACTTCTTTGCGTTTCAATAAAATTCTTAGCAATCTACGTGCGTTGGAGTTAGCTACACTGATGCTGAAAATGCTCGACAATTGCTTAGTGCTTTGGACATGTCAGTGTGGGAGATGAAAGTAACATCTATACAAGAATCTACTACCATGAGCACACTCACATTAGATGTTCTTTACTCTAAGTTGAAAACTCATGAGTTGGATGTTCTTGCCAGGAAGGGTAACATTAAATCAATTGCTTTGATCTCTAACCCTAACATGTCAAATGCAAATTCTTCTTCTAGCTTTGCCTTGTCTTCCATGTCTTCTTTAACAGATGAGCAACTTGAAGAGTTTCTGAAGAAGATCTGGCACTACTCTCTTCTCGCTTTAACAAAGCTTTGCGAGAATGTGAGAATGAGAAAGAGAGGTGGTCCTCCAAGATGCTATGAGTGTGGTGACCTCAACCATATTCGCACAAATTGTCCTAAGCTTGCAGGAAAAACATCAAAGGAGGAGAAGGACAACGACGAAGGAATGAGAAGAAAAGGTTCTCGACAAATGATAGGAAGAAGAAGAGCTTCATCAACCGCAAGGTGGTTCACGAGTTCTTTCCGCTCTTGAACAAGTTAATTTGAGCGATGTGGACTCGGAGAGCAGCGAAGATGATGCAACTCCAAGCAAGCATGATTTGATGGGATTGTGTCTCATGGCAAGCGGCAAGGATAGCTTCACCAGGGACGGGAATGACAGCGACTTCAATGAGGTAGATCCTTCTTACGATGAATTAGCTATTCTGTTGCTCGTCTTGGTAAATTGCTTGATAAACGTGACAAGAAAATTAAGAAACATGATTTTCTTGTGAAGTCATTGAATGCTGAAATTGCTAGACTTAAGACATTGATTCTGATGATGATACTTGTAAATCATGTGACTTAATTTACAATGAGCTCACCTTGCTTAGGAAAGAACACGCTCTTCTGTTGCATCTAAATGAGAAAAATGAGAAACATGTTAAACATGCTAGCTGTTCCACTGATGATTTGCATAGTTTAACTTCTTGTTCTAAATGCTCAACTCTTGAATTAAAATTGAAAGATGCAAATGCTAGGGTTTCTCAATTGGTGATAATCTGCTTACTCATGAGGTTCTTTCATGCTCTACTTGTCGTAAACAGAAAGGGAAGGTCAATATTCCTTGCAATAATTGTTTAACTCTTGCTAAGAAAGTTGATTACTTGCAAAATTCTTTGGAACGTTTCACTAATGGCAAGAAAAAGTTGAACATGATTTTGGATCAATCTAAGGTTAGCACAAACAAGAGAGGTTTAGGTTTTGATCCTTATGCCACATATGAAACTAAACCTCGCACTGTTGTTCAGGCTCCTTGCAAAATTGAGTTATCTAATGAGCCTAAGAAAATTGCTTTTCAATCTGCTGGTTTTTTATCTTCTACTATGATGAATGCAAAATGTGCTTCTACTGTTAAAGCCAAACTTCATGCTAAGTACACTTGCACTCATTGTGGTAGAGATGGACATCTAGTAGATTTTTGCTTTAGACTAGCCAGACAACAAAGGAAAGAAATGACTAAGGCTAGGTCTAACTTCAGAAGAGCACACTTTGCTTCTCACTATGCGCCTAGAGTGTTGAAAACACCTTACATTCCTATAAACATGAGAAAAAGAAAAGCTGATTTTGTGCATAAAAATTCTCGTGTTGTGCCCTCTTGTTGTGCGTCGTGTGTCTCGATCGGATTCCCAAAAATCTCATTCCTAACCCGATCTGAGACCTCGACATGTTTTGTTGCTATGTAGGCTTCTCGCGAGGAAGGAGAACATATGGCTAGTGGATTAGGATGCTCACGCCACATGTCCGATGATAAGAATTGGTTCTCCTCCTCACTCGTGCATCTCGTCTTTGAAAGTGTTACTTTTGGAGATGCTTCTTCCTCTTTTGTTGTGGCAAAAGGTACAGTAAAGGTAAGTGACAAGTTTATGTTCAAGGATGTGGCTCTTGTTGAAAACTTGAAATATAACTTGCTTTCTGTCTCTCAAATGCTTGATGAAGATCTTGAGATAAGCTTTAAGAAAAATGAATGCAAAGTGCTAGATGCTTCAGGTGATCTTGTGTTCAAAATTTCTCGTTTTGGAAGAGTCTTTAAAGCTGATTTTGATACATCACCTTCTTCTAAGCATAGGTGTCTAATTGCCAATGTTTCTAAAGATTTATTCTTTTGGCATCGTAGACTTGGTCATGTTGGTTTTGATCATCTTACTCGTGTAAGTGGTTTAGATCTTATACGTGGCTTGCCTAAGCTTAAGGGTGATAGCAATCTAGTATGTTCTTCTTGTAGACATGGTAAGATGATTGCAGGTTCACATCCACCTCTTACCATAGTGATGACAAGCGCTCGGGACAGCTTCTACATCTTGATCTGATTGGACCATCTCGAGTCCAATCCTTTGGAGGCAAATGGTATGTGCTTGTGATTGTTGATGATTTTTCTAGATACTCTTGGGTATACTTTATGGCATCTAAGGATGAGGCTTTTAGTCATTTTAGAAGTCTTGTTCTTAGGCTTTCTATTGATCATCCAGTAGCTCTCAAAGCTATTAGAAGTGATAATGGAACTGAATTCAAAAATGCTTCTTTTGATCACTTTTGTACTGAAAAAGGAATTGATCATCAATTTTCATCTCCTAGAGTGCCTCAACAAAATGGTGTAGTTGAAAGGAAAAATAGAACGTTGGTTGAGATGGCTAGAACAAGGTTAGATGAACATCACACTCCTAGAAACTTTTGGGCTGAAGCGATTTCAACTGCATGTTATGTTTCAAACCGTGTGTTTTTGAGATCAAAATTGGGTAAGACTCCATATGAGCTTCGGTTTGGACACAGGCCTACTGTTTCTCACTTTAGGGTTTTTGGATGCAAATGCTTTGTCTTGAAATCTGGAAATCTTGATAAATTTGAAGCTAGATCAATGGATGGCTTTTTCCTTGGATATCCTGCTCATACTCGTGGCTATCGTGTGCTTGTTTTGGAGACTAACAAAATTGTGGAAACTTGTGAAGTTACTTTTGATGAGGCTAGTCCAGGCACTAGTCCAAGTGATGCAGTCTGACGCATATGTTCAGGGGGAGAAAATCTTTGAAGATAATGATGATGTTGAAGATGAGGTCTTGACTATTTCTAATGCACAACAAGCTGTAGCATCTTTGGCACCTACTACTACATCACCTACAGCTAACCATCCTCAAGCTACAACATCATCTGTACATGCTGAAAATGAAGGAGAAGGAGAAGTCTCAAAAGCCAATGCTCCCTTGCACATTCAGAAAATGCATCCATCTGAACAAATGATTGGAGACCTAAATGAGAGAGTCACTCGATCCAGGTTTATTCATTCTGACACTCATACTCATTCTGCTTTAGTTGCTTCTTTTGAACCCAAAGATATATCTCATGCATTATCTGACGAATCTTGGATCAATGCCATGCATGAAGAATTAGAGAATTTTGAACGAAACAAAGTTTGGAAACTTATCTCACCACCTCTAGATTTTAATGTTATTGGAACTAGTTGGGTTTTCAAAAATAAACAAAGTGAGGATGGTGTTGTTGTTAGAAACAAGGCTAGATTGGTTGCTCAAGGTTACACTCAAATTGAAGGCTTAGATTTTGATGAAACCTTTGCTCCTGTTGCTAGAATTGAAGCCATTAGAATCCTTTTAGCTTTTGCTGCATCCAAAGGTTTCAAATTGTATCAAATGGATGTGAAAAGTGCTTTCCTGAATGACTACATAAATGAGGAGGTTTATGTCAAGCAACCACCTGGTTTTGAAAATCCAAAGTTTCCAAATCATGTGTTCAAACTAACAAAAGCTTTGTATGGTTTGAAACAAGCCCCTAGAGCATGGTATGATAGGCTAAAAACCTTTTTACTTGAAAAGGGCTTTTTAATGGGAAAGGTTGACAAAACTCTCTTTTTACTCAAGCAAGGCAATGATCAACTATTCGTTCAGATTTATGTTGATGATATTATCTTTGGTGGTTCATCTCTTGTTTTAGTGTCTGAGTTTTCAGAAACAATGAGGAAGGAGTTTGAGATGAGTATGATGGGTGAGTTGACATACTTTTTGGGATTTCAAATTAAGCAAACGAAGGATGGTACTTTTGTGCATCAAAGCAAATATACAAGAGACTTGCTACATCGTTTTGGGATGGAAAACAGCAAGCCGATCATGACACCTATGGAGAGCACTTGCGCACTTGACCCTGATGAAGATGGTGAGCCGGTTGATCAAAAGGAATATAGAAGCATGATAGGTTCACTTTTGTACCTCACTACATCAAGGCCGGATATACAATTTGCTGTGTGCTTGTGTGCTCGTTTTCAAGCTTCCCCACGTGCTTCACATCGACAAGCTGTCAAAAGGATTTTCAGGTATCTTCATGGAACTCAAGATTTTGGCATTTGGCTTTATGCTTCCTCATGCATTAGTTTGAGATCTTTTTCTGATGCTGATTTTGGAGGATGTAGAATTGATAGGAAGAGCACTTCTGGTTCATGTCACTTCTTGGGAAATTCTCTCATTGCATGGTCATCTAGAAAGCAATCTTACGTTGCACAATCAAGCTAGAATCTGAATATGTGGCTGCAGCTAGTTGTTGTTCTCAAATTCTTTGGATAGTAGCTACACTTAAAGATTATGGGGTTATTTTGGATAGTGTTCCTCTTCTGTGTGATAACACTAGTGCAATTTGCATTGCTAAGAACCCTGTGCAACATTCAAGAACAAAACATATTGACATCAGATTTCACTTTCTTAGAGATCATGTTGAAAAAGGCAACATTGTGCTTCATCATGTGGATACTGAACATCAATTGGCAGACATTTTCACAAAACCTTTGTCTTCTTCTCGTTTTGCTTTTATTCGGGGAGAACTTGGAATTGTTCATCCAATGGGATTGTTTTGAGGGGGAGTTTCTTTGCCAAGTTCTTTCACTTGATGAGCTCACTTTATCATAATTCTTTATATACTATATAATTGAGCTAATATATGATAATCTAAATTGCCTCACTTGAACTAAGAATGACATTGCGAAATTCCCTGATCTGATTGCCTATAGCTAAATACTCTGTGATATCTTACTCTTCTAGGCTTGTTATTGAATCTTCTTGACAAATTTGGGCTATGAAGCAAGTGTGTTTTCAGCTTTATTCTTTCATAAGACCTCTTAATCACTCTTGCATGTTTTACAATCAAAGAAAAAGAAAAGAAAAGGGAATAAAAAAGGGGTAGTTAAAAGCTAAAGCTTCGAGTTATTTGCTTCAAGCATGCTTCCCTTAAAATGGTTAAGATGTATGCTTCAAGCATGCCATTCCCTCAAAAACAAGATGTATGCTTCAAGCATGCCAATCCAAGGAAATAAAAGAAGTATGCTTCAAGCATGCCACATGCAGTTTACTGTTTAAAGATTAATTTGGTCTACTAGATTGGAGTTGAAATCACTTGCTCGCCCAGAGTTGTTAGTTGTTTCAATTTTTGAGCTTTTGTTCTTCTACTGAGATCTTGCTTAGTACTTGGCTATAGTTGACTGAATTGAGGTTGAGATGCATGTCATTCCCTAACTTGTTAAAATCACATCAAGATCATGAATTTTACATATTATGTGATATATAAGGTTATATGATCGAATGAGCTAATCTTTTCTATTTTGGCACTCCTTTGTTTCTCATTGTGAAATCATTGCTGCAAAAAGAAAAATTTTGAAGAAATTCTCTCTTTTGTACTCTTGATGAATCCATTGTCAAAGGGGGAGAAATTTGGGAATCGTTGAAAAGTTTAAGAAAAAGGGGGAGAAGAAAAAGGGGGATTTGTTTCTGGCATTTTGTGAGAAGTTTGGAGATTTTTAGGAATTTTGGACACATTGCACATTCACACACATTTTCCTTCTCAGGGGGAGATTTTGTTTTGCATTTTGGTCAAAGGGGAATTCTGTGTTTTTCTCTTTTTGGTCCTTGATCTTTTGGATTTCAAAATCTTTTGTAAAGTGAATGCCAAATGTTCAATTCTATTTGGTATTGCCAATGTTTTCATCAAGGGGGAGATCGTGAATCATGTGATGAAAAATTGGCTTGATCATGTGATGAAAAATTGGCTTGATAATGTGCTAAAAAATTGATTAGGTTTAATCTTGCAAAATTGCTTGCATAAAGGGCCAAACATTCAAACATCCAAAAACAGAGACTTTGCATTTGCGCCAGACCAAACATCCAAAAAACAGTGAGTTTCGCATGTATGACGGACCAAAGTCTTTGGTGCATCATAAACGTGATTTTGATGCTTTTACGCTTGTTCAAGAACTTCGTTTTTCCCATGCATGACGGACCAAATTTTTGGTCCGCCATACACATGCGTTTTGGATATCTCGATTTTCCCATGCATGACTGACAAAATTTTTGGTCCGCCATACACATGCTTTTAGCGATCTCGTTTTCCCATGCATGACGGACCAAATTTTTGGTCCGCCATACACATGCTTTTAGCGATCTGTCCGCGTGAATGGCTTTTTGCTCGATTAGGGTTTGTGAAATTTGGACTTTGAATTTTGATTTGTTTTTGAGATTATGAAATTTGTGAGAATTTCATGATGCTTGAAGTGGACTTTATGCAATGCTCATGTGAGTAGTTGCATGGATTGACATTGAGTCAAGTCGTGGACTTGTGCTCGGATTTGTTTTGTGGTTTGTTCATGTGCAGGTATTGCTCGAAGACGAATGTGGTCGATGACGGGACCGGAACTAGGTTCATGGAGGGACTGAGGTTCGGGACTAAGTTCAGGAGGAACTGAGGTCTTGGTGGTCAAGGATGTCATGCGGGACGTTCGGGCTAAGAGAATGGTGCACATGAAGAATGGTTAGTCACGTGAGAATGGCAGGAGGTCATTCGCGTGCAAAGTGTTAGTCACGTGAGTATGGCAGGTGGCCATACGCATGCAAAGTGTTAGTCACGTGAGTATGGTAGGGTTACCATACGCGTGCAAGAGTTGTACTCGGCCAGGTTGGGCCAAGTAGAGTTGTGTTGGATACGGATTCCTTCTAGGGAATAGGAATCGTATTCAGAACTCTTTGTGGGTTGGTGCTTTAAATAGGTGGGGGGTCTCCTGTTGAAAGGCACCAAGCAGAGTTAAGCGCATCAAGCCTTGAGCTTGGTTTTAGGGTTTGTACTCTTTTGATGAGAGTACTTTAGACAAAAGAAATAAAGATCAATTCTTCTAGTTTCGCATTGCTTCAACGTTCTCTTTTTGGTTCTTGTTTGCATGCTTGTTCTAGTTCTAGATTGGTTTTTGTTCTTTAAGTTTTATCTTGATTTGATCCATCAAAAACCTCTCTAGGGTATTGATCTAGTGTTTCTCAAAGTCTAGTTGATCAATCTTTTATCGTTCTTGTTTAATCTTGAAGTTTTGATTAGATTGATTCTCGTCAAGTTCTGGATCAGCAAGCTTGCGAAGCTCATAACTTTTGATCCGTAAGTCCGATCGAGCTGATTCTTTTTGGGTTCAATTCGTATTGGAATCTAGTTTCTTGTGTCCAAATTTCAGATCAATCTAACGGTTGGATCTCTGAGAATTCGCGTTTTACAGAACCTCTGTCATTCTGTTTTTGTCGAAAACGAGGCAATTATTTGGTTCTGTTTTGGGGTGAACTTTTAATAGGTCAAGAATTTTGTTTTAGCTTCCGCACAATCATTCACCCCCCCTCTGATTGCTATATTCGTATACTTCGATCCTACAGTATATTTGTAACTTGACCATAAGGTCAAGTAACCAGTTTGACTATTTAATTAAAGTACTTTACTAGTATCGAGTGGTATGATTGTGATATTTACCGATGTTAAGACTGTGTGCACTAGCGCGTTCCTGGACTAGTGTTGAATACACAGAGGGTCCGGATTTGCAAATTCGGGGTCCCGACAATGTTTGAGATTCGTTAGCATAGAATGTCTCGGTTGATGAACTTGTTATAGCAAGAAGGTGGTGTGAAATTCTGCCTATTGTAGCTGGTGGGTCAGTTAATATTGTGGGTCGACAATATGACTTAAAATTCGTGTAATCAATTAATGAGGATATATGGAATGATTGTAGGAAAGGTTGAATTATTCTTGTGAGAGTGCATGCAGGATCCGTATTTATGAGGAATGTCTAGTGGAGATCGTGTCGCGTGGTTAGTATTAATTATTGGTGGAATGAACTGGTGATATGGAATAAGTGACTTAGGGATTATACCCAGGGTAATCAACAGATTCGGATTCTAAATCGACGAAAACTCGAACCCTAGCCCGACTGCTCAATCTGCCCGAAAACAGAAACGTGGCAACGTCTAGATCTAACCCAAAGAACTCCAACCCAGCACCACCAATTGATCTAAAAACTTCATAAACACCCTAAGAACAGTACCTAGATCAAACCCAAGGATCCCCATGATCATACCTTTGCCCAACGAACGAATCTCCAATAGATCTCCTCGCTCCTCGCTCCTCGCTCCTCGCTCCTCGCTCCTCGTTCCTCGTTCCTCGCTCCTCGCTCCTCGGATGGATCCATGAGGATGCAGGGGTGGGGAGGCCACCCTAGGGCAGCAAGGGGGTGGAGGTCTTTGGGTGGAGCGAGGAGCGATCCGCGAGGAGATCTATTGGAGATTCGTTCGTTGGGCAAAGGTATGATCATGGGGATCCTTGGGTTTGATCTAGGTACTGTTCTTAGGGTGTTTATGAAGTTTTTAGATCAATTGGTGGTGCTGGGTTGGAGTTCTTTGGGTTAGATCTAGACGTTGCCACGTTTCTGTTTTCGGGCAGATTGAGCAGTCGGGCTAGGGTTCTTGTTTTCGTCGATTTAGAATCCGAATCTGTCCGTACGGACTTAAAAGAAGTTGTAGATAATTTAATTATCTTTCCGTGGACATAAAGCACGTTAACATCCGATCAGCCGTTTGAAAGTTATGGCCGTTTTACCGAGCGTGTTAAAATCTGTGACGCGATTGGAACAGATCTCGGTAATCTGTAGATTAAACGACTTTAGAGTCCGAATCAGTCTTTCCATATACCTAGAGAAAGTTGGGAAATTTCCTAAGCTACGCGAGGGTGTACTCGTTTAATTCATTCGGAGTCCCAGAACTCAAGTTATGCCTTTTGCAAGGCTGCTGTCCCGCCGGGACAGAACCTCTGTTTTAGGTTTTGCGAGTAGCGGGCAATGTCGGGTTAGATGGGGATTTGCGTACTGTTTTGTGGTTATGATTGTGATTGTGTGATACCCCTGTGCAGGAGGTGTGACACCGGGAGTGCCCTCTACTTCCCGCCAATCCGTTGCACATGGTTGAGGCAAGTGTGTTGTGATGGGTAGCGGAATCGTAGGTTGCTTGTGGAGATTAGATGAAATTGTTTACATGATATATGTCCACTTGCCATGTGTTAATGATTGCTATGATATGATGAGCATGTTTAAGATGTTATGACGCCATGTGTTAAAATATGAGTTTTATATGATGTTGGCATGCTTGCATACATGACATGTTACATGGCCCGGGCGGTGAGAAAGTCATTAACTAATCCGGGAATGTCGGTGAGAAAGTTATGACTAATCCGGAGAGCCAATAGAGTAAGTCCTACATCGTGATTCCATCTACCGTGGGTTGTGGAAGCGAGGAGTAGGCACCCTCCATCTTCGGGATGGAAGGGGGGAGAGGGTGCACACCGACGGGTGTGTACTCAACCATACCGGTATGAGTTTCCAAGGAGATATGAGCATTGCATTGCATTGCATACACAATGATGATGATTTTTGTTAAAGTGTTCATGATTGAGATGATATACATGATGTGAGATGTTATTTTCTATGATATTGTTATTGTTGTCCATTACAATATGCTTGCTGAGTTTCGAACTCACGCTTGTGTTTTATGTTGTTTTTAGGTACTTTGAGATCGGCTTGCGGGAAAAAGGGGTTTAGCTACTCTTCTACACGTAGCTCCACCATCATAGTCTATGATTAATCACTTGGAGACATGATTTTAAGAGTTGTGCCATAAAGTTAATGTATGGTTTAATCTAGCATGCTTGTGATCCCTTATTTGCTTCGTTATAGTTTATGAAGTGGTTGAGCGTGGTATTATTGGCGTAGTTTGATGATACATCCATTTATGTTGATGTTTTAGATGTCGTGTGCTATGATATATCTTGCCATGATATTGATATTGTGTTAATTCATGGAAAAACAAAGGAGATGCTGCCGAAATATCGGTTTTTAGCATATGTACCTTTGCTGGAATTTATGTTTAAATGTGATATTTAGTTGTTGTTTAGCTTATGTTTGGTAGCATTCGGGCATATTAACATGTAAAAACGATGTCATGTTTACTTTTCACCATTCCCTCATCATGTAACCACACTACCGAATAGTCATTCACATGATGACTTCTGCCTCGGTATCATATGAATAAATCTCGAATAACATCGAGAGTTGCGCTAATTCTGGCAACATCGTTAATCAACAAAACACCACATCGTGTGAAAACCCATCTTCGATTTAACACTAGCTTTGCAACACCTCGCAAAATCAAACTCAACCCTTTGGAACAGAACATCGACTCCAAAATCAAACATCTGCAGACACAAGCGCTATAAATTTTTATCAAAAGAGAGGGAAACTCAATCCAAAAAGAAAACTCTTCACTAACCAAATTCACTTATGAAACATTCATAAAAATCCAGACTTGTAAAACACCCGCACACCAGACACATTTTCCAAATGACTCCAACTCTAGTCAAATAGAGTTACCCATCAAGGGCTTAACTCAAAAGTTTCCAACACAACCCTTTATGACCATCTGCTTCCTTTTAAAATTAATTCGAAAGATAAATCAGTGCGAACGCGAAAGGGCGCGATCCACTCAAAAATTTTTGGATGTAAACTCAAACTCACAACACGAACTAAACAAATTCGCCAAAACCAAAGGTCGACACCAACCACTACGAGTTTTGGGGAAACTCTGAAACTCAACATAAGGAACACCTCAACCGAAAGCATTCAACCGAGATGGCAAACAACCAAACCAGTTTCAAAGGTTTTTAGACAATAGCTCAGCATGAAAGGAACCATCTCTAGTACTCCACTACGCTTTCCATTAAAGACTTCAATAATCACTATTTACTATCTGAGGAGCCCCAACACAATTCAACCGAAAGTTTCACAACAAATTCTTCCTCTAGTTACCATTCCCAACATTTTTTAATAAGGGTTTATGATGCTTATCAAAAAGGCACCCAACCAAGACTATAATGACATGATCCCCACGGCTCACCGAATCATAATACATATTATTCTAAATTTGAAACATAGTACTTCCACAAATCTTTCAGCAAAATCAACCTATAAATTTCATACCACCTATATATTCACGTCTCAACAACCG